>CM065809.1:158487857-159687857 GCA_033398695.1 Orobanche coerulescens
CGTGGAGGAACGGACCCAGCACTGGATGTTTCTCTTTTCCCAAAATTATGCTCTTGAAGGCCACTCTGCTGTGTCAGGTTCACACTCGTCTCTTTCGGAACTTGTGCTGAAGTGTGAGCTCCAAATGATCTAATCACATTTCTGCAAAACGTCGCACGATGCCCTTCTTGCCCATATTCAAAACAGGTCACAGAAGGAGCGGAGCAATCACGTGGAACATATCTTGGTCGTCCATAGTTATAACATTTCTTCACTGCATCGGTAACTGTTGATGTCGTTCTGAACTTATTTCTACCTCGAGAAGGATACGGAGGCCACTTGGATGAATGTAATGAGGACTGGCCCTTGTGGGGCCCACTACCCTTGTTCTCAGCGAAGTTACCAAACACTTTCTGCTTCTTTGATTCTGCAAATTTCTCCACTGCTGCTTCTTTCATCTTGTAAGCCAGGGATTTATCCTGATACTGTCGGAGAGTAGTACATTCAAATCCCGATATATATTGTTGGATCTCCAGCTTCATCCGCATGTCGAAGTGAAAAATATTTTCTGCCTCGGTTCTGACCAGATGTCGCACAAAGGTCAGCTGGGGATTAAAAGTCTTAATCATATCTGTCACATATGCCTCCAGATTTTACGGCGAGAAAAACTCTCGGACTCTAGCCTCTCTAACTGGACGAGAACAATATTGTGCTTCCATCATTAGTTTGAATTCTGTCCATTCATCATTATAATCCTCAGGTCGAATGGCTTCCCACCAGTCGAAAGCTTCCCCAGTCAGAAAATACTGAGCGATCGGAACTTTTCGGTCATCCGGACAATTAATTCCCGCAAATATCTTCTCCAGTTCTTTCAGCCAGTGGTCCCATGTAGGCATCTCTGAAGAACCGTCAAATTTCGGTGGGTGTAATTTGACCACTTCTGAAAGCCACTTGTCTCCCCGATTGTCTTCGTTACGTTGCTGGCCCAGCATCACTTGCATGCGGTCAACCACCTGAGCAAACTGGGTCATCTGGGTGACCACTTTTTGAAGCACTCCCGGCATGTTATGATTTGCATCTTCCTCCACAGTTCGTGCTTGGTCATTATTTACCGATTCCTATTGTCCGTCAGAACGGGAATCAGTTCGATTAGTCGAAAAATCTGGTGTAGACGACGAATCTTCCTGTCTCGCATTACCACGTCCGCATCCACGACCGCGTCCGCGTCCACGACCTCCTATCATCATATTGTAAACACAAATACTCAATACCCAGAGCAAAATCTTCTAAAATTCGTCAATATCTACAAAATATGAAATAATTAAAATGGTAGTATATGAGATTAGAAAACTTACAACCACGGTCCACATGACGACGCTGGCTGTACAGTGATGTTATACGCGACCGATAAATCAAATGACATAAACAAACCCAACTAAACCAAACCGCCAAGATATCCATGAACCTTGCTATGATACCATATTCTGTAACACCCCGAGATATTCGGAATAATTACACCACCGTAAACCCTTTCTATAAGAATTTACAAGGCTAAATTAAAAAAATGCTGAACAATACGAAAGTACCACCAATAGATGAGTAATTCGATAACCGATTTAGTCAACCCAAATCAATCCATTATTACAAACTTCTAAAATCATCAAAAGAACACACGTACTCGAGTACTAAATACCTAACCAGAATACCAAAATAATACAACGGATAACATCACTGTGCCCCTTCGTCATTATGTCGGTACTGTGGTTGCTTCCCCGCTCCTCGGCTACCTGAACATCAAAACAAATGTCCACCCCCGCAGGGGTTAGCAAAACGATGCTAGTACAAGTATCATAATATACAAAATCAGATATGCAACAACGTTGCATAGAAAAATACAACACGCGGACTTCCTCTACTGGAATCCAACGATGCGAATCCACATGATTCCATCAACACAACACAGGGTAACCCAATGATCTAGCGCCCTCAGCACAGATCCCAAGATGATCCCGTCGGACCAACACGAGGTGGAAAACCCGTTCAATGATCCAGCGCCCTCAGCATAGATCCTAAGATCCAAAGATGATCCCGTCGGACCAACACGAGGTGGACAACTGATCCAGCGCCCTCAGCATAGATAACGCGATCCCTTCGAACCAATACAACATATACATTACAACTATGAACGACAATATGACAATTCAACTTGGAAGATCTCATGTTCAACAACATGAATAACAATATGCATGATCAATATCATCAACATTAAACCAATAGTCAAATTATGATACTTGTTTTATAAAGATGGCAAGAATATATATACTTCAAAGATTTCAACAAACTCGAATGTCGCCTCTTTCGATCAATTGTTCGCAACGCTCAGACCTTTAAATAAATAGGAAAATAACGACAACTCAACTTTTGTAACAAATTTAAACGTACGAATATCTAACGTCTACTACGGTCGGGTTAACACTCTAAGTTAGCCGGTTCTCGGTTCAATTCATTCGACGAACGCTCAGTTGAGCTAAGTACATATTTCAAGTGAATCAAATTACCATAACGAAGATGAAAGTCAACATCTACTAGTTCAAGAATATTCAAATCATCATAAATTCGCACTTCGATTCCTCATTATCAAATCCAATACTTGGTTCGGTTGTTTAACACACTTCAACCGAGTTTTAGATTAACTCATCCCTATAATTTCGTTCTTCCGCAAGCTATCCTTCTTGCCAAAGTTTTTAAGTTCATAACAATTGTTACCCATCAAGGCTCTGTTCTTTTGGAGTGAATGAATCAATCAATCAATCGAATGGATCTCAATTGAACCGAATCAATCGAATGGACTCGAATCGAATCGAATCAACTAAATCGAATCAAATATATATTAAGGGTAAATAATAATAATAATGGTAAATAACAATAATAATAGTAATTAACAACAACAACTATAATAGTAATACTATTAGTAATAATAACAATAATAATAATTAAGATTAATAATAATAATAATAAAAAGAAGAATCGAAATGAATCGAATCGAATGTAATGTAACTAAACCGAATCAATCAATCAATGGACTCGAATCGAATCAATGGACCTAAATCAATCGAACTAAATCGAATCAATCAAAATCAAAAATAAGTCCAAAAGAACAGGGCCCAACACCCTTCGTTCCATTCATCAACATGAAGATCATCATGTCCAGAAATCAATAGTGAAGACCCTTAGGATTCATCTTCTTGAATATCCCCATTCTAGGTGATGATATTAACAATACACTGGTATACAAGTGATTCAGAATCGACATCCAAAATGTGCAATAAATCTCAGAAACCATATCCTAGGTTCAACTCTGTAAGGCTCGGTTATAATCTTCTTACTCAAAGAAGTTCTAACATGATTACTTCAGATTTCCTATGGTATGGTGATCAACCTAATAAGATATCAATAACCTTAATAGTTCCAGGAGAAATGTTCATAATCCGAATAAGAACACGAATTCTAAGCTTGAGCAGCAATACATACCTTATACGGAAAGAAAAGATGAAAACACTTGATGAACTCAACGTCGAACGCTCGAACACCAATCCTCAAAGCTCCTTGCCTTCAGTGATTATGTTAAGAGGCTGATATGAAGGTTTAAGATTGAGAGGGTAACTCTATAAGTCTCGGAAATCGAGTGTGGGGCGAAGTGGAAACTGAGAAATGAAATGAGGTGTTGTCCTATTTATAGAAAATGACCATTAGCGCGCGCTACTGCTCCTTTTTAGCATGCGCTAATGGGCTTCCAACCCACTGTCTCTTTCTGTCCTCGATCTTACGTACGCTAAATAGCCTTTACATATGCTAATTACAACAACTAGCGTAAGCTAACACCCATTATAGCGTGCGCTAACGGCTTTACGAAAACTCACCAACCTCACTATACTAGACTTAGCGTGCGCTAGCATCTCTCTCGTAGCGTGCGCTAAGCACCGTTGACTCGACTTTTCCAAAAGTCGTCCAGGTTCATCCCGACATATCTTTATCCAAGATCCATGATCCGATCTCACCTATCACCTGTCTCAGTCATGCTGACCGCGTATAGCGTGCGTTAAGACTCATCTATAGCGTGCGCTAACTCACAAATTTAGCGCGCGCTATACTTAAATGTTAGCGTGCGCTAAATGTACATAAATACATGTATGAATTTACATCTGTGAAATCATACACTCAACAATACTGGGTTATGAAATACGGAGAATTATACTCAAATCAATAATACGATATATGCAATGACACAAGGTTCAAGTACAGATAAAATACACATCAGATATTCGGGTATTACAGATACTCGCCTCACGTCCAAAGCACGTGAAGCAGCGGGAAAGCTCGACCGAAAACCCTCGAATCCTCCAACTAGGTCGAAAACACAAGAACAACATAATTACTACAAAATCGATCGCAAGGAAGATGGAAAACATACAAAATTCTCAACAAAAATTCATAGGAACAAATGACCGAACACTTGGGGTTCAATAATTTCCCCAATAACATCAAAAACATCACTCGAACCCGAACACGATAAGAATATGGATCAAAACACCGAAATATAATCAATACTTCTGAATAAGGATACACAACACCACGATTCACGAAGAACAGCTCGAATTCTAAAGATTCTCAAAATATATTGAAAAGGGTTTCAATAAAGTTACCTCGAATCAAAGACGAAGAACACAGATTGATGGTGTTAATCAACACTAAGAACTCAAGGGAGATGAAAGCTTGGAGTTACAAGGCTCCAAAATCGCCCCAAAATCACCCACGAATCGCCAAAATTGCGGAGGGATGAAGAAAGGATGAAAAATGACGAACATGGTAAACCCCTGGGTATCTATACCCGTGCCAGAATAACGTACATTAAGGAAGAAGGCTAACGTACTTTAGCAATCTTACGTATGTAAGGCATGCAAGCTTACGTACTTAAGGCATGGACACGACTCTCTGCCCGATATTGTGAAGACCCTTACGTACGTTATGAGTAGGACTTAACGTACGTAAGCAGTATATGAAGTTAACGTATGTTATGCTCATCGGATAGCGTACGTAAGGCACTTAGCAGTTCCAAACTGTTAAGTGCAGCTCGTCGAGTACGAGAGCGTTGAAACTGCAAAACGACAAAAACAACACAAGACGAAGACAGGCACACGAAGAGTGCGCAACGACGACCTCAAGCGCTAAAATAAAACACGATTCCGACTACCCGAAGGTTCGGAATATGACAACGAAAGTAATTACCCCCAAACTTTGGGAAATTACAAAATGGCCCAAAACGTCCGAAAATCACGATATGACATCAAATAACTAAACCGAAGTTCACACACGTCTAAGAAAGTTAAACGGACTTATAGGAAACACGAAATTGTAGTTTCGAACCACCATCACACGAAATGAACCAAATAGCGGAAAAAGTCGCTCAAAATACGGATTCGGGTAAAACAGCCCCGAAACAAACTCGGATGACCAAGTACGCAGATGAAAACATTATCAAAATGTCAAAACACTCACAAGCGAGTTCTGGAAATCAGAAAAATGCCAAAAATAAAAAATTACCGGAAGAGAAAATCACAGGTATTACAAAAACTAGATTCGTACGTATGTTCAATGTTTTAAAACTAGATTCATACGTACAGTATGTTCAATGTTAAATACTTATGGAAGAATTACTATATATATAACAAAAGATTTGTAAAAATATATCAACAAATACAATGACTTCTCACTTAAAAGGTGTTGAAAAAAAAACCATGACCGATCAAATATGCAAGTCACGATGTGAGTACAAGAGAGATCATCCCACCCTTACCCAAAAAGACTTGCAACAGTTATTCGACCAGAATTTTCATTTGAAAGTTAGTCATGGTACTATTTCAAACACTCTCAAGAGGTCACCTGAGTATCTTAATGCTAACTTAGAAAAAAGAGGAGAAATAAAGAGGCACAAACCAGCAAAGTTTCCAGGTATGGATAAAGTTGTTTATGAGTGGTTCCTGCAATACCAAGATCGTGTGAATATATCGGGAGAGC
This sequence comes from Orobanche coerulescens, assembly GCA_033398695.1. Taxonomy (NCBI): domain Eukaryota; kingdom Viridiplantae; phylum Streptophyta; class Magnoliopsida; order Lamiales; family Orobanchaceae; genus Orobanche; species Orobanche coerulescens. The sequence goes on from CM065809.1 coordinate 158,493,912, forward strand.
TCATTTTGGAGAAGGAGAGGGAGACAATGAAGATGTTATATTCTCAACAACCTGCTCGGTCGAGCAAATTTTCTCAGGGTTGGCTTGAGAAGTTTAAGATGAGACATTGTATCAAGTCATTTCGTCGTTTTGGAGAAAGTGGCTCTGTTGATACACAAGAAATGGAGAAATAATTAGAGTTTATAAGGAAAAAACTAAACCAGTTCCCTATGAAATGTGTGTTTAATATGGACGAAACTGGTTTGTTTTACAGGTTACAAGTCGATCATTCTCTTGCACCAAAGCAATTGGAAGGAAAAAAAAGGATGAAAAAAGGCTTACCGTTGTTATCTATTGCAATAAAGATGGATCAGAAAAAATTCCTTTATTGATCATTGGTAAGTATGCCAAACCACGTTGCTTTATTAATGTGAATATGAGTTGCTTAAATTATGAATATCGTGCTAGCAAGAGAGCATGGACGACTAGTGTGGTTCAATAGAAAACAATCAACACTAGAGTCATGTTTTACTAAGTTGTCTTAGTTATCTTTGTAATTTTTTGAGATTATTAATTTATGATATTGATGGGACCCTTGATTTATAAAGTATCTCAAAAAAAATTATTATCTTATCAATTTATCGAAATGATTAATTTACGTTTGGGGCCCAAGTCAGAACCGAAAAAAATATTAATTTTATAGAAGTTATTAATTTATCAAGTATTAATTTAAAAAGTTTACACTGTAACACACTAGTTAATAACATAAGCTTGTCCTACTTTTTTTTTAATTATATTTATGAATAAATTTTATTAATTTTTAAAGTTAACAATAAATTAAAATTAGAAAAAATAGACCAGTAGTGTGTTATTAACAAAAATAGGTGTGCCCGTAACTAGGGGTGGACTCGGTTCCATTCGGTTCGGTTTTTACCGAAACTGAGAATCGAACCAAATATTTGGTTTCAGTTTGGTTCGGTTCTTTTTGAAGTTCGATTCGGTTAAGTTCGGTTTTATAAATATTCGGTTCGGGTTCGATTTGGTTTGCTGTTTTTTCGGTTCTTCACAATATAAATTCAAATATATATGCAATAGAATAAGTTATATAACAACAAGCCAACAAGAGTTATATATATGTTCAAGATAAAAGCTAGAGTTGCATAGCAATTTCCAAATATCCCAAAATATATAACAACCGTAAATCACAGTAGCTCATTCTCTCAACCTAAATTAATTGAATCACAAAGTACATGAGCATATTATCGGTCCTCCTTGAACCCATGAGGGTCTTACAAAAGGAAAACGAATTATACTAAAATTCGAAACACACCAAAATCACAAAAACAAGGTCATTTTAGTATGTTGAAATTTGACTTTGGTCCATTTCGGTCTGGTTCGGTTCCGCCCGACCCCGAACCGAGAACCGAACCAAATTAGTTCGGTTCGGTTCTGTTTTTTTGTTTTTCGGTTCGGTCTTCTTCGATTTCGGTTTTTTGGATTTTTTTTCGGGTTTTTCGGTTCGATTTTCGATTTTCGGTTCCAAAATGCCACCCCTACCCGTAACACAACTCTTTAACAATTGTGTTTTACTTGATATTCAAATACTATCATCGCAGAGATATTATTATGAGAAAATTATCAAATTGGTCCCGTATGTGGGACTAATTGGACAAAAAGCCCTCTCTATTTCCGGCGAATTAAAAAAACCCCACATCTCCCCGCTGTTTTGGCCAATTTAGTCCTCTGTCACCGGCCGAAGTATTTTCCGGCCATCGGAACTGACGTGGACGACACGTGGCTGACAAGTGGCAAAAATAGTGGATCCGCCTGAGACAGACATGACTTTTTGGCCAATTGGTCCCACATACGGGACCAATTTGATAATTTTCTCATTATATATATATACACACACACATTTATTTTTCAATAAATATAATAAATATTAATGGTACATGATATAAAGAACTATAATTTAATTGAGTTTAAATTATTTGTGGCAAAAAATTCTATCAATGAAAAGTTGATGAGCAATAAAATTTTTATTTTCTGGGGGTAGAATTATTTATCAAATAAAGATTGGTAGAAGTTTATTGCTTCCAAAAACAGATTTATGATTTGTTTATATTTTTATGTCAGATTTTTAGTTTTATGATATAATTAATTTGTAAAATATATTTTCTAAATCAATTAAATTTACTTAAAATGTATTCAATTTCTCTCCCAAATTGATTGAATAGTATTAATGTTTTTATTATTTAGAAAAAAAAATCAATTAAGTAAACTCTTTAGCATAAATGCAAAGTATGTTAAATAAAAAAATTATTGGGTATTAAAATTATTTCTTTTATTATAAGAATGTATTCTTTTGTTGGATAATAAAAGTATTATAATTTTATTATTTAGGATATATTATATAAAGTAAATCGATTCTTAAAGTAGTAATTAGAATATCTTTCCATCAAAATATTTTATCGCTCATCAACTTTTCATTTGAAGTTAGACTATTTTTTATGTTACATCATTTACGGCCACACCAAAAGTACTAATTTCTTATAAAATTTATATCATAATTATTGAAAAAAAATATATTAAACTATATTCAATGTTAAAACACATATGAGTAGAGTATCGATCATATTGAATTATATTAATTGATTCATTTAATTATTTATTTATTTATTTAGTTAATGATTTACACTTCCAATATTGAAAACTAGTGTAAAACGACTGAATTGACTATACTACTCATTCCAATTGAGCTGTGGCTGTTCCCGTCAATAATTATGATATAAAAAAATTAGCTGTTGGGAATAATAAAAATCCTAAATTTCTTGCTACTGCTACTAACTTTATTATGATCATATATCCAAAGTAAAAGAAAATAAATTGAAAGGAGTCAGTCAATAAAACATACGAATACAGTATATTATAAAAAATGTTACTAGTTACGGGATGATAATAGTGGTAATACAGTAAAATCTCGCTAAAATTATATTCGATAAACTAATAAATATTCATTTGATATATTTATTGTTGGAAATATTGAAAAAAATAGAGGAAATAAACTGTTTTGAGCAGTCCACTTGAGAGCAATTTTGAGTGGGATCGACTACGAGTTAAAGTCGGGACTTAATTGGAATACGTAGTACTCCATACGAGGTTTTCAAAAGAAGTAGGAACACTCAAAATGATTGAGGTATGAATGAGATATAATGTTACAAAGTGAACCCTTTAAAAATGGGGTTGGGATGTTATCCCACATTGAAAAAAGAAGAGAAAAATTGTGAGTATGTAAAGAGATTTGGACAAACTCTTGTTCAAAAGTGAGACATGAGTTGATGTGTGGCTAGGCGCCCCTCGTGCACACACACGCGCGCCGCCGCCATCCGCCGGCTCGGCTCGGCTCGGTCGAAGGGCGATTTGGGCGAAATGTCTCAAAGTTATCTTTTTACTGCAATTTTATTCGGAAGAATTTCATTTTGCTGAAACACCTCAACTATAAATTCTAATTTTTTCTGATACGGATAAATATCAATTTAATTGATAATTATCGAATTAAACAGATTAGGATAAGTATCAGATACTAGTTCTAATCGGTTTAAAGTTCCTCCAGCACACAACCCCCTCCAGCCTTCACCTATAAATACCCGGCTTGAGAGGCTCATTTTTTACACTTCAGACGTACGATTTTCGAGAGCCTTTTTCAGTCAGTTTTTTCCTTTTTCGTTTTTTTTCTTCTTCGGTCGGTGATAGTACAGATCTATTCTAGTTTGCTGAGGGTGCAAGTAGACCTGACAAACGGGCGGGCCAAGCCCAAACGGGCTGGGCTGTTGACGGGCGGGCTTTTCTTGGGCGGGGCTAAAAAGGCCCGGAAATTTTTGGGCTGAAATATTGCAGCCCGTGGCCCGGCCCGCGGGCCTCGAGCACATTATTCCAGGTTTTTCTTTTCTTTTTTGAAAGCTTACTCCAGTAAAAATATTCATTCCAAAAACATAATATCCAACACATCCATGCTCAAGGACTGTTCCAGCCCAAAAACGACAGTAAAAAAGTATCACAAAAAAATGACAGTAAAAAAGCAACAAGAAACACAAGTAAAAAACAGCAACCCACAGGGAACACAAGTATACAACAATCAACACATCGACATAATTAAAATTAAACTAGAGTTCCGCTTTGCTTCCAACTTCATTAGCCACTAGCATATCCCGATTCCTTATTTTCGATACTATTGGAACCATTTGACTCTTGTGTTGCAACCAGCGGCACAGAAAGCAACTCAATCGCTCGGCCCATCATCTGCAAATAAAAGTGTCCTTTTGTACTTTTGCTGACAAACTATCACCTAACTGTATAATATTGTCCGAGCCTTCATGTTCAGGATCAAACAAGTCAATTGTCACACGATCTATATCAAATCTACACAAAAATGATAGAATAGTGAGTTAACTGAGAAACATAAGATTGTTAAATATTTATTCATAACAACGCAATTTTTTTTCATAATTATGCTTTCACAGTACGGGTTTTCATATCTCTACATCCGACAAGGTAATACTAACAACCAACATATATTTATTTAATAGCAATTACTTAGTCATATTCAGGGTACTAATAAAACATTCAAGTCCAGATTTTATTGCTCCAATATTTTGCTCCTAGAAGTTACTAAACCTTGTTTCGGAAGAAATAAAGGAAGAAAAAAATCTGGACCGATGGCGTTAGAAATAAAGGAAGAAAAAAAAAATCTGGACTGATGGGTGATGCTGATGGCGTTAGAAAAACATTCAACATCTTTTGCAGAAGCTCTAAGATGTTATTACACAGTTATACTTATATTATTGCAAAATTAATCATGCATAAAAAAAAGAGGAAGAAATTCCTGAATTTCACCTTTTCAGGTTGACAATCGGTAATCGGGATTGATGGCGTAGTTGGGACTGATGATGACCGCGGCGCTCTAAACCTGACGCGAAAAGTCCGTGGCGGCGGCGGCCTGAAACTGAATCTGAGAGTGAGACGAAGGAGAATCTGATGGCCACGGCAATATGGGAGAGACAAAGAAGAATCTGAGAATCTGAGACGATGGAGTCGGCCCAGTCGGGAATTTGAGAATCTGAAACTGAAGGAGAGACGGAGGGGGAAACTGAAAAGGGGCGGGGGCTAGGGACGGGACGAGAGAGGAGAGTGAAATGAAATGAGATAGAGGGAATCGGCGGATGTGATGAAATGAAATAAATGAGAGAGAGAGAGTGAGCTGATGTTAACCTAGTTGACTAGTTCTATTACTGGGCTGGGCCGGGTGCCCGCGGGCTGGGCCATCCTGGGTCGGGCCAAATTTTTGGCGGGTTAAAAAGGCCCCATTTTTTTGGGCCTAAAAAGTGAAGCCCAATGCGCGCTCAAAAACGGGCGGGCTGGCCTAGCCCGCGGGCCTGGGCCGAGTTTGCCAGGTCTAGGTGCAAGGGATCATCGATTCAGTGCATCGAACTGTTGTTTTATCCTGGGAGGCAGACGTCACACACCGTGGTAAGGGCGAATTTGCTTTAAGGAGACAGCTTTTCTGGACTCAACAGCGACTTTTATTCGTTTTCGTGATTAGCAAATTCTGTTCGGCTAACAACTTTTTTGCAGGGCATAAATAAATTATATATTCAATGTAAATATATACTGTGTTCGTGTTTTTTCAAGTATTCGTATTCAAAAATATTCAACAATCTTAAAGTAAATTTCTTTTTCGTTTACTTGATCAAAACAGATCTATTTTGAAGACTAAGATAATGGATTCTCAAAACCCAACACTGTCTACGGCCGTTTCTGGAGGTGTGCCTCAGAAAATCGGCTCGGGTTCAGCGACTGTAGGTGCGCCTCTGATAATTGGATCTGGTTCAGCCAACCACTCAGCTTCGATTCCGATTAGTAAATCGGTTTCGGTTTTGGTCAACCGTGTGGACAAACTATAGAAATTCAACGGACAGAATTTCAAGAGATGGCAGCAGAAGATGATGTTCTATCTGACCACTCTAGGCTTGTCTCGATTCCTCAAGGAGGACGCGCCAAAATATGACGAAGACAGTGACCAACAAACTTTGATAGCCATTGACGCCTGGAAAACTTCCGACTATCTGTGTCGGAACTATGTGATGAATGGCCTTGCCGATTCACTGTACAATGTGTACAGCAGTGCTAAATCAGCCAAGGCATTATGGGACTCACTAGATCATAAGTACAAGATCGAGGACGCCGGTGCCAAGAAGTGGATTTTTGGGCGGTTTCTCGACTACAACAAGGTGGATTCCAAGACTGTGGTCAGTCAAGTACAAGAGTTACAAGTGATCATTCATGAAATTCATGTTGAAGGAATGTTCATTAGTGAATCCTTCCAAGTGGCTCCTGTGATTGAAAAACTGCCCTGGACATGGAAAAACTTCAAGAATTATCTCAAGCACAAGCGCAAGGAGATGAGGATGGAAGATCTGATCGTTAGACTTCGCATAGAGGAAGACGACAGAGGATCAGAGAAGAAGGTAAATGCTACTTTGGCAAAGGGCCAATGTTGTGGAAACTGGACAGACATCCAAGAAAGGCAACAATAGAAAGGGAACCAAGCTGGGACCTAAAGGAGGAATTGGTAAAAAGAAAGAAAAAATCCTTGGTAAATGCTACAACTGTGAAAAGATGGGACATAGGGCGGCTGACTGCAGGCTGCCAAAGAAACTAAAGAAAAAGGATGGTAATGCAGCACATCTAATTACCGAACAAGTGGAAAATCTTGACTTATATGCTATGATCTCCGAAGTAAACTTAGTTGGCTCAAATACCAAAGAGTGGTGGATTGACACTGGAGTAACTAAGCATATATGTGCCAACAAATCAATGTTCTCCTCATTGGTGGAAACTGATGCCGGTGAAATACTGTATATGGAAAATTCTGCAACCTCAACTATCTTGGGCGAAGGCACGGTGATCTTAAAGATGACGTCTGGAAAGGAAGTGACTCTTAAACGTGTGTTATAAGTGCCTGACATTTGCAGGAATATTATTTTGGGTTCCTTGTTGATGAAGCATGGCTTTAGATTAGTTTTTGAGTCTGATAAAGTTATTTTGTCAAAAAGTGGTGTGTTTATAGGCAAGGGGTATGAGTGTGATGGGCTAGTTAAGCTCAATGTAATGCCTATAAAAAATAATGAAATGAAGAATTCTTCTGCTTACTTGCTTGAGTCTCATAATTTATGGCATGCTAGATTAGGACATGTTAATTTTAATGCAATGCGCATACTAATTGCATTAGATCACATACCAAAGTTTAAAATTGATTTAAACCACAAATGTGAAACTTGTGTAGAGACAAAATTAACTCGATCTCCATTCCGACAAGTGGAAAAAGACACCAAACCTTTAGAATTAATACATAGCGACCTATGTGATTTGAAGTTTGTTCAAATTAGAGGTGGAAACAAATATTTTATTACTTTCGTGGATGATTGTACTAAATATTGCTATGTATATTTGCTTAAAAGCAAAGACGAAGCCATAGAGAAATTCGTTCTCTATAAAACGGAAGTTGAGAATCAATTGAATACAAAGATAAAAGTTTTGAGGAGTGACCGTGGAGGTGAATACGTGGAACCTTTCGGCGAATATTGTTCGCAACATGGGATAATTCATGAAGTCACTGCCCCATATGCACCACAGTCAAATGGCGTGGCGGAACGTAAGAATCGCACTCTGAAAGAGATTATGAATGCGATATTACTAAATTCAGGTCTGCCGCAAAATATGTGGGGAGAAGCCATCTTAACGGCAAATTATCTCTTAAACAAGATATGCCGTAAGAACGGGGACAAAACTCCTTATGAATTGTGGAAATGAGTCAAGCCTTCCTACAATTACATGAATGTGGATAGCAAATGTGGTGATACCTACTCCTAAGAAAGTCAAAATAGGCCCAAAAACGATTGACTGTGTCATCATTGGATATGCACACAACAATGCTTACCGATTTTTTATGCATGAATCCAAAGTGCTTGAGATTCGCAAGAATACAATTATGGAAACAAGGAATGCGTCATTCTTTGAGAATATCTTTCCTTGTAAGACTGCAAGTGAACTGTAACACCCCCAAAATCTCCCGAGGTATTACAGTGCCGTGAATCCCATTTGGGACCCACAAGGCTAGTTTAGGAAATAGACATTTTAAAGAAATTGCAATAAAACAATAAGTTCATGGTTACATATCATGAGCCGAAAGGTTTTAAGGAGAAACATAATTCAAAGTTTGATTATTACATAACGGAGGTTTTAAAGACCAAATTTAATTTAAGCAGCGACAAGAGTTTATTCCAACATTGTTCAAGTCTGACTGGACCCCTCGGGAATGTCCTGCACATAATCAACAAATTTACTTGGCACGACAATTCATGCCAGGTAACTAGGGTCAGATAATGCATACCAATAACGATTATTAGCAACGATATACACAATTTTACCAAATACAGTGCCACATAACCAACAGAAAATATTTCACCACACGACCGATGTTGTCTTTCTCTTTTTATCACATAAATCCCAAGGTCTCAACCAAAGGTCACGAAAGTATCCACATGGGAATACCCTGGAACATAGGTGCCCAATTCGGGTCTTATCCCCTAACACATTTCCATACGGGTACCATACAGGTTTTATCCCCAACACATCGGCCCATTTATAACACATTTTAGAGAAAGACAATCGTCGACATTCATCAACAATGGCACATTCATTAATATAAACATTTCAATAATATTAGCATTTCTCGAGCAAGATTTCACTTACCTTTGATCCGACGGTAGATGCCTTATGATAACTGGGATATCTATGCCCGATCGAGCTTAACCTAGTCACGTAATATCCGATTAATACCTCATACGGATCATGATGAATAAAACTAGTCTCCCTCCCCTTCCCTATCCGGATTCCTAGCGTAGTCTTAATTGCCAACATTAGTATCGTTTTTTCCAAGTTCACAAGCAATACATACCAGTATACCGTTCAATCCTACGGTTAATGTTAGCTACATCGATTTGTTCAACAAGATTATCCCAATCATCATTCGGTTGGCAACAAACTATAACATAATTATATCCCATAACTTCTAATTCAATTCTATATTCCGAGTACATTAATCGGTGGATTACCATTTTACACGATGATTTCGGTGGTTTGATCTTTAATGACGATAATACTATCGAATTGTTTTCCCTAGTTAACTTATCATCGATAATCGTAAGGTAAGAGTGGCTACAAACAAATGAACATACGGTGACGGATTCCTATGAATTCTCCTACAATTGATTTGTCAAATTTTATACTCCTAATGTCAATTGAAATGAAATTTTCGCATGTGATTGATATGAATTGTATGAAACGAAACATACGAGCAATGATAACTCCGATTACTACAATTAAATCCGATTAGATTGTCTACGGGAGTTGGCAAAATCTACCCAAATACCCGTCATCTAACAAGTATGATCAACAACATCGAGGAGATTACTTCAGGGATTGATAGGCTTACCTTAGTAGATGAAGAACAATGAAGAGAGATGACAAAACAATAAGAACTACGAGGAGGAATGAAAAGTGGCTTGAATGACTTGGATAATCTTCAGTGGAGCTCGAGAAACCACCTCCTTTATGTTAATCCAAGTGTATGAGATGCCAAGAACCGAGTATAAGGCTAGGAAATGCTCCAAGAGTGTTTTCTTGTAGGGTTGAGGTCGAGAAAATGAAGAGGGGAAGTGTCATTTTATAACACTCGGTTTTGATAACGTACGTTAATGCTTTAGACCTTACGTACGTAAAGGTCATTATATACGTAATGTTCTGATGCTAACGTGCGTAAAGCCCGTCCAGAGGTCACTGACTGGAATATGCCCATATGTTACATACGTAAGTCATTTTTATGTATGTAAGGCTCCAGTTTGTAGCGTACGTTAGGCTTGGAGGATAGCGTACGCTATGAGGAGTTGACTCGTTTGTCTTCTAGCCCGCCGAAAGTAACTCAATCCGTGTCAAAAGGAAGATTCTGGTCGGGAGACCAACTCCACCGTTACGTACGTAAGCTAGTTACATTAATGTATGTAATACACAAATTTTAGCATACATTATGCATATAACATGCGTTAGACATTCAATCCTTTAGCCACATATCACATTTTAACTATTTTGGGGTGACCATCCTTTCCACTCGTCAAAAATTATCGGGGAACAAGACGTTGGCCACCGTCATATTCGCACCGACGATCGTCTAACAGCGTCAAGGCGTGTCACCTCCATTTCATCCACATCGCACAATTGTATAGCACTTAATGAAATACATAAATAAAACGACATCACATTACAAGAAATTACACAGTACAAGGTAATTAAGCATGAAATACCGATGGTATTACATATCACCCCCCTCAAAAATAGTTTCGTCCCAAAAATGGAAAATAACTCGGGATGTCTCTCTTTCATACTCGAATCGGTTTCCCAAGTCGCTTCTTCCATGCCGTGGTGCGACCACTGAACCTTCACGAGGGGTATGGCTTTATTTCATAATATCTTCATACGTCGATCCAAGATAGCGATTAGTACCTCTCTAAATGTAGCATCGTTGGAAATTCCCACTTCTTCGAGATTGAGCTTGTGACTTGGATCATAGAAATACTTCCTTAACTGGGAGACGTGAAAGACGTTATACACTCCATCCAGATGCAGAGGTAGAGATAATCGATACGCAAGCTTCCCTACCCGGTATAATATCTCAAACGGCCATATAAACCTCAGGCTTAATGTGCTCTTTTGGCCGAAATGCCGAATACCCCGCATAGGTGATACTTTGACCCAAAAATGATCCCGACCGAAAATTCTAACGGTCACTGTCGGTTTTCGGCATAAGATTTCTGCTGGCTCTGTGCGGCTAGCATGTGCTTTCGAACGATAAAGATCTTCTTAATGGACTCCGGGATCAGACCTAACTCGGTAACCGCGGTGTCAGAAGAATCATCCCATCATAACGGCGACTTGCATCTTCGCCCATACATGGCCTCAAACGGTGCCATGCCTATGATTGCATGACAGCTGTTGTTGTACGAAAACTCCACCAACCCCAGATGCCTAGCCCAATCCTTAACTCAATCGAGCACATATGCCCTCAACATATCTTCCAAGGTTTGAATCGTTCGTTCATTCTGTCCATCCGTCTGAGGGTGATAAGTCGTGCTAAAATGTATTTGGGTCCCCATAGCTTTATGTACGGCTTTCTAAAACGAGACATGTATCTGGTGTCCCTATCCTAAATGATGGACGAGGGAACGCCGTGCAGCCTCACGATCTCCCTGATGAAAATAACGGCCAATTCTTCTGTCCCGGTTGTTTTTTGAATAAGAATAGAATGTGCCGATTTCGTTAATCGATCAACAATGACCCAAATTGTATCCTTTCCTCCCACCGCCGTTGGTAGCTTAGTGACAAAGTCCATCGATATGCTCTCCCATTTCCACTCCGGGATGGGTAGGGGTTGCATGATTCTGGCTGATCTTCGGTGTTCAATTTTCACTTGTTGACACGTCATACATCGGGCGACGAACCTAGCAACTTCCCATTTCATATTTTTCCACCAAAAACTTTCTCGCAAATCTTTGTACATCTTGCTCGCTCCTGGGTGAATAGAATAGGGAGTGGAGTGCGCCTCCTTCAGTATAGTTTGCTTCAGCCCGTCATTCGGCGGAATACAGATCCTGTTCTTGAACCTCACCAAATCACCCTGGATCTTATAGTCAGAAACATCTCCTCCCTCGATTCTTGCACCAATCGCACGTAATTCGGGATCCTCCATCCATGCTAGACGTATCTAGTCTAGTAAGGACGAATGTATATTGATTGAGCACAATTGTCCTTGCCTACGTTGTATCCATACTTGATCGCTTCTCCGATGTCTTGCCGCTTTGCTGAATCACAGGCCGATACCATCACTTCTTATGTAGTTTTCCAACTAAGAGCATCAGCTACCACATTGGCTTTCCCGGGGTGATAGGAGATTTCCACATCATAGTCCTTGATTAGCTCCAACCAGCCCCTCTGTCTTATGTTTAATTCCCTCTCAGTGAAGATATACTTCAAACTCTTATGATCCGTGAAAATCTTGCAAGTAACTCCGTAAAGATAGTGCCTCCAAATCTTGAGCGCATGCACCACTATGGCTAGTTCCAAGTCGTGCATCGGGTAATTCACTTTGTACGGCCTCAGTTGTCGAGATGCGTACGTAATGACTCTGTCATTCTGCATGAAGACACACCCCAGTCCATGCTTAGATGCATCCGTGTATATAATGAATCCTTCCGTTTTCTACGGTAGCACTAGCACTGGAGCAGTAGTCAGCCTACTCTTGAGCTCATCAAAGCTCTTCTGACAGTCTGTAGTCCATACAAATTTGGTGCTCTTTCTCAGTAGGTTCGTTAATAGTCGCGTGATACAGGAAAAGGCCTCGACGAATCTCCGATAGTAACCTGCCAATCCTAGAAAACTCCTTACCTCCTTGACGTTCTTCCCAACTTATTATTGTCTCGACCTTTTATGGATCGACCTTGACGCCTTCTGCCGAGATAACATGTCCGAGAAAAATTACCTCTGGCATCCAGAATTCGCACTTGGAAAGTTTCGTATAAAGTTGGTGTTGCCTCAGCACGCTCAGCACTTGCCTCAACTGTTCCTCGCGTTCCTGTCGGCTTCGAGAATAGATCAGGATGTCGTCAATAAAAACCACCACGCACTTATCGAGGAAATCAATCAAAACTCTATTTATCAGTTCCATGAAAACAGCTGGGGCATTAGTCAATCCGAATAATACCACGATATACTCGTAATGTCCATACCTCGATCGAAATGCAGTCTTGGGTATATCTTCCTCCCGAATCTTCAATTGGTGATATCTGGACCGTAGATCGATCTTTGAAAACACAACCGCCCCTTGTAATTGATCTAATAGGTCATCAATTCTTGGTAGTGGATAACGATTCTTGATAGTAACCTTATTTAGCTCCCTATAGTCAATGCACAAGCGTAGAGAGTTGTCTTTCTTCTTAACAAAAAGTACCGGTGTGCCCCACGGTGAGGTGCTCGGGCGGTTCAAACCTTTCTCCTGCAGATCTTTGAGCTGTATCTTTAATTCCTTCATCTTGGCTGGTGCCATCCTATAAGGAGCTTTGGAAATAGGTCTCGTCCCCGGCTCGAGTTGAATGGAGAGGTCAACTTCTCGGTGCGGTGGCAGCCTTAGTAGTTCATCGGGAAAGACGTCTGGAAATTCATTCACCACCGGAATATTTGCGATCGTAAGTTGTGGAGTATCCTTCTAAAGAACAAAACACCAATAGTACTTCCTTCTAGAGTCGCAGGATACTTCCGATGCGAGGAGGCTGAGAATCAACAAATTTACCTAGCACGACAATTCATGCCAGGTAACCAGGGTCAGAGAATGCATACCAATAACGATTATTGGCAATGATATACATAATTTTACCAAACACAGTGCCACATAACCAACAGAAAATATTTCACCACACGACCGATGTTGTCTTTCTCTTTTTATAACATAAACCCCAAGGTCCCAACCAAGGGTCACGAAAATATCCACACGGGAATACCCTAGAACATAGGTGCCCAATTCGGGTCTTATCCCCTAACACATTTCCATACGGGTACCATACAGGTTTTATCCCCAACACATCGGCTAATTTATAACACATTTTAGAGAAAGACAACCGTCGGCATTCATCAACAATGTCACATTCATTAATATAAACATTTCAATAATATTAGCATTTCTCGACCAAGATTTCACTTACCTTTGATCCTACGGTAGGTGCCTTATGATAACCGAGATCTCCACGCCCGATCGAGCTTAACCTAGTCACGTAATATCCGATTAACACCTCGTACGGATCATGATGAATAAAACTAGTCTCCCTCCCCTTCCCTATCCGGATTCCTAGCGTAGTCTTAATTGCCAACATTAGTATCGTTTGTTCAACAAGATTATCCCAATCACTATTCAGTTAGAAACAAACGACTATAGCATAATTGAATCCCATAACTTCTAATTCAATTCTATATTCCGAGTACATCAATCGGTGGATTACCATTTTACACAATGATTTCGGTGGTTTGATCTTTAATGACGATAATACTATATAATTGTTTTCCCTAGTTCACTAAGCATCGATAATTGTAAGGTAAGAGTGGCTACGAATAAATGAACATACGGTGACGGATTCCTACAAATTCTCCTACAATTGATTCGTCAAATTTTATACTCCTAATGTCGATTGAAATGAAATTTTCGCATGTGATTGAAATGAGTTGTATGAAATGAAACATACGAGCAATGATAACTCCGATTACTACAATTACGTCTGATTATATTGTCTACGAGAGTTGGCAAAATCTACCCCAATACCCATAATCTAACAAATATGATCAACAACATCGAGGAGATTACTTCAGGGATTGATAGGCTTACCTTAGTAGATGAAGAACAATGAAGAGAGATGACAAAACAATAAGAACTACGAGGAGGAATGAAAATTGGCTTGAATGACTTGGATAATCTTCACCGGAGCTCGAGAAACCACCTCTTCTATGTTAAATCCAAGTGTATGAGAGGCCAAGAACCGAGTATAAGGCTGGGAAATGCTACAAGAGTGTTTTCTTGCAGGGTTGAGGTCGAGCAAATGAAGAGGGGAAGTGTCATTTTATAAAACTCGGTTTTGATAACGTACGTTAATTCTTTAGACCTTACGTACGTAAAGGTCATTATATACGTAATGTTCTGATGCTAACGTGCGTAAAGCCCATCCAGAGGTCACTGACTGAAATGTGCCCATATGTTACGTATGTAAGTCGTTTTTACGTACGTAAAGCTCCAGTCTGTAGCGTACGTTAGGCTTGGTGGATAGCGTACGCTATGAGGAGTTGACTCGTTTGTCTTCTAGCCCGCCGAAAGTAGCTCAATCCGTGTCAAAAGGAAGATTCTGTTCGGGAGACCAACTCCACCGTTACGTACGTAAGCTAGTTATGTTAACGTACGTAATACACAAATTTTAGCATACATTATGCATATACTATAGCATGCGTTAGACATTCAATCCTTTAGCCACATATCACATTTTAACCTTTTCGGGGTGACCATCCTTTCCACTCGTCAAAAAATAATGGGGAACAAGACGTTGGCCACCGTCATATTCGTACTGACGATTGTCCAACAGCGTCAAGGCGTGTCACCTCCGTTTCATCCACATCACATAATTGTATAGCACTTAATGAAATACATAAATAAAACGACATCACATTACAAGAAATCACACAGTACAAGGTAATTAAGCATGAAATACCGGTGGTATTACATATCACCCCCCTCAATAATAGTTTCATCCCGAAACTAAGAAAATAACTCGGGATGGCTCTCTTTCATGCTCGACTCGGTTTCCCAAGTCGCTTCTTCCATACCGTGGTGTGACCACTAAACCTTCACGAGGGGTATGGATTTATTACGTAATATCTTCATACGCCGATCCAGGATGGCGATCGGTACCTCTCTAAAGGTAGCATCGTCAGAAATTCCCACTTCTTCGAGATTGAACTTGTGATTCGGATCATAGACATACTTCCTTAACTGGGATACGTGAAAGACGCTATGCACTCCATCCAGATGCGGCGGTAGAGCTAATCGATACGCAAGCTTCCCTACCCGGTCCAATATCTCAAACGGTCCTATAAACCTCGGGATTAACTTGCCCTTTTGGCCGAAACGCCGGATACCCCGCATAGGTGATACTTTCACCCAAAAATGATCCCCGACCGCAAATTCTAACGGTTGCTGTCGGTTTTCCGCATAAGATTTCTGTCGGCTCTGTGTGGCTAGCATGTGCTTTCAAACGATAGAGATCTTCTTAATGGACTCTTGGATCATATCTAACTCGGTAACCGCGGTGTCAGAAGCATCATCCCAGCATAACGGCGACTTACATCTTCGCCCATACAGGGCCTCAAACGATGCCATGCCTATGCTTGCATGCCAGCTGTTGTACGAAAACTCCACCAATCCCAGATGCCTAGCCCAATCCTTAACCCGATCGAGCACACATGCCCTCAACATATCTTCCAAGGTTTGAATCGTACGTTCGTTCTGTCCATCCGTATGAGGGTGATAAGCCATGCTAAAATTTATTTGGGTCCCCATAGCTTTATGGACGGCTTTCCAAAAATGAGACACGTATCTGGTATCCCTATCCGAAATGATGGACGAGGGAACGCCGTGCAGCCTCACGATCTCCCTGATGAAAATAGCGGCCAATTGTTCTATCCCGGTTGTTTCTTGAACAAGAATGAAATGTGCCGATTTCGTTAATCGATCAAAAATGACCCAAATTGTATCCTTTCCTCCCACCGCCGTTGGTAGCTTAGTGACAAAGTCCATCGAAATGCTCTCCCATTTCCACTCCGGGATGGGTAGGGGTTGCATGATTCCGGATGATATGCGGTGTTCAATCTTCACTTGTTGGCACGTCATACATCGGGCGACGAACCTAGCAACTTCCCATTTCATATTTTTCCACGAAAAACTTTGTCGCAAATCTTTGTATATCTTGCTCGCTCCTGGGTGAATAGAATAGGGAGTGGAGTGCGCCTCCTTCAGTATAGTTTGCTTCAGCCCGTCATTCGGCGGAATATAGATCCTGTTCTTGAACCTCACCAAATCACCCTGGATCTTATAATCGGTAACATCTCCTCTCTCGATTCTTGCACCAATCGCACGTAATTCGGGATTCTCCATCCATGCTAGATGTATCTCGTCTAGTAAGGACGAATGTATATTGATTGAGCACAATTGTCCTTGCCTACGTTGTATCCATACTTCGGTATTGCTTCTCCTGATGTCTTGTTGCAGTTCGGGCTGAACCGTTATGCTGGATACCATCACTTCTTATGTATTTTTCCGACTAAGAGCATCAGCTACCACAATGGCTTTCCCAGGGTGACAGGAGATTTCCACATCGCAGTCCTTGATTATCTCTAACCAGCCCCTCTGTCTCATGTTTAATTCCCTCTGAGTGAAGATATACTTCAAACTCTTATGATCCGTGAAAATCTTACAAGTAACTCTGTAAATATAGTGCCTCCAAATCTTGAGGGCATGCACCACTGCGGCTAGCTCCAATTCGTGCATCGGGTAATTCACTTCGTACGGCCTCAGTTGTCGATATGCGTACACAATGACTCTGTCATTCTGCATGAAGACACACCCCAGTCCATGCTTAGATGCATCCGTGTATATAATGAATCCTTTCGTTCCCTGCAGTAGGACTAGCACTGGAGTAGTAGTCAGCCTACTCTTGAGCTCATCAAAGCTCTTCTGACAGTCTGTAGTCCATACAAATTTGGTGCTCTTTCTCAGTAGGTTCGTTAATGGTCGAGCGATACAGGAAAAGGCCTCGAGGAATCTCCGATAGTACCCCACCAATCCTAGGAAACTCCTTACCTCCTTGACATTCTTAGGCGGTTCCCAACTCATTATTGTCTCGATTTTTTGTGGATCAACCTTGACACCTTCTGCCGAGATAACATGTCCGAGAAAAATTACCTCTGGCATCCAGAATTCGCACTTAGAAAGTTTCGCATAAAGTTTGTGTTGCCTCAGCACGCTCAGCACTTGCCTTAAATGTTCCTCGTGTTCCTGTCGGCTTCGAGAATAGATCAGGATGTCGTCAATAAAAACCACCACGCACTGATCGAGGAAATCAATCAAAATTTTGTTTATCAGTTCCATGAAAACAGCTGGGGCATTAGTCAACCCGAATGACACCACGATATACTCGTAATGTCCATACCTCGATCGAAATGCAGTCTTGGGTATATCTTCCTCCCGAATCCTCAATTGGTGATATCCGGACCGTATATCGATCTTTGAAAACACAACTGCCCCTTATAATTGATCTAAGAGGTCATCAATTCTTGGTAGTGGATAACGATTCTTGATAGTAACCTTATTTAGATCCCTATAGTCAATGCAAAAGCATAAAGAGTTGTCTTTGTTCTTAACAAAAAGTTCTGGCGCGCCCCATGGTGAGGTGCTCGGGCGGATCAATCCTTTCTCCAGCAGATCTTCGAGCTGTATCTTTAATTCCTTTATCTTGGCCGGCGCCATCCTGTAAGGAGCTTTGGAAATAGGTCTCGTCCCTAGCTCGAGTTCAATGGAAAGTTCAACTTCTCGGTGCGGTAGCAGCCCTAGTAGTTCATTAGGAAAGACGTCTGTAAATTCATTCACCACCAGAATATTTGCGATCGTAAGTTGTGGAGTATCCTCCTGAAGAATATAACACCAATAGTACTTCCTTCGAGAATCGTAGGAGACTTCCGATGCGAGGAGGCTGAGAGACCCTTTCATACTGAAGTGTTCTCGTCCTATGATAATGTGTGTGGTACCGTCATGAGTCGTAACGGAAATAGTCAAGTGGTAGGTATCCAAGACCATCCTGTGAAATGGCATCCAGTCCATGCTTAATATGATATCTTCATTCTGAAGTGGGAAGACCATAAGATTAGCGGTCCAACTATGATCATCGATGCAGATATGACAGTCTCGAACCTTTAGATCGCCGCCTATTCTACTACCCTCGGGTAGTTTAACACTAAAGGATTCACAAGGCAGACAAGAAAGATTTAATCGTTCAACACATTCCACAGATATAAACGAATGTGTGGCTCCGGTATCGAATAGTACATGCACTGGCTGAGAGTTAACAAGAAGAGTACTTGAGATAGCTGGCGCGGACTGACCATCCGTAGCCCTCAGCTCAAATACACGGGACAACACTGACTCCGAAAAGGATGAAGTACCACCGACGTGCCCACGGCCTCGTCCGGCACCGTGTGGCGGTGGTTGAGTCTGGTGGGATGGAGCTCGGTAGTTGGAAATGGCAGGCGTCCTGGGAGATTGCACAGAGCCTTGTTGACTTGGTTGGAAGCTTAGTTCTGAGTGGGATTGGCCTGCCAGCAGTAACGAGACATGTGTCCACTCTTTCCGCAAGTGAAACATTTGGTAGACGACTTCTGGCACCGATCCTTAGTATGTCCGGACACGCCACAATTGAAGCAGTCCTTACGGTAAGGTCGATCAGATGCACCCTTCTGTTGGTATGAAACTGCTGACTTAAAAGAAGATGCGGGCCCCGAGTTCGTTTTGTTGTTGCTCCCTGACTAAGCCGATGTCTTTTGCTTCTGCGAGTTATGTCCGGTGTCGGTGTTAACAATAGTACCGGCATAAGCTGTCACCATGCCTTCGTACGCCCTCAGAGTCATGCAGTGGAATCCTCCGGCATAGCGTTGTACATCCTCCAACAACCTCTGCGCAAGGTGGCATATTCGTTGATCTTCTGATGAAACCATCTGTGAGATGTAACTTAGCATGGTTCGGTAGGCCCGAATGATCTCTGGTACTAGAATATTCTGTGGTCCGGCACTGAAAAAATCTTGCACGCGAGCGGTTTGGGCTGATATGGGATAGTACTCACTCCGCAGTAGTCGGGCAAATTCGGTCCATCCGAAACACTCGGTCCTCTAACCTGTAAGTCCTCCACCAGCGGGCGGAGGTGTCACGGAGTTGATTAACCCCGAGTGGCACCTTTTGGTTCTATGGGAATTCGATCACCTTGAAAGCAGTCTCCATTTCAGAAATCCAGTTGTCCACGTGTTTCTCCCCTGCCCCGTCAAACAATGGAGGCCTAGCCTTCAGCATCTCTCCCAACCATCGGTCTCTTCCTACGTTTTCCTCCACATTGATGACCGATATCCATTCCATCTGGTCGACCTGAGCAATTCCCATGGCGATAGCTTGGGCAAGTTCCTGAACGAAAGTCGGGTCCATGCCTCCCGGGTTTTTATTCTGGCGTTCTGCCTCCTGATCGTTTTGATTAATTGGTGGCGGCTGGTCCCCAGCAGGATGGGTCTCGGAAGTATTCCTGTCCCCATCGTGGTTTGCGGTGGAACCCTGAGCATCATTCACCACCCTCCTAGCTCCTCGGCGTACCATTACTGATAGTATTAATCTGTAGCCAGTTTCACACACAGTTTACAATTACATGTAATTTCCAGACAGAAAACACATATCACTTAATTTGCATTCCCATGAGGAGTTACGGTCGCTTGGCGTGTTGGACTGGAATAACTTTGAAAATTAGGAGAAATTTTATTTAAACCAGGAGCCGTTTCTCTGATACCATCTTCTGTAACACCCACAAAATCTCCCGATGTATTACAGTGCTGTGAATCCCGTGTGGGACCCACAAGGCTAGTTTAGGAAATAGACATTTTAAAGAAATTGCAATAAAAAAATAAGTTCACGGTTGTATATCATGAGCCGAAAGGTTTTAAGGAGAAACATAATTCAAAGTTTGATTATTACATAGCGGAGGTTTTAAAGACCAAATTTAATTTAAGCAGCGACAAGAGTTCATTCCAACATCGTTCAAGTCTGACCGGACCCCTCAGGAATGTCCTGCACATAATCAACAAATTTACCTGGCACGACAATTCATGCCAGGTAACTAGGGTCAGAGAATGCATACCAATAACGATTATTAGCAACGATATACACAATTTTACCAAACACAGTGCCACATAACCAACAGAAAATATTTCACCACACGACTGACGTTGTCTTTCTCTTTTTATCAAATAAACCCCAAGGTCGCAACCAAGGGTCACAAAAGTATCCACGCGGGAATACCCCAGAACATAGGTGCCCAATTCAGGTCTTATCCTCTAACACATTTCCATACGGGTACCATACAGGTTTTATCCCCAACACATCGGCCCATTTATAACACATTTTAGAGAAAGACAACCATCGACATTCATCAAAAATGGCACATTCATTAATATTAACATTTTAATAATATTAGCATTTCTCGAGCAAGATTTCACTTGCCTTTGATCCGAGGGTAGGTGCCTTATGATAACCGGGATCTCCACGCCCGATCGAGCTTAACCTAGTCACGTAATATCCGATTAACACCTCATACGGATCATGATGAATAAAACTAGTCTCCCTCCCCTTCCCTACCCGGATTCCTAGTGTAGTCTTAATTGCCAACATTAGTATCGTTTTTTCTAAGTTCACAAGCAATACATACCATTATACCGTTTAATCCTACGGTTAACGTTCGGTACATCGATTTGTTCAACAAGATTATCCAAATCATCATTCGGTTAGCAACAAATGACTATAGCATAATTGAATCCCATAACTTCTAATTCAATTCTATATCCCGAGTACATCAATCGGTGGATTACCAGTTTACACAATGATTTCGGTGGTTTGATCTTTAATGACGATAATACTATAGAATTGTTTTCCCTAGTTCACTTAGCATCAATAATCGTAAGGTAAGAGTGGCTACGAATAATGAACATACGGTGACGGATTCCTACGAATTCTCCTACAATTGATTCGTCAAATTTTATACTCCTAATGTCGATTGAAATGAAATTTTCGCATGTGATTGATATGAGTTGTATGAAACGAAACATATGAGCAATGATAACTCCGGTTACTATAATTACGTCCGATTATATTGTCTACGAGAGTTGGCAAAATCTACCCAAATACCCGTAATCTAACAAGTATGATCAACAACATCGAGGAGATTACTTCAGGGATTGATAGGCTTACCTTAGTAGATGAAGAACAAGGAAGAAAGATGACAAATGAATAAGAACTACGAGGAGGAATGAAAAGTGGCTTGAATGACTTGGATAATCTTCACCGGAGCTCGAGAAACCACCTCCTCTATGTTAATCCAAGTGTTTGAGAGGCCAAAAACCGAGTATAAGGCTGGGAAATGATCCAAGAGTGTTGTCTTGCAGGGTTGAGGTCGAGCAAATGAAGAGGGGAAGTGTCATTTTATAACACTCGGTTTTGATAACGTACGTTAATGCTTTAGACCTTACGTACGTAAAGGTCATTATGTATGTAATGTTCTGATGCTAACGTGCATAAAGCCCATCCAGAGGTCACTGACTGAAATGTGCCCATATGTTACGTATTTAAGTCGTTTTTACATACGTAAGGCTCTAGTATGTAGCGTACGTCAGGCTTGGAGGATAGCGTACGCTATGAAGAGTTGACTCGTTTGTCTTCTAGCCCGCCGAAAGTAGCTCAATCTGCGTCAAAAAGGAAGATTCTGGTCGGGAGACCAACTCAACCGTTACGTAGGTAAGCTAGTTACGTTAACACACATAATACACAAATTTTAGCGTATGTTATGCATATACTATAGCGTGCATTAGACATTCAATCCTTTAGCCACATATCACATTTTAACCATTTCGGGATGACCATCCTTTCCACTCGTCAACAATTATCGGTGAACAATACGTTGGTCACCGTCATATTCGCATCGACGATCGTCCAACGGCATCAAGGCGTGTCACCTCCGTTTCATCCACATCGCACAATTGTATAGCACTTAATGAAATACATAAATAAAACGACATCACATTACAAGAAATCACACAGTACAAGGTAATTAAGCATGAAATACCGGTGGTATTACATGAACCCCTTATCTCATCCGAAGAGACTTCTGAACTAATGGATGAAGATAATGAAGACCAAATAATGGATAATGAGGATGAACCTAGAAGGATCAAGCGACAGAGGATGGAGAAATCTTATGGACCAGATTTAATCACTTACTTGCTCGAAAAGACACCTCATACTTACAAATAAGCTGTAAGCTCGACGGATGGACCTCTATGGAAGAAGGCAATCAAATAAGATATTGATTCTATATTACAGAATCATACTTGTAAACTAGTGGAATTACCTCCTAAGTGTAAACCATTAGGAAATAAGTGGATTTTCAAGAAGAAATTGAAACATGGAGCAGTTGATAAATATAAGGCTAGGCTCGTAGCGAAGGGATATAACCAACGTGAAGGCCTAGACTATTTTGATACTTACTCTCCAGTGACGAGAATAACTTCCATCAGGATGATACTTGCTATCGCCGCATTACGAGGTTTAGAAGTTCATCAAATGGATGTTAAGACTGTCTTTCTTAATGGGGACTTAGAAGAGGAAATCTATATGGAACAACCCGAGGGGTTCTCTGCTCCTGGACAAGAAAGGAAAGTCTGCAAGCTGGTAAAATCTTGTACCGATTGAAGCAGGCACCAAAACAGTGGCATGAAATATTTGATCATGTTATGTTAAGCGGTGGCTTCAAAATTAATGAATCTGGTAAGTGTTTATATGTGAAAGAGAGAAGATGGATATGTCATCTTGTGTCTATATGTAGATGACTCGCTCATTACTGGAAGTAATGAAAGAAATCTACCAAGGACATTCTAAGGTCGAGATTCAACATGAAAGATATGGGACTCGCAGATGTAATTTTAGGGACTAAGATCACACGAACATCGAAAGGTCTCCTGCTGAGTCAATCCCACTATGTGGATAAAATCCTTGAAAGATTTAATAAGGATGACTCTGGCACAGCCATAACCCCGGTGGATATGACGTTAAGACTATCCAAGAATAAGGATGAAGGAGTATCTCAACTTGAGTACTCTCGCATAATAGGAAGTCTAATGTACTTGATGAGCTGTACAAGACCAGATATAGCCTACTCAGTTAGTAGACTAAGTAGATACACGAGCAACCCCGGAAAGGATCACTGGAAGGAGATCATAAGGGTACTAAGATATTTAAGGAGTACTCGTGAGTATGGGATGCACTATACCAAATATCCAGCAGTACTTGAAGGATATAGTGATGCAAATTGGATATCTGACATAAAAGACTCCAAGTCCACAAGTGGATATGTATTCACACTAGCTGATGCAGCAGTGGTATGGAAATATTCAAAACAGACACTTATATCTCGGTCAACAATGGAGTCCGAGTTTATAGCCTTAGATAAATGTGTGGAAGAAGGAGAATGGCTACACCATTTTCTAGAAGATATTACAAGATGGGCAAAGCCTGTGACCGCAATATGTATTCATTGCGATAGTCAATATGCAATTGGCAGGGCACAGAGCGTAATGTACAATGGTAAGTCTCGTCATATAAGGAGGAGACATAGTACCATAAGACAATTAATATCAACAGGAGTTATCTCTGTTGATTATCTGTCATCAAAGGATAACATTGGGATCCGCTAACCAAAGGGTTATCAAGAGAACTTGTTGATAAATCATCAAGAGGAATGGGTCTATTGCCTTGAGCTAATGGTTTTATGAAGGATACCCAACCTAAGCTGACTGGAGATCCCAAGATCTGGGATCAGTGGGACAACTAATTCATAAAACTGGGCACGATCACTATGGGGGTTACCCCGAACCGACCATTCCTAGGATGAAAACAGTGATACCCGTAGGGAGAGGTTAAGCTTATGCTTTTAATGATTCTTAAGTCGACAACGTATAGTCGGGTGGAGTAAAATATAGGTTTACTCAAAACACTTAAAGAGAATCACCTATGTTGGAGATAAGAGGGGCCGCTTCAAAGGAGAATTGCAAAGGCACAATTCTTTAGAAACTCTCGCCGAACCAGAACGGTGTCCACGGCCAAAACGGGCACAATAATGAGAACAGAATAAATCAGGGAGG
Organism: Orobanche coerulescens; assembly: GCA_033398695.1. Lineage (NCBI taxonomy): Eukaryota > Viridiplantae > Streptophyta > Magnoliopsida > Lamiales > Orobanchaceae > Orobanche > Orobanche coerulescens. The sequence continues at coordinate 158,518,584 of CM065809.1, forward strand.
GCACTTGTGAAGGATATACGATCACTTACACAAGTGGTCGGACAGTTCAAAGGCATCTAGTCACACTATCTAGTCAGTAAGGAGAATATATCTTTTCGAGGGAAGGTTCAAGGAGCATACTCTACCTATCCTATGCAATGCCTAACCGCAGTAACTATCACCAAGTCAAACTCTGGACCATCAATCTCATTCATGTGGGGGATTGTTGGAAATATTGGAAAAAATAAAGTCGGGATTTAGTTGGAATACGTAGTACTCCGTACGAGGTTTCCAAAACATGTAAGGACACTCAAAATGATTGAGGTAGGAATGAGATATAATGTTCCAAAGTGAACCCTTTAGAAATGGGGTTGGGATGTTATCCCACATTGGAAAAAGAAGGGAAAAATTATGAACATATAAAGAGATGTGGACAAACTCTTGTTCAAAAGTGAGACATGGGTGGATGTATGACTAGGTGCCCCTCGCGCACACACACACACACACACACACACACACGCGCCGCCGCCGCCGTCCGTCCGGCGGGCTCGGCTCGGCTCGGGTCAGTTTGGTTTGGTCGAAGGGCGATTTGGGCGAAATGTCTCGGCGTCTCGAAGTTATCTTTTTACTGCAATTTTATTCGGAAGAATTTCATTTTGTTGAAACACCTCAATTATTAATTCCGAATTTTTTTGGATACGGATAAATATCAATTTAATTGATAATTATAGAATTAAACAGATTAGGATAAGTAGCAGACACTAATTCTGATCGGTTTAGAGTTCCTCTATCACACAACCTCCTCCAGCCTTCACCTATAAATACCCGGCTTGAGGGGCTCATTTTTTACACTTCAGATGTACGATTTTCGAGAGACTTTTTCAGTCTGTTTTTTCCTTCTTCGGTCGGTGATAGTACAGATCTATTCTAGTTCGTTGAGGGTGCAAGGGATCATCGATTCAGTGCATCGGACTGTTGTTTTATCCTGGGAGGCAGACGTCACACAACGTGGTGAGGGCGAATTTGCTTTAAGGAGATAGATTTTCTGGACGCAACAGCGACTTCCGTTCGTTTTCATGATTAGCAAATTCTGTTCGGCTAATAACTTTTTTGCAGGGCATAAATAAATTATATATATATATAGAGAGAGAGAGAGAGAGAGTGTGTGTTCGTTTTTTATTCAAGTATTTGTATTAAAAAAAATTCAACATTTATTTTATTAAAATCTCATATTTCGAACCTACAAACTAAGGGTGTAAACGAGACGAGACAACTCGCGAGCTACTCGAGATCGACTCGGTCAATACTCGACTCGAATAGGCGACATATTAACGAGTCGAATCAGGCTACCCAATAATAGACTCGATAAGCTCGTGAGATACTCGAAATTGTTTTATATATAATTTGCTTTATAATATAATTTGTAAAATATAATATAAAAAAATTATTAATTGGTCAAAAAAAATAAAAAATTATAAATACATATTAGATTTTTATTTAAAATAAAATAAATAACAATTTTATTGGTCAAAATTAAAATTACTAGTTAGATAATACAAAAATAGAAATTATTCTATATTGATTAAGAGTGTTTGAAGTGTTTACACAAGTTAAAAGCAAAATAGCTTCTCCCACATCGGTTGGGTGCTGTTTATTTTGGCTCACAAGTGGGTAATAAATTAGAGCCAAATCCATTGTCCGACATCGCCCATGTAATTATGATTGTTACTCAGGTGAGAATATTAAAGGATGTTGGAAGGCTCTCATTTAATATACGTAGCTATGGGACCTCGTGCAAGGATACTATGTAGGGGTGTAAAAATGAGACGAGACAACTCAGGAGCTACTCGAGATCGACTCGGTCAAAACTTGATCAACACTCGACTCGAGTAGGCTCGACTCGAACTCGAGCTCGACTCGACATAGTCGAGTTGAGCTTGGATTTTAACTACTCGCGAGTTTTCAAGTCGAGTTCGAGCCTGAGAAAGGGCTATCGAGTTCGAGCCTGAGAAAGGGCTATCGAGTTCGAGTCGAGTATACCAATACTCGAGCTCGACTCGCATCACTTACACCCCAACCTACAACCATGGATATTAAGCACCTCATCACAAGAAAAAGTCCCGTAAAAAGGCCGAAGTCGCTCCATCAACAAATTATTACAACCATGTTGTGTCAAGAATTAACACCTTCCGACCGGCGATCGCCTAGGAGGACGAGCGACCGACTTACTGCCGAGCGGCCAAGGCAGATCTGCCGATCAGCGACCTGGCGACCGAGTCTTAGCCCAGTTGACGAGCTGCATCGACCGACCGAAGGCCCCAGGACAAGTCCCGGTATCGAGCGATCAAACTCAGATACGATCGCCTCTCGATACTCGGCGACCGACCCCTGGCAATCTACTAATGGACGATCCCCTCTCGGTACTCGGCGACCTACTCCTAGCGACCGACAATCGGGCGACCTTCTCTCGGCATCTGCCGATCGACCCTTGGTAACCGACCACTGCCGACCGCATCATGACGATCTGGGCCGATGGCCATCCAGTCGGCCAAGGCCGAACCACAGGACAGCACCCACGTGCAGATCCACAAAAGGCGCTGACAAACCTGTCACCTACCTCACCTACCAACAGGCCTGGACTGCGAAAGGAGCTGACGGACAAGACTGGTGACCACACTGTCACCTACCCCGACAAAGTCCGCCGAAAGTAACAAAGTGGGACCTCCCGTGATAGTACTTCCGACGCGTCCGGATCCTCATTGGACCGCATACCGGCCACCACCGTAGCTTTAGACTTTTGGCAGGCAGCCCATGTGACCTTTAGGACGATCGCCCCATTACATTAAATGCCGAAAGGCGATCGCCCACTAGGGGACAGGGCACCTCAACCCCTATATAAAGAGGGCAGCCTGCACTTGGTTTCTCACTCTGGATTCTCGCATTTCACACCATACAGAAGCAAATACTTAACACTTGGCTAATCTCCAACTCTTGCATGACTTTCTTTCGGTCTCACTTCTCCGGCCTTTCTCCTCGAGCGGATCACCGCGAGGACGAAGAACACCGAGCTTCGCTCAAGAGCCGGATTAATGAGTCTTTTACACTCATTGTATCTAGATTTCTCACATTAATACTTGTATCCACGAATATTCGTATTAATAACATCTCGCGAGAGCATTCAAGCCCGGGCCTAACAAACCGGCAAATCTTGTATTATTTATCTTCTCTCGGAAGTGCTCCGCAATTGTTGTTTGTTGTCCGTCTTCCAAGCAGATTAATCTTCGGATAAATATTTTGGGCAACAACAATTGGCGCTAGAAGGAGGATCCAACCTCGATTTTTATACCTACGTCGAAGAACACTCACTGTTCTCGGGGTAGATACTGAAGTGACACTTGCACTTCAAAGAAATCCTTGAGAAAACATGTCTTAGCCTCCGCGTCGAAGAAAGCCGTTGACGGCGGCCAAACCCCTGTTCCGTCCCGGTCAGGCCACGGCCCGATGGTGGAAGGTAACGCCGCGGTCGAGACGCTCGATCCGTCCGGCGCGGCCCAAGCCTCTCGCTCGATCGGTTCGAACCAAGGAACAGATCGAAGAGGCCTGGCCGTCTACGGAGCGACGGAGTGCTCTCAACGCGCCTCTGTTATCGCCCCCTCGGCCGTCCGCCGGAAGTCCAAGCGAAGCTCAAGGCGTTCTTGGCCGAGCGATCGCCAGAGGCTCCGTCCGCAGAAGAGGCGCTCGCCGGCGGGCACCTCTGTCTTCGATCGCACAGGCGGTGACCCGACAGCTCACGGGCGGTCCGGCCCGGCTACGAGGCGACGGAGTTTGAGTCCGTCACCGGGAGCTCGGCCTACCCGACTCCCGGAAGGCGGCTAGCCATCGGCTCCCCTCGCCCGAGTGCCGGCGGCGGCGTGAGCCGGAGATCGGTACACGATCGCCTCGGCTCCTGCTCCCAAAGCCGATCTGCAAGCGACCAAGCCACGGCGATGGCTGCGATGCAACGTCAACTCAACGACATGAAGGCGCTCCTGGAATCCAGGGCAGGCGCCAAGAAGACGATCGCCGGGCCAAGCGAGCCGCTCACGATCGACATCGAGCTCGCCCCCGTGCAGCATAAGATCGCTCCCCCGCAAACACCCATGTACGAGGGGCGATCGGACCCCCAAGTGCACCTGAGGAAGTTCAACATCTACATGACCGGGTGCGGGGCATCTGACGCGACCAGATGCCGAATGTTCCCCTCATTTGGGCGACCTCGCCCACCGGTGGTACACTTCATTGCCACCTCGGTCCATTGGCTCCTTTAACGAGCTGGCGCACATCTTCACGGAGTACTTCGCCACCCGGGTCGTCCGGCCAGAAGGTCCCCTTCGCATGATGCAAATCAAGCAGGGAGAAGAAGAGTCCGACTCGGACTACATCGACCGGGTAGACGTAATCATCCTCAATGGCGAGCCCATAAGCGATGAGACCGCCCTCTACGCGGTCCTAGGAGGATTTCAGGGTTTTTCGCCTATGTTCAGGCATCTCACGAAGACCCAACCTACAACCTACGCAGCCTTCCGGGCTAGAGCCGCAGATTTTCTGGCCAGGCAAAGGTTCCTTCTTAGCCTGTGAGCAGCGCGATCGGCGCCCGGACGACGATCTCCCGCCCGATCGTCAACGTCGACCTACGAATAAAGCGATCGGCAGCCGAGCGACGATCGCCAGTCTTCCAGCCCGATCGCCGATCATCACGCTACATCATCAGCAACCCGGTGGACACGATCGCCATCTACAGTCCAGCATATAACATGACGGACTAAGGCATAAGATCGCCTCCACCGCACTTCATAAAGCCATGGTCCTGGCAATCGATGGAAGGCCGCCCGGCCATGCAAGGTCCTTTCGCCGAGATCGCCCGCCCTTCGTTTAAATAGGAGGCCGGCGTAGTCGAGGGCTCTCCAACATTAATCGGTGGACACATACCACAACCCCGTCTCAACGTACACCGTCGAGGTCGGCCATCTCCATGGGCCGAGGTGGAAGCAGAGCTAACAAGCCGCGGGCGTGGAGTTGATTCATCCGACGCGCCCGCAAGGACTCCTCTAGGCAGAGACCGCACGCCCTTCGTTTAAATACGAGGCGGCGCGGCTATGAGAGGACCCTCATAATAAAGTGAGTCACGGGACACTCAATGTCTTCGCGCACTAAGACACGGTCATGGAGTCGGTCCATCGATCTCCATGACCGTGCACGATCCTCAAACAAAGCGAAACCACCAAGTTTCCATGGGGATCGGCCAATGTTGTTTTGCGGTACAAGACCGAAAGATAGCTAAAGCCAATCGACCATGATAGCCCAAGTCCGAAATCATAAGTCAGCTCAGCAAGATCGCCCGTCCTCATCTTACACGATCGCCAGCAAGAACCACCTCGCCCCATGTCTTCATCATAGGAGCAAGCTGGGGGGCAATTGTTGTGTCAAGAATTAACACCTTCCGACCGGCGATCGCCTAGGAGGACGAGCGGCGACTTGCTGCCCGAGCGGCCAAGCGGAATCTGCGATCGCGACACAGCGGCCAGTCATAGCCGATTGGCAGTGCATCGACCGACCGAAGGCCCCAGGACAAGTCCCGGTATCGAGCGATCAAACTCAGATACGATCGCCTCTCGATACTCGGCGACCGAGCCCTGGCAATCTACTAATGGACGATCCCCTCTCGGTACTCGGCGACCTACTCCTAGCGACCGACAATCGGGCGACCTTCTCTCGGCATCTGCCGATCGACCCTTGGTAACCGACCACTGCCGACCGCATCATGACGATCTGGGCCGATGGCCATCCAGTCGGCCAAGGCCGAACCACAGGACAGCACCCACGTGCAGATCCACAAAAGGCGCTGACAAACCTGTCACCTACCTCACCTACCAACAGGGCCCAGACCTGCGAAAGGAGCTGACGGACAAGACTGGTGACCACAGCCTGTCACCTACCCTGACAAAGTCCGCCGAAAGTAACAAAGTGGGACCTCCTGTGACAGTACTTCCGGATGCATGCTGGATCCTCATTGGACCGCACAGCTGGCCACCAGCTGTAGCTTTAGACTTTTGGCAGGCAGCCCATGTGACCTTTAGGACGATCGCCCCATTACATTAAATGCCGAAAGGCAATCGCCCACTAGGGGACAGGGCACCTCAACCCCTATATAAAGAGGGCATCCTGCACTTGGTTTCTCACTCTGGATTCTCGCATTTCACACCATACAGAAGCAAATACTTAACACTTGGCTAATCTCCAACTCTTGGCAACAGCTTTCTTTCGGTCTCACTTCTCCCGGCCTTTCTCCTCGAGCAGATCACCGGCAGGGACGAAGAACACCGAGCTTCGCTCAAGAGCCGGATTAACAGAGTCTTTTTACACTCATTGTATCTAGATTTCTCACATTAATACTTGTATCCACGAATATTCGTATTAATAACATCTCGCGAGAGCATTCAAGCCCGGGCCTAACAAACCCGGCAAATCTTGTATTATTTATCTTCTCTCGGAAGTGCTCCCGCAATTGTTGTTTGTTGTCCGTCTTCCAGCAGTATTAATCTTCGGATAAATATTTTGGGCAACAACAAACCAGAAGGCAAGTAGTAAGGAATCTCGCCAAAATGTTCTTTACCAACTACAATGAGATTTGAGTCTCATGTGACAATGACGAAAAAGGATATGAAATTGATGGAAATCTGTCGTAGAATTTTGCTGGGCGAAAAAATAAATTACAACTGTAAACTAAAATTACAACTCGAAAACAGAAATTACAAACTTGTACGAAAATGAGAAAATACAAAACTCGAAACAGAACTGAAAATACAAGAAACTAAATTATAAAACTGTAAAGTAATGCCGAGTCGAGGAATCCTCTATCCGCAAGACGAAATATGCCACAGTAGTGCTCTCAGTTCTGACGTATCACCCCTAAAGATAAAACGGCAGCGTCTCGAAGGTAGTAGCACCACAAGACTTACGAGCTCCGGCGAACTTGAACGAGATGAGGACAAAGCTGTTACTATGAACTAAGAACTGTATGCTTTATGCTGTATGGCAAAGTTTCGAAAATTACTTGTGCAGAAGCAAAGGTATGCATGCCTATTTATAGGCCATCTCACTTGCAGGGGATTTAAACACAGCACTAATGGCTGTCATAATGCTGGCATTCATGCCTGCATTGAACACTGGAGTTACACAATCCAAATGCAGTGGTTACTGCCCGTTTTGAATTTGAACAGGCAGCCTTAACTCCTCCTCATAACACCTGGGAGGTTACTGCCCGTTTTTGGCTGAGCTTGAACAGTCCGGATGCACCTGGACTATAATCAGCTCCTTAACCACTTGAGGGATGTATGTGGACATCCTTATGTGCACATACGAAACCAACTACATTGTTGAGCTTATCTAAAAAGTTCTTTAGGCATGCCAAGGCCTAGCCCAAGACCAAGTCTACGACCAGGCCCAAAGACGGTCCAAAGACCAATTGTCAAGGTCCAAGTCCAAGTCCAAGATCAAGATCAAGATCAAGGCTAAGGCCAAGGTCCAAGGTCTACGGCACGCATCTGCGGCCGAGGCGGCGCGTTCGTGTGCGCGCGTGTGGGCTTTAAGCCCATACACATGTGCCATTAATTATTACATGAATAAAGGTAACTCTTTATATACTAGAATAATGATGGTTCATTATCCAATGTGGGATACCATCTCTTATTAATTCACAATTAAGTGACAAACTTTAATTCACTATTTCTCACTCATCGGGAATCGGTTTAGAGAAAGTGAATATACCATGATCATCTACTCGGAACGTAGATCGATTTTATGATATTTAATTTTACAAAATAAAATTAAAATCATTAACGATTCCAAGGCGGGAGGGCGGCGGTGGCGGCGCGCGCGTGTGGGCTTTAAGCCCATACACATGTGCCATTAATTATTACATGAATAAAGGTATCTCCTTATAAACTAGAATAATGATGGTTCATTATTCAATGTGGACTACCATCCCTTATTAATTCACAATTAAGTGACAAACTTTAATTCACTATTTCTCACTCACCGGGAATCGGTTTAGAGAAAGTGAATATATCACGATCATCTACTCGGAACATAGATCGATCTTATGATATTTAATTTTATAAAATAAAATTGAAATCATTAACGATTCCAACAATCCCCCACATGAGTGAAAATATCCCAAATGCAATATGCAGACTCAAGCTCAGTCCCCAAGAGGCGTTAAAGTATAAGGATAGGTAGTTCGTGACTTTGAACCTTCCATAGTTAACATCATCGGGTACACAGGCAGATTAATGGCTTGATGCTTTGAACTATTCCCCTACGGTGTGCACCGAGACAATGGTGTTAACACTTGAACACCTCAACCTCATCCGTTCTCACGTTTTGTGTCCTTTGCGGGCCTTGGACACCCCTTTGGATTCATAAGTGTATTACATGAAGCGGCCCCCACTTCTCACTTTTATAGGTGATTCTTTATCGAGTACCTTGCCATACTAAACCTCCTCGAGGTCTTTAGAAATTATTAAAAGTCATAGACTTAACCTCACCACTAGGCAAGTTTTCAACACTCAATTGCCCTATAGGGAATAAACTTAGATGAGTGTTTCACACGAACTCTCATAGCTTAGTTCTCCCATTGAACCAAGTTCTTGAGATATCCAGTCATCTTGGTTGGGTTACCACTATGATAATTTTCAATTTGTGGATTTTAAATCCATTCCCTCTAGCAATTTATTCATTTGATCACGGTTTAACCCTTAGGTTAGCGGATCCGCTAAATTATCCAATGACCTCACATAGTCAATGGAGATAACCCCACTTTTGATCAAATGTCTCATGGTATTATGGCGTCGACGAATATGTCGAGACTTTCCATTATACACGTTATTCTTGCCCTACCAATAACAGCTTGGCTATCGCAGTATATCATCACTGCAGGGACTGGCTTTGACCAACATAGAATATCTTCTAGAAAGTTTCTGAGCCACTCGGATTCTTCACCAGCTTTTTCTAAAGCTATGAATTCCGATTCCATGGTGGATCGGGCTATACACGTTTGTTTCGTGGACTTCCACGAGAAAGTTCCACCCCCAATGGTAAACACGTAACCACTTGTAGAAAAATAACTTTTCGTATCGGATGTCCAATTCACATCACAGTACCCTTCAAATACCGGAGGGTATCTCGAATACCGTAACCTAAGATTTTGAGTATACTTTAAGTACCTCAAAACTCTAACGAGAGCTTTCCAATGCTCTTTGCTTGGATTGCTCGTGTAATGACTTAATTTGTTCACAGCGCAAGCTAAATCGGGTCAAGTGTAATTTGTAAGATACATTAAACACCCAATGGCTCGTGTATATTCTTCTTGTGCAACGGGCTCCCCTCAATTTTTGCTCAAGTGGTCATTTAAATCTATTGGGGTCTTAGCCGGCAAGCTATCAAAAGCATTAAACTTCTTGAGAACTTTCTCGGCATAGTGAGATTGTGTTAAGATGATTCCATCTGATTTTCTCAAAATTTTCATTCCAAGAACCACATCGGCTAGCCCCTTGTCTTTCATGTCAAAATTTCTTTTTAACATGTTCTTAGTATCGTTAATCACCTGTATATTGTTACCCATGATTAACATGTCATCTATATAAAGACACACAATAACATAGCCGTTATCAGTGTTCTTAATATAAACACATTTATCACACTCGTTTATTTTAAAACCATTTGATAACATTATATTATCAAATTTCAAGTGCCACTGTAGTGGAGCTTGTTTCAATCCATATAGAGACTTAACCAGTTTGCATACCTTTTTCTCTTGTCCAGGTACTACAAACCCTTCAGGTTGTTCCATATAGATCTCTTCATCCAGATCACCATTTAGAAAAGCAGTCTTAACATCCATTTGATGAATCTCAAGATCGTGCAAAGCAGCAATCGTGAGAAGCACTCGAATAGATTTAATTCTCGTTACAGGTGAATAGGTATCGAAAAAATCGTACCCTTCCTTCTGCTTGAAACCTTTGACTAAACGAGCTTTATACATGTCAATTGACCCATCAGCCTTGTACTTTCTTTTAAGGATCCATTTGCATTCTAAGGGCTTACAACCTTCAGGTAAATCAACCAAAACCCAAGTTTGGTTTTGTAAATTGAGTCAATTTCACTCTAAACAGCTTCTTTCCAGAGCAACCCGTCTGATATGGCATAAGCTACTTTGATTTATGTTGGTTCTTTATCCAACATGAATGCTATGTAGTCAGGTCCAAATGTCTTTGGTATCCTAACCCTACTACCATGTCTCGGTTCTACATATTCCATATTAGATCTTGATCGCTTACGTAACTTTGGATCTACATCCATAGGTTTTGAACTTGTTTCTTCATCTTCAACTCTATTGCTAGAATTGTTCTCAACTTTATCATTGTCCTTACAAAGATATATATTTTCAAAGAATACAGCATTCCTTGATTGAATTGTTGTTCCCACAATCATTTCAAGTACTTCTGACTTGTGGATAACAAAACAATAGGCACTATTGTTCAGTGGATACCCAAGAAAGATACAATCGACCGTCTTAGGACCGATTTTAACTTGTTTAGGTAAAGCCATCTCAACCTTAGCCAAACACCCACACACTTTGAGATATTTGTATGAAGGTTTTATACCTTTCCACAACTCATAAGGAGTAACATCCTTACATTTGCGTACAATCTTATTTAATATGTAGTTGGCTGTCAAGACAGCTTCCCCCCATATGTTCTGGGGCAACCCTAAACTAATCAAAAAGGCATTCATCATATCTTTAAGTGTTCTATTCTTACGTTCAGCAATGCCATTAGATTGTGGTGCATATGGAGTTGTTGTTTGATGAATTATACTACTCGCATTGCATAATTCCTCAAACGGGGCTACATATTCGCCACCTCTATCGCTTCAAACCATTTTAATACGACAGCTTAATTGATTCTCGGCTTCATTCTTGAAGTTCTTAAAGGCTTCAATAGCCTCATCTTTACTTCTCAAAAGATAAAGATAACAATATCGTGGGCAGTCATCGATAAAAGTGATAAAGGACTTATTACCACCTCTAGTTTGGACAAACTTTAAATCACACACTGTGTGAATTAATTCAATGGGTTTTGTGTTCCGTTTTACCGAATGAAATGGAAGTTTCGTCATTTTTGCTTCAACACAAATCTCACATTTGTTTTGAGTATTGACTTCATTTAAATTTAGTAAATCTAAGTTTACTAATCTTTTTATAGCATTTATATTCACATGACCTAATCTACAATGCCATAAATCAGAACACTCAGTCAAATAAGAGGAAGCAGTAGCATTTTCATTAGCAGACTTGGTTACATGGCGTTTAGCCAAAGCATTAAGTTTAAAGAGTCCCTCCATGAGGTAACCCTTACCAAGAAACCTATCAAACTTTTTTATAATAATTCTATCTCACTCAAACACTAATTTAAAGCCCTTTTTAACTAGTATAGAGCCTGATATCAAATTCTTCCTCATATCCAAAACATGAAGCGCATTCTTCAAGGTGAGTGTCTTTCCAGACGTAAGTTTGAGGTCCACTGCTCCAACTCCGATAATTTCAGATGAAGCTGGATTCCCCATGTTGAGCTTCCTCCCCTAAATAGCTTGATAGTTCTTAAACTAGCTCATATCGGCACCAACGTGGGCGGTCGCACCGGTGTCGACGTACCAACCACCTTGGTTATCAATGTGGTTAACCTCCTCGGTGAACACAACAGTAAGGTCATCCTCTTTCCACTCATCGTTAGTCTCGGCGATGTTGGCAACATGTTTCTTTTTCTTGTTGGCTTTCGGCTTTCGACAGTCCTTCACCGCGTGCCCACGTTTGCCACAGTTGAAGCAATCATCATCAAACTTCTTGGCTGATTGCTTCCCTTTGTTCTTGTTTTGGACACTTGGGCGAGCCCGTTTGATGGACGGACCGCCTTGATCCAACAGATTGGCCTTAGCATCAATCAGGCCTTTGGCTTATGATCATTCTTGTGCATGTCAGACTCGATGCGCAATTTCACAATCAAGTCTTCAAGAGTCATCTCGTTTCGCTTGTTCTTGAGGTAGCTCTTGAAGTCTTTCCAACTGGGGGGGCAACTTCTCGATCATATTTTCAATAGTAAAAGCATCTGGGAGGACCATTCCTTCGGCATTAACATCATGAATGATGAGTTGGAACTCTTGCACTTGTTTCATGATTGGTCTTGAGTCAACCATCTTGTAGTGCAAATATTTGGCGACTACAAACTTCTTTGTACTTGCATCATCACTACGGTACTTCTTTTCAAGCGCATCCCACATCTCTTTTGATGTGTTTATTACAAAGTATACATTATACAAACTATCTTCTAAAAAATTCAGAATAAAGTTTTTACAAAGATAGTCTCCATTGTGCTAGTTGTCATAGGCAGCTCGGACTGTGAAACTAGTCTCTTGTGCACTTGGCGCCGGTGGCGCATCTTCCTTAAGAAAGTTTGCAAAGCCCAATGTTGTCAAATAGAACAACATCTTTTGTTGCCACCTTTTAAAGTTGGCTCCACCAAACGTTGGCGGCTTCTCGGCGGTATGCATCATCCTTGGCCCCGAGGTTGTTCCAAAAAAGGAACCACTCGTGTTGAACCCGTAGGCTCCAACACTAGATTCTAACATGGATCCAACAGTACCACTAAAGTGGAACCTACGGTGCCGCTCGAGGTGGATCCACCGGTAGTCAGAAAGGGGTTCGAAACACCCATGGAGTTGTTGATGAGGTAGTTGAGCTCATCATGTTGGACATGGTTGTGGCAAAGGTGTTTGCCACGGTCGCAGAGGCAAAGGCAGCGGTGTTGTTCGAGTTGGTGGAAGCAGCGGTCATCATCTCCAGTTGTAGGATTTAGCAAGTATATATTTCGTCTTGCGCTTGATGGAAATCTGTCGTATAATCTTGCTGGGCGAAAAAATAAATTACAACTGGAAACTAAAATTACAACTCGAAAACAGAAATTACAGACTTGTACGGAAATGAAAAATACAAAACCCGAAACAGAACTGAAAATACAAGAAACTAAATTATAAAACCGTAAAGTAATGCCGAGTCGAGGAATCCTCTATCCGCAAGACGAAATACGCCTCAGTAGTACTCTCGGTTCTGACGTATCGCCCCCAAAGATAAAACGGCAGCGTCTCGAAGGTAGTAGCACCACAAGACCTACGAGCTCCGGCGAACTTGAACGAGGTGAGGACAAAGCTGTTACTATGAACTACGAACTGTATGCTTTATGCTGTATGGCAGAGTTTCGAAAATTGCTTGTGCAGAAGCAAAGGTATGCATGCCTATTTATAGGCCATCTCACCTGCAGGGGATTTAAACACAGCACTAATGGCTGTCATAATGCAGACATTCATGCCTGCATTGAACACTGGAGTTACACAATTCAAATGCAGTGGTTACTGCCCATTTTGAATTTGAACAGACATCCTTAACTCCTCCTCATAACACATGGGAGGTTACTGCCCATTTTTTGGCTGAATTTGAACAGTCCGGATGTATCTGGACTGTAATCAGCTCCTTAACCGCTTGAGGGATGTACCTGGACATACTTATGTGCACGTACGAGCCCAACTACATTGTTGAGCTTATCCAAAAAGTTCTTTAGGCATGCCAAGGCATAGCCCAAGACCAAGTCCACGACCAGGCTCAAAGAACAGCCCAAAGACCAATTGCCAAGATCCAAGTCCAAGTCCAAGATCAAGACCAAGGCCAAGGTCCAAGGTCCACGGGACGCGGCACGCGGCTGCAGCCGAGACCGAGGCGAGGCGGGCGGGCGGCGGCGGCGATGCACGCGTGTGAGCTTTAAGCCTATACACATGTGCCATTAATTATTACATGAATAAAGGTAACTCCTTATATACTAGAATAATGATGGTTCATTATTCAATGTGGGATACCATCCCTTATTAATTCACAATTAAGTGACAAACTTTAATTCACTATTTCTCACTCACCGGGAATCGCTTTAGAGAAAGTGAATATTCCACGATCATCTACTCGGAATGTATATCGATCCTATGATATTTAACTTTACAAAATAAAATTAAAATCAGTAACGATTCCAACAGAAATACCATACATATTCATCAAAATTATGTAAACAAAAAGATAATAATAATCTAGAAATAAAAAATTGCTCGCACGCGCAATTAGAGGTGTTCACGGTAACGGTTTGGTTAACCGTTGACCGTGGTTCGATCCAAAACCGGAACCGTCAAACGTTTTAAGACAGTTCGGTTCCGGTTCGGCATTTTGACGAACTGTGAAAACCGCCGGTTTTTTTAAAAAAAAAATCAAATTTTGATTTTGTATCCGTTGCTCAACCCTCAGTTCGAACCGGAACCGGCGGTTCAACCGGGAACCGGTGGTTCTAACGGTCACAAGCCCAATTTTTTTAAATACATTTCTACACCTATAAACACCCCCCTCTCATCCTCCATTTTCTCACACCAACTCTAATTATCTATCTACTTTCTCTCTACATTCATTCTAATTTCTATTCTCTCAACTCTCAAGTATTACACTTTTAATTGAAAAATATGTCAAGTGGCCAATTCAATCGGGGAAAGGGATCACTGGCATTCCTCGACGAAGAAGAGGTGGTGCTAGTCGTAGTACTCATACTCTGAGTTCTAATTTTATTCCAAGTCCGGATTTTGGAGATTATGTTCCCGAAAAAATAATCGAGGAACAAATCAATGAAATGTTTGAAGCCTGGAAATCGATTCATAATATCGAAGATACTGAAGATGATGAGCAACCAACAAAACCAAAATAAAGGAAACCATCCGAGCTCAAATCTCCATTATTTGCGGTGCATTATACAAAAATGGACGACGTTGCCTCCGGTCCCGGTCATTTCTTGGCCAAGTGCAACTATTGCGAGAAAATTTACAAGTTTAAAAAAGGAGGAGGTTATGAGACACTAAATGGCCATATACAAAGACAACATCCCGACAAAGTTAGCATAGAGTATAATCAAACCCAACTCCGAGGCACGGTGACGTCGTCTAATGCCCCAATCAAGGTACTAGTTCTTTATTTAAATTTAATCCAATTACCGCTAGAAAAGAATTAGCTAGAATTTTTTGCGGTAAATCTCTTCCTTTTAACTTTGCCGACGACTAAATGTATGAAAATTTTACTCAACTAAGTTTAAATCCTGCTAGTAAAAAAATTTCACGTTCTACCGTAACTCGTGATGTTCGAAAAACTACTAGTGTGGAAAAATTAATTTTAGCTAATATGTTTTTAAAACTAGATCATAGAGTTTGTATATGCTCCGATGCTTAGAGTGATAATTGGGAAGCAAATTCATATATGGGAATTACTTGTATTTGTATTGATGATTCTTGGACTATGCAAAAACGTCTAATTGGTTTTATAGAGTTTAATACCGCACTTACCGCCCAAACTATTTCACATAAAATTCATACAATTTTATCTTAATATAATTTAGTACAAAAAAAAATTTCAATTTCTTTTGATAATGCTAGCTCCAATACAGCTAGTTTAGAATCACTTATTGCAATATGTGAGCCATCTCTTGGTAGTAAATCTTTTTATGTTAGGTGCATTTTTCATGTTCTTAATTTATGTGTTCAACATGGTTTAGCTGTTTTACAAGAAGCATATGTTCCTATATGTGAAGCAATAATGTATTTAATTAGACATTTTTTTAGGTAAAAAATTGAGGAGATATTGCCTAAAAAATAATATGCATTCAAAGAAATTTTTAAAAGATGTGCCAAATCGTTGGAATTTTACTTACAATTTGTTAAATGATAGTTACGAATATCGTATTACATTATGCATTTTTTATAATGAAGAACAACTACATGTTTGCTTATTGCCAAGTCTATGGGATAAGTGCTCTAGTTTAATGGCACTTCTAAAAGTTTTTAAAGAGGCAATTGAGTGCTTGTACGGTATTTATTATCCCACTTGTACACTTGTTGTTGAACATTGTGTTAAAATTATACGTGTATTCAAGTCTTTAATTAAATTTCCAGATTTATTTAATTGTATAAAAGAAATGAGAGACAAATGGATTAAATATTTCGCCTACATTCCTCCGGGTTTTTTAGTTGCTAAACTTTTAGATCCTCAAGTTAGAGAGGAATGTTTGCTAAAATTATTTACACTTTACTATAATGCTTTATTTCCTAATCCTATTACTAATTTTATTCCACCAAATCCTAGCGATTGTGTTCAAAATGCAAAAATTCTTTTGGTAGTTATAGTGGTAGTCTTGATTTTGGTACGAGTTCTTCTTCTCCTGTTCACATTCCTTCTAGTAATAGTAATATATCTTCTTTTGGTTTTGCTATTCCGAATCTTAGTGAGTGGAATACCTATCAAGAAAATTTATCCCGAAAACGAACAAGGTACCAAAGTAATGCTTATCAAGAACTTGAAAATTACAGTTAAACCTCGATAAATGAATGTTCGATAAACGTAACCTCGCCAAATGAATAATTTTCCCCAGTCCCAACTCTTTATAACATGTTCAAACTTTCTTTCGATAAATGAATAAATTCGCTAAATGAATATTTTTCTCCGATCCCGATCATATTCATTTATCGAGGGTTTACTGTATTTAACTACTTGTGAATTGGGAGCTTTAGAACGTGGATCATATGGTAATAATAATCTTCTTAAGTGGTGGGCAAAAAGGTCTACAATCTTTCCTGCAGTTGCAGTTGCCACGGTCGCAAAGGAAATACTAGATGTCCCCGCCTCAACAGTTTCTGTTGAACAAGCCTTCAGTGTAGGAGGATACATTCTGGATGAACGACGATCTCGATTGACGCCTCAAAATCTTGAAGCCCAAGCATTATTGAATGATTGGGTGAAAGCCGAGTTACGCCAACAAGAACCAAATTATAATGAACAAGAAGACAGCTATACATATGATACCGGATCTAGCAATGATTCGGTTGACTTGGGTGATTGAACCATCTCCTCTCCGCCTCTGCTCCGCTCCGCTCCGCTCCCTAAGGTAAGTATAAGGTAAGTGAACTATGAGAACTTTGATTCCTAAGGTAAGGGGATACGTAGGCAACTTAATCCAAATATTCAAAGTTGAAATTCTTAATTTTAACTTTAAATATTTGAATTAAGTTCAAGTCCATTTTTATTTTTTTCCCCTCCCCCCCCCCCCCAAAAAAAAAAATTAAAAATAAACTACGAGGACTTTGATTTTGATTCCTAAACTCTAAAGTTACGGATATCGGATACATAGGCGCTTAATTCAAAGATTTAAAATTACAAAATTCAAGTTTAAACTTTAAATACTTGAATTAAGCTCAAGTCCAATTTTTACCCCGTATTTTTTTAAATTAAATTTAAAAATTCATAAAAAATCGTGAACCGTCGGTTCTGATTTGGTTTGGAACCGGCGGTTCACGGTTCAAAATCGTAACCGTGAATCGCCATAAGGCGGTTCGGTTCCGGTTTCGATTTTCGGCCAACCGGAACTGACGGTTCAAAAAAACGATGGTTTTGAACCGCCGAACACCTCTACCGCAGTGCGCATGCAATAAGGCTAGTATAAATCATCAAAGTAGCTTTGATGTCACAGCATCAGTCAAGTGATATCAAATTATTTAATTGATAATTTCAATGGTTTGTTAGTTAATCAATAGAATACATGAATAAACATTAAAAAATCATGATAATATTTATCAAGAGCAATCTTATATACATTATATTATATAAAACTTTTAAAATTTCTTAATCGTTGTGAACTACCATTTCAGTGTTCAAAACAAAGATAAATGAATAGTAATAATAATAATAATCTTATACATTGTATATACTGAATAAAACTTTTAAAAATCTCGTGACTTATGTATTGCATTTTCAGTTTGTAAAATTAAAGATGCATGAATTAATTGTCCTGTATAAATATTACCTCATCCTTAAGAAGCACAAATACAATACTCCAGAAAAACCTTATTGTTCATACATACATAAAAAAATAATAAGTTTGTCTTATTCTCTTATGAGTAAAAAAAGGTGAAAAATATGAACACACGAAATTAATGAGTGTCTGGAGTGAACAATGTTTACTCATGTTCAAACCGTGTCCACAGGGCAACTGTTTTGATAATTGTGAATGTTAAGCCTAAGATGGTAGTAAAAAATGTATACTTCTATTAAAAGAGAGTCGTGACACGTGTCACTTTGTAAATTTTTTGATTTTTTATTTTAAAATATAATTTATATATAGAGATGTATTCTTAAATTTCCAAAAAAAATTCTAGATATGTATGTTTTATTCCACAATTTACACTCATCTACCAATAAAAAAATTCTTGCTTTATTTTTTTAGCTTAAAATTTTAAATATTTATAATTTTTTAAATCAAGTTTATTTTAATGAAAAATATTTCAAATTAATTTTTATTTCACAATTTGCAACTAGACATCCATATGAATATAACAAATTTGATGGGTTTACAATAATGACCGATTGCACAAAAAAATTATATTAAAAAACATATGAATATTTATTTTCAATAAACTTAATTGATGCAAAATAAAAATATATCAACTCATTTATTGTTTACATTAAAAATAAATTATGATATTTATTTAATTATAATAACTAAAAATAATAAAACATACACTGCACACATACATATATTAAGACTTAATCACATATTACTTTCGTTCCCAAAATTTGTTCCTACTTTTTTTCGGTATGTCCAGGAAATTTGTTCATGTAATAGACACTAATTGACTTAACACTCCGCTAATGTGGTACGCTTTCTTGAATTATATTACACCTCATAATACACTCAATAAGTCTTTTATTAATATTATGCTAATATGATACTCATGTCGAAGACCATCAAAAATAAATTTAGAGATTGAGAAATTATTTTATAATAAAAGAATATCTTATGCGGTGCATCCCACCGGAGAACATCTAGTTAACAAAAAATGAATGTTGTCAATAATAGGGATATTATTGCTGTTAAAAAGATAAGAGCATGTAAAGGCGGATGCAAGATCATATTCAAGGCTCGATTAGGTAGACTTCCCAATAATTTAGTGAAAATAAATGTGTCTCTGTTATAAACTTGAGAGAAAAAAAGAGAAATTGGAAGAGAAGAAGAATAATGTATGGATTCTTATGAGGGCCAAAAGCCTTCATTTATAGGTACACATTTAGGGTTTCAGGGGTATAAAGGTCATTCATTAATAAATACATTAATTACAACACTCCCCATTGAATGACCTTTAATACATGCTGCCTCATTAAAACCTTATCGGGAAAACTCAGTGTGAAAAAACCTGACCGAAGGAAAAAGAGTACAGCTACTCCCCCTGAAATCGATTACATAAGATCTTTGAGTTGACGCATTCCGATCTTGTGTACTAGTCTTTTGAATGTTGATGTCGGCAACGCCTTTGTGAATAAGTTCACCAACTAATCACTTAAGTGAATATTTGATGTATCTACATTTGAGATACAAGTGACATCGTCTTCATACAATACTTCCTCTTGAATGTTATGATGTTCATGCCTCACCAAAACTCCTTCAGAAAAACCCTGTGGGAAAAACCGATAGAGGAAAAAAGTACATAGTATAAATTTGCTTATGTGTTGCATTGGTTGCCTCGTTAAAAACCTTAACTAAGAAAATCCGGTGGGAAAAAACTTAGAAAGGGAAGAAAAGTACAACCATTTGGTCTTCAGGACCTTTGACCTTCAGAGTCGACATAATCTTCAATTTAATCTAAAAGTTATCACTTCTCCCCCTCAAGGTAATAATCTTGCACTCCAATACCATCAATATAATTTTCAGACATGGAGAGATGTTAGAATATCATTATTGCTCTTCTGAAGCTCATGTGGAAATAATTTTCATCTTACTTGCCCAAACATTATATGCAACACATAAATGGAGAATATTTCTTATCATAATAAGTAGGCAGTATGAGAACAAATATGAGATCATAATACCTTAATAGCCACCAATATCGAATCTCAATCTCTTTCATGTAATAGACCAATATGGTTAACACCATTCCACATTCTCCTTCTTGGAGAAATACTAAATTTTGCTAGCATGTTACTTCAAATTGTATATCAGACCTGATAATATAATGCTTCAATAGCATACAAGTACGAAACTTCTGGTCCTTTTATATCTTTGTTATTTTCTTGAAATCTATATGAGTCAGTATCCACTTCAAGTGGTAAGACAACCTTTAGGTAGCTAAATGGATAAAAAAATTTCATCATATATGCTCGATCTACAAGTCGAGACAATACTAATACTTAGTTTTATCTAAGTTTTTCATTTTGAACTTGTCTTTAGACATGAGTTCAAATAGTTCACATATATCCTCTTCATGAGGAATTCACTTAGTCGGTTGATCCACCAGACTATTTCAAAAGGTATAAATATTTATAACTCAAAATAGTACATGTTGTGAATTTCATGTTCCTATTACTTTAGGAACCTCAAGTCCGTCAGGGACTTTCATATAGATATTCGCGTCCAATGACCCATAGAAAAATATGGTGATGATGTCACTAATTGAATATCTATATTCATAATAACTGTCATATGTATATTAAATGACGAGATGTAGTGCCAACGGAAAAATATGTTTTGGGTATGCGCTTAAACCCTTGATATGCTAATCTCGCTTATCTTTCACCACTTTATTTTATTTTGCGAGTTAAGCTCTGTCTCAATTGCTTATATTTTACTTAGTGCTTCAGGCACTCCACTAGCAATTGTTGAGACACAAAATGTTGTCGACAACTATCATTCTTATAAACAATTCTCCGATATTCACAAAGTCCATGACAACTTCAACAAAATCAAATATTCATATTTCCCATAACATTTGATTTGGTCGTTCCATAATCTCAATACTGTAATTATTTAGTGCACGTGCAAATTAAGGTATTGAGATTCTCGTCTTCGAGACGATCCTCTTCATGAGGTTTTTGAAGTGATGTTATAGTTTAATCTATTTGTATTCCACGGATTTTATCTTTAATACCAATAAAGAATACGTCTCTCACGCTTCTGGCGTCGAGAAGTATCAATAAATATATTTCGGTCACATTCGACTTTAATTCTTTATGGTACATATACAACTGGTATATGAGATTTCACCACTCATTTGGCAATCAATAACTTGTTGAACTTCGAGTTCATAGTGCGTAAATTTAAATATCCAACCCAACGAGAATTTTCCGACTCTCTCTTATTTATATATCATGTTTCCCCCTAATATCAGAGATAGTTGGAATTGGATTATAAAATCAATCCTCTTCAGGAGGTGCACTAATAACAGAGGGGGTGACCCAAATATTGTGCCTATGATATGGATACTTGAATTTGAAATTCATCGCAACATGATCATTAGATAAAATAATATATCGCTCATAATTAATTCGATACTCATTGAATAAAGCTCCTTTTAGAGCCGACAATAAGAATATTGCCATATGAAATTATACCAATCCTTCGGGGATTGTCTTTCCATTCATTAAGTGGAAATTGAACAAATCAATATGACACAAAGTTATGTATTTTTCATTTGAAATAAATACATGCAACTTCAAATGTAAATTGCTCTCCAGGAGCATGTATTTTTCTTCAAAAATATTAATTGTGCTAACTCAGCAACAACAATTTAAATCAAAGATAATCATATATTACCGAAAATATGAAGTACTCATCAAGAGTATGTGATATTCTTCAAAAGTATCAATTATGCTACCTTGGGAGCAACAATTTATAAGCATATAACACTCAAAAGATAAAATACTCTAAAAAGTATGTAAATATTAATTAAAAGTATTAATTGTGCTACGTCATGAGCAACAATTATACCAATATGGTGATAATAAAATCAATTCAATAACACAAGGCCATATAGAAAATATTCAAAATAATGCCTTTTTTTGTTTAATATTCTTCAGGAATATTAACTTTAATTGATGTGTTTATCATAAATACTATCATAAAAATATGACTATATATCGTTGTGTTTTATCAAGAACATTAACAATTTCTTTTTAATAATCTTCTGGATTATTAAAATTACAAATTCATGTTTCTTCAGGAAACCATGAAAATATATTAATGTAATGTATTAAAAGAATCATTACAAATAATTTTATATCAATGATACAAGTATCATCATCAATATAATATGTAATATCTATCGTTATTACTCTTCTTCCAGAAGAAAGTGCAATAATTATTATGCAATTAATCCAACATCTATAAGATGTTGATAAAAATTGGTCAACTCAAAATAATATAATTTTAAGTGTATAAATGTACTTCATGATATTTACTAGTAATTTGTGATATTTATCATACAATATGTGTGAATTCCTATTAATATATCTTCAGGATATATATCATAAATAAACATTAGTTAAATAATATATAAAAATAATATAAATAGACTTTAACACCAAACACGTAAATTTAAACATGTAAATATTGAAAGTATTGGTATTAGTAGACTTCTGGCCTAATAAGTGGTGAATTATACGTCATTTATATTGATATTTTCTCTAATACCAATTTTTTTCTTCAGAAATTGTATGTCATTTGTCTCACTTGTTATCACGGAATCATACATATTTCAAGCGATAGTTTAGAAATCCATAGATTTATCGATACTTAGAAGATAATAGTGCATAATCTTCGACCATGTAGGAAGGAATTTAGTGGTTCTTCAGGAACTGTCAATAAATTTAGCACTACCTTTTTTTTTCCATACGAAAAGTATCATTCTAAAGATATCATGCATATTTGCACTTTGATGAGACAATAAATCATGACCACTATTTAATCCCAAGAACTTGGCATTCTGTTCACAAAAAGAAAGAAATAAGATAAGCCAATAATTTGAATGATACAAATATCTTCAGGATATTTGACCTTTTTATCACTAATTATATAGCAACGATCAATTCAAATCATACTTCAGCTATGACATCATATCTTATATTGATAAAAACTCACAATATATCCTAAGAGATAATAAAATATTAAACTTCACAATATATAAGATTAGATATTGATATATATTCTTAAGATTATCATTTTCGTGTCATTATCATTAACAGTTGATATATCAACTCCACGAGATAAAATTTATAAATAATTATCCCCTACAAGGATAAAGTCTAAATCTTATCTACTCGAGGAGATAAAATTTGTGCCATGTAATATTGAAGTTTATAATTTAATATTATTCACTTCTAGGAACAACTTGATAGGAATATTCGACCACTCACTAATCTTGCTACCATTGGAGCACAGTCGAATTATTATTGTGGAGTATATCATATCTTGTACAATCTCGATAGAGAATATTCTCAAATCATATTAATATTTTTTATTTGAGATATAAGTTATATTTTCCTTCAGGATAATATCATGCTACATCAAGAGCATAATGATTTAATTATGTTATTATATTTATAAGTAACAAATCAATATTCTCCAGGAATATTGTATCATCACATAATTCATGTATAAGTAAGAATTATTCATTTAGAATAGTAATATACTTCAAGAATATTACAATTAATTATGCTACTTCGGGAGCAGTAATTTTAAGATCCATAATTGAATATACAAAGGGAAAAAAATAGTACGATAATCAATCAAGGCTCGAAATAACTAAACTAAAATAGTTGCTTTTTCAAGAGCACTTACAATATTCTCCAGGAATATTATTTTGTGTTTTTCATTAGGAATTGCACAAATTATTAGATCTCATAGTGTTCTTCATGAATACATCATATTCAACTAGAATATGACGAGATAATGTTGTCCTTCTTCAAGAACTACAACAAATCTTTTATCTTAATAATTTTCTGGATTATTAAGTATTATTGAATCGTGTTTCTTCTCGAAACAAAGAGTAATATGATTTGATAATAAATTTTGAGGTCATCATATATATTATTTATATATGATGCATAAAAAATATAAAATTTAACAACTAAATATAATATATTTTTCCTCAAAATCATCATATGCAAGAAAGTTTTTGAAGGAGTAAATAGAATTAATACCGTTCACCAATGTAAAAAAAGACTATTTCTGCTCGGACTTTTTTTTATGTATGCAATACATTCTAGAATCCGATCTTCACCGTTGAATTTGTGGATATGTTTGTCAGGAAAATACTGTAAAAATTTCGTGGTGATCCGACGGTTAACAAAGCGAAAATCGCGATTTTAGCACGGTCTCGCAGTGCAGAAAAACTGCTCGTGTTTTTTTTTTTTTTTTGGATTTCGAAAATCGGAGAGAAAAATAAAATTACTCGTAGAGTATCGTGCTGATAACGTGTTATAAACTTGAGAGAAAAAGAGAGAAATTGGAAGAGAAGAAGAATAATGTATGTATTCTTATGAGGGTCAAAAATCTTTATTTATAAATACACATCTAGGGTTTCAGGGGTATAAAAGTCATTCATTAATAAATACAATAAAACAACAGTTTGGTATTTGTATTTTACATTAATTTATGTTTATGGTGTCTATGTCATTGCCCTAAATAGAATTATTAAATTAAGTATGGTACTTAATGAGGCAAATTCACCACTGTACCATTTTTCCAGAAATTATTTTCTCAAATGCCACTCTTTTCAAATTTAATACCAAAATGCCATCTTTTCACCTTCTCTCTCTTTTATTAAGAAAATCCTTTTTTTTATCATTTTTATACTAGTCCTCTTATCTCTTTAATCAATTAATTTTTAAACTTAATTACCCAACTAATTTGTTATTTTCTTATTAAATCAATTAATTTTTAAAACTAATTAGGCCCTGTTCTTTTAGACTTATTTTTCAGTTTTTCAGTTCAGTTCGGTTCAGGTCCATTCAATTCAGTTCAGTTCAGTTATTCAGTCCAAAAGAACAGAGCCTTAGTGGGCTTGGACGTTTTTTTAAAACTAATTAGTTTTAAAATTAATTTTTAAAACTAACTAACTAACTGATTCTTTTTTTAACTTACTAATTTATTTATTAGTTAACTAATTAATTTATTATGTAATTTCTTATTTGGAAAATAGATAATTAATTAAGTAACTAATAAATAGGTTTTTAATATATTTAATTTTAATAAAATATTTAATTGATTATTTAGATTATTAACTATTTATTTACTTAAATGCCGTAAAATAAGTAATAATAACATAATAGAAGGAAAATAACTGAGGTTGATTATGATATTACATATACACATAGACAAGGGTACAAATACAAATTACTCAAATTTTTTACTCTTGTTGAGGAGCTCCAAAACGGTTAGGGCACATATTCTTGTTATGTCCCTCTTCCCGACACAGTCCACATCTCTTGCGATGGCCAGTCCTTTTCCTCTGATTCATTTAAGTACGAATACGGGTAGACTGCGGACGACCTTTTGGATCTCTCCACATGGCCGGATTGCGAAAACTCAAGTCCAGTGTATTTTGGCCAGTACGATTCATGGGGCACTGCTTCAAACTCTTCTTTGTAAACATTGAAAACATATCGCATCGTGTATTGTTCTGGCATATACACTGCATAGTCATGGTGAATATGTGCACAAGCAGCGATACCGGGGAATATATTCTTAGGCTGATTCTAGGGAATAATCTAAATAATTAATTATATTTTATTAAAATTAAATATATTAAAAACGAATTTATTAGTTATTTAATTAATTATCTATTTCTAATGAAATAGATAAGTAACTACTTAATTATTTATCTAATTAACTAATTACATAATTTTTCAAATAAGAAATTACGTAATGAATTAATTAGTTAACTAACAAATAAATTAGTAAGTTAAAAAAGAATTATTTAGTTAGTTAGTTTTAAAAATTAATTTTAAAACTAATTAGTTTTAAAAAAAACGTTCAAGCCCACTAATTATTTTTAAAAACTAATTGATTTAATAAGAAAATAAAAATTAGTTGGTTAATTAAGTTTAAAACTTAATTGATTAAGGAGATAAGAGAATTAGTATAAAAATAATAAAAAAATGAGGGATTTTCTTAATAGAAGAGAGAAGGTAAAAAGATGGCATTTTGGTATTAAATTTGAAAAGAGTGGCATTTGAGAAAATAATTTCTTAAAGAGTGGCACATGGGTGAATTAGCCACTTAATGAGGCTCTGCGTTGCGGAAATCTGGTCAAGTTTCGCAACAAAAAAAACTGGTTTTACCAACAAAAATTACCGACGACCGTTCTACTGTTGGTAAATACCTAAAATACCGATATCATTACCAACGACATTAATTAACTAAATTTACCGACGGCAAATTGGCTGGATATTACCATCAAATTTACTGACGGCATTAGAGACGTCCGATTTACCGACGGCACGGTTGCCGTTAGTAAATAATTTTTTCACTTTTTATATTTGGGAATTTACCGACGGCATTACCGACGACGGGAATAATTTTTCTATTTTTTTATATTTCAAAATTTACCGACGGCATTTCAGACGGCGGGAATAATTTTTCCATTTTTTTATATTTCAGAATTTACCGACGGCATTACCGACGGCGGGAATAGATTTTCCATTTTTTTTTATATTTCAGAATACAGACGACGGGAATAATTTTTCTATTTTTTTATATTTCTGAATTTACCAACAGCATTACCGACGGCGGAAATAATTTTTCCATTTTTTTATATTTCAGAATTTACCAGCATTACTGACGGCGGAAATAATTTTTCTATTTTTTTATATTTCGGAATTTACCGAAGGCCAGTTGCTGTTGGTAAATTCTAAAAAAAAAACTTATCCCACATCAAAAAAATACCACAATTTTCATCAATTTGTAAACCAAAACCTTGCTGGGTAATATTGAATGAAGACATTGGTCCGACCCGACCCGACCCCACCTCGGACAAAAAAAAAATTAGTGCATACAGATTTTACCAACGGCGCCGTGCCGTCGGTAAATTACCAACGGCGGCTGTCATCGGTAATCCGTTGGTAAACCATTCCTGAATTTTGATAAGGAGAAATTTACGGAGGGACGGGGCGTCGGTAGGCCGTCGGTAAATCAGCGACGGCGGCATTTTCCGTCGGGATTTTCTTACCGTCGAAGGTTTTACCAACGGCAAAGCGGCGTCGGTAATGCCGTCGGTAATCGATTTTACCAACGGCATTTTATTTTTACTGCAGGTGATTAGCATCGGTAAAAACTATTTTTTTGTAGTGTTTCTCCGTCGAAAAGCTCTCAAGGATGTCAAGTTCAAAGGTTCAAAATTTCGATAAAATTAAATAAAATTATTATTTATTACGTATACTTTGAATACATGAAGTTACATATTGATTTTTTTTTTGAGGGAGAGACGAGAAACTCCCCCTACTTGTATCAGAGGTCCCTTGATCAGACAAGTGTTAAATCGAGGGATGTCCACTAATGGCAGCCCTGCAAGGGAGAAGACCAACGAGACACGAACCCAGCAACAAACCTTGCAATATTCCAACAAAGTATTGTCATCACACGGATTCGAACCCGCGATGTCGGAGTGTTTTCACCCCAATCACCTTGCAATTTACCATCAGGAACTACGTATTGAATATTGTTTCTTGTTGTTGTCATCGTCCCAGAATATGTAATTCCTGAGAGATGATAAGTTCTCCCAATTATCTTAGCTACCCATCTTGATCCCACCCTTCACGAGAATCACTCCGAGTTTAACCCTTGGAGATGGGTTGGAAACTTGGACGTATTTTTTCATACATCCATATCTTACTTCAAGTACTAATTTGTTTTAGACAATTTCTCACTCTTATTATTTTTTTTCCTCTTTATATCATACACTACATGTGAATCGCACATGGCCACATGCAATGCAGTGCACGTAGTCTAGTTAATATAAATTTTCCATGACTAATTAATGAAATTTTTTCAAAATCATAGTATATATGTGCCACGTGATATATTTTGTATTCGAACGGAACAAGGCAAAAGTACCAATTAAGATTATGATTTTTTTTCAAATTTTGCACTTGTAATAATAAATATTTTTTTATATCATTTAGGGTATGACTTATTTTCGTCCAATCAAATTAGAATATACATGAAAATCTGTCAGTTAAATTTGACGGACTTGCTAGTCTGTCCGTTAAGTGACACTGACACTGTCACCTTCTGATTGGTCCACGTGTCTTTGATTGATTTCTCCTTCTTCGGCCATCTTCTCCAGTCATCTTCTCCAGCGACGGCAAATTCTCCGACTAATTTTTCCTGCTACTTTTTCCGGAATTTTTTTTCACTTATTTTTTTGGCCATGCAACTGCAATATATATATATATATATATATATATATATATATATATATATGGGTAGGTTCAGGTGAGAATGCAATTTAAGTTGAGAAATAATAACGAATTTCATTCATAGATCTTGATAAATGGATGGCCTAGATTTATTCTCAAAAAAAATTAATGCATATAATGTAATATTTTAATGCATCGATATTTTGATGCATATAATGCATATTTTAATGCATTGCAATTTTGATGCACGAAATGCATATATTTCAAGCATAATTAGTACAAAATACATGCATATTCGCAATTCACATGATAAGAACAATTCTCATTTGATCCTAAAAATATCTCTCTCTCTCTCTCACTCTCTCTCTCTCTCTCTCTCTCTCTCTCTCTATATATATATATATATATATATATATATATATATATATATATATATATATATACTAAGAATGAATTTGATCCATAAATCTTGACTAAATGATGGCCTAAATTTATTCTCACAAAAACGTATGCATAGATAAATCCACATATTTCAGGTATTTACATTTTCACCATCAGCATTTCCATTCGCATCTAAAGTATCCAGATATTCATCATTCATAATCCACATCCACGTTCACATTATCTTCATTTGAAATTGAGGGAGTAGGTTTTATATTCTTCATTCATAATCCATATCCACGTTCACTGTAATACCCGTGATTTTCTCTTTCGGTACTTTTTCGTTTCTGGCATCTTTCTGGTTTCCAGAGGCTCACTTGCGAGCGTTTTGACATTTTGATAATGTTTCGTTCTGCGTGTTTGGTCATTCGAGTTGTTAAAATTTGTTTTACTCGAATCCGTGTCTTGAGCGACTTTTCCAGCTATTTGATTCATTTCATGTGATAATGGTTCGAAACTACGGTTTCATGTTTTCTATAAGTCCGTTGAGCTTTGTTATACGTGTTGTGAGTTTCGATTCGGTTGCTTCATGTCATATTGTGATTTACGGACGTTTTGGGCCGTTTCGTAATTTCTCAAAGTTTGGGGGTGATCATACATTATCGTATTCGAACCTTCGGGTAGTCGGGAATAGGTTTTCCTTCAACACTTAAGTTCGTCGCCTCGAATCCTTTACGTTCGTACCATCGGGAGTTGTTCACCATTGCATATTGATTTTTTCGGTTCCTTTCTTGCCTTCTTGTGCTAGTGCCTGTACTCCCCAAATAGGCACCTTACGTACGTAATGCATGTCTCGATTCGTGCGTAACGGCCTTTGTAAAATAGTACAGAGAATTCTGCGATTTTCGTTACGTGCGTAAGCATGGGAGTCTTACGTGCGTTAACAAGCTAACGTCGTTAGCCGCCTATGGCTAACGTCGTAACACGGCTTGGGTTTATATACCCGAAGTTGATCGAATTCGTCATTTCTTCACCTACACTTCGTCTTTCCGTGGTGGCGACTCGTAGGTGATTGGAAGGTGATTTGGGGGTCTTGTAACTCCAAGTTTACATCTTGCTTGAGTTCTTGGTGTTGTTTAACATCCTTAATCCGTGTTCTTCACCTTCGATTCGAGTTAAACATCTTGTAAACCCTTCATATATATTTATGGAATCTTCGAGTTTCGGGTTGTTCTTCTTGATTCTTGTTGTTGTATATCATCAATCGATTATATCGATTCTCTTCCTATGATTTGATTCGTATTTCTTACCGTATTCGGGTCCGGATTATGTTCTTGTTGTTCTTGGGGAAATATTGAACCCCAAGTGTTCGATCTTTTGTTTCTACGAATTCTTGTTGGGAATTTCGTATGTTTTCCATCCCTCTTGTGATTGACTTCGTAGTAATTATATTGTTCTTGTGATTTCGACCTAGTTGGAAGATTCGAGGGTTGCTTAGGTCAAGCTTTTTCGTAAACCGCGTGCTTTGGATTTGAGGCAAGTACCTTGATATACGAATTGTAACTGCGTGAAATCATCGTTGTCGAAGTGTATGAATTTATACGGATATGTATATATATATATATATATGTGTGTGTGTATATATATATATATGTGTGTATATATATATATATATAGATTTATATATATTTATATGTTAAATATATGTATGTATATACGTATATTGATATATATGCCTATGTCGGTGAACGACGAGTGGTGAATGCTAACACTAGTTGGCGTATTCAACTTGGATTGATGGATGAACTATAGTTATTCATATAATATAGTAAGGTTATATGTATATATACATATATACATCTATATATCTATATATATATATATTCGGTTGAGTCGCAATACAAGGATATATGTGTAGCGTTGGTTGGTTGTGCCGAAGGCTTATTGTGTTGGATCTTGATTGATAATGTACGTGTTATTGTTTATTGTGTGGTTATGGGTATCGGATAAATTGTGTGAATTGGTGTAGTGATTTGATAATTGTTGAATTGATTGATTGTGTACTTGATGTTTGTAATAATGTGAATACTTGTTGTGAGAAACGTCGTATCAGGAACCTCGAGGGCGGGCGTGCACTCCGGCACAGTGTATCTTGCAATGTGCGGCTCCATATGTTTAGTGAACACCGGTGTTACCTAATGCGCGTGCAAGGCGGCTCTGTCGGGAGTGATCGCGGCGCGGTGACATGTTCAAGGGGCGGCCAACATAGTGGAGTGAACGCCGGTACAGTGCGCAAGGGCGCGCTGGCGGGCTTATTGGTTGCGGGTATTTGAGTGATAGCTAAGACCCTGCTATACGATGTTCTTATCTCAAATTCTTTCAACTCATTTTTAAATGTTTGTCTTGATATAGACCGCGATTCGTGTTTTTGAAAGTTTGTTTCAACTGTTTTTAAAGCGTTGGTATCGGGGTTAATTAACCAAGGAGGTTTGTGAAATCTCAGGGTTAGTGTCGAATCGGGGTCTTGAGCGGGATATGTCGAATGAGAGATTGTGCCGTTGATTGTATTGTGGTGCTATTCTTGTATTGGGTCGAGGACCACGTGAAATGTTGAGATGTTGGTTCTCGTGATGATGTTATTTGGATTGTGTTGAGAACCTTGTGAGATGTTGTAATGATTTCGTTTGTGAGTGTTCTATAAATTGGGTCAAGGATCCCAAGTAACATTGACATGGTTTTCGTGTAATTGTTTTCCTTATGTTGGGTCAAGGACCCAGAGCTTTTGAAACTAATTTCTTAAAGTATTCCCATTCAATTTTATAAACCCCAAGACGGCCCGAGTCATTAATAATGTTTTCAAACTATCTTATCAAAATACTTTCCCTTTATTAAAATGGATTTTCAACTAAATCTTTTGACTCCTTGGGCTCGTTTAAAGTTTAATTGGTGTTATGTTCCATAAAGAGAATATGACTATGTGATTATTTCTCACCTTGTGTATGCGAGTGCTATCTTGTGTTGACTATGGGAATGTATGGTTTGTGTTAAGGCTTCGTTTGTTGAGTTTTGTGTTGTTATTATTCGTATATCTTGAACATTATGTACTTGCACTAGCAAAATTCCAGTTGCTAACCCCGAGTTTTCGGGGTGGGTGCTGTTATGCGCTCGAGTTTTGGCGGCTCGGGAGCGATCCTTGGATTGGCTTGGAAGGAGATGGAGGACAATGATACTAATCACGCCGAGTCGAGTCTTTTCCTTTGTTTGATTGGTCGGTATTTCTCTGTCGTTCGAGTATTCACCCTTGCATGGGTGCAGTTTTCATTTATTAAATTGAGTTGTCATTCTTTTCGGTGTTCAAGTTTATTATTGTCATTGTAATGTGAATGTCGTTATTTTCTGAATTGGTTAATGACCTTGTCGGTCTGCTTTGCATTTAATTTTGACCCCGGTCGGTCAATCATTGAGTAGTCTTTTGGAGCTTAGCCTGGTAGATCCTTGTGATAAGGGTCTACGGCGTGTGACATTCCCGGTCGTATTCTGGGGGTGTTACATTCACATTATCTCCATTCTTAGTATGAGCCATTAGGATTGTGTTTAATTATTTTCTTAGGTTCCAAGAAAGTAAATCTTGAAATTAAAACTGGCACTTGGTCACCTAGTGTGATTTCCTGCAACTTGTTTTCATGTCCAAATTTCATTGGGCTGCCTTCTTGGTGGCCCAAGATTACTCAAAATACCTCAAATAATAAATAAAGTTCACTGGTGAAGTAAATTGCTTCCATAAATTAAACAGATAAGAAATTAATATAATGTGTTAAAATAAATATAATAAAATCACGCAATTAATACATGTAACTACTCACTATTTTCTACCTATCAAATATCTCCAAACTTAAATCAATGCTCGTCCTCAAGTATAAAAACAATACCCCAAAAAAAGAATTCAAGTCTCATACACCAAAAAATCTAAGATAAGAGTGCTCAACAGATACGATCGATCATGATTCAAGAAGGCATACAGAAGAATAGGGTGGCCATTAAATTTTAACAATTTCATTAGACTCGGATGTGGCACGATTCAATAGCCTCACGAAGGGGTTCACTAGTTATTTTCACTCAAGTGTATAATTATGAGGTAAGAAAAATTCGCTCATATCAAAATATGGTGTGTTATTACCATATATTTTCTCATAAATCAAATCTCAACCACTAGAGGATGAATTCCTGCAAAAATCAAAAGTCTTTCTTTCACTTGTAACAGGCTAAGGGTCAAGGTAAGACGAAAGGAAAATATGGGCTAAGGTAGTCAAGAATAATAGTAGAATCAAATGCATAATAACTTTCATCTTATCCCTTACAATGAAAATCTCCCAACCAATAACCCAATTTATTTGTACTTCTTCCCAAGCGAATGAACATTCAATTGAAAATGTTATATTAACCATATAAGAGTACACACGTCAATGGAATTCTAATACTCTCCTTGCATCTCAACATGCACTTATTTGATGATAATTTTCGCACTTTTCCGGCTGTTGCTGGCCTTTTTCTCTACTTTCAGATTATCCCAACAAACCCGATATGATCCTTCATGTAATAGACAACACTATTTTTTTACCTTATTCAATCAGCTGTTACTTACACTTTCTGTCTCAACAACAACAACATCTAAGTCTTAGTCCCAAAATGATTTGGGGTCGACTAACATGAATCAAACTTTGAAACCGTCAATGATCGTTACATAAATAACATAAAAGGAGAAAAAGAGGGAAAAAAGTAGAGAAAAAAGCAAATAAAAAAAGAGAATGAATGTTAAAATAAAAAAAATGAAAAATACTGAAAAATAAATTAACAGATAACATGGAATAAAAGAAAATAGGAATAAAAATACAAAAAAAAAAGGAATCAGATTCCATCCACCGTCTGTATTCTTTCCCGCCACATTTGCCTCTCTATCGCCATACTTTCTCCAATTCCAAGAAACCGCATATCATTTTCAATCATCTTTATCCAAGTTTTCTTGGGTCTTCCTCTTCCTTTCACAACATTACTTGTTCCCCAACTTTCTAGCCTCCTCACTGGAGCATCAACAAGTCTTCTTCTCACATAACTAAACCATCGTAATCGATTCTCCATCATCTTGTCTTCTATAGCCGCAACTCTTACCTTCTCTATAATCACCTCATTTCTGAGCCGATCCTTTTTTGTATGACCACACATCCATCGTAGCATATGCATCTCCGCCACATTCATCTTTTGAACGTGACACTGTTTTACAGCCCAACACTCGATGCCATATAACAGTGCAGGCCTAATTGCCGTGCGGTAAAATTTACCCTTTAATCTATGAGGCATGTCACGATCACATAAAATTCCTGTGGCACTCTTCCACTTCAACCACCCGGTCTTTATTCTGTGAGCCACATCGCCATCTAGCTCTCCATCCTTTTGGATAATAGATCCAAGATACCGAAAGAAAGTGGATTCATGAACAACTTTCCCATCAAATGTGATCATTCCCGCCTCTCGATTTGAAAAAATAATTTATATTTTTTCCACAATCTTATAAATTCCCTCCACAAACTTACTATACATCCAATTTCATTATTAATTAGTATAAGAATAGGATGAACATGAAATTGGGATTATGAGTCTTGAGACATTCATGAACACATGATAAAACTAAGATGAGATTGTGAACCGTAAGTCGAGATGAGGGGTCGTTTTATCCTCAATTCCAAAAATTATAAATTAAAAGATGTGTTATCTTAGTTGATCAAGGTTGAGTTTGTACCATGAGATGGTTGAGGAAAGGACGACCATAGGCCAATTAAGGCAAGTATTTCAATAACCTATATTTCCATTCATGTCCATATCTATATTGTGGTATTGAAATGTTCAAGTGAATTATTGTGATTAAGATTTCATTTATTATTGCATTGTGGATGTGTTTGAGAATTGAATCCAACTAGAAAAGACCCCTCGAGTTCTCTGTGTTCCGTAAAGGATAGAGTGTGAATGATGGATTTAATAATGAGATATGATATATGAGATATGAGATATAAAATTAAGAATTATAATCCAATTAGAGAGGACCCCTCGAGGTCTCTAGTGTTCCGTAGAGGCTTAGGTGTAGCGGGCATCAGATTATTGATGTGTTATGTAATTATATCTTTATTTGAGATTATGTTTTAATGTGATCTGAGTTTTATTATTTGCATTCTTATACTTGCACTAACTATTCCAAGATAGCTCTTGTGGGGTGTACGTCTTTCATACTTGCAGATACGAGTGCTGTTGGGGAGCCATATCAAGGACGTTATGGAAGTGGTCGCAGTCGAGCATGATACTAGTGTGCAGAGAGGTCATCTAAGTTTTCATGCATGGAGCGTTTGTCGTACCTACGTATTTGATACTTGAATATTTGGTCCTCGTACAATTTTACTCTCCTGTGTTGTTCGAATTGTTTTCCAAACCCAATTGTTGTGGACATGTCTTGTATTTGGTTGAATGTTAATTCGGTGTTATATATCATTTGTGTTGGAAATAAAATACAATGGAAGTGAAGTTGAGTAAAATATTTGATAAAAGCGATTTATGCATCCACGAGCACAAAATCTATTTAGGCATGCTAATTAATTAACTACTAAGATTAATAAGCAATTTAAATATTATTTATTATTTATTAAATAAATATATTAGTAAATCTAATATCCTAATCTAGATCAAAGATCAGAGGATATTTACCTTTTGAAGCATAGTGGTTGCTTTCTTGACCTCTTCCTTAAAATCTTCTAGAGTATGATCCCGCCTTAATCCGGACGTTGTGTGGGCAATGAGCTACCGAGTATTGCTTGGACAACAAAGTGGATCGGCCGAAATCTTGTCTCTCACAACTCTCGATTTTCTTTTCTTCAAGTAATTCCGATATGTAGCAAGAATTAAAGTGTTATCTCAATTGTGGAATCAAAGACACAAGTCAAGATCCACAATTAAACACTAAGAAGAAAAATCGAAATTCCTTGTGTATGAAGGTGATAATTCGGTCGAACCCCTCAATGTCCATATTTATAGGCTTTGGACTACTCTAAGGATCTTAAGAAGGATTTGGGTAAGGACTCCCAGCCCAACTTTCCATATTAAGCTCTTTCCTAATATGGTTGAGTTCACTAATATCAAATCAATTCACTAAAGAATTAATATTGCACTTCCAACTCAAATCCCAATTTATAAAATCGAGCTCCTCATTTAAATATATTATTTTCTTGTGTTTAAGATATCGAACGTCTATTAATTAATTTAAGCTATTGACAGCTTTAATTAATTAATATCTTATCCAAGAGTAGTACCACTCGAACCTTATTATTATATCGGAATTAAATCTACCTGCAGAGTTTAATATAATAATTATTATCGAGCTCCTCAAGAGGATATCATCAACCCGCACGAGTCGGGACACGATTTCTAGTAATAATAATAATTGTCATATAAATAATATTATTGTCCAAGATATAAAGCTTATTGAGTCAATCACTTTGACTCTCACCCATGATAAATCAAATCAATAAATATTATAAATACACAATTAAATATTATATACTTAGAATTAAGAAATAATAATTATCCGAGATTTACGTTCTTCTTACAGTCAGTACAGAAGACACTATCTCATAGATCCAGTTCAACATATGCAAATACGCTAATGCATGCTAATAGTCAAGACCAACTAATCTCAAGCATACAGTACAAGCTTTCACATAATTTATCTAATAATTATATAGGTTGTGAACTATTGTATTTTTTTTATAAGGCATCGATAATGTGATCTTCTGTGTGACACTAACACACCACATTATCTACAATATAAAATAATTAGACATTTCATTTGCATAACCATAACGTAAATAAATATGCAAAATATGTGATTAAATGCAATTTATATAAATAGTTACAGGAAAATAAGGTAATACAAGTATAAAGTATGTTTTGCAGTATACAACCCTAACAACTTGGTCATTTACCATTTCCGTTAAGATCGTGTTGTGTATTAGCCTAGTAAATTTTATTGCAGAATTTACGACACTATTATTATCCCTAAAAGTTTTGGGAGGGGTACAAAATATTCCCATATTCATCGAGACAAATTGATCTTTGTATTACTATTGTTGTACTATTCTAGGCCACTCGATATTCCACCCCTCCCATCTAAACTCCATAAC
Source organism: Orobanche coerulescens (assembly GCA_033398695.1). Classification (NCBI taxonomy): domain Eukaryota; kingdom Viridiplantae; phylum Streptophyta; class Magnoliopsida; order Lamiales; family Orobanchaceae; genus Orobanche; species Orobanche coerulescens. The sequence goes on from CM065809.1 coordinate 158,555,565, forward strand.
TATTTCCTCTACTTTAATTTCGATAATTTATCACACCTACTCTCTAGAAACCCCCTCCCATTTAAAGAGAAAGGATTCAATATTTAAGCTTCCTTGTTTAAAACATGCTTATTTTGAGTAGTACAAAATACTCATGTGCTCGGATAAACGAGTACTCCAGTACCCATATATTATCAAATGATTATACAAGTGCCCGCAGCAAGTGCGTGACTGATGAAGATATTTTATTGACATTAAGCTCCACTATACATGACTTAAAAACACGAAAGATTTAAGCACCGAATCTATTCCATTATTTAGTCCGTGTGTTGAAGTAGGAATCTATGCCACAAACAACCTTCTCATGTAGTAATCTCCAACGCCATTTAACCAGTTACCCTGGTTCACTGGCCACATGCTTCCATTTCAAGTGGGAGACCCGGGTTCGAGTCCCTCAGAGGACAAGAATTTTCAAGGGTTTATGATTTTTTAATCTATGATTAAAGAAGAGACCTAGTCCTTCGGGGTACGCTGTCGAATAATTAAATATTGAGGGCTCCAAACGACAGTGTGGGAGGCCAGATCTCGGTGGGACCATGCAGTTGGATTTGAGGAGGTCCAGCATGGAGCAATCACTTGGAGGACGACTCCTTGTGCGCAGTAGTTGAGGATATTTATGTAATACCCTGTTGTAATTCAGTCATTATCATTCAGTAATTTCATTCGGTAATTGTCGCTATGTACCTTCTCACTTGTTAATAATCATTCATCCGTGTTCACCGTTCGGAATAACTTCGAGTTGTGTATCGATATTGTTCATTTTTTCAACCTTATTCGGGAATCGAGACAAGAGTATTATCTTGATTGTTGTAATTGATTCATTAGTCGATGTTGTCGTTGGAATTCATGTCATTTCTAATCTCTTCATTGTTCGAATCGTGTTCTTGTTGGACGAACCATTGTAATCATTACTTGGAACCACCGTTTTGGGGTTTCCGTACTTCCATTTCGTGTTATTGGTTCCCTAATATCGATTCCTATTGCTTTTATTCCCTTCCCGGGTCATTTTTCATCATTTTAGGACCCAAGGGGGTGTGGGCCGCGGCACAAGGAGTGTGCGCCGCGGCACACACATTTTCCAGTTTTTGGCCGATCATTCTGTACTTTGTGCCGCGGCACATGCCGGCAGGGCCGCGGCACCGCTGAAGTCACGCACCGCACACTGTCGGGCGCGGCACACTCGTGTGGCACTTATCGGCCAAACTTTCAGACCTTGTGCCGCGGCACATGCCGGCGAGCCGCGGCACACCGCCGATCACTGGCGCATATTTTTGGCCCTGTGCTGCACACCGCCAGTGAGCCGCGGAACACGAGGCGATCAACCCTATAATTGCGTTTTCCTGAGCATATTCAGCTCATTTCATCCATTTTTTTCACCTTCTTACGGGAGAGAGAGCTTGAGGGGAGAACTTTTCTTCATCTATCACTTGAGTGTTGGAATTTCATCATTTTCATTCGGTTGTGAAGCTCGGATCACCGATCTATCGCGTTTTCTTCGGATCAAAGTGCTTGAATCTTCAAAGGTAATCTTCATCAAACCTCTTGGATTTTCAATTTGTGTTGAGATATGATGGTTTGGATGTTAAGATCATGTTGTATGAAGTGATATACACATGATTATGGATATGTTTGATTGTTCATTGGATTATTGAAAGATTATTCAAGAACACTTTGAATATTGAGTTGGATTTGGGGGTTTTCGATTAATCGTTGTTGTAATCACGAATTTGTATATTCATATTGGATTATTGATCGTATTAAAGATGTTTTGTTGGTTTGAAACACTTCTTGGGGATTTGATGTTGGTATTTTTGAGGTTTGGTTGTAAACAATCGAAGTTTGGCCACAAAGTGTTCGATATAATGCCCCAATGAACTTGGTTTAATCGTATCGACGTTTTGAGTTCGTTATATTCGTGTTTGATTCGTATGTTGGACGGATTGTCGGTAATTGTGTTATTCAAGGTTGTTCGAGCGACCTATATCTCAATTAGGACGTTGTTCGTGGAAGGATAATTGTCACCGGTGTTGAGTAGGTTAATTCTTACTCGGTTAAAAGGATATTCTTTCCTCTTGTTGTTGTTCATTCATAATCATAACTCATTCATCATTGTATTAACCATATTGAGACTTGTAATTGTCGAATAATCATTTCATTCACGAGGAACGACGGTTGCAATCATTTCATTGGGTTATCAATCACTTCACTATTACATTCATCTCGGTGAGTCATTTTTGACCTTGTCGAATTATTATTCGTTGATATTCATTGTGGTCATTCTCGTTCATATGACCTTCTGGGTTCATATTGCGTGGCCGGGTGCGGATGTGTGGAATTTTTAGTCGGGCACGCGATGGCCATGTATTGGGAGTGATACATTGGGCTGTGCACACGGTAAAGATTAACTCTGTGAGACTAATTAGGTACAAGGACGGGTGTGTCCGGTCATCCATCTTGTACACTTGCACAGAACACTACGGGCGTACTATGATACCCCTCTTCAGCGTAATTCATAACTAAGGATATTTTATAACTTCAGATATATCATGATTGTGTATTTTCAACCCTTGGGGATTGTTGTTACGTATGCGACCCATTTGAGGATTTTGTTTTTCAGGTCATGGCAAGGCAAAAGCACGGGAATAACATGTTGACGGCGAGGAGTCCCAGTGATACTAGTAGGGGCCCCCATTCTTTTCCGTTATTCATATTGTTGTCATTTATTTTCCGCTGCAGATTTTCATTTGGATACTCCGTTTCATTTAGTGTTGTGTATTTTATCTTCATATAAAATACACTAGTATTCGGTATTGTCCTGATGTGTTGTAATTAAACTCCTCATCGGAGTAATTATTGTTGTAATGTGGTTCGGTACTACATTTATCCTGTGTAATTCATTCATTTTCATTTGCCTGGTGGGTCCCAGTCGGGGATCTACGGCACTGTAATATCCGCCTAGTTTGGAGTGTTACAGAGTTGGTATCGGAGCGTGGTTTTGAATACTACCTTCCGAGTCATGTCTCATTTGAAATCATCGTCATTAGACTAGTATCATTGGACTTTCGCGTCACGTGTGACCTATGCAAATGCCGAGCCAATCAGACCGAAAGAACTGTAAGATTTCTAACGCCATGGTATAATTTCTGGCAATAATCATTCATTCATCATTCACCATTTAACAATCCTCAAACATCATCATTCATTATGATTAGGACGATCATGTTAACTCATTAATTACTCAATTCATTTCATTACTCAGTTGTCGATCTGGATGATCATATTATTAATCTTGTTAAATTGTTCAAGATAATCATTTCAAGAATTTCATCAGATAATCATGTCACTTCAGTAAATCATTCATGTAATCACTAAGTTAGAGCATGTATGCTCATTTTCATCATCTCATGACATAATCATAACGTGATATTCATGCGGGGAAATATAATCATTATGCGACCTTCCTACTTCAGTATGGAGAGAGCTGTCAGGGGATGCATGGGGAGAGGCCGCGGTGCGGGCCGAAACCTGGGAAATAATCACTCGCTGTCGGGTAATCGCACCCAGGACTCGGCTCGATCAAAAGATGTTCGGGTTGATCCACTCACTTTTATGTAGGTCATGATGACCCATATGCAATTGCTCAATCATCATTGCGCCACTCTGGCCGGATTAATCGAGAGAACTCTCCCGAATGAGCCTGCTGCTAAGGAAATTGCTGAGCAACAACCTTCATCTGTCAGCAAGAAATCAACGAAGTGTAATCAATCTGAAGGCGGTCAGTCAACCTTCAAGAAGCCAGTTTGAGTCCTATCATTTCTGAGCGACCTCCTACGGCGCATAATCGTGCGGGATCTCAGCCCCGAGCAGCCAGTTTGGCCATCACCTGTTTCAACTGTGGAGCGCCGGGTCATTACAGCACTAAGTGTCTGAAACCGTCTATCACATGCCATAATTGTGGGAATTTTGGGCATAAGGCCCGTTTTTGCCGAAAGGACTCCAAGTCGGCTCCGGCGGCATCTCAGGCCCCGAAGCAATCAGCGATTCAGAATCAGACTGCTCTGTCGACGTCGTTTAAGACAATGGAAGCAAATAAAGTTGGAGCTCATATTTATCAGACGGGAACGTCTGGTTCGGGGGCCGGCAAGTCCCGGATTCATGTGATGCAGAGGATCGACGATCCGGTGGCCCGAATGATCTCAGGTATACTCGTAATTTTATTTCAACCTGTGTGTACCTTTTGATACTGGTGCACCGCATTCATTCATTTTAGAATCATGTTTGAATAGACTTATTTTGGGATAGTCCTATTGCTTGTGGACCTCATACCATCGGTCTACCTGACGATGGAAGAATTTTCGGAAATCATACCGAAGTAAGCTTAATGACCGTGATTGGTTGGTGGACCTAATCGTGGTGAATTTATCTAAGGACGATGTAATATTGAGTATTAGTTGGATGGATCGTCATGATACTATCCTCAGTGTTTGTAAGTGTTTGGTCACTATCATTCCAGTTATTGGAGTCGAGTGTGTATTTCAGAGAGGTAATCCCCATTGTTCCAGAAGAATTAATAATATGATGGAAGCAGAGAAATTTCTCAATCGAGTTGTTCAATCATTCATTGTATCATTTTCATCGATTGACCGTTCTAAGGCAATCGAGTTGTTCAATCATTCATTGTATCATTTTCATCGATTGACCGTTCTAAGGCAATCGAGTTGTTCAATCATTCATTATATCATTTTCATCGATTGACCGTTCTAAGGCAATCGAGTTTTTCAATCATTCATTGTATCATTGTCATCGATTGGCCGTTCATAGGCAATCGAGATATTCAATCATTCATTATATCATTGCCATCGATGGGCCATTCTCAGGCAATCGAGGTGTTCAACCATTCGTGGTATCATCGTTATCGCTTGACAATGTACTCCCAGGCGAGCTACCTGTTTTACCTCCACAGAGAGATGTGGAATTCACGATTGAGTTGGAGCCTGGTACATCTCTAATATTGAAGGCACCGTACCGGATGGACCCGACCGAAATGCAGGAGTTGAAGAATCAACTTGAGGAGTTGTTCGAGAAGGGTTATATCCGACCGAGTGCGTCCCCGTGGGGAGCACCAGTGCTGTTTGTCAAGAAGAAGGATGGTTCGTTCCGTTTGTAGATTAATTATCGGGAGTTGAATAGGGTGACGATCAAGAATAAGTATCCCTTACCCCGTATTGATGATCTCTTAGATCAACTTCAGGGAGCTTCAATATTTTCCAAGATCGACTTAAGATCTGGATATCATCAGTTGCGAATTCGGGAGTCGGATATCGCAAGGACAGCGTTTCGTACACACTATGGTCATTATGAGTTCGTAGTTATGCCGTTCGGGCTAACTAATGCACCTGTGGTTTTCATGGAGTTAATAAATCGGGTTTTCATCGAATTTTTGGATCAATTTGTTGTTGTCTTCATCGATGACATTTTGATTTATTCTCGTAACCGAGAGGAACGCGAGGTTCATCTTCATCAGGTTCTCGACGTGTTAAGACGAGAGCAACTTTATGGAAAGTTTTCCAAATGTGAGTTCTGGATGTCCGAAGTGACTTTTCTCGGGCATGTAATTTCATCAGATGAAGTGCGTGTTGATCCTCAGAAGACGGAGGCTATCCAAGATTGGTTACCTCCGAAGAATGTTAAGGAAATCCGAAGCTTTCTCGGATTAGCCGGTTGTTATCGACGGTTTGTGGAAGGATTTTCTAAAATCGCTCAACCCTTGACGAACCTTTTGCGAAAGGATAAGAAATACACGTGGTCCGACGCGTGTCAACGGAGTTTTTAGGAACTCAAGAGCCGGTTAGTTTCAGCACCTGTACTTTCCTTGCCGCAAGGGACGGAAGGATTTGTGGTTTATAGTGATGCGTCAGGACAGGGTCTCGGATGTGTACTCATGCAGAATGGGAAGGTTATTGCCTATGCTTCACGGCAATTGAGACCTTACGAGGTTAATTATCCGACCCACGACACAGGTTAGCGTAGTGGTTTTTGCGTTGAAGATTTGGCGTTATTACCTTTATGGCGTCACCTGTCAGATATTCACCGATCATAAGAGTTTAAAGTATATATTTACTTAGAAGGAGTTAAATATGCGACAGAGAAGGTGGTTGGAATTAATCAAAGATTATGATATCGAGATCCTTTACCACCCGGGCAAGGCGAACGTTGTCGCCGACGCCTTGAGTCGTAAGTCCGTTCAGGAGCAGATGCTTGCTCGTTTAACAGTTCAGAAGGAGCTTCAACAGGAATTTCTTAGACCCGAGATCGAGGTCTGGCTTCAGCGAGTTCAGGGACAGCTTTGTATGTTAGAGATTTCATCGTCACTTGAGGAGGAAACCAGGGAGAATCAGGGTTCAGACCCAGCTTTGTTGCGCATCCGTGAGGATGTGGCTCAGGGGAAAGCCCCTGGATTTGTGGTCCATGAGGATGGATTTTTGCGTTTTAAGAATCGGTTGTGCGTACCGGCGAATGACGAGTTGAAAAACTCGAGTTTGAGAGAAGCTCATGCTACCCCTTATTCCGTTCAACCGGGGTCCAGCAAGATGTATAAAGACTTGAAACAAAAATACTGGTGGAGTAATATGTAGCGAGAAGTCGCAGAATTTGTTTCGAAATGCTTAACCTGTCAGCAAGTCAAGATAGAACATCAGCGACCGGCAGGTATGCTAAAACCTCTCCCTATTCCAGAATGGAAGTGGGAAGACATTTCTATAGATTTCATCACGAGTTGCCGACGAGTCGTCGTGGTATGAATACGATCTGGGTGATCGTGGACCACTTAACTAGTCAGCTCACTTTCTCGAGATTAAGGATACTTGGGGTCCCGAGAGACTTGCCTAGTTATTCATCAAAGAGATAGTGAGATTGCACGGTACTCCTAAGAGTATCGTTTCTGATCGTGACGGGCGATTCGTGTCTCATTTTTGGAAATTAGTTCATCGTGCTATGGGAACTCAGCTTAATCTCAGTACCGCCTTTCATCCTCAGACCGACGGGCAATCAGAGAGGACTTTTCAGACATTAGAGGACATGTTGAGGGCATGTGTCCTCGATTGTAAAGACGATTGGGAAGCCCAACTACCATTGATCGAGTTCACGTATAATAATAGTTGGCATGCTTCGATTAATATGGCACCTTACGAGGCCTTGTATGGTCGTCGTTGTCGATCTCCTTTGTGTTGGGACGACTTATCAAAGTCAATCGGCACCGAGCCTGATATGCTTATAGCCGCCCGTGAGAAGGTAGCTTTGATGAGGAGTCGTTTGTTGACCGCTCAGAGTCGACAGAAATCTTATGCAGACAATCGTCGTCGACCACTAGAGTTCAAGACGGGTGACCACGTTTTGGTCAAGGTTTCCCCGAGTCGGGGTATTTTCCGTTTCGGAAAACGGGGGAAGTTGAGTCCGAGATTTATTGGACCATTTGAGATTTTGGAACGAGTAGGCGATCTAGCTTATCGTTTGGCCTTACCTCTGGCATTAAGCCGAATTCATAATGTGTTTCACGTCTCTCAGCTACGGAAGTATGTTTCCGACCCGAGTCACATACTTCAGTTCGACAAAATCGAGATCGCGGATGATCATTCGTATGAGGAGCGTCCTATATGAGTTTTAGAGCGGCGAATCAAACAGTTGAGGAATAAGGCGATTCCTTTGGTTAAAATTCAGTGGTCTAGACACGGAGTCGAAGAGGCTACTTGGGAAACCGAGGATAGTATGCGGGAGAGTTATCCCGAGTTGTTTGACCCTTATTTTCAGGGACGAAACTCTTTTAAGGGGGTGTATGTAATACCCGGTTGTAATTCAGTCATTATCATTCAGTAATTTAATTCGGTAATTGTCGCTATGTACCTTCTCACTTGTTAATAATCATTCATCCGTGTTCACCGTTCGGAATAACTTCGAGTTGTGTATCGATATTGTTCATTGTTTCAACCTTATTCGGGAATCGAGACAAGAGTATTATCTTGATTGTTGTAATTGATTCATTAGTCGATGTTGTCGTTGGAATTCATGTCATTTCTAATCTCTTCATTGTTCGAATCGTGTTCTTGTTGGACGAACCATTGTAATCATTACTTGGAACCACCGTTTTGGGGTTTCCGTACTTCCATTTCATGTTATTGGTTACCTAATATCGATTTCTATTGCTTTTATTCCCTTCCCGGGTCATTTTCATCATTTTAGGACCCAAGGGGGTGTGGGCCGCGGCACAAGGAGTGTGCGCCGCAGCACACACATTTTCCAGTTTTTGGCCGATCATTCTGTACTTTGTGCCGCAGCACATGTCGGCAGGGCCGCGGCACACTGCCGAGTCACTGCCGCGGCACACCTGTCCGGGCCGCGGCACACTCGTGTGGCACTTATCGGCCAAACTTTCTGTACCTTGTGCCGCGGCACATGCCGGCAGGGCCGCGGCACACTGCCGATCACTGGGCGCATATTTTTGGCCCTGTGCCGCGGCACACAGGGCAGTCAACCCTATAATTGCGCTTTCCTGAGCATATTCAGCTCATTTCATCCATTTTTTTCACCTTCTTACGGGAGAGAGAGCTTGAGAGGAGAACTTTTCTTCATCTATCACTTGAGTGTTGGAATTTCATCATTTTCATTCGGTTGTGAAGCTCGGATCACCGATCTATCGCATTTTCTTCGGATCAAAGTGCTTGAATCTTCAAAGGTAATCTTCATCAAACCTCTTGGATTTTCGATTTGTGTTGAGATATGATGTTTTGGATATTAAGATCATGTTGTATGAAGTGATATACGTATGATTATGGATATGTTTGATTGTTCATTGGATTATTGAAGGATTATTCAAGAACACTTTGAATATTGAGTTGGATTTGGGGGTTTTCGATTAATCGTTGTTGTAATCATGAATTTGTATATTCATATTGGATTATTGATCGTATTGAAGATGTTTTGTTGGTTTGAAACACTTCTTGGGGATTTGATGTTGGTATTTTTGAGGTTTGGTTGTAAACAATCGAAGTTTGGCCACAAAGTGTTCGATATAATGCCCCAATGAACTTGGTTTAATCGTATCGACGTTTTGAGTTCGTTATATTCGTGTTTGATTCGTATGTTGAACGGATTGTTGGTAATTGTGTTATTCAAGGTTGTTCGAGCGACCGATATCTCAATTAGGACGTTGTTCGTGGAAGGATAATTGTCACCGGTGTTGAGTAAGTTAATTCTTACTCGGTTAAAAGGATATTCTTTCCTCTTGTTGTTGTTCATTCATAATCATAACTCATTCATCATTGTATTAACCGTATTGAGATTTGTAATTGTCGAATAATCATTTCATTCACGAGGAACGGCGGTTCCAATCATTTCATTGGGTTATCAATCACTTCACTATTACACTCATCTCGGTGAGTCATTTTTGACCTTGTCAAATTATTATTCGTTGATATTCATTGTGGTCATTCTCGTTCATATGACCTTCTGGGTTCATATTGCGTGGCCGGGTATGGATGTGTGGAATTTTTAGTCGGGCACGCGATGGCCATGTATTGGGAGTGATACATTGGGCTGTGCACACGGTAAAGATTAACTCCGTGAGACTAATTAGGTACAAGTACGGGTGTGTCCGGTCATCCGACTTGTACACTTGCACAGAACACTACGGGCGTACTATGATACCTCTCTTCAGCGTAATTCATAACTAAGGATATTTCATAACTTCAGATATATCATAATTGTGTATTTTCAACCCTTGAGGATTGTTGTTCTGTGTAACTGACCCCGGCTGGGGATTTTGTTTTTCAAGTCATGGCAAGGCAAAAGCATGGGAATAGCATGTTGACGGCGAGGAGTCCCAGTGATACTAGTAGGGGCCCCCGTTCTTTTTAGGTATTCATTGTAATACCCAGTTGTAATTCAGTAATTATCATTCAGTAATTGATACTCAGTAATTTCATTCATCATTGATCATTTGTCACTCATATTCAGTCATGGTATTCATCATTCAGAGTAATTGTATCGTGTATCAATCGTCATTCATCACTAATCTGATTGGAGTTTCGTGCCGTGTTTATCATCATTGTCATTTTCGTTGCGAGCTGTGCGTGAGGAGTAGCGCACGCTACATACTCCTTTTAGCGTATGCTAATTGGGTATAGGTAGCGCACGCTACCACTCAGCTTTAGCGCACGCTAAGGTTACCTTGGCTGCAGTCCAGAAGGTACTGGACTGCAGGTGAGTTATAAGTAGAGCACGCTACGATTGGTAAGTAGCGCGCGCTAGCGGATTGTAGTAGCGCACGCTATATGTGTGGAGTAGCGCGCGCTAAGGACGGATCGAGTTGAGTCCAGTGGCTCTTTGGATCGCATCGATTATTTCATAGCGCACGCTATGTGTTGTTGTTAGCGTACGCAACCGATATATTAGCGCACGCTAAACAATGGTTGTAGCGCACGCTATCGAGGTCGAATCGGAGGGCGACGGTTTTACGGACTCCGATCGGGCATCAATATTTCGTTAGCGCACGCTAATAATGGATCTTAGCGCACGCTAGTAATATGGCCGTAGCGCACGCTACAAGAAGGTACGTAGCGCGCGCTACCGTGTTCGGACAGTGGGTACTGGACTACCCAAATTACTCGTTAGCGCACGCTACGCACAAGGGCTAGCGCACGCTAACACCGGTGACTATAAATTGGACAGTTTAGTCAGAGTTCGTCATTATTCATCTCATTTCATTCCTTCGGTAGTTTTGGGCGATTTCGAGCGATTCAGAGAGGATTCTTCGAGGTGTAATCATCAATCATCATCTTCAAGCTCATCTTTCGGATTGATCATCATTTCATCATCTTCATCACATCGAATCAAAGGTATTAATCTCTTGGATCTAGAATTTCCGATTTTTGGGTTTTCCTTCCGATTTCTTCGTGTAAGCTTGGATTATCATTGGAATATGTTAGATATGGATTATCTACCTTGGATAAGTATATTCTTATGGATTTAATGGTTATTTTCGGAATTATTTCAAGAACCCTTGGGGTTGACTTCGGTTAATTGGGGATTTTCCGATTGATGTTGTTGTAATCATGAATTATGGATTCCTAATGGATTATTGATATCATTGAAAGTGTTTTGATGGTTTGAAATACTCATCTTGGAGTTGGTTTCGATATATTCGAGTTCGGATATTGTTGTATCGACGTTTGAGTCGGTTACGATCGTATTTGAGTCGTGTATTGATCGGTTGTTGGTAACTATTGATGTTCAAGGTTGTTCGAGCGACCGACTTTTCATTTAGGACGTTGTTCGTGGAAGGACATTCTTCATCGGTATTGTGTAAGTTAATTCTTACTCGGTTAAAAGGATATTCATTCCTTTTGTTGTTGTTCATTCATAATCGTAACTCATTCATCATTGTATTAACCGTATCAAAACTTGTCATTGTCAATTAATCACTTCAGTCATAAGGAACGACGGTTCCGATCATTTCATTGAGCTATCATTCATTTCACCATCATTTAACCTTGGTGAGTCATTATTCATTTTCGTTGTCACTTTTGTCATATTGTGACATTCCGGGTCATACTGGCTTGCCGGTTGGAATGTGTAGGATTTTCATATCGGGCACAATTATGTCGTGTGATGGTTGTTGGCCTCACATTGGACTGCGCACACGAGTCGATTGCTTCGTGAGACTGATTAGGCACAAGACCACGTGTGATGATGGCTTGTGCACGGACACATTTCCATCCCGGACGTAGTGTGGCGCCATTCCTTTGAGCCGTACTGATAATCGATTCATATAGCATGTTTGATTGCGTATGTTTCGACAGGATAATTCATAAATTCAGATATATCATGATTGTGTATTTTCAACCCTTGTGGATTGTTGTTACGTATGGCCGGCCCGTTGGGATCTTTGTGTCATGGCAAGGCTAAGGCACGGGAGAGCACGGTGGCGAGAGTCCCAGTGATACTAGTAGGGGCCCCGATCTGCATTGATCATTTATTTCAGTCATTTGTGTTTCCTTTATTTATTCCGCTGCAGACATTCCGTTTGAATGCTCATTTCATTCAGTGTTGTGTATTTTATCGTCACATAAAATACACATGTATTCTATTTTATCCTGGGTGTGTTGTATAAAACTCCTCATCGGAGTAATTGATGTTGTAATGTGGTTCGGTACTACATTTACCTGTGTAATTCATTCATTTTCATTCGCCTAGTGGGTCCCAGTCGGGGGTCCACGACACTGTAATATCCGCCTAGTTTGGGGTGTTACAGAGTTGGTATCGGAGAGTGGTTTTGAATACTACCCTCCAAGTCATGTCTCATTTGAAATCATCGTCATCGGACTAGTATCATTGGACTTTCGCGTCATGTGTGACCTGTGCAAATGCCGAGCCAATCAGACCAAGAACTGTAAGATTTCTAATGCCATGGTATAATTTCTGGCATTAATCATTCATTCATAATTCATCAGTTAACAATCCTCAATCATCATTGTCATTTTGACCAAGACGGTCAGGTTAACTCATTAATCAGTCAATTCATTTCATTGTTCAGTTGTTGATCAGGAAGATCGATTCATTAATCTTGTTAACTCTTTCAAGATAATCATTGCAATAATTTCATCAGATAATCATGTCACGTCAATTAATCATTCATGTAATCGCTGTATTTGAGCGCGTATGCTCATTTTCATCATTTCATAGTATAATCATAATGTGATACTCATGCGAGATATATAATCATCATATGACTTTCCACTTCAGTACGGAAAGGGCTGGCAGAGGACGTGGAGGACGAGGCCGTGGAGCGGGCCAAATCCCGAGAACTCGTGCGAATACACGTGCAAATGCCAGGAATAATGCTAACTCACCGAGCATCGACGCTGCCACTCATTCACCTGGACGCGATCATTCACTGTCGGGGAGTCGTACCCGGGACACGGCTCAGTCAGAGGGTGTCCGGGTAGACCCACTCGCATTTATGCAGGGCATGATGGCCCAAATGACCCAGATGGCTCAGTTGATGGAGGCGATGCATAACTCCGTCAATCAAAATCAACAGGCTCCCCCGCCGCCACCTCAGAGGCAAGAGAGGGGTGTAAGCAATATCATTAGCGATATCTCTCGCCAGCGACCACCTACCTTTGAGGGCTCATCCGAGCCGGCGGATATTGTTCATTGGCTTGAGCATTTTGAGAAGTTATTTGCTATGGTGGATTGCCCTGAAGGGCATAAAGTTTCAGTTGCGGCTTACTATCTCGGTAAGAGCGCTCATTCATGGTGGTTATCGTTGAAGCCCACAGACGGATCATGTACTTGGGATCAGTTCAAGACTCTCATGATGGAGAGGTATTATCCGGCCCCACTCAGAGAGGCCAAGCTGTCAGAGTTACTCACTCCCGACCCTTCGTCAGACGCGGATGTTCTCGCCAGTGCCGAGAAATTTCAGGAACTTCTTCCGTTCGCCTCATCTATCATTCACTCAGAAGCGGACAAGATCAAGTATTTCAGCAAGAGGCTGAAACCCCGTATGAGACTTCAGTTGCTTAATCATAACTGTACCACTCTGGCCGAGTTCATTGAGAAAGCTCTCACTTACGAGCTTACTGTTAAGGAGATTTCTAAGCAGCAACCTTCATCTGCTGGCAAGAAGTCTAAGAACCGTAATCAGTCTGACGGAAGTCAGGCCACCTTCAAGAAACCACGTGCGGGCTCTACTTTTTCTGAGCGACCTCCCACGGCGTCTAAACCCGCGGAATCTCAGTCGCGAGCGGCCAGTTCGGCCATCACCTGTTTCAACTGTGAGGAACAGGGTCATTTCAGCACCAAATGTCCGAAGCAGTCTGTCACGTGCCACAACTGTGGGATTGCTGGGCATAGGGCCCGTTTTTGCCGTAGGGACTCTAAACCCACTCCGGCGTCATCTCAAGCCCCAGGTCATTCAGCGGTGCAGAATCAGGCCACTCAGTCAGCGTCGTTCAAGACGACAGGAGCTAAAGGCGGAGCCAAGAGCTATCGAGGCAGGAGCGTCGGCTCGAGGCGGCAAGCCCGAATTTATGAGATGAAGAAGACCGATGATCCCGAGGCCCGAATGATCTCGTGTACACTCGATATTCTATCTCAACTGTGTGTACCCTTTTTGATCTTGGTGCATCTCATTCATTCATTTCCGAGTCATGTTTGAGTAGACTACATCAGGTAGTGCTACTAGTTGTGAGCCTTATGTCATTGGCCTACGATGGTAGACGAATTATCGGAAGTCGTGAGATTCGATTGTCCGATTGACTTCATGGTCGTGTATGGCGGCGGACTTAATCGTAGTAGATTTGCCGAGGGACGACGTCATCTTGGGTATTGATTGGATGGATCGTCATGATGCCATCATTAGTGTCCGAAAGCGTTTGGTCACTATCATTTGACGATGGAGTCGAATGTGTGTTTCAGGAGGTAATCCCATTACTGCAGTAAAGTCATTAATTTGATGAAAGCGGTAAGATTACTCAATCGAGGATGTGTCGGTTATTGGTGCTATATGGCCAAAACCGAGAAATCATCGATAATGTTAACGGATATTCCGGTGGTGAGGGAATATGCCGATGTTTTCAGACGATTTACTGGTTTGCCTCCACAGAGGATGTGGAATTCACGATTGAGTTGGAGCACAGTACGTCCCGATATCGAAGGCACCGTACCGGATGGCCCCGACCGAAATGCAGGAATTAAAGAACCAACTTGAGGAGTTGTTCGAGAAAGGTTATATCCGACCGAGTGCGTCCCCGTGGGGAGCACCAGTGTTGTTTGTCAAGAAGAAGGATGGTTCATTCCGCTTATGTATTGATTATCGGGAGTTGAACAGGGTGACGATCAAGAATAAGTATCCCTTACCCCGTATTGATGATCTCTTAGATCAACTTCAGGGAGCTTCAGTATTTTCAAAGATCGACTTAAGGTCTGGATATCATCAGTTGCGGATCCGAGAGTCGGACATCGCGAGGACAGCGTTTCGAACACGCTATGGTCATTATGAGTTTGTGGTTATGCCGTTCGGATTGACTAATGCACCTGCGGTATTCATGGAGTTAATGAATCGAGTTTTCATCAACTTTCTGGATCGTTTGTTGTTGTCTTCATCGATGACATTTTGATTTATTCTCATGACCGGGAGGAACACGAGTTTCACCTTCATCAAGTGCTCGACGTGTTGAGACGAGAACAACTTTTTGGGAAGTTTTCCAAATGTGAGTTCTGGATGTCCGAAGTGACTTTTCTCGGACATGTAATTTCATCAGACGGAGTTCGTGTCGATCCTCAGAAGACGGAGGCTATTCGGGATTGGCTACCTCCGAAGAACGTTAAGGAAATCCGAAGTTTTCTCGGATTAGCGGGTTATTATCGGCGGTTTGTGGAAGGATTTTCTAGAATCGCTCAACCCTTAACGAACCTTTTGCGGAAGGATAAGAAATACACGTGGTCCGACGCGTGTCAACAGAGTTTTGAGGAACTCAAGAGCCGGTTAATGTCAGCACCTGTACTTTCCTTGCCGCAGGGGACGGAAGGATTTGTGGTCTATAGTGATGCGTCCGGACAGGGTCTCGGATGTGTACTCATGCAGAACGGGAAGGTTATTGCCTATGCTTCACGGCAATTAAGACCTTACGAGGTTAATTATCCGACCCACGACCTGGAGCTAGCAGCCGTGGTGTTCGCTTTGAAAATTTGGCATCACTATCTTTATGGCGTTACCTGTCAGATATTCACCGATCATAAGAGCTTAAAGTATATATTTACTCAGAAGGAGTTAAATATGCGTCGAGACGGTGGTTGGAATTAATCAAAGATTATGATATTGAGATCCTCTACCACCGGGCAAGGCGACGTTGTCGCCGACGCCTTGAGTCGTAAGTCCGTTCGGGAGCGGATGCTTGCCCGTTTAACGATTCGAAGGAGCTTGGCGAGAATTCCTTAGACCCGAGATCGAGTGCAGCCGGCGAGTTCGGGCGGCTTTGTATGTTAGAGATTTCATCGTCACTCGAGGAGGAAATGCGAGAGAATCGTGGTTCGGACCCATCATTGTTGTGCATCCGAGAGGATGTGGCTCGGAAAGCCCACTGGATTTGTGGTCCACGAGGATGGACTTTTGAGGTTTAAGAATCGGTTGTGCGTGCCGCGAATGACGAGTTGAAAAACTCGATTTTGTGAAGCTCATGCTACCCCTTATTCTGTTCATCCGGGTCTTGTAAGATGTACAAGGACTTGAAACAAAATTACCGGTGGAGTAATATGAAGCGAGAAGTCGCGAATTTGTTTCGAGATGCTTAACTCACAACAAGTTAAGATTGAACATCGGCGGCCGTGGTATCTTTGAAACCCCTTCCTATTCCCGAGTGGAAGTGGGAAGACATTTCTATGGATTTCATCACGAGTTTGCCGACGAGTCGTCGTGGCATGAATACGATCTGGGTGATCGTGGACCGCTTAACCAAATCAGCTCATTTCCTTGAGATCAAGGAAACGTGGGGTCCCGAGAGACTTGCCCAGCTGTTCATCAAAGAGATAGTCAGACTGCACGGTACTCCTAAAAGTATCGTTTCCGATCGTGACGGACGGTTTGTGTCGCATTTTTGGAAATCAGTTCATCGTGCTATGGGAACTCAGCTTAATCTCAGTACCGCTTTTCATCCTCAGTCCGACGGACAATCAGAGAGGACGATTCAGACCTTAGAGGACATGTTGAGGGCATGCGTCCTCGATTGGAAAGACGATTGGGAAGTCCAACTACCATTGATCGAGTTCACGTATAATAATAGTTGGCATGCTTCGATTAAGATGGCACCTTACGAGGCCTTGTATGGTCGTCGTTGTCGGTCTCCGTTGTGTTGGGACGACTTATCAGAATCAATCGGCACCGAGCCCGATATGCTTATAGCCGCCCGTGAGAAGGTAGCTTTGATCAGAAGTCGTTTGTTGACCGCTCAGAGTCGACAGAAATCATATGCAGATAACCGTAAATGCGACCATTAGAGTTCGAAATTTGGTGACCATGTGTTGGTCAAGGTATCCCCGAGTCGTGGTATCTTCCGTTTTGGGAAGAGGGGAAAGTTGAGTCCGAGATTCATTGGACCGTTTGAGATTTTGGATCGAGTGGGCGAGTTAGCTTATCGATTGGCTTTACCTCCGGCGTTGAGCCGAATTCATAATGTGTTTCATGTCTCTCAGTTGCGGAAGTATGTTGCCGACCCGAGTCACATACTTCAGTTCGATGAAATCGAGATTGCCGGTGATCATTCATATGAGGAACGTCCTGTACGAGTTTTAGAGCGGCGAATCAAGCAGTTGAGGAATAAGACGATTCCTTTGGTTAAAATTCAGTGGTCTAGACACGGAGTCGAAGAGGCTACTTGGGAAACCGAGGATAGTATGCGGGAGAGTTATCCCGAGTTGTTTGACCCTTAGTTTCGGGGACGAAACTCTTTTAAGGGGGGGTGTATGTAATACCCAGTTGTAATTCAGTAATTATCATTCAGTAATTGATACTCAGTAATTTCATTCATCATTGATCATTTGTCACTCATATTCAGTCATGGTATTCATCATTCAGAGTAATTGTATCGTGTATCAATCGTCATTCATCACTAATCTGATTGGAGTTTCGTGCCGTGTTTATCATCATTGTCATTTTCGTTGCGAGCTGTGCGTGAGGAGTAGCGCACGCTACATACTCCTTTTAGCGTACGCTAATTGGGTATAGGTAGCGCACGCTACCACTCAGCTTTAGCGCACGCTAAGGTTACCTTGGCTGCAGTCCAGAAGGTACTGGACTGCAGGTGAGTTATAAGTAGAGCACGCTACGATTGGTAAGTAGCGCGCGCTAGCGGATTGTAGTAGCGCACGCTATATGTGTGGAGTAGCGCGCGCTAAGGACGGATCAGGTTGAGTCCAGTGGCTCTTTGGATCGCATCGATTATTTCATAGCGCACGCTATGTGTTGTTGTTAGCGTACGCAACCGATATATTAGCGCACGCTAAACAATGGTTGTAGCGCACGCTATCGAGTCGATCGAGAGGCGACGGTTTTACGGACTCCGATCGGGCATCAATATTTCGTTAGCGCACGCTAATAATGGATCTTAGCGCACGCTAGTAATATGGCCGTAGCGCACGCTACAAGAAGGTACGTAGCGCGCGCTACCGTGTTCGGACAGTGGGTACTGGACTACCCAAATTACTCGTTAGCGCACGCTACGCACAAGGGCTAGCGCACGCTAACCTGGACTGACTATAAATTGGACAGTTTAGTCAGAGTTCGTCATTATTCATCTCATTTCATTCCTTCGGTAGTTTTGGGCGATTTCGAGCGATTCAGAGAGGATTCTTCGAGGTGTAATCATCAATCATCATCTTCAAGCTCATCTTTCGGATTGATCATCATTTCATCATCTTCATCACATCGAATCAAAGGTATTAATCTCTTGGATCTAGAATTTCCGATTTTTGGGTTTTCCTTCCGATTTCTTCGTGTAAGCTTGGATTATCATTGGAATATGTTAGATATGGATTATCTACCTTAGATAAGTATATTCTTACGGATTTAATGGTTATTTTCAGAATTATTTTAAGAACCCTTGGGGTTGACTTCGGTTAATTGGGGATTTTCCGATTGATGTTGTTGTAATCATGAATTATGGATTCCTAATGGATTATTGATATCATTGAAAGTGTTTTGATGGTTTGAAATACTCATCTTGGAGTTGGTTTCGATATATTCGAGTTCGGATATTGTTGTATCGACGTTTGAGTCGGTTACGATCGTATTTGAGTCGTGTATTGATCGGTTGTTGGTAACTATTGATGTTCAAGGTTGTTCGAGCGACCGACTTTTCATTTAGGACGTTGTTCGTGGAAGGACATTCTTCATCGGTATTGTGTAAGTTAATTCTTACTCGGTTAAAAGGATATTCATTCCTTTTGTTGTTGTTCATTCATAATCGTAACTCATTCATCATTGTATTAACCGTATCAAAACTTGTCATTGTCAATTAATCACTTCAGTCATAAGGAACGACGGTTCCGATCATTTCATTGAGCTATCATTCATTTCACCATCATTTAACCTTGGTGAGTCATTATTCATTTTCGTTGTCACTTTTGTCATATTGTGACATTCCGGGTCATACTGGCGTGCCGGTTGGAATGTGTAGGATTTTCATGTCGGGCACAATTATGTCGTGTGATGGTTGTTGGCCTCACATTGGACTGCGCACACGAGTCGATTGCTTCGTGAGACTGATTAGGCACAAGACCACGTGTGATGGTGGCTTGTGCACGGACACATTTCCATCCCGGACGTAGTGTGGCGCCATTCCTTTGAGCCGTACTGATAATCGATTCATATAGCATGTTTGATTGCGTATGTTTCGACAGGATAATTCATAAATTCAGATATATCATGATTGTGTATTTTCAACCCTTGAGGATTGTTGTTACGTATGGCGGCCCGTTGGGGGATGCTGTTTTTCAGGTCATGGCAAGGCTAAGGCACGGGGAGAGCACGGTGACGGCGAGGAGTCCTAGTGATACTAGTAGGGGGCCCCAGTCTGTTCAGTCATTTATTTCAGTCATTTGTGTTTCCTTTATTTATTCCGCTGCAGACATTCCGTTTGAATGCTCATTTCATTCAGTGTTGTGTATTTTATCGTCACATAAAATACACATGTATTCTATTTTATCCTGGGTGTGTTGTATAAAACTCCTCATCGGAGTAATTGATGTTGTAATGTGGTTCGGTACTACATTTACCTGTGTAATTCATTCATTTTCATTCGCCTAGTGGGTCCCAGTCGGGGGTCCACGGCACTGTAATATCCGCCTAGTTTGGGGTGTTACATTCATATTGTTGTCATTTATTTTCCGCTGCAGATTTTCATTTGGATACTCCGTTTCATTCAGTGTTGTGTATTTTATCTTCATATAAAATACACTAGTATTCGGTATTGTCCTGGTTTGTTGTAATTAAACTCCTCATCGGAGTAATTATTGTTGTAATGTGGTTCGGTACTACATTTATCCTGTGTAATTCATTCATTTTCATTTGCCTGGTGGGTCTCAGTCGGGGATCTACGGCACTGTAATATCCGCCTAGTTTGGGGTGTTACAATTTAAGAACCTGGGAGCCGGATACATATCTCGCGATTTGACTGGTAGCAGTTCTGTGGGGCCAGGGCTGTTATCCCGAGGACTAGTCAGGTGTAGGCTTGGAACCTCGGTATAAAAAAAATTGTTAGAATATTTACCATGTTTTGAATCTACTGCATGAGCTGCAAATCTGAAAAGAACAATATAGGAGACAGATTCATTAGTGAAGCAATCGGCAAATAATATATATATATATATATATATATTTAAGTACTTCAAGGAAATAAATCCGAAGATGGGCGATGTTGAGTCCAGGAAATCTGTCTCCTTAACGCAAATTCGCCCCCACCACAGTGTATAGCGTCTGCCTCCCAGGATAAAAACATCTCGATGCATTGATAAATCGATATTTGCACCCTCAGAGAACTAGAATAAAATCTGAACTATCACCGACGCGACAGAAAATATGAGAAGGAAATTTTTCTGAAAAAAGGGATTTGCTGGAAAGAAACGGACGAAAAATTCATCTGTAAAATCGGAACCCTCACATCTGTATTTATAGGTGAAGATGAGAGAGAGACATGTGCTCGAAAAACTCTAATTAGGATTGGTCTCTTCAATACTTATCCTAATCTATTAATATATTAGTCCGATAATTATCAAATAATTCGATATTTATCCTAATATATTAATTCAATAATTATCAATCAAGTTGATATTTATCCTAATCCGAAAATTCGAATTTTATGATTGAGGCGGTTTAGCAAAATAATTTTTGCCAAATAAAATTGCAGTAAAAAGATAACTTCGAGACGCTAAGACATTTCTCCAAATTGCCCTTTGAGCCGAGCCGAGTCGAGCCGAGCCGAGTCGAGCCGAGCCGTGCCGAGCTGAGTCGAGCCGGACGGACCACGGCGGCGCGCGCGTGTATGTGTGTGCACGAGGGGCGTCTAGTCACACATCCGCTCATATCTCACTTTTGAACAAGAGTTTGTCCACATCTCCTTATATACTCAGAATTTTGCTCTTCTTTTTCCAATGTGGGATAACATCTCAAACCCATTTTTAAAGGGTTCACTTTGGAACATTACATCTCATTCATACCTCAATCATTTTGAGTGTTCTTATATGTTTTGGAAACCTCGTACGAAGTGCTACGTATTCTAGCTAAGTCCCGACTTTAACTCGTAGTCGACCCACTCAAAATTGCCTCTCAAGTGGGCTGCTCAAAACAGCCCATTTCCTCTATTTTTCCAACAATCCCCTACATGAATGAGATTGATGGTCCAGCAGCACACGTCAGACATGGAGTTTGACTTGGTAATAGTTACTGCGGTTAGACATTGCATAGGATAGGTAGAGTATGCTCCTTGAACTTTCCTTCGAAAATATATATTCTCCTTGCTGCTAGACACTATGACTAGATGCCTTTGAACTGTTTGTGTAAGTGATCGTATCATTCACAAGTGCCCTCCTGATTTATTCTGTTCTCATTATTGTGCCCGTTTTGGCCGTGGACACCGTCCTAGTTCTTCAAGAGTTTCTAAAGAATTGTGCCTTGCAATTCTCCTTGGAAGCGGTCCCTCTTCACTCCAACATAGGTAATTCTCTTTAAGTATTTTGAGTAAACCCGTATTTTACTCCACCAGACTACGTTGTCGACTTAAGAATCATTAAAAGCATAAGCTTAACCTCTCCCTACGAGTATCACTGTTTTCATCCTAGGAATGGTCGGTTCGGGGTAACCCCACAGTGATCGTGCCCAGTTTTATGAATTGGTTGTCCCATTGAACCTAGATCTTGGGATCTCCAGTCAGCTTAGGTTGGGTATCCTCCATAAAACCATTAGCTCATGGCAATAGATTCATTCCTCTTGATGATTTATCAACAAGGTCTTTTGATAACCCTTTGGTTATGGATCCGCGATGTTATGTCTTGACGAATCATAGTCAATGGTGATAACCAATGTTGATAGCAAAATGGTATTATGTCTTTGCCTCATATGACGAGACTTACCATTATACTTTTGCTCTGTGCCCTATCAATCGTAGATTGACTATCACAATAAATACATATTGCGGTCACAGCTTTGCCCATTTTAGAATATCTTCTAGAAATTGGTATTGCATTATGCCTCTTATGCATATTTGTCTAAGATTATGAACTCAGATTCCTTTGTAAATCGAGCAATGACCATCTATTTTAAAGATCTCCATATCACTGCTGCACTAGCTAGTGTGAAACATATTACTATTTAGACATTAAATTCATAATGTCAGATATCCAATTTGCATTACTACATCATTTTAGTAGTTTTTGAATTTCTCATGTCATGCAGCATATACACACAAGTAATCTTTATATCATTGTAATCACCAATTGATGATTAGTTTCCTAATTACTCGTGTATCCACATAGACTACTCACGATATACACTGTGTTTAGTCTTGTACAATTCACTTAGTACATTAGACTTTTAGTTACTCTTGAAAGATCAGTTACCTTTGTGCTTCGATAGATGCACCATATCCATTGGCATTTCAGTTGATTCCGTTGATCTTTCTATGATTCATGTCATCATAGTATGACTGACCTCATATGAGACATTCTGAACGACTTGAGATTTTACATCTTAGAATCATCTCTTTAGTCTCATATATTTATCTTTTCAGACTTTATTAAATTGATCCCCTTGCCATTACTTACATCAATGACTCGATCGTTCAAATTCATTCTTAAAATGACATAGTCATCATGTGTATTTGACATATACACACTTGACATATTCATTGTCTTGAATATTTTTAATATTATAAATTGATATTTTTAACGTTTTGAAATTACGTTACCAACTATTAACCGAGAATTCAAATTTTCATAGATCAAATTACTAATTTTAAGCGTCCCCAAGATTAGAAATTTTTCATTAACTACATTACCAAATTTGAGCGTCCCCAAATTGGTACTTTTCGGTCATTTAATCACCATATTTGAGTGTTGTCAAATTGGAGATTTTATCACATCCTTTGAAGTCATTGCTTGACATCACAGTGTCAAAGATTTTATACTACTATTTTAATGTCAATTTAGATTCATAATACTTTCACTGAGCTGCAGACTTTCAACCATTGCGCTAGGCACATATGTCTCTGGTTCTTCCAAGTTGGCTTTTCTCAAAAAACGCCATTTAGAAAGACTGCATGTATGTTCATTTGATATACTTCTACATTCTGCAAAGCAGCAATAATATATATCATAATAATGAACTTTGTTCTCGTTACTCGAGAATATATCTCACAGTATTTTAGGCTTTCACGTTACTACAACCCCAGTTAATAGTTTCGCCTCTTATATATCCATGGATCCATTTAATTTTTATTTTCCAATTGAATTCACTTTGGATCCTAGTGGTATCCATTCCAGAGTAAGATCCATCGAATATTAAACAAAATTCTATACAACAGAATTATTTTTTCTCTCTTATATGACCATATGAAGAGTGTATATGGCATTGTAAGTTATCTTCTAGCACGCATAGAAATTTCAGACGTAGTGTTTTTCCAAGGTCAAGCCTTTTTGCTTCAACATTTAAAACCACCTGGTGATTCATTTCACATTGATAAATCTACAATTTCTCATAACTGATTTAGTTTTTAAATAAGTTGTGTTTAATACACTCTTTTTCTTAACTCGATTAGTACATACTGATATGCCAGACTATCAGATTTTTGCACTACGGATTTATACGTATTATGCATCACGTGCGTATTCAGTGAAGATGCATATTCGGTCAAACCTTCACTTGCTTTGGCTTAGGAACTTTTGCCTTAGCCAGACACCCCCACATTTTTAGTATTCTAAAATTGTTTTACTACATTTCAGAACTAATGGGAAATTTCAATTATTTCCTAGCATGGTATCTTGTTTTAAGTTAACTAGTCTCCATATGACTAATATCCTCATATTCAGAGACAGTTTGAACTGATTAACATCGTTTTTGCGTCTTCGTTAGAACACAATTCAACCATCTTAATTTCCGGATTAAGTTGGTTTTGTATCTCGAGCTTTTAGAGTGTAAATTTCTCTTTTTAGCTTCATTATTACTCATTATCGAGTACACATAACAAATGTATCACTATATTTATAGAGTAATCACATTTCTTATTACAACCTCTCATAAGAGTAGGTTTTATCATCATTTAAAACCTCTCTGGTTTTAATATTCGATTAAAGAACTTTTATGTTTTTTTTGGCACTAAAATGCAATTATTGAATTTCTCCGAAATTTCAGCATGGTTCCAAGTAGAACAAAAAATTCTTAGCACAAACGCTGATACACCACCTTAAACCCACATTTAGTGATCCTCGATCAATCGATGTGTTAGGGTTAACAAGATCTCGAATTTCTCCGAATTTTCAGCGTATAGAGCTAATATCAATATTTGTCGTGTTAGGTATCACATGGATCACCGTAATAGGCTCGCGTGTCACTGCCGTAGCAGACCGGTACCAACACGAGAATATATAATTTAACCGGAAGAACAAATCCAACGAAAAAAATTATAATTCTCGAGCCGACCCACAACCTGTACTCACTAGGTACCAGGCCCGTTAGGTTTTTAACGTCCGAGCATCCACAAGAATTTAACATTCCAATAATTATTTATTTGCAAATAATCAAATGATAACTAAACAATATATAGCTGATACTTCCTTGTCTCGGTCAGGAGTGTACAAAAGTGATGAGCAAATCACACAATTCACGTAAGATATGACTCTATTCATAAATTTAAAGGTCAAATAATTATTAATGATATAATTTAATAATTAAATTATTGACATAGCTTACATGCCATATAATACCATTAGTCACATAAAATTTCTTTTTATATCAGGTGAGGCCATAAGCACTTTCTAAATAATAATAAATTAATTATTTAGAACAAGTGAACACATATATAATGATGCAAGCAATTTATATTTTCTTGTAAAATCGCATGGCTCGCTTGCCAAAATTATATAAAGTTATGGTAATCAGATATATGATTTTAATCCACAATTGGAAGTCACAAGTCAAACTTAAGTTAAGCTAGACACCATATGACATACAAGCTACTTCAAACGCATAAAAAATTACTCCAACATAATACCAATTGCGTAAATGGCAATAATTACTTACATGGAAGAAGGGAAATTAGATATTTTAATAATTAATGTCCGTAATTCTTATAATTACCGTCATCACGTACTGAGGTATTAATTGTATTCAAAATTATTCAATCCAAACCAACATGATTGAATTGGATTAAAACTAGCTACGCAGCAGCATGACATAAGCACAAATCAATTGTACCTTAATTCAACAAATTATCCATATGCAACGATGCAATCAAGTAGATCGTATTTTTCACAAATAATAGTAAAATTTGCTTTAAGATTGTTGGAATATTTACCATGTTTTGAATCTACTGCATGAACTGCAAATCTGAGAAGAACAATATAGGAGACAGATTCGTTATTGAAGCAACCAGCAAATAATATATATATATATATATAATATAAGTAATTCAAGAAAATAAATCCGAAGATGGTCGATGTTGAGTCCAGGAAATCTGTCTCCTTAAAGTAAATTCGCGTCTGCCTCCCAGGATGAAATAACATCTCGATGCGCTGATAAATCGATCATCGCACCCTCAACGAACTAGAATAAAATTTGAACTATCACCGACGCGACAGAAAATATGAGAAGGAATTTTTTCTGAAAAATGGATCTGCTGGAAATAAACGGACGAAAAATTCATCTGTAAAATTGGACCCCTCAAATCTGTATTTATAGGTGAAGATGAGAGAGAGACATGTGCTTGAGGAACTCTAATTAGGATTGGTCTCTTCAACACTTATCCTAATCTATTAATATATTAGTCCGATAATTATCAAATAATTCGATATTTATCCTAATATATTAATTCGATAATTATTAATCAGCTTGATATTTATCCTAATCCGAAAATTCGAATTTTATGATTGAGGCGGTTTAGCAAAATGAATTTTGCCCAAATAAAATTGCAGTAAAAAGATAACTTCGAGACGCCGAGACATTTCGCCCAAATCGTCCGTCTAGTCACACATCCACTCATGTCTCACTTTT
Source organism: Orobanche coerulescens (assembly GCA_033398695.1). NCBI lineage: Eukaryota > Viridiplantae > Streptophyta > Magnoliopsida > Lamiales > Orobanchaceae > Orobanche > Orobanche coerulescens. Next base: position 158,581,915 of record CM065809.1, read on the forward strand.
GAACAAGAGTTTGTCCACATCTTCTTATATACTCCCAATTTTGCTCTTCTTTTTCCAATGTGGGATAACATCCCAAACCCATTTCTAAAGGGTTCACTTTGGAACATTAGATCTCATTCATACCTCAATAATTTTGAGTGTTCTTACATGTTTTGGAAACCTCGTACGGAGTACTACGTATTCCAACTAAGTCCCGGCTTTAACTCATAGTCGAGCCCACTCAAAATTACCTCTCAAGTGGGCTGCTCCAAAAAGCATATTTCCTCTATTTTTCCAACAAAAATCTCCAATGCCATTTGAAAAGAAGAGAGAGATTGAAAATTTCATTCTTCTAAGAGCAACTCAAATGCACACTCCCCTTACCTATATTTGATATAGGTGGACAAAATTTAAGGGTTGAGACAGAAATATTATGCTCCAACTATCCTCCCATCCCCTTTAATTTTTAGGGGAGAGAAAACTCAACCCAATCAAAACCCTATAATGCCACCTCATCATTGCTTTATTATAATATAACATATATCTACTCCAACACTCTCATCTCTTCCCTATATTACCTAAAATATTGATTAAATATTAGTTTTTAAAATTATAGGTAACACCATTGGAGTAAAATATATCTACTCCAACACTCTCATCCCTTCCCTATATTACCTAAAATATTGATTAAATATTAGTTTTTAAAATTATAAGTAACGATATAAGTAATACCATTGGAGTAAAATAAATTTTTGACACCCATATTTTAGGTAATCATTAATTTATTATATTTTAAGTAATAAAAATAGGGATTGCCTAGGAGATGGTCTAAGACCCAACCCTCCAAGGTGCCCATTCCCCCAATCTAAGGAAGTCTTTTTCAAAAGGTTTTTGGTGTTGGTTGATTTTGAATAGTGAAAGGTAGCATATGCGAGAAATTCCAATCAAGAAAAGTACCTTTTTTTTACTTGGTGTTTGTATATGTGAGACTGGAGCGTTTTCCTTTTCGCATGATTTTAGTTGCTTTATTTCCAAAAAGACACATAAAAAAATAATAATAAATTTTATCACATGTATTCTTTTCCTATGAAAAATATTTGTCTCGAGTTATCTTTGTTTTCTTGTATCATTATCCATTCGGAAAAATCACCAAAAGAAAGAAAAAAAGTTATCCATTCGGAAGATTCAATATTCTCTCTTATCCATCTCTTTAGATCTTTCATTTAACCGGCCAGGAATCAGTTCTGAAGTCAAGAAATTATATATATATATATATAAATATATATATATGCAGTCAAGGTGGGCGAGAGATAATCGATCTACTTAGATTTCACATAGATTTTAGATTCATAACTGAAACGAAAAGAGAGACTCGATTGGCAAAATCAATGCCATTTCTGCCGGCCTCTATTTCAACCGTTTACAACTCTTTAATTTATTAAAAAATAACTCTACTTTTAGATTCATAACTGAAACGAAAAGATATACTCGATAGTGTGAGAGGTCTGATCTCGATAGGATCCACGGTTTGAATTGAGGGGTCCACCATGAAGCTCGGGGACGATTTTTTGTGTGCGGTCGTTGAAGATTTTCAAAAATTTAGAAACTGAATACACATCTCCTAATTTAATTAGTAGCCGTTTGGAAAGATCAGGATTGTTTTCCCAAAGACTAGTCAAATATATACTTCAAATCTTAATAATAATATTATATGGAATATGGGCCATCTTGAAAAGTAAGCACTTCTAGAATAAAGATGTGATACCATGCAGTAGCCAACGACAAGTTAGTAATCATGGTTCTAAAAAAAATTAGTTGCTATGCGTTCGGATTGCTAATGCCTAGCGCCCAGAGAATTTAATCGGATTAAATGGACGGATTTATTTTTTATTATTATTTTAATCATTTATATATAACAATTATATATATATATGTAAAATAGTTAAAAATAATTAAAATTTAATCATTTAAATCGATATATAATCAATTATATATTAAATTTGAAATATTGATATAGATATCAAGGAGTCCATAATATTCATAATATTTCAGTTTAGAAATTTATAGTACTATTAGAACAAGATAAAAAATAAAAAAAGTATAACCGCCTAGACATCCGCCTAGTCGTCCACGTCGCTAGGAAATTTGAAATATTGATATTGGTATCAAGTAGTCCATAGTATCCATAGTACCTTAGTTTACTTCATAGGCTCCCGCCCAGCCAACCTACACGACCGATTAATCACCCAAATGCCAGTACAAACGCGTATATCGTAATCGGAACAGTAGAGAACCTTTTAAAAATTAATCGGTGTAGGCGGGGATTTTTAGAACGCTAGTTATTATAGTGGGGCTTTAATATGACCATGTGACATTATTTAGTTTTGAAAATATGCGAGGAGAGATTTTTTATTTTGAATGTATCTTTTGGGCATAAAAAATGCAACGATTTATGGCGTTTTAAATATGACATATTAGATAGTAAGTAGTATGTTACAAAGTTTAGTATTTGGTAGGTGCAGTTTGGTTTCCACCTTTAGTGAAGAGTATACTCCTACATGATAATTGACAAGTAGTGAATTACGGTAGCAATGAGTAAAACATTTTCTTTTTTTGTGGTTTCAAAGATGAAGATGCAAACTAACGTATTAATAATGGCAAAATTACCAATTAGGGGCATTAAGTTTCCCAAATTTTGTAATTATGGTAACAAACGATTTTTTGTATCATTTAGGGGTATACACTTGTTTCCGTCCAATCAATTTAAGGTATTCATGAAAATCCGTCAGTTAAATCTAACGGACTTGCTGAATTGTCCGTTAAGTGACACATGTCACCTTCTGATTGGTCCACATAATAATAAAAAAATAATAAAAAATATAAAAGTCTAAAAAAAGAAAAAATACAAAATCTGGAATTTTTTGAAAAAAGTCCAAACTTTATTTTTTTTAAAAAAATCTGGATTATTAATATTATAAATCGGATGTTTTTATTTAAAGTTCGAAAATAAAAAATAAAAAATTAAATCTGGATCTGATTTATAAACTGTTTTTAAAAAAACCGGAACATTATTTTCTATAAATAAATAAAATCTGAATTATTATTTTTTTTTTAAAAACTGCTGCTTTTTGTTTTCCTATTTTTTTTTTACTTTTCATAAAAAGTATTTTATTTTTAAAAAAATCTAAAAAACTAATTAAAGAATAATAAAATTTCATGTTGGGATAAACAATCCTGTACCTTGTTTTGATAATTGCCAACATACAGCAATAGCCATCATACAACATCCATCATACAGGAAGCTGTCTCAAGAAACCGGAAGAATTCGAAATACCGCCTAGTGTGGAAACTGTCTGGAATCTCCATACAGCATCCTTCCATACATCATTGGAGATGGCCTACAGCGTTAAAGTCTAAAGCTACAACAATAAGATCGTATTATGTTGGATACATCATACATGTTGAAAGTGTTAAGAAAATAAACACTTATCCAACTGGACTGGAGACCGTTGAGAAGGAATCTACTTTATTAACTAAAGTCATAACGCCGTTTGAAAGAAGTATTTAAATACTGATCGGATAAAGTATTTAAATACCAACCGACAAGGATCTTCAGACAAGGAGCAAAATCCGGGTCTAGCATCTTGAAAGTCAATCGACCAATCAGAATGGATCTTTGCTCACCAACCAGCCAACGGACATATTTATAATGGATCTATTCCAAAGTTATAAATAGTCCATGCAAGAGGATATTTTTCGTCAATCAAAGCTTACAAGAGCAAACATATTTCTTCGAGCATATATCAATATCCGAGAGAAGAAATATACTCAGTCAAAGTGAACAACACATCATCAGCCTAAAGCTCATCAAGCATTCAAGTTGTTGTTCAAACCAGTGATTTCACCATTTTTACTGTTGAGTAAAACTTAGCCCTGTGTGGACTAAGAAAAGATATTCTGACCTGTGTGGGACGAATAGGACGAAGCTTCAATCTGTGTGAGAAGAAGCAAGTCAAAGACGACAACAACCAATCCGTGTGAACGGTTGAAAGCTACAGTCTTTGTATCAATCTGTGTGAACGATATAATGATAGGTTTGATTATAGTCACGTAGTTGTGTACGTAGTGATTATAATAAATATTTTACTCCTGTGTGGAGGACCAGTGGAAAGGAAGGGAAACTCAATTTCCCGTTCTAACCGCTATGGCCCGAGATTTACTAACCGTCCAAGCATCTACGGTAGCTTCGGAATCCGCTTTTTCTCTTAGTGGTAGGGTATTATCTATACGAAGAACAAGACTCACACCGGCATCATTGGAGATGTGTATTTGCTTGAAGGATCACTTGGACGCATCCGAGCGTATACAACACATTCAAAGTCTTGAAAGAGAACTAGACATTGAACAAGAAATACACGATATCGTGGTGGAAGAAGGTTTTGCAATCTCACTCTCCGATGAAGAAATTGCTCTCGATGAAGCTTCGCGCGAGGCTAGCTCCGAAGAAGATATCACTCTCGATGAATAAAAGTTTATGTTTTAAATTCTAAATGTTTGAATAAAAGTTGATGTTGTAATGAGTTTATTTAATAAAAGTTTATGTTTTAAATTCTAAATGTTTGAATAATAGTTGATGTTGTAATGAGTTTATTTAATAAAAGTTTATGTTTTAAATTCTAAATGTTTGAATAAAAGTTGATGTTGTAATGAGTTTATTTAATAAAAGTTTATGTTTTAAATTCTAAATGTTTGAATAAAAGTTGATGTTGTAATGAGTTTATTTAATAAAAGTTTATGTTTTAAATTCTAAATGTTTGAATAAAAGTTGATGTTGTAATGAGTTTATTTAATAAAAGTTTATGTTTTAAATTCTAAATGTTTGAATAATAGTTGATGTTGTAATGAGTTTATTTAATAAAAGTTTATGTTTTAAATTCTAAATGTTTGAATAAAAGTTAATGTTCTAATGAGTTTCTTTAATAAAAGTTTATATTTAATGTATAATGGGTTTATTTAATAAGAATATATTATTTTTTTAATTTTTTTTTAAAAAACCCGGTTATAACCAGTTTTTCCTATCCGAACCGGTCACAAACCGACCCAAACCGGTTAGTATAGGGTCGAGTTTTTACAGTCCCCAACCCAACCCGACCCGAACCGGTTTGGTCAAAAAACCGGTTTTGAGAATACGACCAAAAACCGGTTCGGTTTTATAACCCGAACCAGTTTGGAAATAAACCCGATTTGTACACCCCTAGTAGAGGGGTTTGCCTCGAACCACTTTATATTGCGTGTTATTTACCTTATGCCTTTATTGCTTTCATAAGTGTAATTATTATAAGTATACATTGCTAAATCCTGTACGCACTAAGCTACCATGAGAAAACCTAGTTGCTGTATTTACAGCAACTCACTTAAACAAACTTCCGCTACGTACTCTCATTTGAAAACATACAACTTATTGTACTAACACTTTTCCAAGTTGTATTCTGTATACTTAGTGGCCAACAAGTGGTATCGGAGCGGTTGATTCTAAAAAGAATCAGTCTTATTTTTAAGATCCTAAAATCACACATTCTTTTTGAAAACAGTCTTTATCTTCCCTATTTTTCTTACATGGATACATCTATGATAAATAAGGTTCCTATGTTCCCGATTAACGAATTTGATGATTGGAGAATTAGGATGGAAACACATCTTGCCTCCATGCACGAAGAGATGATTTTTGTTACCCAAGATGGCCCCATAAAGATAATGAAGGTTAATCCCACCGCTAGGATAGAGGGACAACGTCATGCAGAGATGCTCGAGAAAGAACGAGAGCAATGGATGACCGACGAGCGCAAGCGTGCGAATCTCGACAATGTAGCTAAGAATACACTATTTGTCACTCTCGACAAAGGCACATTCTCGAAGGTAAAAAGCCGTAAGATAGCCAAGGATATCTGGGATAGATTCAAGATGATTTGTGAGGGAACCGAGCTCTCAAAAGAAAATAAGATTTCAAAACTCACTCAGCAATTTGAATCATTTGAAATGAAATCATCTAAAACTCTTGAGGAACTTGACCTCAGATTCACTGGTATTGTCGGTGAACTTGAAGCATTGGGTAAAGTGTATACCCAAAAGGAGAAAAATTTGAAAATATTTAGATCACTCCCTGTCTGATGGGACATAAAAACCACAGCTATGCATGTGTCATGTATTCTCAATGACATTTATACATTTGACCTCTTCTCTGACCTAAAAGCTTTCGAGTATGATATTGACAGGAGATAGAAGGCCGAAGAGTCACTTGCTAAAACTACAGCACTAGCAACTGTGTCTAACAAGAGACACAACATGTCCAGCACATCCAAATCTGCCTATAAGAATGCTGACAGTGACGATGATATCCTGTCACAAGATGAAATGGCACTGCTCATGCACAAATTCAAGAAATTCATCAAACAGTCTGGAAAGACTGCATACAGGCCCAAGCCTTTTCACAAGGTAAGATCTGAATCTTCTCCATATGGTGATCATAATATATGCTACAATTGTAGAAAACCAGGACATTATGAAAATAAGTGTACGCATCCTAAAGTCTAAAAGTTGTCGGAAGCCGAGCAACAAGAAAAGGACGAAAGGAGACGTGCTTGGAAAAACAAGCTCAAGGCCCTGATCGGTGAACTAGAAGCCTCGCCTGCTCAAACCAAGACTGAGGAATGTCTTCAGGCAGTTACTGACAGTGACTCGTCCGATGATGAGCTCGAAGATAAAGCATATATATGCTTTATGGCCAAAGATATAGAGGACGATGAAGATAGCGATGATGAGGTAAGCTCAACATCCAATATTCCTATTAATGCATCCCATACTTTCGAAAATATGATGAATGGATTTAAAAACATTCAAAAGGCCCATAAGACATTTAAACGAGAAAATATACAACTCGAAATTTCCAACTTATAGCTCAAAGATGAAAATGACTTGCTCAGAAATAATTACGAAAATATGTCCATCGATTGTGAAAACTGTTGGAATATAAAACGCAGCGGAAGTGAGGTAGATGAATTTGAATATATTTGGTTTTATAAACTAACCAACAAAATTGCGGATCTATTTAGGCTTGTCAATTAATTAATTAAACAGACTAATTAACAATTTAAATATACGTATTTACGCACTAGAATTGGTAGTTCATACCTTTGAAGCGAAGTGGTAGAAAAATCCCTTTTGGTCGGTCGAACTCCTCCTTGATCTTCTTGTATTTCTACCTCAAGATATTCTAGAGTATATCCCGCTTATACCCGGATGTCGTGTGAGCAACAATCTACCAGACTGCTTGGACTACAATATGGATCGACCGAAATTTTTCCCAAGAAATACCTTACGAATTTTTCTCTCTATTTTTCTTGAATATTTGAGTATTTAGAAAAATATTGTGTTAGCTAAATTATGGAATTCAAGACATAAGTCAAGATCCACAATTAAACACAAAGTATGAAAAATCGAAATTTCATGTTCAATAATGGTGAAAAAATCGGCCACCCATTATGTCCTATTTATAGGTATTTTGGGCTACTCTAGGGACCTTAAGGAGGATAAGGTAAGGACTCCCAATAGATTTCATCTTACCAATATTAGGACTCTTCCTAATATAATGAATCTATTAATATCAACTTAGTTCACTAAAAGGTTGATATTGCACTTCCTACCAAAATCCCAAATTACGAAATTGAGCTCCCTTTTGAATTAATTATTTCCCATATTTAAGATATTCCATCTCCATTAATTAATTTAAGCTACTGACAACTTTTAATTAATTAATATATTATACATGACATTCGAGCTTTATTATTATATCGGAAAATTAATTCCACCTGCAGGGTTTAATATAATAATCCTTTCGAGTGCCTCAAGAGACATGATCAACCCAACTGGTCGGGACACGATTTCTAGATATAATATTAATGATCATATAAATAATAATATTGCCCAAAATATCGAGCATATTGAGTCAATCATTTTGGCTCTCACCCATGATAAATCAAAGCAATAAATATTAAATATATGTAATTAAATATTAATCACTAGAATTAAGAAATAATAATTGTTCGAGATATACGTTCTTCTTATAGTCATTACAGAAGAATCTATCTCACCTCAATCCTGTTCGACGTATACCGAATATGCTAATATATGTTAATGGTCAAGACCAACCAATCTCAAGAATATATTATAACCTCTCACATAATGGTCTAATGTCTAATGTTATATAGGTTGTGAACTAATTATTACTATATAAGGGACCGATAATGTGATCTTCTGTGTGACTCGACACACCACATTATGTACAATAAAAAGTAATTTAGACAACATTTTCATAACCATAGCGTGAATAAATGTGCAAAAGATGTGATAAAATGAATTAAATATTCTCATCGATAAAGACCGAAAAATTAGATACTACAAGTATAAAGTATGCTTTGATGTATACAACCCTAACAATCTCCCACTTATACTCAAAGCATGCTTTTGAAGTATACTATCTAGACTATGTCTATATATCTCCCATTTATACTCAAAGCAATGCTGCCATACATCTCAACCCCATTCCTTCCACATGCCCTTCAAATGACTTTGAGGGCAACCCATTCGTGAAAGGATCCGCTAGGTTGTCTTCAGATGCTATCTTGGAGACAATAATCTTTCCTCTCTTCACAAAATCTCGAATGAGATGATATTTGCGCTTGATATGTTTGCTTACTTTATGGGCCCGAGGTTCCTTCGAATTTGCAATAGCACCGGTATTATCACAATAAAGTATAATACTCCTAGGCAAATTAAGAATCACACTCAAATCCTTTAGGAAGTACTTGACCCATACCGCCTCTTTAGCTGCCTCTGAGGCTGCTACAGATTCGGCTTCCATGGTAGAGTCCGCTATGAATTTCTGCTTCACACTCTTCCAACTGATGGCTCCACCTGCCAAAGTGAAAACATATCCGGAAGTTGATTTCAACTTTTCTTTGTCTAAACTGAAATCCGAGTCAGTGTAACCCAAAGAACAAAGTGTATACGATTGATATACAAGCATATGCTCCCTAGTCCTTTTTAGATACTTGAGTATATGCTTGAAAGAAATCCAATGTCCCGGTCCTGGGTTCGACTGATATCTCGCCACCATGCCTACAGCATGACAGATATCAGGCCTAGTGCAAAGCATAGCATACATGAGGCTTCCCACTGCCGAAACATAAGGGACTAGCTTCATGTCATCTATATCCTTCTGTGTCCTAGGACACATAGCCTTAGATAGTTGAATTTTATGTCTGTAAGGCAAGAAACCTTTCTTGGAATTCTCCATACTAAACCGTTTTAGCACCGTATCGAAATAGGATGCCTGAGATAAGCACAACATCCTTTTCTTGCGATCTCGAAAGATCTTAATACCAAGGATGTGCCCAGTTTCTTCCAAATCCTTCATATTGAACTGCTCAGACAGCCATACCCTTACGTCTGATAATACCTTCACATTGTTTCCAATTAGAAGTATATCATCTATGTACAGTACAAGAAACACTAGCACGTTTCCATCGCACTTTTTGTATATACAAACCTCACTAGGACACTGTTTAAAACCATACGATTGAATGACCTCATCAAATCTCATGTTCCTAGACCTTGATGCTTGCTTGAGACCATAAATGGCTCTCTTAAGCTTGCACACTAAATGCTCCTCTCCTTCAGCAATGAATCCCTCGGGTTGGTGCATATAGATTTACTTATCAAGACTCTCGTTCAAGAACGCAGTTTTGACATCCATCTGCCAAATCTGCATATCCAAATGTGCATCGATAGATAAGAGAATCCGGATTGATTTAAGCATGGCTACCGGCAAAAAGGTCTCATCGTAGTCGATGTCCTCATCCTGAGTGTAACCTTTCGCAACAAGTCTTGCTTTGAAGGTTACAACCTTACCTTTAGATCCTATCTTATGCTTATAGACTCACTTACTTCCAATGAGTTTTACCCCATTGGGTAGCTGTACTAGCTCCCACACTTTATTAGAATCCATAGACCCCATTTCAGATTCTATTGCTGTTTGCCAGGATTCAGCATCCTTGTCTTGAACTGCCTGCCTATACGTACATGGATCCATTTCATCCTGGTCCAGGGAGTGGTCCGAAAATGCTCCCACTATAATGAAACGATCAGGTTGACGAACAATCCTCCCACTACGACGAGGCGTGCCCTTGGTTTGCGTATTTACAATAATGTCGATACATGGTACACTAGGTGTTTACACAATTGGTATTGTCGAAATCTCGCCCCTAAGTTCCTCTAGAATGACCTCACTTCTAGACTTGTGGCTTATTACATAGTCCTCCTCTAAGAACCGGGCATTGGTGCTAACAATGACCTTCTGATCTTTAGGACTGTAGAATAAGCCACCCTTCATTCTCTTCGGATATCCTACAAACACTCATACTTCTATATGAGATGTCAACTTATCAGCTTCCTTATTCAGCACGTGTGCTGTTGAACCCCAAATCCGAACATGTCCCAGACTGGGTTTGCACCCATTCCACAGTTATGTGGGTGTTTTTAGAACTGATTTTGAAGGCACCAAGTTTAGAATGTACGCTGCTGTTTCCAAGGCGTATCCCCAAAACGAAATAGGCAAATCAGAATAACTCATCATTGACCTAACCATCTCTAATAAACTACAATTCCTTTGTTCAGCAACACCATTTTGTTGTGGTGTACCAGGCGCAGTGAGCTGGGAAGTAATCCCCTCATGTGCCAAGAAATCCAAAAACTCTCTACTAAGATATTCGCCACCATGATCAGATCATAGTGACTTGATACTCTGTCCATGACGTTTCTCCGTTTCAGCCTTGAATTCTTTGAACTTATCAAAAGATTCAGACTTATGTTGCATCAAATAGATGTATCCATATCTCGAATAATCATCTATAAACGTGATGAAGTATTCGAAACCACCCTTTGCCTGGATGTTCATTGGACCACATACATCGGTGTGTACCAATTCCAATACATTTTGTGCACGATTTTCTTTGCTTTGGAAAGCCCTTTTAGTCATTTTCCCTTCTAGACAGGATTCGCCGATTGGAAATGACTCAACTTGGAGTGAATCCAATGGGCCATCATTTACCAATCTTTGAATCCTTCTAAGGTTAATATAACCCAATCGTAAATGCCACAAATATGTTTGATTTATGCTCGAAGGTTCTTTTCTTTTATTAGGATTAGTCAAAGAATTAAGCGATTTATAATTATGCAAGGGAGTTGGTGCAGCATTAATGATATAAAGTCCTTCATTATAAGTACTCGTGCAAACATATTCACCATTTCTTTTAATAATTGCATTATCTCCAAAAAAACTGAATATCCATCACAACGCAATTTAGAAACTGAAATTAAATTCATTCTAAAATTAGGTACTAATAATACATTATTTAGGACTAGAATCATATCATTAACTTTTAACTGCACGACTCCTACTGCAACAGCCTTCAGCCTGGAATAGTCGCCCCAGCTAATAGTAATCTCATTCGCACTAAGTACTTTGGTTACTTGGAATCCCTGCGAGTCATAACAAACATGATCAGTGGAGCTACTATCCACGAAGTGATAGAACAGGCAACCAAACATGTTTTGACTACTAGTGCATGAGACGTACCTTTCTTAGGGCAGTCACTCTTGAAATGCCCCTTCAGACCGCACTTATAGTATTTGCCCTTCAGCTTTTTATTTGCCTCGGACTGAGGAGCCTTGCCCTTAGATTTGAAGGTTGCCACTTGCTTCTGGCCAACCTGCTTTTTCTTCTTTCCCCATTTGGGTTTTGAAGAAGTAGCATCGGTTGCCGCAAGAATCTGATGATAACCTTGTTTGAAGAGACCTTCAACAGATTGAAGCTATGTCAGAAGTTCCGCCAAAGTGTGTGTCATACGATTCATATTGTAGTTAAGGCAGAATTGCTCAAAGCTTCTTGGCAAGCTGCCCAAGATAATATCGACATGCGACTCCGCATCGATAGTAGCCCCCGGTATGCTCAGTTCGTTCAAATGAGACATCATTTTCAGAACATGATCCCTTATTGGAGTCCCTTCAGACATTTGGGTTGTAATCAACACCCTCATTGCATTTTGCCTAGCCGCCCGGTTCTAATGACCAAACATCTTGGTGAGATTTTTCATCATCTCAGCAGCTGAGGTCATCGTCTGATGCTGATGCTGCAATACATTTGTCAGTGAAGCCAAAATATAACATCGAGCCATCTCATCAGACTTTTTCCATTTTCGGAATTCAGTCAACTCTTCAGGAGTGGCATCCGGTTCTGGTTCCAGAGGGCTCTCCTCAGTTAACACAAATGTATGCCCCTCGGCAGTCAGGACAATGTCAAGATTTCTTTTCCAGTCGGCAAATTTAGTGCCATCAAGTTTATTTTCTTTGAGAATAACAGCTAGTGGATTTAAAGACATCCGAGAATAAAATTAAAACACCGTTCATCACATAATTCGACGCAAAATATATTAAAAAAACCTTAAAACACAATATATATGCAGTCAACCAACACCTCGAAAAACACGCACATGCAAGTCACGTTAGTGTGGACGTTCACATATACATTTCTCAAGTAGATTTTAACGTCTTTAATTTTACTATCTAGTCAAGATGTGTTTTGACAAGTAAAATTAATAGTTGGTTCCTCTTGGCCATGTATTAAATTAACATAGACTCCGATGGGGAGCTTATTAATTAATACACCTAAATGAACACCATAATTTAACAAATCTTAGAATATTACTTAATGATAATAGTCTTACAGATGGAGAGGTCCTATAAAAAAAATAACATTCACCTTTTTGTTATCTAATTGAAGTTTAAAACTAGTGAGCTAATAATCAGCACATCTGATGTGGAGGAAGACTCTAATGTCAACGCGCATGCTAATTATTTCACAATTTAAACCAATTATGGAGGCCAACTAGATTTTGAGAAATGAATTATTAAAATCACTTGGTTATTTTGAAAAAATAAGGTTTTTAATTTTCTCGTCCTAACATGCAAGAAACATATCACGCATACATCCATACATGTCATACATCAAAATAGTAAAACCAACAAATAATTAAAACTGGATAATTAAATCCAATTATCATGGCTTTTATTCCTCGTTTTGAATAACGAGAAAATCCTTGACTCTTTTACTCTCACTGCTTCAAGCATCTCATCACCTCCTCCCGATTGGGGCAAAAAAATTGCCAATTTTAGAAACTTTCTTCCATGCAAAACTAATTGCACAAGAAATTTCCAAATTAAAATTATTGTGCTCCAACAGACGCAACGAACGGCGGATAAACGAACAGGACCATACATCGAACGATCCTATCCAGACAAGCCCAACCTGCTGCCCGACCCGACCCGCGGCCCTGCACAGCCCGACCCGACCTGCTGGACTCGGGTCTGCCCGACCTGAGGTGCCTGCGGCCGAGACAGCATGTGCTGGCCGAGTCCCGATAGGCAGCAGGCTGGTCTCGGTCGGTTCGTCCGATCGAGACTCTTTTTCGTGCTGGACTTCTTTTCCTTCGTACTTTGTGTATCCAACTAGATTACAATTTTACACTCAATAAAATACATCAAATTTTACAAGAAAAAATAAAATCCTATTCTACCCATGAATTTTCTCATGGGAAAATTTTATACATGCCTCAAAAACGGGCTAAATTCCCAAAAACGCGTAAATAAATAAAATATCACATAGCCATGATAATTGGACCATATTCACCTGCAAGACAATTTCTAGCAAAAATATTTCAAACATCATACCATATGAATATTTAAATTGCTAGCAAATTAATCACAAAATTAATTAAATAGAACAGAACCTAAGGAGCGGCTCCGATACTAATTGTTGGAATAGAAAACGCAGCGGAAGCGAGGTAGATGAATTTGAATATATTTGGTTTTATAAACTAAAAAACAAAATTGCGGATCTATTTAGGCTTGTCAATTAATTAATCAAACAGACTAATTAACAATTTAAATATACGTATTTACGCAGTAGAATTGGTAATTCACACCTTTGAAGCGAAGTGGTAGAAAAATCCCTTTCGGTCGGTCGAACTCCTCCTTGTAATCCTCCTTGATCTTCTTGTAATTCTACCTCAAGATCTTCTAGAGTATATCCCGCCTATATCCGGATGTCGTGTGGGCAACAATCTACCGGACTGCTTGGACTGCAATATGGATCGACCGAAATTTTTCTCAAGAAATACCTTACGAATTTTTCTCTCTATTTTTCTTGAATATTTGAGTATTTATAAAAATATTGTGTTAGCTAAATTGTGGAATCCAAGACACAAGTCAAGATCCATAATTAAACACAAAGTATGAAAAAATCGAAATTTCTTGTTCAATAATGGTGAAAAAATCGGCCACCCCTTATGTCCTATTTATAGGTGTTTTGGGCTACTCTAGGGACCTTAAGGAGGATAAGGTAAGGACTCCCGATAGATTTCATCCTACCAATATTAGGACTCTTCCTAATATAATGAATCTATTAATATCAACTTAGTCAACTAAAAGGTTGATATTGCACTTCCTACCAAAATCCCAAATTACGAAATTGGGCTCCCTTTTGAATTAATTATTTCCCATGTTTAAGATATTCCATGTCCATTAATTAATTTAAGCTACTGACAGCTTTTGATTAATTAATATGTTATACATGAGTATACCATTGGAGCTTTATTATTATATCGGAAAATTAATTCCACCTGCAGGGTTTAATATAATAATCCTTTCGAGTGCCTCAAGGGACATGATCAACCCGATTGGTCGGATCACGATTTCTAGCTATAATATTAAGTATTATATAAATAATAATATTGCCCAAAATATCGAGCACATTGAGTCAATCATTTTGGCTCTCACCCACGATAAATCAAAGCAATAAATATTAAATATATATAATTAAATATTAATCACTAGAATTAAGAATAATAATTTTCCGAGATATACGTTCTTCTTATAGTCAGTATAGAAGAATCGATCTCACCTCGATCCCATTCAACGTATACCGAATACGCTGATATATGCTAATGGTCAAGACCAACCAATCTCAAACATATATTACAACCTCTCACATAACGGTCTAATGTTATATACGTTGTGAACTAATTATTACTATATAAGAGACCGATAATGTGATCTTTTGTGTGACTCGACACACCACATTATCTACAATATAAAGTAATTTAGACAACATTCAAGTCTGAAGAGGAAGGGAGGAGCGGATCCAGATGAACAGGCTGACCAGCCTGAAGGCAAGAAAAGGAGGACTAGAGGAGGTTTTGGGCCTACTCTAGAATGGGAAGGAAAGGAGCTGTGGTATGTTGAGGATTTTATACCATATGAAGCCCTGCCCATGTGGGGAACTGCAAAGAAGAAATTCATCAGAGACTATTACATCTGGGAAATACTCCAGGATGATAATCTCTCCCCACAGCAGATCTTCATCAATTTCATGGAAGCAGCTCACCCAAAACTCTGGGCTATTCTGAAGAAGCATGCTAAGGATCAAAATGCTTATCCTATGATTCCCTCATTCAGAGCAGAGGAAGCGTCGGCCCGTCTGGACAATGAGCTAAATGAGCTAGAGCTTCAAAGAGAAATCAAGCAGTTATGTCTTGAGAATAGATTTTCATCCCAACAAGAACAAGACTTTGCAGCTCTTGTTGTAAAGAGAAAATATGGTCTTGCTCCAGTCAAGATAAGACCAATTGGAGCTAAACCATTCAGACCTGCCAAACAGCCTATTCGCAGAGGCAGAGGAAGAGGCAGATGACTTTATTTCTTTGTACTTGTAATTTTTTATTATTTCTGTACCTGTAAAAACTTTCTTGTAAATTTCAATCATAATCAAGTCAGAAAAGTTTTATAACAGTCTGTTGAATGACAATTTCCAGTTGTCTCAATATTAGACTGATTTCAGTTTGTGTCTTGCACTTAAGTGGAGACTTGGTCATTTGATTACTTGTTTAAAGTTTTGCCATCATCAAAATAGGGGGAATTTGTTAGGAATACTTGTTAGATTTTGATGATGTCATTAATATAAAATCAAATGTCTATTACTTGGCAAAAATGTAAGGAAGAACCAAATGAGTATCTTCCATAGGCCAAATATGTTAAGTATAAAACTTGGCAAAATGTAAAGAAGAACCAAATGAGTATCTTCTGTAGGCCAAAAATTAGTTAGGCTAAAATCAGCTAAGTATTGAGTACAGCTAAGTTCATCAGAGAGGATCAGTCGAGTCGAGTCAGAGTAGTCCTGGTCAACATAATTTATCAGAGAAGTTTGACCAGACTGCAGCCAAGGTACCTGAGGGAAGTCACCTGATCAGATAAGTCACAAACAGTGAACAGCAGAGAGGTCCTGACTGCAGAGATGTTAGCTGCTCATCAGCCTAGTCGAAGTCAGCCAGGTACTCCAAGTCCACGTCAGCATGAGTTGAAAAGTCAAGTATTACGGAAAGTCGCATGCAACGTGAAGAGACAAATTGGAGTGATTCCCGCTAGAGATATGATTTAAATAAATCATCCAGACCCACCTTGAAGACTTTAATCGTTTTATATTCAAAAGATTCGGCGCTCACATGCAGAAGTCTTCACAACGGTCGGAAGATAGAATAAAATAATGGGAATCCAGCCTTGCAACGTTCAGAAAGAAAACAATGAAGTCTCCCTCTCCAACGGACGGATTTGTTCAAAAGATTTGCAACGGCTACAAGGGAAAAGCTCAGAGATCGTGACCTATATATATCCGAAGATTTGAAGCTGAGCAACTACCGGTGCGAACATACTTTCAAGCGATCAAAGCAATCAGGCAATCTAAAGCAATCAATAGCATCGTGAAAAGAGCGGTTCTAAGAGTTCATACTTAAAGAAGCTCTTAGTTGGAGAAGACAAAAACTCTTGTCTATAATCCTGAGTACGGGGTACTTCACTGGTTGAAGTAAGAGACTGTAAAGGCATCCAAGGATCGAGGATAAAGAGGTGCAAGGCAGTCAAGTGTGTACAACGGCACGGATTTCCACTGGTTGGAAGCTGTTGTAGTGTGGTTTGAATTACTGTAATATTTATCACTGGTTGAGAATTATAGTGAATTCATCTCCAACTGGTTTGGAGAAAAGTGGATTAGTAGAGGATTACCCCACCTCTGATACCACTATAATAGCATGCGTTCTTTACTATTTTATTGCATCATACTTTTAACTGCTGCATTCATTGTTAAGTGTTTCATTAGTTGCTTTCTATTCGTCATCAGCTGACTTCCGCATATATTAAAGAACAAACGACTCCAAGTCATTTGTTTACCTTTCAGCTGAAGAAACTCACTCTTCGTGAAAAAGAGTTTAAGAGTTTCTACAAGTCTATTCACCCCCCTCTAGACTTGTACCTGGACGACTTGTGACCTACAGTCAGCCTACAGATGATGAAGTGAATAAATGGAGGAAGAACAAACTGATGAGATACTTTGTTAAGCTCATCAGGGTGTCCGCCATCTTCAACAAGTGCAGGATACTGGCGGAGGCTGCAGTGGAATTTGCAAGGATGCTGGAAAAAGGTCTGCTTCCCATGCAAATTTTGATGAAATCTAGGCACCGTAAATCGGCTTACTCATCCCGACGATTGAATACTTGCCTTCGACAAATCTGCTGAAGGAAGAGCTATCTATCTAGATCGAGGTAAGGATTCCCTGGAAAACTGGTGGAGAGGAACCGACAATGATCCCGACAGGAGGCCCTGGAGACACGCTCATTACAGGAGTTAGCATGGATGCCCCTTTACCATTGTACTTAGCAGTGAGAACTATGTATCTCTTTCTTTATACAGCATTGTAATCTTTTGACCCTTATCAATAAAATTCTATCTTTGAATGAAAGATTACAGCTCGTAATCTACTTATTGTTTTTACTGTTTGATTGCGAATTCAATTTATTTGCTACAAACAACAAGTATAAAAATTGTTAAGTATTAAGCTGTAAGAACTTGTCTGCAAACAGTTCATAGGTTAAGTTGTATTCAACATAGATCACACTGTAAGATTGTGCCTGCGCGCCAATCTGACTTTAAGTTCTAATAAACATCCATGTAGATGTTTACGAATTCTTAGAACTTGCCTGCGAGCAGTTCATATTTTTAGACGAAGTGCTGAAGACCAGATCATTCGACAGAAGATCAAGAAGTCAGCCTCTCTAGATCAAGATGTTATCTTTAAGAGGTTTTGGCATTATTAAAAAGGGAGAAATTGTTGGGATAAACAATCATGTATCTTGTTTTGATAATTACCAACATACAACAATAGCCATCATACAGCAAGTCTAGCCATCTTACAGGAAGCTGTCTCAAGAAACCAGAAGAATTCGAAATACTGCCTAGTATGGAAACTGTCTGGAATCTCCACACAGCATCCTTTCATACAACATTGGAGATAGCCTACAGTGTTGAAGTCTAAAGCTACAGCAATAAGATCATATTATGTTAGATGCAGCATACAGGCTGAAAGTGTTAAGAAAATGAACACTTATCCAACATGACTGAAGACCGTTGAGAAGGAATCTACTTTATTCACTAAAGTCAGAACCCCGTTTGAAAGAAGTATTTAAATACTCATCAGATAAAGTATTGAAATACCAACCGACAAGGATCTTCAAACAAGGATCAAAATCCGGATCTAGCATCTTGAAAGTCAATCGACCAATCAGAATGGATCTTTGCTCACCAACCAGCCAACAGACATATTTATAACGGATCTATTCCAAAGTTATATATAGTCCATGCAAGAGGACATTGCAAAAATATACATATATACTAAACTCAAGAACAGAAATACTGAAATACTCAAGAACTCAACGACTGAATATTCATTATCGTCAATCAAAGCTTATAAGAGCAAACATATTTCTTCGAGCTGTTGTTCAAGCATTCAAGCTATTGTTCAAACCAGTGATTTCACCATTGTAATATCCAAAATTTCTACTACTGTTGTTTAATAGTATTTTATCCGAGTTATATTGTACAGCGTGGAATCTGTACAGTATAGATAAAATAAATGAAGGACTAAGATGTCAGTATTGGTATAATTGTCGTATTTGGTTGATAATTGCATTTGAGAATATTATTGGAAGGAGTATACGTATTCAGTATGTCGTATGTTCGTATCTAGTATGTTGAGACGTTGGACAAGGATAGGTGAAAATGGCTAAGTGTAGCATTATTAGCGCACGCTAATATACATGCCTAGCGCACGCTATCGTGCAGGCATAGCGCATGCTAATGGTAAAGGATAGCGCACGCTAGTACATACCAGATCAGAGGGAATCTACGTGTGGACCCGGTCACTTTCGGCGCATGTGCTGACAAGGTCAACAAATGTTTGTTGTGAAGGGTTAGCGCACGCTAATGCATATTATTAGCGCATGCTAACATCAGATCGGTCCAAAAGGAATCTTATCCTAGTCAGAGTTGTCGGCGTGTGGACCCGTCTTCGGAGCATACAGACAAACGAGTCAACTATGAGTAGCGCACGCTATGATCAGACACTAGCGTATGCTAAATAGAGGAGATTACGTACGCTATTGCTTGGGAATTGCGTACGTAACTCATTGTATGCAGTAAGGCAGTAGCCTCTGGGCTGCGATAGCACGCGCTAACAAATACAGTTAGCGCACGCTAATAATAATCAATATATATGTGCAATTGGACATTATTCTTCATTTCGTCCATTCTCTCCTTGCAACCGATAGAGAGAGTTCTTAGAGATATGTTTGAAGTTCCAAACACTGGATTATGGTGGAGTTAATCATCCATAACAATATTAAGCTTGGAATCGATTGGAAACAGATTCAAACTTGGGATTCAATCCATTCTTTCAAAAAGGTAATCACATTTCATCTTTGGATTTCGTTTTGGATTGAATGTTGATATTCTTGAGTTTATGATTATTACATAAACAAGTTGACAAGCATGATTATGAGATGGATTACCGGAGTATGTTGATATTAATATGATTCGTGTGATTTGAATTGTGTAGTTCGTTTTCTTGAGATAAGTTGGTTAATCCTCCTTCTCCTTTGCGGATGTTGATGTAATTGCTGATGATTAATATCTGTAATGTGAGGTTAGGGAAGTGTTGTTAGGATTCTTGGTGTTCATGATGTTGATATTTGAGGAAGAAGATGATATGTGAATATATGAATTGGATTAAGAGTTGGATGATTACCTACATGTTAAAGGATATCGGATTTTGTTGTTTTGATAGCTTTGAACATGGTTTAGAATCACTTAGTGTTCTTGATAATCGCCATATGTTGATCGGTATCTGAAATGCATGCAACTGCATGTCATTAGCGTACGCTAGCGTTACTGTCTAACGCACGCTAACGGGAACGACTTAGCGCACGCTACGTTAAGTGATTAACGTGCGCTAAGTCAACAGGCATGGTAGTATATTCTATTTTAGTTATGAATTCGTGATCGTTTAAGTTGGTTTAATCAGACTTGTGCTTAACCGAGATATTGTTGAGCCGTTGGGTTTGTGAATTGGTTTTATCGATTGTTGATTGTTATCGAACTTGTTGTTTATCGATTATTGTAATAGGTTGAGATTATTGATTGGTGATTAGAACCATGCGTTGCGGTCGTGTTCGAGAGTGTTCGCGAATTGCATTGATCAGGGCCGAGAGACTCGTAGATGACGGCAATGGAATTGGTAACGGCTTCATCGGTATCGAGGCAAGTTATTACTTGCTCAGTTTATAATATTTAATGAATGGTTTCTGTTTCATTCGTTTATAATTCATATAGCAATGTTTATAATCGTAATCACAGGAGATTTGGGATTATAAATTGTATTCGAGTTTTGGGAATTTAAATCATAATGTATATGATTTACTTTTATTATTGGTATACTTGTATATCGAGGATACATTGTGATAAAGACGAAGATATGAATTATCTGCAATCCGTGATATTTTGGACCGTCGAGTATTGAGGATAATGGTTCGTGATGGTTTAGACATTGAGATCACTCTCGAAGGACTCGGGGCAAGTACTCTAATCATTTTATCATTTGTATCGATCATGTCGTGATACATTCGTGTATCGTTGTTGTCATGAATTTGTGCATTGTTGTTGTCGTGCATTGTGTACTGTTGTTTTGTGCAGTTGTGCATTGTTGTCATATATCCACCTCGTGTTGATCCAACGGGATCATCGGGGGATCTATGCTAGCGTGCGCTGGATCATCGGACAGGTTTTTCCACCCACGGGTTGGTCTGACGGGATTATCGTGGGATCTAGGCAGTGAACGCTGGATCATCGGATTACCTATGTGTTGTTGTGCATATGTATATTATGGGTTTGCCATAAGTATACATTGTTGTTATTGATATGAGCATATTGACATTGTCATATGAGTAGGTCTTGTGTTAGGACCATGTCCGTATGTTCTACTGATCTGATCTTGAATTAGACTGACGTGATTTCGTCTTGGCTTTTCATATCTTGAGGTATGTTCCGTATTTCCTTTGGTATTTGTCTTTTGATGGACAATCGATTATCGTGTTGGGATTTGATGATGATGGATCGAATTGGTCAAAGTTGGTATATTTCCGTATTGCAAGTTATGATGATGTTTTGAGAATCTTGAGTATTGTTTGAGGAACAATACAATGTTTTGTTTGAGTTTATTGATTAATCGAGATTACGAGATGTACAATCTGATAAGGGTTATTTTAATGAGGATTATTCGAGTAAGTAAAGTTATGGCGGTAAGATTACATTGGTCGTATTCTTACTTAGTAATTTCATTGGTATGTAACTATTAATGTGATGTGATGGTTATCATTATTGGATATTATGGCTGACCCCGTCGTGGGCTTTATTTTTAGGACATTGGATATCGAGCTTGTAGCGGTCGTGAAGAGATGAGCTTCTCGGAGGATACTGGCTAGGGCATGTATTTATGTATTGAGTTTCCTGATCAGTTCTTGTATTCCGCTGCTAGAGTATTTTAATTGTTTGTCTTTTTCGGCTGCGTGAGTATTTTTAAATGGAATTTTGGTATCTGGTAACTTAGGTTACCTTGACAATCATTTTCTAACTATTTCGTTGGTACGTGTAAGCGATAGCTTAGCGTGTGTTTGTTTTTAAACTGTTGAGTTCTGGCATTTCAGGCCTTGTCCTTTCAAATGAGATTTTACGACGGTTTTGATAAACAGATTTTATAAAGTCTTCCAATGTTTTTAAAAGATAGTACCGTCGTTCGCCTCTTAGGCGTTTGTAAATGTTTGCGAAAATTTTTTTTAGCCTTGTGGGTTCCATATCGGGACCCACAGCGCTGTAATATTCCTAGATGGCTCTTGGGGTGTTACAACCATTTTTACTATTGAGTAAAACTTAGCCCTGTGTGGACTAAGAAAAGATATTCTGACTTGTGTGGGACGAATAGGAAGAAGCTTCAATCTGTATGAGAAGAAGCAAGTCAAAGACGCCAACAACCAATCTGTGTGTCTTTGTTAATCTGTGTGAAGGTTACAAGGATAGGTTTGATTATAGTCACGTAGTTGTGTACGTAGTGATTATAATAAATATTTTACTCATGTGTGGAGGACCAGTGGACGTAGATGGGTTTACCTCGAACCACTTTATATTGCGTGTTATTCACCTTCTGCCTTTATTATTTTCATAACTGTGATTATTATAAGTATACATTGCTAAACCCTGTACGCACTTAGCTACCAGGAGAGAACCTAGTTGATGTATTTACAGCAACTCACATAAACAAACTTCCGCTACGCACTCTCATTTGAAAACGTACTGCTTATTGTACTAACACTTTTGCAAGCTGTATTCTGTATACTTAGTGGCCAACACATCCGATTTCTAATTTTTTTATTCTTTTTATTTCTTATTTTCGAAATTTTAAAAAAACATTCGATTTTTAATATTAATATACCAAAAAAAAAATTTAAAAATAAAGTTTGGATTTTTTAAAAAGTTCCAGATTTTTTATTTTTTATATATTTAGACTTTTATATTTTTTATTATTTTCTATTAATATGTCGACCAATCAAAAGGTGACACATATCACTTAACGGACAAGTCAGCAAGAGATTTAACTGACGGATTTTTATGGATACCTTAAGAGCACTGGGTACCCATGGTGTCGTCCCGCTGGTGTTATGGGAAAAGTGCTGCCACATCAGCTCCTTTTCCCATAACACCATAATTCACCACAACACCAAAAACACCCCTCCATCCTATAACACCAGATTCTGGTGCCGTCGTGCACCCCTGGACCCCACATATTTTATTTTTTTTCATTTATTTAAATAAAACAACACATTTAACTAAAATTAAAATTTCATTAATAAAAAAATACATTAAAAAGTACATTAAATAAAAAATACATAAAAATACAAGTACATAAACTAAACTAGTTTGGTCCAAAATATTCAAACCAAATTCGGTCTTTAAGCCACTCGATTCCCGGATTCATCTTGCTTGTGTCCATATCAAGCAACTTAAAGTCCTCGTTGTTGGGATTGTTGTTGGGAAATTTGGGTTTTGGATAGATTTTGTTGAAGTTGAATTTGTTGCCATAGGACGAATTGATCGGGTGTAAAGTTGGTGAATGGATTATTAAAAGCGTCGAATTGGTCTGGGATTTGTTGGAAGTTGGCGAATGATGGAATCTGGTTGGTGTTTGAGGTGATGGAATTTGCGGATGATGGTGTGTTTGGATTAGAGGAAGATGAGGAATTTGGTATTTGCGAGGTCGGTATTTGGTTTTGCGGGTCGTTGAGCATGTTGTTGATCCATTGATTGGGATTCATTTTTGTTAGTTAAAAAAGAGAATATAGAGAAGTATAGAGATAGAAGTAAAGTTGGAAGTGCGTGTAAAAAATGGATGAGTTATGGGGTATTCATAGGATTTTTAAAGGGTAAAAATTTGAGAAAAATAGGGTATTGGGACAAAAAACGGCTAGTAAGGGGGTGTTTTTAATTTTTGACCGTTGGCTAACGTCTACAAGATTGAAAAAAGAAAAAAAAACGGTCCATTTGGGCTGGTCGTGACGATGCAGGACGGAAAACGCGAGCGATGGTATGCTGGTGGCGCCGTCGGGTCGCGTTTTGGGAGGAAAACGCCAGCGAAAACGCTGTGTACCCTTCGCTCTAACTTGGTTGGACGGAAACAAGTTCATATCCCTAAATGATACAAAAAAAAAAAATTGTTACCATAAGTTCAAAATTTGGGACAGTTCATACCCCTAATTGGTAATTTTGTCTATTAATAATTGATCTTACATGTTTTTACTTTGCAGTTTTATTTTATAATTAATGATGATATGGTATCAAGTGTACTTGTTCAATTTAGTGTGGTTCAGCACGCAACACCAAGTTAGGTTGAATTAGAAAGACCCGATTAAATATTTTAAATTCCTAGCTCAAGGCTCGGAGTTCGAAAAGTGACTCTACCATTGCAGCTCGGTCCTACCCAGCTGGATGAGCCCATTAGGTCGTCCTATTAAGCTCGGTCTCATCGGGATGGATGAGCTCATCGAATCGACCTATCAGACTGCTATTCCAAATGACCCCTAATGTCGTTTATTGCACTTCTATTAAGAAAATGGCTCCTATCGTATCTATTTCTTGATTGCAGAGGTTTTAAATCTTAATAGAAGAAGGCAATATATTGTTTGATGAACAAGACAATAAACCCTTATAGATCTAGGGTTCAAGTTTTTACACTTATTGATTTCTTTCCTTATGTCCTCATTTTTCCCCGGCGTGGCAGCGATCAGCGTCATCTTCAATTTTTCCTCACTTTTCACAATATTAAATAGCTAACCACTCATTAAATCAAATATCCTAAGTGACAAACCTGATGAAGGTAGTAAAACTTAAATGTAATAGATTTTTAATTACTACACAAACCTTCTTATGATGGAGTATTGCAGGATACTTTTGATAGGATTGTTGGATTTATTTTGAAAAATAAAGGTTAAAGTGGTAAGTTTTACTAAACTTTCCAAATTTGATGAGTCATTAAAATGAAAATGAGCATCATAAAATTGTAATCTACGTTCTAAATAGATTACCATGGTCAAATCCGGGTATGTGAACAATTAATGTTCAAAATTAAGTACTTGGGCTGGATAAAAGTTGAAAGTCTACCCCATTCGCGGAGAGTTAAGAGAGTACAACTCTAGTACGAGTGTTAAGGTGAAGGATATTACATGCGAGAGTGCCCGTGCTAGCGTGCCTGCCCGTCCAACCAGCTCAGCTCGACTCAGCTTGTTATGAGGTTCGGGGTTGGGTCGGTC
Organism: Orobanche coerulescens; assembly: GCA_033398695.1. Lineage (NCBI taxonomy): Eukaryota > Viridiplantae > Streptophyta > Magnoliopsida > Lamiales > Orobanchaceae > Orobanche > Orobanche coerulescens. The sequence goes on from CM065809.1 coordinate 158,607,300, forward strand.
ATGGCAATGGTCCATCCCGACCGGGCTGGTGCCATCGCAGCTCGTGGCATGGCCTTGGCCCGCCACGGTGTGAATTGGCATAGTTTTGTTCCAAATTTAATTATTTCTCTTTTTTTTATAACTAGGTGATCCCAGTTTAGCCGGACTAATCCTAGTCCCTCAATGAACCCACTCCCAACCCATTGAGAGAAGTAAATCGCGAGTCGCTCGAGCAATTCCAGGGTTCCCAATGCCTTTTCTTTACACTTCTGCGCACAAGGAGAAGCCCTTAACTGATTAATAGCCTCGGGTTCCAAAGACAGCTTCTGGGAGAATGTACGATCGTCAAGACTTCCGTTCCCAAAGAAGGAAATACTCCCACACTGCCGCTTGACGCGAGATTAAACATTGATTAGCGGTCGCTCGAGCTAGCCCCGGGGAGCTAGAGGATCATAAAGAGAAAAAAAACCCCTCTTTCACCTCCTTGGTGGGAATTGAACCCAAGACCTCCCAAAGGAGTGTCTTTAAGGGTAGATGTCCTACCACTGGACCACCAACCAATTCCCGAATTATTTCTCTTTTTTTTTTTGATAACTATGTGATTCCAGCTTAGCCGGACTAATCCTAGTACCTCAGTTTAATTATTTCTCTTGACCTCATTAATATTGGATAGTTTTGACTCCACACATCAAACATCATATCACACATACATACACGCATACATACTCAAAATTACAGTATACCCACACTAACAATACATGATCCGTTGCTCAGTAAATCGTTCAGGACTCGCTTGGGGGAGGGGGTGATTGGATAAAAAAATGAAAAATAAAAACGTCCAAAGTATAGATTTCGTTGGTTGCTGGATAAAAATTAAAAAATTTAGATTTCGAATATGGTTCTCCAAAGTTTGTAATTTTTAAATTTTTTTTCCTAAAATTTTGATCTCTTTCTGATTTTTTTCAAAATATGTGACTTTTTTCTAAAATATTTTTCGAACAGATCTGGAATATATTTCATCTTTTTGAAAAACGTCCGAGTTAATATATTTTCTTCGATTTGTTTCATACAAATCTGAACCAAATGTTCTTTTTCTTTGGTTTTTTTAGAAATATTCGGGGGGTTTCGAACAGATTCGGAGATAGGTTATGTTGGAAAAAAATGAACAAATTATGTGGGACGAGAATATGGTGGCAATGATTCTTGGAATTTCCCTCCAAAACTAACATTGTCGAATCCTTTTTGAAAAGTTGATGTGGTGCGTGTATGAGTGTTGGGAGGGTGAGTGATACGGGTAGTTTTGTTATTTGATAAGGAAATATTATTACTTGTGTAGATAATATTATTACCTATATAGGTTAAATGATAGTATGTTGTAGGAGTTTTTCGGTAGTCATTTTGCGGTGAATAATTAAGACGTAATTTTGATGTTTATATTTCTGGTTTGCTTCTTATGATTTTTTTAGTTTGAGAATGAATTGTGTGTGTGTTTGTAACTTGGTTGGTCATTTTGAAGTTTCAGTTTGAATTAGTGGTTTGAATTTTGTAAATTCAGTTGGATGGATATGTGGTTGTGGTTTGTACATTTCACTATGATTATCACAATAAGTATTATTATAATTGTCGAGGTAAGTATATGTAATGTCGATATAGGTAATGTTATTATCTGAATAACTAATTTTTTAACACTATTGTGGAGTTGTGGTAGAGTACTTAGTACTTAGATGGTAATTATAGAATGAGAAAGTGAATAAAGAGTTAATTGAGTAAAAAATTGAATATTACTATCGATTATTTGAGATGGTAATTCTAGAAAGATAAATGGGGTAGAGAGAGGAGAGAGTAAAAAGTTAGATGATATTGATTAGAGAGAGTGTGTCTGAGCGATGTGGGAGTACAAGGTTAATATTGGTATTGTTACTTGAAGTGGTAATTCTAGATTGAGAAAGTGGGTACGAAAAAGAAGACTAAAAAGTTGAATAGTGGTACTGATTGATTAAGGTGATAATTTTAGAAAGAGAAAGTGGGTAGAGAGAAGGAGAAGTAAAAAGTTGAATGTTGATACTGGTTATTTGGAGTGGTAATTTTAGAGAGAGAGAAAGTGTGTAGAGAGATAAAATATTGAATGTTAGTACCGATTACTTGGGGTGGTAATTATACATAGAGAGATGGTAGCAAGATGGGGGACTAAAATTTTGAATATTGGTACGAGTTAGTTGAGTTGATAAGTATAGAGTGAAAAAGTGGAAATAGAGATGTGGAGTAAAAAATTGAATTTTACTTAAGGTGGTAATTATTAAATTGTATTTTGGTCTGAATATGTAAAATATGAGTTAGTGGTAAAAAAGTTACCCAAATTAATTATCATTTTTTACTATAAGTTGTAGTTACTAGTCATTCTTCCATTATAAAATTTATTTCGCTTTCACACACATCCAATTTAATTAATTTCATAAAAGTTATAATCAACAATATAATTAACTATATTAGATAAAGCATCGTAGTAAGATTAGTTAAATTATAAAATTATAAGTTGAGACGTGAATGTATTAAATAAAAAGGGAATATTTCATTTAATGTGAAAGTTACCTCTAACGATTGGAGATGAATTGAGTTGATATATCTCACAACATAATGTACGGTACAACTAATGATAATATAACAACATAAAAATTGCGATATAATCGCAACTGATGCATCATATATTTAGAATGGAAAATGATGAATGGTGAATTACCAATTACGGTACTGTATAATCACATTGAAAATACAACATAATCACAATTAATATACCATATATAATCATACTACATATATAATTTTCTGATTTAGTTAATTTATAATAGTATCAATCATTCTAAAACCACAATAGATTGACGGATGAAGATGCTCCAAAATACGAAATATGCAACCAAATACTTCCTTAGATTCAATACTGAGATACGAAACTCGATTTTATCACTACAAAGCACAAACTAGTAGTCAACTAATTAAGCGCTGTCTTTATTATATATTTTTTTTATATCGAACTTCCAAATTTATACCTGACTAGTCCTCGGGATAACAACCTTGGCCCCACAGTACTATTACCAGTTAAATCGCGAGATGTGTATCTGGCTCCCAGGTTCTTAAATATCTTCAACTACCACGCACAAAGAGTCGTCCCTCAAGTGATTGTTCCATGCTGGATCCCCTTAAATCCAACCGCAGGGTCCCACCGAGATCAGGCCTCCCACACTGCCGCTTGAAGCTCTCAATATTTAATTGTTCCACCAACGTACCCCGGAGGGCTAGGACCTAACCCTTAGTCAAAGACTAAGGGATCATTGGGCCTTGAGAAATTCAATTCCAAAGTGTTGCCATTAGGAATTGAATCCCTGACCTCCAACTAAATTGAAGGTCAAGTGATCAACTACGCCAAATCAGTTGGTTAGCTGTCTTTATTATATTATTGCATATAGATCAAAGGAGACCTTAATTTTCTTTTTATTAGGGTTGTATCTATCATATTTATTGGCTTGTGTTATTAATACATTTTTTTGCACTACCAATATTGACATTTTAGCGGAAGGCAAAAAATGATCAGCAAGTTTGACGCGGTCGGCCAAAAAACCCGGTACTCGGCTAAAGTCCGATTGGTGGAGGTCTGGCGGCTATAGTTTAGCCGATGGCTTTTGAGGTCGACCGCCGGATATACTGTGGACTTTAGCCGACGATCGAGTTCTCGTCGATGAAATGGGACAGGCTTTAGCTGACGATGATCTAGCTACCGACGAAGCCTGTCAAACTTTAGTAGATGACTACCCGTTGGCATAATCACATTTAAAAAGAAGTCTTTAGTCGATGACCAAGCAGCCATCGGCGAAACGTGACAGGCCTTAGCCGACGAATGTCGTCGATTTAATCACATTAAAAAGGAAAAAAGAAAAAGTGGTCATGTGGATTATTGGATGTGCTACCACTGTACTGTCCATAATCATGCGGAATAAGTGAATTTGATCTTTCATCGTGGTAAATCTAACATGTATGTTTATCCCAAAATCCATTTTTTCTAAAGTGCTTCCATAAAACATCAACCGGGAAATGGTACATACCGCTACGCTGTTTACATTTATTGCACGAACAGTAACGTATTATACTATCGTTATCATGTTGCTTCACAAGTCAGATAAACCCTCTCATTCCATCTATGACTCTTGAATCTCGTTTTTTATAGACTAGTCCAACTTTCATCCATCCTAAAACATAAATAACAACAATATTAAACCACATCATCGATTTTCATATATCACAATATTATACAATATATTGATATCACACACTTCAGGTTCTACTTATAATTAAATATCTCAATAAAGATAGTAATCATAATCATCATCGCAATGAACATAATAACTATTATGATCCTCTCAATGAATAATTGATATTTCAAATACAATCTATATACATAATTTGAACAATTGAAATCAAAGTTTAATATATGCATCTTAAATATAATTTCTTGAATGGTAAAAAATTGTTGTTTCCATTATTGTTGTGCATTTTTTGAGTTTGATGTAAATGAGGTGTTCTTGTTGTGTATTTCTTGAGTTTGTTGTAAATGGTGTATTTTCAGGTGTGAGATTGTGATATTCTGCCTAATAAAAGACCAGGACTTTAGCTGACGACCATCAGCTAAAATATACTCAGTCGTCAACTAAACATGTAAACATTAGTCGATGATATTTACTACTTTAGCCGACTAGTTAAGCGTAATCGTCTGTTAAAGTACTTTAGCGACGAGAAATAAGTCGTCGGCCAAAATGTAGGGCTTTAACCGACAATACCTGTCCGCCGTCAGCCAATCTCCGGTTGGTCGTCACCTAAAGTGTTTTTTTTTTGTTAGTGTTATCAATAATGCACTCCTGATCCACTTGTTATGCATTAACTTATTTTTAGTGTAAATATTAATAAGAGTTAACTACATCTTTAGTCCTCGTGGTTTGCTGGGTATTTCAGTTTCAGTCCAATTTTTCAAAAAGTATCGGATCCTCTCCAATATTGAAACACCCGTTTCGGGTTTGGTCCAATTTTAACGAGGACGTTAATTATTGCCGTTTAACACCATCACGTGCCAGACACGTGAGGGTAATCTTGTCCATCTCTTATTTTTTATAGTTAACTACATTTTTGGTCCTTGTGGTTTGACGGATATTTCAGTTTCAGTCCAATTTTTCAAAAAGTATCGGATCTTCTCCAATATTGAAACACTCGTTTCGGAGTTGCGAATCTAGTTAGTAAATGTTTCAGTTGCATTAAGGGTTGTAGTTTGAGTTGAGTGTAATGGCAGTATTTTGAATGAATGGATGTTATATGTTCTTTGGCAATGAATGCTATATGTTGTAGTTAGGAATTGACTACAATGGCTGTAATTCAGTGTCAACTGTCAAATACGAAATACCATCTGGCATACATTACCAAAGTCTAACAACCCAAATACATTACCAAATTCATAAGTAGCAAACATAAGTCTGACCAAACAACCAAATTAAGTCTAAAAGATAGAAAGCTGATACAGTTTGTGATTAAGCAACCAAAACACAAAAGTTTCACAAATGTATTGGCCATGTAACCATCTACGTCATTCGTGCTTCTTCTTCTTACCTTTACCATTTCCACCAATCTTCTTCTGAACTCTAGTTGCAGCAGCTGTTTGTGAAGCTTGTTGTGCAGATGGTCTAATACTTGCAGACCCTCTCTGTCCCTTGCAAGATCTTTGGTTGTGACCTTTTTCACCACACTTTAAACAAGTCACGGTCTTCCCAGCTCTACTTAACTTGCCCCTTTTCACCAGTCCATCATACAACTCCCCTGCACTCTTTTGCCTCTTCTTTCTAGGTCTACCAATTGGAGGGTTATAGTTGGGTGGAGTGAGTGTGATTGGGTTATTTGCCTTCTTCCACATGTCAGGTCCATTACATGGATTGATTTTGAACCTATACATTTCTTCCCATGTTTTCAGCCAATAACTTTCATGAACCCAAGACTCTGGTATGCCAGGTTCCAACCCATTGCTTGCCATATTCCAAATAGAGGCCACTGCATGTTTGCATGGTACGCCCGTCAGCTCCCACTTCCTGCATGTGCAACTTCTCAAGTTCATGTTCACCACACACTGGTCTCCCCATGGACCACATGCTTGATACAATTCTCCTCCATTCCATGTAACTGTGTACTGAGCAGCTTCCTTTAAAATGACACTGAAAATTCTAGTGGCATTAGGTGTTAGTGGGCCATTACTCTTGTTAATTACCTGCTGAACAAGGACTATTTTTTTCATGAGATACTCTCTGATAATCTCCAAGCAAGTAATGATGGGTTTATCTCTACCATCCAACAGCTGTTTATTCAACACCTCACACATATTATTCAATAGGACATCACAGTGGGCTCTACCTGAAATAAAAATACCAACTTGCATTCAATACAAATCTTAACAGATAGAACTTCAATGCAGTCATTGAATTGCTAAAAACATACCAGAAAAGTGAGACCTAGCCCAATGTTGAGGTGGAATGAACTTCAACCAGTCATACAGTTCCTTGTTGGTGTTTCTAACTTCTTCCATATTTCTATCAAACAGTTGAATTGTTGTAGCTGTTGCACATCTCCATAACAGATCCTTGTATTGTTTTCCCCTCCAAATCAACTTCATGTTATCATAGATATGCTTCAAACAAGATATCTATGTTCAAGAAATTGAAATGTTTCTTGCAATGCAGTATTAACCCCTATAACCAATGACTAAGTATAAGAACAATGGATACAAAAGTGTAAAAATGTAAAAATGACTAAGTACAAGACATAACAAAGTGTAAAATGTACCTTTTGCCTATCTCATATGAAGGTGAAGTTAGAGTTTCTGTACAACTCTAAGTCATCTCCAAGACAATCCAGAAACCATAACCAAGAGTCTTTTGTTTCAGACTCCACCACTGCATAAGCTAAAGGGTATGTTCCATTATTTGGATCTACCCCAACAGCTGTCAAGATCTGTCCTGGATATGGTCCTGACATGAAACATCCATCTAGTCCCAAGAGATCTCTTTTTCCAGCTTTAAATCCACTCTTTAAAGCCCCCAAGCACACATAAATTCTTTTGAATTGTCTTGTTTCACTATCTACATCAAATGTTTTTTCAACATCAATCTTTATAGTTGTATCCGGTTGTTTTCTTTCAATTCCAAAGCATATTGCTTCAATCGAGCATACCGCTTGACATAATCCCCAATCACTCTTTCTTGTGCAACTGCTTTGCCCTAAACACCTTCATTTTAGAAACACCCAATTCGTATTTTTTTGCAATTGGTCTTTCAAAGCAACTAGAGGTACCTTAGGGTTTGGTTTTATGGTTTCCTCAACATGTTTGGATAGAAAAGTGGCAGTACAGTTTCTAACATTTCTTGATTGTAGACAAGTGTGTGTATCAATGAATGTTTTCACCCACCATGTTTGTTCATTCTTGGTTTTAGAGCAGTGTAGAAGCCAGGGACAGCTTTGAGAATCTTCAACCACTACCCTCTTTTCATATACCCACCCTTTTTGGTCCCGCATAAAGACCCACTAGCAATTTTGGGCCGATCGCCTTTGGCCCATTACTTGGCTTGTCATTCACATGACTAAAAACTGAACAATCCTCTACATTCAGCCCTAATCCTTTCCTTATCATTCCTAGTCAAATACAATTGCCTTCTTTGCTCAACTGAAATCCTAGTAACCATCTGTTTGATCAATTCTTTGTTACCAAAAGTCTGTCCAGCATAAAAGTTTTCAGAGTAAATTTGACCATCTACTGGCTTGTACTTCTTGGCTAACTTCTTCAATGCTTTTCTCCTTTCAAACTCCTCATCATCTAACTCAGGTGCACTATCAAAATCTTCTAAGTCTACTTCTTCATCTTCAAATAGTTGATTATTTTCAACTTCTGCCTCAGTGCAACAAACCCATTCAACATTTGTATCTATGTGCTTTCTAAAATCAGCCATATCTACCTCAACATCATCAATCCTATCATCTTGATCAACATCAAAATCACTATCCTCACTCTCATCACTAGCTAAGCTAGAATTAGAGCCATCATTTTCTTCACTAACTATATGATTACCACCCATATTTGGTCCACTAGCTCTACCCTTATCACTTGACTGGCCTATTTCAGTGTTTATGTATAAGTGAGATAAAAAGGGATCAAAGTCATTGCCAAAGTAAGCATTATCATTCCCTAAATCAGTCTTATTCTTATTTCTTAAATCAATCCCATTCTTATTCACTAAATCATCATTATTAGCAAAGTGAACAACGTCAAGTGGATGCTCAACAAACACCTCCATTACCTTAAACCTATCAGCATACTTTGCCATACCCAACACATCATTATCAGTTTTCAAAGGCATAAGACCATTATCTAAATCAGCATTAGGTATCTTATAATGAAAAAGCATACCCTGATTCACATAACCTAACTCTTCTAGCATACTTGATACTTCAATCACAGAAAACGAGTCTGAATCAATATCATCAAACCAGTTGACTTTTCCTCTTCTGTAGCGACGATTTGGTGGACTAGTAAATGCACCTCCATGGTTGATCTTTATGGAAAAAACGGTTGGGTGTTTATCTGTTGCAATAAAATCGAACCATTTAACATGCATTAATTTTAACAACAAAAATCATGAAGAAAAAAAAAACAAAATATATTACAGACAAAAAACTTACGGTATAGTTTGTAAGGATCAACTGGATCACCTTTTGCTCTCAACGACTGTGTACAAGGCAACATTATTTAGGGATTTTTTTCTTGCAAATAGGGTTTGTGTTAGAGAGAAAATGAAAGAGTTCACGGAATTAGGGTTTGTGTTAGAGAGAATGAAAGAGTCGGTCACTAATAATGAAATGACCCATCTGTTTGTGAAGGGATATTGAGGAAGGGATATTGAGATAGACAAGATTACCCTCACATGTCTGTCACGTGATGGTGTTAAACGGCAATAATTAACGTCCTCGTTAAAATTGGACCAAACCCGAAACGGGTGTTTCAATATTGGAGAGGATCCGATACTTTTTGAAAATTTGGACTGAAACTGAAATACCCAGCAAACCACGAGGACCAAAGATGTAGTTAACTCTATTAATAAAATACATTTATAGTATAACTAAGAAATAGAAAAGTGTGGACCATAAATATGTTACTAACAAAAAAAAAAAAGTGATGTATTAATAACACAATACTGTTTCTTCATGTACGCAGAGTAACAATTGATGTAACAAATATGAGACAATTAAACTAAAGCTCTTGTTTTTTTTAACTTAATTTCAGTACATTTCAGTTTTTCAATTCAGTTTAGTTCAATTCATCGAACTTCAATTTAGTTCAGTCTAATTCAATTTAGTTTAGCAAACTTCACTTCACTTCAGTTTAATTCAGTTCAGGTTTAGAATCAATATTATTAATTACTATTATTATTGTTGTTATGGTCATTTATATTATCAATAATATTACATATATATATGATTGTTAATTCATTTTTATTATTATTATTATTATTATTACTATTATTGTCTTCTTGTTGTAATATAAAAAAAGAATTATTGTTATATATATATATTATTTTCTAATACGATTGATATTATTAATATATATATATATATTTATTTATTCAAAACTATTATTATTATTTTGTTGTCGTTGTCGTAATATAAATTAGAATTATGATTTATTGATAATATTAATATTATCGATAGTATTATATACACTGTTAATAATTTTATTACTATTGATATCAATATTATCAATAGTATTATATATAATTTATATTATTAATAATAATTTTATTATTAATTATTGTTGTTGTATTATATTATTGTTGTATATATTGTTATGTGATATTATTAATATTATCAATAATTTTATATATAGTTATTATTATTATTATTATTACTACTACTACTACTATTGTTATTTTTGATATGTTATTGTTATTATTATTATTAATAATATTACTATTATTGTTGTTGTTGTTGTAATATATTATTATTGTTACATATATATATATATATTGTTATTTGAAAATAAATTATTATTATTTCAATTTAATTCAGCACAAATTCAGTTCATTTCAGCAAATTCAATTCAATTTAGTTCTAACTTTTAAAGATAGTAACACCATTTAGACCTTTTGTGTTTTAAAAATCATTTATCGTTTTAGCCAATAAAATTTGTCCTTACATTATTGATCTTTTAGGATTTCTATGTATAATGGAGCTAAATTTTCCCAAATTGTCCATTTTAGATATTATCAAGGGATAACCACTCCTGCTAAATGACTTTAATTCAGACTAGTACTCATTATTTGAACAATTAAAAATTCGTCAAAAAGTCAACGTCAGATGTGAGATTTGGGGGTAAAAGTAATTGTTCAAACAAACTTCCATGTCATGGAACGGTTTGAAGAATTACAAATTCATCCAAAAATTAACTCCGGAAGTGAGATTTGGTGTAAATGTAATTGTTCAAACTGTGAGTATTAATATGTCATTGGATCAAATAAAAAGTGTACTTTATGTTATCCGACTTATTACTAATAAATATTTAGTTGTTCAAAAAAAAAAAAAAACTAAATATCCTTTTTCGCAGAAAAAAAGAACTAAATGAAATTAATACCATATTCGGTCATATTTTAAAACTCCTTGGTTTTGTAAAATTTTCTAAACCCACAATTATTTTAGGATGAATGAAGATTAAAAATTGAGATATGATAGGGACACGCTCCCAACCACACCTAAAAACACACCATATGTTTTGGGGTGTTGTACTATGTGATATACAGATAAAATAATCATAATAATATTATAACTATTTTATCTGTAAAGCACGCTGTACAATACTCCCAAAACACGAGTGTGTTTGGAATTGTGGTCCAAAGTGTGTCCATGTCATTCCTCTTAAAAATTACTCCCTCCGTCCACAATCTATGTTCCCCAACTTTTTGGGTTCGGGTTTTAAGAAATGTTAGGTGAATGTGATGTGAGTGGAGTTTGGATCCCACATTAAAAGTAATTTAATGTTAATATGTGGATCAACCTGGTAAAATGTGTGAATATATAAAAATTATAAGAATATTTTAGTAAATTGTATTGTGCGGTGATGTTTAAAAATAAAAAGGAAACATTTTTTGTGGACATACCAAAATAGCAAAAAGGGAACATTGATTATGGACGGAAGGAGTATGTCCTAAAACAGAGAGGGTGGATCCTATTTCTACGGTTTGTTCCCGTAAAATGCTCCGACTGTTGAATCACACGTACACCCACCCACACCCACACATTATGTGTGAATCCAACGATAGAATATACCATAAACCCATCAAACCCGGAACGCAACAGGGAGGAAATTCAAATGAGAACTTGAACCATGTTAGGGGTTGGACTTTTTGTCACTTACACTTGAACTTGATTTGTCACTTGGGGGTGGGTGGGGGGGGAATGACTCCAACAACCTCCTTAGAATATATTAAACTTGTTTATTTTTCTGTTCTTTTAGAATAAGTTAAAAGTTGTAATAATGGCAGTTGCGACATCAAATGGATGCATTATCATATTCTTTCACTTTCCTAACCCAAACTGATTGTAGTTGTTGGATTCTGACTTGGTACTAGGCTTCACATTGAGTCAACCATGGCCCATTAAATGGAGTAAAACCCATTCCTTAAATGACAAGGTGTGGATCTAATGAACTTCGGGTCAACCATGGCCCATGAGATCTTATAAGCCCATAGTTTTAGGAATTAACTTAAACTCCTCCGGAGAGATGTTAAACGGGCTAATCCTAGAGGTTCCGGACTAGCCCTAGTGGGCTCGATCTAACGAACCGGTTCAAAAAAAGTTCGAATTTAAACGGCCTAGGAAATATCGCCCCCTAATCTTAACCCTAGCGGACTTCAGACGAAACGGGCTAAACAAGTTCCGTATCTAGAAAAAATATTTTTTCGAAAAATATCCATAAATCTATACCTAGGACAGGCACCAAATTCATAAACAAATCCATGCCATATATAGTCTTTAGTTGCATTACATAAATAAGCTTATACATCAAAAAGTCAAGAAATAGTTGCATCACATAGATAAATTCGTAAATTTAAATGTTCATAAACTCAAAAATAACTCGAGCATCATCCTCAAAACACGAATCGAGCATCATCCGCAAAATAGGAATCAAGCATCATCATATTCCTCGGTCGCGGTTGATTCCACCTTGGACAGAGTATCATCTTCACACTCTTCTTCATCTAAAAGAAAGTGATAGTAAAGAATTCTTTCAATAAGTATAAGTGAGTTACGTATTGTCTCCAGATTAGGGGTGTAAATGATGCGAGTCGAGCTTGAGTATCAGTATACTCGACTTGAACTCGAAAAAAAAATCTCAAGCTCGAACTCGACTCGAAAGCTCGCGAGTAGTGAAAATTCAAACTCGAACCCGACTCGATAACTAATTCCCCAAGCTCGAACTCGAACTCGAGCTCGTTTCAAGCTCGAACACGAACTCGTTCCAAGCTCGAATCATTGAATTCAATTGCCTATTCTCAGGCTTGAACTCGACTCAAATTCGTTTGAAGCTTAAATCAAGCTCGAACCATGATTAAGCTAAAACTCAAATAAGGCTCAAGCTTTGACTATGGTCAAGCTAAATATGGTTTCAAAACTTGCACCTACATTCCCTTTTATAAATCTTCTCTCACTACCCATATTTTGTAACAAAGCGATGTGGGATGAGCTATTTTCACTTTTTCTCCCATGGTCTCACCTCCTCTTTTGTAACTCCTCTCTCAACCCCCTATATTTCTAAGCAAACGATGTGGGATGAACCCGCTACCACCCTATTTGGCATTTTATATGAAAAAAAAAAATATTATCCTTATATTATATTGATTGTTGAAAGATAACAAATTAATTTAATGTAATAATAGTTTTTTTACATTACATTATTAAACTAATTATATATAAAATATCGAGTATCTCACGAGTTTATCGAGTCGAGTATTGGGTTGCTCGACTCGAATCGTTAGTATGTCGAGTCTGTAACACCCCCAAGTTATTCAGGGTATATTACAAGACCGTGAACCCCACCGTGGGACCCACAAGGCTAATCATATGCGGAACTATAAAACTTGACCGAGAAGGTCCAAAACAAGGAGATGAAAGACGATACAAAGGGTATTCAAACCATGTCCCATGTATCTAAATACATCACAGTACAAAATCAAAATCTCGGCAATACAGGCCGGAACATCAAGGACTGAAAACAAACAAACAATACTCGAGTATTCATTAACCATTCCAGTACAACAACACTGAATGGAGGAACACAAGACATAACCGGAGATAAGACACAGTATCACACTTGCCCATCATCTTCATGCCGACCCGATACCTGCCTATCCGCTCTCCTGGAACCTGAAATACATAAAAAGTATTTCCCCCATAAAATGGGTTAGCCGTCGAATAGCTAGTGCAAGTATATCAAGTATGAAACACAATACTCCTCGACAATAAAGTAAAGGTAACCGTCAATTAATTAATTCAAGACTAGTATTCCGGAATAACTAAATCTCATAGCATCACAACAATGCATACATGATCAACCATGGAACCGCACCAAAGGCTACGGAACCCTCAGGGGACCCGTCGGCCCGCCCCAGAGTGGTTAACCCAAATTATCCGTGGAATCGCACCAAAGGCTACGAAACCCTCAGGGGACCTGTCGGACCTCCCCAGAGTGGATATAAATAAACATGCCATTCATATATCTTACTTTCAAAGTCGAGAACGTACAATCATAAATATATACTTGCCTTTGAGACATCGAGAAATTGAACGGAAAAGAATATGGGTTCGGTAGGTCCAAGAACGCGCTTCCGGAACCTAAACGATTTGTAAGGGATATGATAATCAATAATCCATACTCATAATTCACGAAGAAACTCCAGAAACCCGTTTACGATTCACGAAAATACAAGGGTAAACAACTAGAGTTTGGAAAATCACCCAAACCCTTACAAGTCCTAACACGGCAGAAACCAATCCGTAAAATTATAGGAAAAGCATGTATACGAGATAGATACATCATAATCTCAGGGTTCTCAAGCTTCAAAACGAATAAATCGGACGAATCTAGGAAAAACCCAAAAATTCCCAAAAAATAGGGTTCTAAGGATTTTTACCTTGATTTGGACGATAGAATGGATTAGATGTTGTTAAATCCTTGTTCTCCAACCAAAAATGTTGATATCTGAAGAAAGATCGCTTCCAAATTCCCCAAATCGCCTAAATCCGCTGCTCCCGATTGGAAATTGAGTGAGGGGATGAAAAATGATGAAAAGGAAGTCAACTGTCCAATATATACTTGCCCAGTCTAGCGCACGCTATGCCTCGATTATTAGAGTGCGCTAGCGAGGTCACCGGGTAGTCCAGTGGCTTCTGCCGGCCCCGTTAGCGTGCGCTAATCGCCTTATCTTAGCGTGCGCTAGCCAAAAATGGTGTCCATAAATTGGAGTCCATAACCTACTGTCCTCTGCCCTGCTCGAGTCTTAGCGTGCGCTACCGCTATGGCTTAGCGTGTGTTACGCAGCTCTGATAGCATGCGCTATCCGAAGACTGGCGTACGTTATTTGATAGTCCAGAAAACCTGACAACCTCACTGCCTCTGCCGACCAGCCCGTTAGCGTGCGCTACGGACGGATGTTAGCGCGCGCTACTGAACATGAATAGCGTGCGTTAACGAACTCCTAGCGCGCGTTAACTGCCAGTCCAAAAAGCAGTATGAGTTACCGGTTCTCACCTGACTGGTACCTTAGCGTGCGCTACGGCTCAAAGCTAGCGTGTGCTACTGAAGCAGAATTAGCGTGCGGTAGCTTAGGCCTAGCGTGCGCTGTTTCTCTAACCCAGAACACTTACGTAAGGTCTAAACAATACGATTGTGATCCAAACAAGATACTAAACTCTATAACAATATCGACAACATCACCAAGAGTTTGCAGAGCGACGAAATAAGAAAAAAACGGCAAGGTCAAACAGTCAATAAAAGTACGGGTATTACATTCTCCCCCTCTAAAAAGATGTTTCGTCCCGAAACTTAAGAAATTAAAAGCTCGGGGTACTCCGACCGCATCTTCTCTTCCATTTCCCAAGTCGCCTCCTAGACTCCATGTCTCGACCATTTCACTTTAACCAGTGGAATGATCTTATGCCGAAGTTGTTTCTCGCGACGCTCAAGGATCTTCACGGGTCTCTCCGGAAAGGTAATATCCTCGGCTACGTCAATCTCACTATAGTCGATAACGTGGCTCGGATCCGGCACGTACTTTCTCAACTGAGACACATGAAAAACACTATGGACGTGACATAAAGCTGAAGGCAACGCCAAGCGATAAGCTAAATCTCCAACCCTGTCCAAGATCTCGAAAGGTCCGATATACCTCGGACTAAGTTTCCCCTTTTTTCCGAAGCGGAAAACCCCTCTAGTCAGTGACACCTTGAGTAAGACATGATCCCCCACTTCGAACTCCAAGGGTCGACGACGAGTATCAGCATAAGATTTCTTACGGCTCTGGGCAGTCAGCAATCGGTCCCGGATAATAGAAATCTTTTCCTTAGTCTCCATCAACATATCCGGTTCCGTTCCAATTAGCTCCGAAGCCTCGTCCCAACATAATGGCGGCCTACATCGCCTACCATAAAGTGCCTCGAATGGTGCCATTTTGATCGACGCATGCCAACTGTTATTATAGGCAAACTCGATCAATGGCAAGTGAAGTTCCCAATCATTACTCCAGTCTAAGGCACAAGCTCGCAATATATCTTCCAACGTCTGAATCGTCCTCTCTGTCTGACCGTCCGACTGAGGATGAAAGGAAGTGGTCAATCTCAACTCAGTACCCAAAGCCTGATGAACGGCCTGCCAAAAATGCGATACGAAACGACCATCTATCAGAAACAATGGTCTTGGGGGCACCGTGTAATCTTACGATCTCAGCTATAAAAGTTCGAGCCAATCTATCCGGTCCCCAAGTATCCTTAATACCCAAGAAGTGTGCAGACTTGGTCAAACGATCGACGATTACCCAAATCATATTCATTCCGGCCCTAGTTCTCGGCATGCCAGTGATGAAATCCATAGAGATGTCTTCCCACTTCCACTCGGGAATGGGAAGTGGTTTCAACAACCCTGCTGGTCGTTGATGTTTGATCTTGACTTGTTGACACGTCAAGCACTGTAGTACAAATTCCGTGACATCCTTCTTCATGTTGTTCCACCAAAATTTTCGTTTCAAGTCCTTATACATCTTACTCGTTCTGGGGTGGATTGAGTAAGGCGTAGCATGGGCTTCTCGAAGAATTATCTGCCTCAACTCTAGATCATTCGGAACACAAAGCCTGTCCTGGAATCTCAGAATACTATCCTCGTGAACTATAAAGCCAAGAGCTTTTCCTTTAATTACATCTTCCTTCAGTTGAGAAATCATCGGGTCACTCCACTATTTCCCTTTGATGTCGTCAACCAAGGACGAAGTAATTTCGAGAGTACACAACTGTCCCTGTACTCGTTGAAGCCAAACTTCTATCCCTTGCTCGATTAAATTCTGACGAATCTTCGTCTGAGATGTAAGAACCTCGAGCATTTGAAGAGATGCCGATTTGCGGCTCAAAGCATCCGCGACGACATTGGCTTTTCCGGGGTGGTAAAGAATTTTCAAATCGTAATCCTTTATCAACTCTAACCAACGTCTCTGTCTCATATTCAGCTCTTTCTGACTGAAAATATACTTCAGGCTCTTGTGATCGGTATAAATCCGACACGGAGAACCATACAAGTAATTAGAGATGTTAAACGGGCTTGGGCCCGGCGGGCTGGCCCGTTTAACCCGCCAAAAAACCGGGTTAGGGCCGATATTTCCTAGCCCGTTTAAATCCGGGCTTTTTTGGCCCGGACCGTTTAGCCCGAAGCCCGTTAGGGCTAGCCCGAAGCCCGCTAGGGCTAGCCCGAAGCCCGCTAGATATATATATATATATTATTAATTTCAACTTACACTAATACTATATTTATATATAACATATATTACTATTATAAATGTAATATATATTAATATTATATATAATATATATTATTACTCTATTTGTTAATATAGTGTGTATATATATGTATATACATAAAAGTGTATTTTTTGTTATATTTATTATAGTATATTTTTTAATATATATATATATATATTGTTACTGTTTTTTTTTGGTATATGACTTATAAAAAATAAAAAAATATATTTTTTAAATATTTAGCCCGTTTAGCCCGTTTAGCCCGAAGCCCGCTAGGGTTAGGGTTAGGGCCGATATTTCCTAGCCCATTTAAATCCGGGCTTTTTTGGCCCGGACCGTTTAGCCCGAAGCCCGCTAGGGCTAGCCCGGAACCGCTAGGGCTAGCCCGTTTAACATCTCTACAAGTAATGCCGCCAAATCTTGAGTGCGAAGACAATTGCGGCCAAATCCAAATCGTGAGTAGGATAATTCATCTCATAGGGCTTTAATTGTCGTGACGCAAAAGCTATCGTCTTATCATGCTGCATAAGCACACAGCCAAGACCTTGATCCGAAGCGTCACTATAAACCGCAAAGCCCTCACTACCATGTGGTAAAGCTAAAATCGGCACTGAAGTTAAACGTCTCTTCAGCTCATCGAAGCTCTGTTGTCTCTCCGTCATCCAAACAAACTTTTCCGTTTTCTGGAGTAATTTCGTAAGCGGCCGAGCGAGTTTCGAGAACCCCTCGACAAACCGACGGTAATATCCAGCAAGGCCCAAAAAGCTACGAACTTCCTTAATATTTTTAGGCGGTGCCCAATCTGGCACTGCCTCAATCTTCTGCGGGTCTACACGAACCCCTTCGGCCGAAATCATATGGCCGAGAAACATAACTTCTTCCAACCAGAACTCACATTTTGAGAATTTTGTATAGAGGTGCTCGGTTCTCAAAATATCTAGTACCAAACGCAAATGTCGGGCATGTTCCTCTTTATCTCGAGAATAGATCAAAATGTCGTCAATAAAGATGACTACACACCTGTCGAGATACTCGATGAAAATCTTATTCATTAACTGCATGAACACTGCCGGTGCATTAGTCAACCCAAAAGGCATAACTACAAATTCATAATGCCCATATCTCGTCCGAAATGCCATTTTCGGAACGTCGGACTCTTTCACCCTGAGTTGATAATACCTTGATCTTAAATCAATTTTCGAGAAAACTGCAGCCTCCTGCAACTGATCAAATAAATCGTCTATACGAGGCAAAGGGTACTTGTTCTTGATGGTTACTTTGTTCAGCTCACGGTAGTCGATGCACAAACGTAGTGAACCATCCTTATTTCTCACAAAAAGAATAGGCGCGCCCCAAGACGAAGCGCTCGGTCTGATGTACCCTCTTTCCAGAAGTTCTCACAGCTGATTCTTTAATTCTTGCATCTCGGAAGGTGCCATTCGATAAGGTGCCTTAGAAATCGGAGCCGCATCTGGCTCTAAGTCTACAGAAAATTCTATCTCCCGATCTGGCGGTAATCCCGGGAGATCGTCCGGAAAAACATCGAGATACTCATTAACAACCGGAATCGAATAGAAATCGACTTCGTTCCCTTCCGTTTTCAAGGCATAACACCAATAGCCCGTACAACCTTTATTCAAAAGTTTCACAGCCTTCATGGCGCTAATAAGTAACTTGGATTGGCCCGACTTACGTCCCAAAAATGAGTACTCGGATCCGTCTTTAGTCATCATGGTGATAACCTTAGTACAGTAATTCATAATCGCTTGGTGACTATCAAGCCAATCCTCGCCGAGGATCACGTCCTCGCCTACCATATCAACTACAATCAGATTCGATAACCATTCCATACCGGATATAATCACCAAAACATCTTTAATCTCCTGATTCCCCATAATTCTATCCCCGCTAGGTAGTTTCACAATGAAGGGATCGCAAGCAGTCATACAAGTTATATTCAAACAGCGTACACACTCCAAGGAAATAAAAGAATGTGTAGCACCCGTATCAAAAAGCACACGGACTGGATGAGATAAAATATGAATGGTACCTGAAGCCACCGCCGCGTCGGGTTCGTCTGTTCGATGCATCTCATAGACCCGTGGTTGTACCGAACCAACGCTAGAGTTTCCCCCTCCAGCGTTCTAACCCCGTCCCCGGCCCCTGCCGTAATTCTGCTGAGATTGACCAAAAGATTGTCGCTGATTAATGCCTTGGTCAAGTGGTGTTGGGGCAGAAGCCCGAGTGTCGAAGGTCTGATTTGGTTCGGAACAATAGGCCGCTCTATGTCTCATCTGTCCGCAAGTGTGACACCTCAACGGTGGAAAATTGCATTCCAAATTAATGTGGCCTGGACGACCACAATTATAGCAAGTTACCGTGCGATTTGTGGTGCCCGGAGCAGAACGGAAACCCCTATTTCCTATAGCAGAACGTGACGACTGTCCGGTGGAATGGTTAGTCGTCTGTGACCTCTGGAAGTTGCCACTCTGAGACCCAGAAAAATTTCCCGTGATCTTCTGCTTCTTCGATTCTACAGTGGTATCGTTGTCGGGGCTCAACATATCATGGGCTAAAGCTCTGTCCTGATATTCCTTCAGTGTGGTGCAAGCAAATATGTCCATGTACCGCCGTAAGTCCATATTCATCCGCATATCAAAATAACGGATCTTATCACGCTCGTTTCGCACTTGATCCTTCACGTAGATCAATTGTTGGTTGTACTCTACAATTGCTTGCAAAACGGGAATATTCTGCGGTTTAGCCTCGAAAAAAGCTCGAATTCGGCTCTCTCGTACCGGCCAAGGACAAAACTCGGCCTCCAAAAGCTCTTTAAATTCATCCCACGTGGCAACACGATCATGTGGCTTGATGACTTTCCACCATGTAGCGGCCTCCTTGGTGAGGAAATACTGAGCAATCGGTACTTTCCTCATTTCGGGGGAATCAACCGCTTCAAAAATTTTCTCTAACTCCGCTAGCCAATCTTCCCAACCTAACGGGTCTGTGGCACCGCCAAACTGTATAGGGTGCATACGGATTACATTCTGAAGCAAGGCACCCGCGTTCGGGTTCGGATTATTCAGCTGAACGGTTTGGGCTAAAATGGTCATCTGGTTAGCCAATTGTTGAAGTACATTCGCAACTCCAACGTCCGCGCTGTTTCCCTGGCCAGTCGACTGGTCGTGCTGACTTTCGGTGTCCGGATGCACCGAGTTCGATAAACTGGGGTTGGTTGACCCCACAACAGAACTGAGGGAGACGGCCGCGCCACGTCCTCGTCCACGTCCACGGCCAAGGCCCCTACCAGCTGACATACTGAAGAACACACAAGGCATGTAAGTACAATTCTATCGCACGCCATCGAAGTGACCGATTCTCAAGAATACCAAAATGGAAGCAAAACGAATAAGGAAACACCAGAAGAGTAAGGGGTCTTACAAGTACGGGTCACACTGTGATGATGGCAGAGTAGTGATACTGTGGACAAATGATGACTCAATCGACCTAAAAGACCGACAGCCTAGGTATCCATGGACCTAAGATCTAATACCATATTCTGTAACACCCCCAAGTTATTCAGGGTATATTACAGCGCCGTGAACCCCACCGTGGGACCCACAAAGCTATTCATACACGAAACTATAAAACATGACCGAGAAGGTCCAAAACAAGGATATGAAAGACGATACAAAGGGTATTCAAACCATGTCCCATGTATCCAAATACATCACAGTACAAAATCAAAACCTCGGCAATACAGGCCTGAACATCAAGGAAGACTGAAAACAAACAAACAATACTCGAGTATTCATTAACCATTCCAGTACAACAACACTGAATGGAGGAACACAAGACATAACCGGAGATAAGACACAGTATCACGCTTGCCCATCATTTTCATGCCGACCCGATACCTGCCTATCCCCTCTCCTAGAACCTGAAATACATAAAAAGTATTTCCTCCATAAAAAGGGTTAGCCGTCGAATAGCTAGTGCAAGTATATCAAGTATGAAACATAATACTCCTCGATAATAAAGTAAAGGTGTTGGGAAAACAATACCCTGTATCGAATTCGTTAGATAAACCCTGTATCGATACTGCCCTGTATTGATCGAAGTGTCATATGTTTTGACAATATACCAATCCTGCATACATTAAGGAAACTGTATCGATAAGCTGATCTGAAAGTGTCAACCTGTATCGAAGACCTTTCATAAGATCCAGCATACAGTACAACAAAGAAGTCTCAACTGTCTCGAATTATCAAATCAGTGATCCTTCCATACAGCTCTCAACAGGACAAAGAAGGAATCTTCAGTCTTCACCAAAAGTCAAGTCCTTTTGATAAAGAAGTATTTAAATACTAAAGAGATAAAGTATTTAAATACTGTAAGTCAGAAGATCTTCAAATCCCGCAAAATCCGGATCGTGTTTTTCATTCCGTTGGAACGGAATCTTGCTCAACGGATTTATCTCAACGGATATATTTCAGAGACTATATATATATCCGGAATTTGAAGATCGAAGACTACTGAACGACTGAACTACAAATCGATCAAGCTTACAAATAAATATTCAGAGCAAAACATATCTCAAGCTTACTGCTATTCAGATCAAAGAGATATACAGTGCTCAATAACTTGAACAACACATCATCAGCTAGAATCTCATAAAGTCAACGCTGTTGTTCATACCCTGTTCTATCCTTGAACAAACCCAGATCAGCCCTGATGGATTCAAATTAAATACTCGCAAGTGTACGAATCGCTCTTGTAGTAAGCGGCAAGTAACTCCGAGGTCGATCTCTCGAGGAATTGGAAACGGTTTAAAATTCGATAATGTTCGGCAAATAGTCGAATGAATAAAAGTAAATTAAATTAAAATATATCATTGGTTGATTATGAATACAATTATTAATGCACAAAATTAAATTGAACTAAGTGATAACAACACCAATTTGATAGTCGGATAAATGAGAGATAATAATAATGAGATTAATATGGGAATTTAGAGTAACCGACACACACGTAATCAATTATTAGTTCCGATACTTAAATAAATAAGGTTAGGAATTATCGATTGCTCACGATTAAAAGAAATCCGTTTGATGACGGTAATTCTAAAAATCACGATTGTTCTCAACGAAAATTAAGGATTACTCTTTTGATGGGGACGAAACCCTAGCTAACAATCAATTAACCGACTACTTTTGATGAGGTAAATCGTTAAAAGATCGCGCGAAAAAGCTCGAGAACATTCACAATCGTTTCTATCGGGTCGTTTGATGGCGAACACCGACAAAAACCCTCTATTTGAATAATAATAACAACAATGAAAAAGGTTTGATGATCTAATTCAAAGTTCTAAAATGAAGAACGAACAAGAGGAACAATCCCAAACTTTTACCCGGAAAATCAAAAGGAACTAACAATCAAAAACATGTGTGTGGCTATATCTAAAAACCCATATTAAGTGTTTAGCCACACATGATTAATTCAACAATAATAATGGAAATTGAAGAACAAAACATGGTAAAAACTTCCCTTGTAAATGCCGAAATCGAATTCCCGATGAAGGTTTGATGATCTTCTTACAAGAACTCACAACAAAATTATACAAGGAATTATTATATCTCACAAAAGTATTTTTCTCACTCCAAGAACATACAAGGAAGATGATGAAAATCTCTCTCTTTCCACTCTTTTGGTGTTTTTCCTCGCTAATCTTGTGTTTTCCACACAAAAATATCTTCCTCAAGATAAGTCTCTCTCCACAAGGGTCACCACCCTTTGTTTTATAGCCAAAAAAATCAACACAAAGGCTTAAAGGTGTGCAAAAATGTCAAGAAAAGTGACATGAACCGAAAAGTGACACGGCCCGTGTCCTGGGACACGGCCGTGTCACACTGCGCTGGTTAAACGAAAAGGGATCTGTCAAGAGGCTCGACCGTGTCCCATGACACGGCCGTGTTACACTATGCGGGAAGGTGCAAAATGTTGGATCGGGCTCGGCCGTGTCATAAAAGACACGGCCGTGTTGTACTCTTCCGGAAATACTGATTCTTCCTGGAGCGATACCCGGCTGTGTCCCATGGCACGGCCGAGTTGCCTGTTGCAGCCGAGTGCCTGTCGCAGCCTAGTTGAATCGCCTGGTGCAGCCAAGTCCGGTTTTTGGTCTTCTTCGGCTTGATCCTTCGTTCTTGTATCAATTCACCTCGGATTTTAGCATATGATATACCGTTTCGAAGCTAATTTCACGAGGAATTTATATCATAGGAGAATACATCTCAATTTGGAGTGTAGATTCTGGTATTTAGGAGATTTGACCGATACTGCTTAAATCTTTCGTCGTTTTAGGCCCCGTTTTAGCTTTTGATCGTCATAAACTCCAATATTAGCTATGAAAGCGCATATTTCACCACAATCTTCGTCCGAATACCTACAAAACAAAAACACAACATACCACGCGTAAAAAGGGCAAAAACACTCGAAAACAAATGAAAGTGCGACTCGATAGAACAGAATGAGACGATAAAAAATCGACTCATCAAATCCCCCCCAAAACCTAAACTTTGCTTGTCCCCAAGCAAAAATAAATAAAACACACGACAAAGAAAACGAGAAGGATTGAATAATCAAGTTAATCATCGGGTATACATACAATCAACCGGGAATGCAAAAGTATCGTAAAGTCTCGTAATTCATCATGGAAGCCTAAACTCACAAATGAGTGGAAAGCAATGGCACTTGATCGAACATGCAAGAAAACAAGTCTTAATAGTCCCTCACTGAATTATATCGATTCACTCATCTCTCAAGTGTTTAGATAGGTCAATACGCTCAACTCGATTCAAATGGAAAGTTCTACTATATGCTTGCACTTCTTCTCTTCATCAAACGCATCAATATTCACAAAACATGAGTCATAAGGTCTTACTTTTGGTTGTAACAGGGCTGTGGCTCAGGTTGGAAAAATTTGGCTAGTAGTTACAAGTTCAGTCCAAGTAGAGCATATACGATCCTCATATATATGAAATAAACACTCAAAGCAAGATCGATCATTCTACTTCAATTCTCCCGTATATATATCTCCCTCTTTTTTTTTTCTAGGCCTTGTTAAGTGTAATTCTTATGATATTGGCCTATTTCTCACAACCCAACAACTTCCCTTTTGTTTTTCTTAGGCTCACTCCTCTCCTCCCCTATTTTTTTATATCCCAATATTATTATTAGGATCACCTTTTTTTTTTGTGGGGCTTATTATTTTCAGGGGAACGGGAGAGAAGATTTTTGCCTCTATACACCACAAACTTTGCACACCTTCGTTTTTCAAATATACCCTCTCATGCTCTTACGTGGACCAATACTTGGGTAAGTTATGGCTTTTGGATATGGAGCAATAAGATGCGGGTTTTTCGAACAAAATTATGGCTAAAGGCTCAACGAGGCTAGCAAAGGATATTGATATGAATTGGTGGATATTTTTAGATAAGTAGGTTCAAGACAAAAAATGGGCAGCCCTAATCATTTCTCGTGTATGTAAATATCAACACGTCATCCGACAGAATCATGCAAGTTCTAAAGAATACAATCCATAAGAAGAGAAATCACTCATGAAAGAATTTCACCGCTAAAAGTGAAAGGTTCAATTGGGCACAAGGACTCACGGCTTTTGGACTACCATACTCATTCCTTACACGTCAAATCAAGTAACCAAAAACTATACATTCACACGCAAGGTCAAGCAATCAATTAGATTTATTAAACTCTACGAGCCAAATACAAACACGATTAATCATCCATATACCCAACAGTTAACAAGGTTATTGCAATCCAACCACAACATCACGCAAGAAAAAAAAATAAAAAAAAAGGAAACAAACATCACGCAAACAAATAAAAATTGAAGAAGTTGCACCCCCCAAACCTAAACCTTTGCTTATCCCCAAGCAAAAAGATTAAGTCAGGAAAAATACAAAAACGCAAATTAAAAAGAAAGAAAATAAAAATACCGGATTAAGAAGTGTGGTTTTTGATCGCGGGGCACCATGCTTTTGTGCTCGGGTCTCTACTTTCAATAGGCTAGGTTTCTTCCTCAGATGAATACTTCCTTTTTTATTTCCTACACACACCAAAAAAAAAAAAAGAAACAAATAGAAGCAATAATAATAATAATAATAATAAAAGCGGTAAAAATTAAATACTCCCTTGGGTTGCCTCCCAAGCAACGCTTTTTTATAGTCTTTAGCTCGACTCTTCAGCTTCTTCTATCCTGGATTAAATGGAAACGTGTCATGTCCATCCATATAGCTCGTCATTTTTCGCTCGTCTTCCTTCGTCAGGATATGGATAGTGGTTCCGTGGATTTCCATTGTGAGCGCTTCTGTCACCATTTCAATTTTCATTATGATTGTCACCATGAAATGTCTTCCTTGAAGAATAAGTGACGTGATTTTTGTTGGTGATGTTTCTTCTATGTTTGGTATCACGAAATCCATCGGGGCTATCACCTTCCCCAAACCTAGTTGCGAGTATATTATAATTTTTGTGTTAAATTAATACTCGCTCCTAAGTTCACAATGGGAACTTCTTTCTCCACGAAAAGAAATTCCATATCAAAGCTTTCTAGGTCCTTCTCTCGATGCATTGATTCGACTGGTTCACTCTTATTCTCTTCAATTGGCTTCTCGATTGGATCTTTAGATTTCTCCGACTGACTCCGCAATTCTTCTTTCTCACCGCCCCTCTCTTTTGCTTCGGAAATTATCTCTTTATTTATCACTTTACCACTTCGGAGGGTGGTAATGGCTTGAGCTTGCTCGGGCTGACTTGGTAGTTTACCCTTTTCTTGGTTGCATGCCTCGGTAGCAAGTTGCCCAATTTGAATCTCCATTTTCTTCATCGAAGCTTCTAAAGATTCGAACCTTTTATTGTTATCCTCTCGGTTTTCCTTGCCCTCCTTAATGAATGCCGCAATACTCTCCTCAAGAGAGTTCCTTTGTTGTGGAGGTGGTTCACTTCGCGTTGGTTGTTGGGCTCGGTTTACTCCATTGTATTGAGTTTGGACATTTGCGTCGTATGCCATCGGGTTGTTGTTTCTCCATGAGAAGTTCGGATGGTTTCTTAGCCCATGATGATAAGTATTTGGCAGAGGTGCATTTCTTGCGTTTCCGCCATAATTATTTCTCCTCTCCTCCCACTCGGGCCTTCTCGTGCTTTGTCCCATAGCCCAATTAACTTGTTCGGTTTGTTCTCCCGGAAAAATATAAGGGCAAGAATTAGCATGATGTCCGGGTCCCCAACAAATTTCGCAAACTCGTGAGCTCGAAGATTTATTTTGAATCTTGAGTTGTCTTAGTTCCTTCATTAACTCATCGATTTTAGATTGCATCTCGTCCTTCTCGCTTACTTGGTTCACAACTCCTCTATGAACACGCACATTTTTTTGTTGAGAATTAGCCCCCAATAATTCAAATACGTCATAAGCTTGTCTCTCCGTTAACCCCCAAAACGAACCACCGGCGGCGTTATCCACCGCACCTTGGCAATATTGTGTCAACCCATCATAGAAGAATTGATTAAGTAGTTGAAGCGGATAGTGATGGTGTGGGCATTGAATGAGGAGCATCTTGAATCGGTCCCATGCTTCATGAAATGCCTCTCCGTCTTGTTGTCCGAATGTTGAGATTTGGGCTCTCAATTGTGTAGTCTTCGAATGAGAGAAGTACTTGGTAATGAATTTGTCGTAAACTTCATCCCACGTTTTCAGTGAGCCCGGCGCCAAAGTCATCAACCATTGTTTCGCCCCATCCTTTAGTGTATAAGGGAAGCACTTCATTCTTAGTTGATCCTCGCTCAACCCGTTCAATGGGAAGTTATCAATCGCAACATAGAAATCTCAGATGAATGATAACGGATCCTCTCGTGCTAATCCGTGAAATGAGGGCAATTGCTCGATGTGAAATCCGCTTATGTGGTAGTTCCTTGCAGCCGGTGCTAATTGGATGCATGAAATGGCGGTGTTCACCACGGGTTTTGCATAGTCCCGCATTAGATGTTCGACCGGAGATTGTTGCGGCATGTTATAGTTCGCCTCCATCCCATATTGAGGTCCGGGATAATAATTCGCTCCATATTGCATTCCGACGGGTGGTTGTCTCGGATAAAAGTACCTCCCTTGTTGAGCTTCCGGTATCCCTTGATTGCGCCCAACATTATCATATCTCGGAAACCTTGGTTGACGAATTTCTTCCTCATCAAGCAATTGGTGCTCTTTAAGATTCGGATTATTCTCGTCGTTTGCCATTGATGATTGCGCTATTATTTTTGGTGCTCTAATTCTTTGAACCTCATCTATGGGTGGAAGAATCGGGTTTCCCAACGATCCCCTACCAAGCATAAACAAGAGAAGTTAGAGCGAATTTTTAGACTTTATCGAAAATAATGAAAATGGAAAAATAATCAAGAAAAACAATTCAACTATTATTAAAACAAGATCAAAAATTAAACGCCAACTCCCCGGCAACGGCGCCAAAAACTTGATGGATTCAAATTAAATACTCGCAAGTGTGCGGATCGCTCTTGTAGTAAGCGGCAAGTAACTCCGAGGTCGATCTCTCGAGGAATTGGAAACGGTTTAAAATTCGATAATGTTCGGCAAATAGTCGAATGAAAAAAAAGTAAATTAAATTAAATACATCATTGGTTGATTATGATTACAATTACTAATGCACAAAATTAAATTGAACTAAGTGATAACAACACCGATTTGGTAGTCGGATAAATGAGAGATAACAATAATGAGATTAATATGGGAATTTAGAGTAACCGACACACACGTAATCAATTATTAGTTCCGATACTTAAATAAATAAGGTTAGGAATTATCGATTGCTCACGATTAAAAGAAATCCGTTTGATGACGGTAATTCTAAAAATCACGATTGTTCTCAACGAAAATTAAGGATTACTCTTTTGATGGGGACGAAACCCTAGCTAACAATCAATTAACCGACTACTTTTGATGAGGTAAATCGTTAAAAGATCGCGCGAAAAAGCTCGAGAACATTCACAATCGTTTCTATCGGGTCGTTTGATGGCGAACACCGACAAAAACCCTCTATTTGAATAATAATAACAACAATGAAAAAGGTTTGATGATCTAATTCAAAGTTCTAAAATGAAGAACGAACAAGAGGAACAATCCCAAACTTTTACCCGGAAAATCAAAAGGAACTAACAATAAAAAACATGTGTGTGGCTATATCTAAAAACCCATATTAAGTGTTTAGCCACACATTATTAATTCAACAATAATAATGGAAATTGAAGAACAAAACATGGTAAAAACTTCCCTTGTAAATGCCGAAATCGAATTCCCGATGAAGGTTTGATGATCTTCTTACAAGAACTCACAACAAAATTATACAAGGAATTATTATATCTCACAAAAGTATTTTTCTCACTCCAAGAACATACAAGGAAGATGATGAAAATCTCTCTCTTTCCACTCTTTTGGTGTTTTTCCTCCCTAATCTTGTGTTTTCCACACAAAAATATCTTCCTCAAGATAAGTCTCTCTCCACAAGGGTCACCACCCTTTGTTTTATAGCCAAAAAAATCAACACAAAGGCTTAAAGGTGTGCAAAAATGTCAAGAAAAGTGACATGAGCCGAAAAGTGACACGGCCCGTGTCCTGGGACACGGCCGTGTCACACTGCGCTGGTTAAACTAAAAGGGGTTTGTCAAGAGGCTCGGCCGTGTCCCATGACACGGCCGTGTTGCACTATGCGGGAAGGTGCAAAACGTTGGATCGGGCTCGGCCGTGTCATAAAAGACACGGTCGTGTTGTACTCTTCTGAAAATACTGATTCTTCCTGGAGCGAGACCCGGCCGTGTCCCATGGCACGGCCGAGTTGACTGTTGCAGCCGAGTGCCTGTCGCAGCCTAGTTGAGTCGCCTGGTGCAGCCAAGTCCGGTTTTTGGTCTTCTTTGGCTTGATCCTTCGTTCTTGTATCAATTCACCTCGGATTTTAGCATATGATATACCGTTTCGAAGCTAATTTCACGATGAATTTATATCAAAGGAGAATACATCTCAATTCGGAGTGGAGATTCTGGTATTTAGGAGATTTGACCGATACTGCTTAAATCTTTCGTCGTTTTAGGCCCCGTTTTAGCTTTTGATCGTCATAAACTCCAATATTAGCTATGAAAGCGCATATTTCACCACAATCTTCGTCCGGATACCTACAAAACAAAAACACAACATACCACGCGTAAAAAGGGCAAAAACACTCGAAAACAAATGAAAGTGCGACTCGATAGAACAGAATGAGACGATCAAAAATCGACTCATCAAGCCCTGTGTGGACTGAGTAATCTTTGCTACTTCAGAACTGTGTGTGAAGAAGTCAGTCAAAGCATTAGCTCAAACCAATCTGTGTGAACGGTTGAAGCTAAGATCATTATATCAATCTGTGTGAACGATATATTGATTAGTTTATAATTACGTAGTTGTGTATGCAGTAATTATAATAAACCTTTTACTCCTGTGTAGAGGACCAGTGGACGTAGAGGGTTTACCTCGAACCACTTTAAATATTGTGTTATTTACCTTCAGCTTTTACTGTTTTATTTAACTGTGATTATTTAAGTATACACTGCACATCAAGTTGCTGTATCTACAGCAACTTACTATATTTAAGACTTCCGCTACGCACTCAGATTTAAAATCAGTACAGCTTGTTGTTTAAAATGCTTTCCAAGCTGTATCCAGTATACTTACTGGCCAACAAGTGGTATCGGAGCGGTTGATTCTAAAAAGAATCAGTCGTATTTTTAACCGAATCAGATCCAAAATCACTTAATTTTCAAAACAGTCTTTTTCATTTCTTTATTCTCACATGGATACATCAATGATCAACAAAGTACCTATGTTCTCTATTAACGAACTTGATGATTGGAGAATCAGGATGGAGGCTCATCTTGCAGCAATGCACGAAGAGATGATTTTTGTTATACAGGATGGCCCCATCAAGATAATGAAGGTAAACACGGCCGCAAGGACTGAAGGCCAAGCTCATGCTGAGATGCTCGAGAAGGAGCGCGAGCAATGGACCACAGATGAAAGGAAGCGCGCCAACCTCGAAAATGTTGCTAAGAATGCATTGTTTGTCACTCTTGACAAAGGCACATTCTCAAAGGTAAAGAGCTGTTAAACAGTCAAGGAAATCTAGGATAAACTCAAGTTGATTTGTGAGGGAACTGAGCTCTCAAAAAGAAAACAAAATTTCAAAACTGACTCAGCAATTTGAATCTTCGAAATGAAACCAACTGAGACACTTGAGGAACTTGACCTCAGATTCACTGGTATTGTTGGTGAACTTGAAGCGTTGGGCAAAATTTATACCCAAAAGGAGAAGAATTTAAAAATTTTCAGATCTCTCCCTGCCCGATGGGACATTAAGACCACAGCTATGCGTGTGTCTTGCAATCTTAATGAAATATCTACTTTTGATCTCTTCTCTGACCTCAAAGCTTTTGAGTATGATATTGACAGAAGAGAGAAAGCTGAAGAATCTCCTTCAAAGGTCACAGCACTAGCCGCTGTATCGAACCGTCGACACAGCATGCCCAGCTCGTCAAAGCCTAGTCATAAGAATGCTGATAGTGACGACGACATCTTGTCTCAAGATGAAATGGCGCTTCTCATGCAGAAGTTCAAGAAGTTCATCAAACAGTCTGGAAAGACTCCCTACAGGCCCAAACCTGTCCACAAGGTAAGTACCGAAACTTCATCCGATAATTCTAACATATGCTATAATTGCAGGAAACCAGGACATTATGCAAATAAATGTCCTCATCCCAAAGTTCAAAGGTTTCCGGAAGCCGAGCAACAAGAGAGGGATGAACGAAGACGTGCTTAGAAAAATAAGCTCAAGGCCCTGATTGGAGAATCAGAAGCCTCCCCCGCACCATCCAAGTCCGAAGAATGTCTTCAGGTGGTCACTGAAAGTGATTCATCTGACGATGAGTTCGATGATAAAGTATATATGTGCTTTATGGCCAAGGATATTCCGTAAGGTGAAGATAGAGACGATGAGGTAAGCTCAACCTCAATCATTCCTGCCAATGCATCTCATACTTTTGAAAACATGATGAATGAATTTAAAAACATTCAAAAGGCCCATGAGACATTGAAAAATGAGAATATACAGCTCCAATTGTCCAACCTAGAGCTGAAAGATGAAAATGACTTGCTGAAAATAAATTATGAAAACATGTCTATTGATTGTGAAAACAGCAAAGTCGATTTTGAAAAACTCATGGAGAGCAATCATCAACTTGCTCATGAACTAAGTGAGGTTAAAACTCACAATGAGATCAAGAGAAATGATTTCGTTCTACTTCAACCCAAAGTCAAAACTCTCGAAAAACAAGAAGATGAACTTGAGACCATTCTGAAATCGTTCGAGAAATTGTCCAAAAGAATGGAAGAAATTCTGAGCACTGGGCAACATGCTCATGATAAAAGTGGCTTAGGATACAGCTCATGTTCAAACAAAGGGAAAACTAGTACAGTGATTGTCTGGAGTGTGGAACCCATTCCTGTATTAAAAGATACCCCTAGTCCTGTGAAGGAACCTGCTGCACCGCGAAAACCGAAGGCTGCCATTCCGCCACCGCAATCCTATTCCAGACAGCGGAATCATAAGACGTTCCAACCTGTCGGACGCAACAAAGATGCTCCCGAGCATATCAACGGCCTGCAGTAGTTCGGAAGGAAGGTTGTATCCAAATACCAAAGGCACACTTGCGGCGTACTATCGGTCTGAGACGCCGAGGTATTGGATACAGGAGCCCCGTTATTCCTCGAGACAGCAAGTGCCCGGTCAGTATCAACAACAGCATTGGGAATCCAACTGGAGACCCAGAAGGCAAGGTGTTAGGCCAAAGAAAATGGTTCCACCTCCAAGACAGCACTCGTACTGGACTAATAATAATAACCCTGAATTTTACATGCATAATACTTATCATGGTTATAGCGACTACATATATGCCCCACGTAGATACCGCAACACTGTACCGAATGTGACCTACAGTAAACCAATTGCTGTCAGGAAAATTTGGGTACCTAAAGGCACTAACATTCATGGACCCAATAATCAAAGGGGACCTAAATCTACTTAATCTCTTTGCATACAGGACATTCTAGAGGAAGACATCTGGTACTTCGATAGCGGATGCTCTCGGCACATGACCGGAGATAGAAGCAAGCTATCAGATTTCGTAGAAGGTCGCGGTCCAAAAGTGCGCTTCAGTGATAAATCTAAAGGAAGAACAAGAGGGAAAGGAAACCTTCTTGTAGGAAAATTCAAAGTCACCGATGTTGCATATGTTGAAGGCTTACAGTTCAATCTACTTAGTATTAGCCAGTTCTGTTACAAACAGTTCTCGGTGAAATTCTATATAGATCGCTGTAGAGTCAAGAACATCCAGACCAAAGAAATTGTGCTTACAGGAAGCAGATCAGGTAACATGCATATTACTGACTGGAAGCCTATGAGCTCCTCAATTCCATGCTTTGTTGCCAAAGGCACTGCAGATCTAAGCTGGTTATGGCACAAGAGGATGTCTCACGTAAACTTCAAGACAATCAACAAGCTCTCAAGACAGGGAATGGTAAGAGGATTGCCAAATGTGTCATTCAAAAAGGACAGCATCTGCGGACCATGTCAGAAATGTAACACCCCCAGAATACATCCAGAAATGTTACACGCCATAGGCCCTTCTCACAAGGATCTACAAGGCTAAACTCTACTAGACTACAAAATGATTGACCGACCGGGATCAATCTAAATACAACGCAGACCGACAAGGTCATTAAACAATTCAGAAATAAATGAACTTTACATCTCAATAACAAAAATAAACTTGAACACGGAAAAGAATGACAACTCAATTTAATAAATGAAAACTACACCCATGCAAGGGTGAATACTCGAACGACAAAGAATTACTGACCAAAATGAAACAAAAGAAAAGACTCTGACTATGGTGTGATTAGTATCATTGTCCTCCATCTCCTTCCCAGCCAATCCTGTGACTGCTCCCGAGCTGCCAAAACCTGAGCGCATAACAGGCACCCACCCCCCGAAAACTCGGGGGTGAGCAAACTGGAATTTTGCTAGTGCAAGTACATAGTATACAAGATATACGAATAATAACAACACAAAGCTCAATAGTCGTGAAACCTTAACACAAACCACACATTTAAATGGTCAACACAGAATAGCATCACATACACAAGGTGAAAGATAATCACATTGTCATATTCTCTGTACGGAACATAACACCAATGAAACTTTAAACGAGCCCAAGGAGTCAGAAAAATCCCTTTTTATAAATGGAAAAGTATTTTGATAAGAAAGTTCGAAAACATTAATATTGACTCGGGCCATCTTGGGGTTTTGAAAATCAAATGGAAATACTTTAGAAAATATTTCAAAAGCTCTCGGGTCCTTGACCCAACATGTGGAAAATAATTTGCAAGAAAACTATTACAACGTTATTCGGGGTCCTCGCCCCAAATGATAAAACACTATCACAAGCAAATCATTTCAACATCTCACAGGGTTCTCGGCCCAATCCAAATAATATCATCATGAGATCAAATCTCAACATCTCACGGGGTGCTCGACCCAATACACAGAATAATCAACACAGTACAATCAAAGGCACAGCCTCTCATTCGAAAAATCCTGCTCAAGACCCCCGATTAATTAACCCTCGGAGATCTCGTAAAATATCCTTGGTTAATTAACCCTGATACCAATATTTAAAATAAGTTGGAACGAACTCCAGAAACACGAATCGCGGTCTACATCAAGACCAACATTTTAAGGCAAGTTGCAAAGATTTAAATTACGAAAATCATTTGGTAACGGGGTCTTAGCTATCACTCAAATATCCGTTACCAATAAGCCTGCCAGGCCCCTCCCTTGCACACCTATGTACCGGCGTTCACTCCACTATATTGGCCGCCCATTGCACATGTCACCGCGCCGGCGTTCACTCCCATAAGAGCCGCCCCTTGCTCGCGCATTAAGTAACACCGGTGTTTCACAAATCATATGGAGCCGCTCATTGCAGCGTACACCAGGCCGGAGTGCACGCCCCGACCTCAAAGGCACCCGGATATGACGTCTCTCATAACAAGTATTCACGTTGTGACAAATACCAAGCACACAATCAACCGAAAATACAAACATTACCATATTACCTCTATAAATACTATTCGTACTTTAGTCTAAGTTGAGTACGTCGACTAATATTGGTATGAATCACCCAACATTTATCTCCATATGTATATTTATATACATATACATATTGTAACAGCCCCAATCTGCTCAGGGATATTACACGCCGTAGACCCTTTCCTCAAGGATCTACCAGGCTGGTAACAACATAGAACAACTCAACAATGCCTTTAAGGCTAAAATGACTCAGTAGACCGATTTGGTCTTTCAATAAATACATACAACTCAATTACCTTACATGCCCACGCAGGGGTCAAATACAACACACTCCCGTACAACGGAAAAAAATACTGCAGCGGAAATAAAATACAACTAAACCAATGACATCATACGGATCCTCGTGTGATTAGTATCGTTCATCTTTCATCATCCTTCGGGCCGACCCTGTGTTATGCTCCCAAACCTGAATGCAAAAACAGACATCCACCCCCCGAATACTCGGGGGTTAGCAAAACTCCACTGTTTCGCTAGTGCAAGAACAAAGTGCAAATACGAGCCATACAATTCACATTCCACGAATAACAATAACCAGGAATCCTCAAAGATCCAAACGTAACGAAAAGTACTTCCCGAGGCATGAGTTTTGGTAAAACATTTCAAAACCAAAAGATCACAAATCAAGGGAAAACAATTTATAAAACGGTTTAAAATGCCATCGAGAGTTTTAATAGAAAACAATTTAGGATTATCAAATCCTTATCTTTCCAAAATCAACAGGGGTCACAGCCCAAAGGTTTTATTTTTCACAACTGAAACCAACAACAATACAAAAGGTTAAAACCCACGTCACGCGTCCTCGACGGACATAAAATACACACGCACCCATGAAGTTTCACTCGTGAATCCAGGGCGAAACCATTGGACTCCCTCCGTGGCCCCGTCGAACCCTCTCGAGGTGAGCAAACACATTCACAAAACATACACACGCACTCGTGAAGTTTTTACTCGCGAACCCAGAGTGAAGTCATAGATTCCCCCGAGGCCCCGTCGGACCGTCCCAGGGTGAGTAAAATACATTCACTAAACATACACACACAGTGGTGAAGTTTCACTCGTGAATCCAAGGCGAAACCATTGGACTCCCTCCGTGGCCCCGTCGAACCCTCCCGAGGTGAGCAAACACATTCACAAAACATACACGCACAGGCATCGCCTAGGACCGGAACGCCACCATGAATCCCACCCGAGGCCTCGAAGGACCCTCCCGAGCTGGCTAGCGAAACAATCAAGCACAGGCATCGCCTAGGACCAGGACGCCACCATGAATCCCACCCGAGGCCTCGAAGGACCCTCCCGAGCTGGCTAGCGAAACAATCAAGCACAGGCATCGCCTAGGACCAGGACGCCACCATGAATCCCACCCGAGGCCTCGAAAGACCCTCCCAAGCTGGCTAGCGAATCAATCATGCACAAATAACATATCATACCAAGGATATCCAAACAATTCACCCAGAGGCATCAAACACTTAGCAAAATACCACGTCAAACCACAATGCACCGAAATGAAACAATATACGTCCACACGCAAATACCAAGTGCATCATCAACACTAAACATATCCATAGGATTCACATAGTCACTTACAACCCACACAATATACAAAACACATGCGTTTTGAAAGTGGGCCTTTAACGAGGCTAGCCGAATCTTTTGAAAAAATCCGTTTCAAACAAACAAGCAAACATACCAAGACGATCACCAATCATCATATCCACAAAACAAGAAATGTATGGACAAGGTACTTGCCTCGAAATCGGCACGCAAGTATTCCGACGAACACGGCTCAACCGGAAAGCTTCGAAACGCCCGATGCTATCGAAAAGGAAGACGACGACGAACGGAAGGGTTCAACACAGTTTCTTCGCAAGAAACACGACCCTAACATCATACAATTAATAAATCAACGATCATACGATGAAGAATAATCGTAGAATGCCCGAAAACCCCTATATGACATTCTACCGGACACCTTCAAGGCGTCGATCAAGAACTCGACCAAAACAACGAATCGATACGATCCAACCATGGAATAACAAGGGAAATGATATAATACATCTAAATAATCATCAATCCATCATAATCCTAAGTTAAAACGGATTAAACGGACGAAATCAACCAAAATACCCAATTTCCCCAAAACTAGATTTCTTGAAATCTAACCTTGATTCGCTCGATCAAAGGATGTTATAGGATGGATGATTGATGATATGAACTCCAAGACTTCATGGATTGATTGTCCAATAACATCTTTCCATGATTCCCACGCCTCCAGCCGCGGAAGAGAAGAAAAGATTGAGAAAAAATGGTGAAAACCCGTCCGCAGGGCCTTAAATAGGCAGCCTGCCGGCCGAGTTACGTACGTAACCGGCCAAGGGCTTACGTACGTAACCGGCCATGGCTGAGACGCTGCCCAAAAATGCCGGCATCCTTACGTACGTAACCGGCCAAGGGTTACGTACGTAACCGGCATTACGTACGTAACTGCCGAGCGCTACCGTACGTAACTCGGCCAGTGCCGGCCTGGGCCCAGACTGCCCGGCCATGACTCGGCCGGGGCCAACTCCGACGGCCCGAATGACCCCGAAACCCGAACCTGAATACGAATCGAAGATACGGTTACGAAGTACTCGCAAAGACGAATTCGAGCACTAAGAGAACACACGATTCCGACCACCCGAAGGCTCGAAATTCGACAACGGAAAGTAATTACCCCAAACTTTGGGAAATTACGAAAATGGCCCAAAACGTCCGAAATAC
Organism: Orobanche coerulescens; assembly: GCA_033398695.1. Taxonomy (NCBI): domain Eukaryota; kingdom Viridiplantae; phylum Streptophyta; class Magnoliopsida; order Lamiales; family Orobanchaceae; genus Orobanche; species Orobanche coerulescens. Next base: position 158,644,484 of record CM065809.1, read on the forward strand.
ACGATACATGATCGAAACACCAAGCCGAAGCTTGCAACATGAATAATAACATTAAATGAACTTACTAGAAAGTCGAAACAATAGTTTCGGACGAGATTCGCAAGAATCGAACTCAAGTGCAGAAAAACCGCTTAAGAACACGGAACTCAACAAAATGATACCGAAACGAACTCGAATGACAAAAAGTGCAGAATTAATTATTCTCGGAATGACGAAACGGTCATGAGCGAGCCGTCCAAATGGACTTTCTCCGAAAAAAGAAATTACAAGAAATCGAAATTACGGGTATTACACACTACCCTCCTTAAAAGAAGTTTCGTCCCGAAACTTAAAACAAGTAGGGAGAAGCAATATCCCCTACTAGGAAAACTCGACGAGATACACAAAAACCGAAAACTCACGCCCGACGGCGAAACGCTGCATGAAACGCAAAGAGACATACGGTGGAAAAATACGCTCCACGACGACTAACACAACACCACCGGTAGAGACATAATAAAATCAACCTGTGACAAGCGTCATCAAACAGATAATACAGTCAAGTCAATTATCTGAACAATCACAAAACATTAATCAACTATTACAAAGAGACACGCACAATCAAGAAAATAGAAATAAACACACAAACGATCCACAAGGACAACCACAAACAATTCGAACTACGTCGAAATCCTCAAAAACTACACTAGGCATTTCTGTATCCTTACGGAGCAGAGACGCAACCTCAATCCTCAAATCTCTCAGCTACCGTCTCCCAATGCACGGCTCGGTGACCCACCCGGCCACACTCGAAACAGCTGACTAACGGTGAACGACAATTCTTCACGGTAGGAGATCAGGCAACAACAGTCAGACAACCCCGATCGAACCACAACGATCGAATGACAACAGTCAAACAATGACTCCGAAATCCCCACTTCAACTCCAGACATTAAAAGAACTGATAGAAAGTGAAAGATGTTACCTCCGAACAAGGTTCACAAGAATCGAACCGAACTTGAAAAAGTCACAATGATAAACAGATCGATCTGAAACAAGGTCACAACCAGTTCGAACGATGACAACCGAGACGTCAAACAAGTTCAAAAAGTATCGACGAACACGTGCAAGTCGATAGAATTTAGAAGGAGAAACTGCAGAAGTCAAAAATAATACGGGTATTATATTCGACCTCTTCTAAAAGAAGTGTCGTCCCCGAAACTCACAACAACGAAATCAAGGTGACAACACAACAAACAACCGACAGAAACATCCTTCGAAGGCCTCTCAAAGCCGGTCCTGATATCTGTGCTGAAGCGCGATCTCCGAAAGTCTCGGTAGCCAATTCGCAAAACTGAATTATGTGTCCCTCAAGTCCTCACTTGAAACGCGTTACTGACGAGAAGGACAATTGGTACGTGCATGCCCCCGTCACACCATGGTTGAAACACCTCGGCTCGGGATACCTAATATACAAATGCTAGATACAATGGAACATAATATCGCAAAACAACAAATCGGAGATGCCAACTTGGCATAACATATCAACGCATACAAAAATCACCACAACAATGGCATCGTTCGATGATTACAACGGCCCGAACGATAGCCAACACACAATCACAAACATCATGAAACAAACACCCATGTGCATAAACGCACAAAAATCCAAGCTTCAACAGCTCACACTCGTGCGACAACACGCAAATCACCACGAGGCGACAATTAGTAAATACCAGTTCACACCTCTCACAGAGGGCTAGTACAACAAATGCGTGGCAACACCTAGACGTTCATGCCACAAATTCGATCATACTCGGGAGAAACATCATAACGACAAAGCAAACATCGTACATACATTCCCAAACGCAAACGGGAATTGATAGGTTTTAAAAAAAAGAAAACCACCTTTTGAAATAATTTAGAAAAACACCGGTTGATCTTGAGTATCACCTTTCAAAAAAAAATACAAACGTGAAACATCGTTATCGAGACTTTGGAAAACCATCCTGCGTTTGAACAAAAATGAGGACACCTTACTTTTAGTGAAAAACTTTCAGAATATTCGACCCTCAGGTCTAAGCAAAGCATTTCCAAAATTGCTGGAAACAAAAAAAAAATATATTTTGGTCCTCAAGGTAGAAGAATTTTGAAACAGATAGTTGCGCTAGTAGGCGCCTTGAAAATACAATCCATTTAAAAGTACGTCTCGAATTTTATTTTGTAAGATACTCAAGGTTTTCAAAGATAATTCAATGGGCTGGAATGCCCAAAAATTTCAGGTAAAAAAAAAACACGAAATATTATAGCGCTGTGGGTCCCGCGCCGGAACCCACCAGGATAAAAACCATTTACAAAAACGCCAAAAAGGCTGATGACGGTAATATTTCAAAAACTTACAAAAGCCATTTACACAGTACTAAATACCGTCATAAGAATTTCGCCAAAATGATCAAGGCCATAATGCCACACACTCGGTTAAGGGAATCGGTTTTCGAAATAAAACTCAGTCGGTAAAATACCGAAAGTCATTACAAAAGAACTCACGCAGCGGAGTTCAACATGTACAATCCAGCAACACTACTCCTCATATGAGCGAAATATGAGAGTCAAATAACCCCATATCACGAAATCAAAATCCATAAGAGGATTCCGTCACTTAACAAATAATCATAAAAATAGCTCGTGTCACACGAGGCACAACACAAAGAAGGGAGACTTACATCCACAGGTCGCAAGAAGATGATGATCGCCCACGATACTAATCACGGCCAACAAACTCAGACGAGGCGTCGCGACACGACTCAGTCAGATAAAATCCGACGAGACAAAAACTCAACAGACACCACTGACCCGACAGCCTAGGTTTCCACAACCTAAGCTCCGATACCATTTATGTAACACCCCCAATCCGCTCAGGGATATTACACGCCGTAGACCCTTTCCTCAAGGATCTACCAGGCTAGTAACAACATAGAACAACTCAACAATGCCTTTAAGGCTAAAATGACTCAGTAGACCGATTTGGTCTTTCAATAAATACATACAACTCAATTACCTTACTTGCCCACGCAGGGGTCGAATACAACACACTCCCGTACAACGGGAAAAAATACTGCAGCGGAAATAAAATACAACTAAACCAATGACATCATACGGATCCTCGTGTGATTAGTATCGTTCATCTTTCATCATCCTTCGTGCCGACCCTGTGTTATGCTCCCAAACCTGAATGCAAAAACAGACATTCACCCCCCGAATACTCGGGGGTTAGCAAAACTCCACTGTTTCGCTAGTGCAAGAACAAAGTGCAAATACGAGCCATACAATTCACATTCCACGAATAACAATAACCAGGAATCCTCAAAGATCCAAACGTAACGAAAAGTACTTCCCGAGGCATGAGTTTGGGTAAAACATTTCAAAACCAAAAGATCACAAATCAAGGGAAAACAATTTATAAAACGGTTTAAAATGCCATCGAGAGTTTTAATAGAAAACAATTTAGGATTATCAAATCCTTATCTTTCCAAAATCAACAGGGGTCACAGCCCAAAGGTTTTATTTTTCACAAGTGAAACCAACAACAATACACAAGGTTAAAACCCATGTCATGCGTCCTCGACGGACATAAAATACACACGCACCCGTGAAGTTTCACTCGTGAATCCAGGGCGAAACCATTGGACTCCCTCCATGGCCCCGTCGAACCCTCCCGAGGTGAGCAAACACATTCACAAAACATACACACGCACTCGTGAAGTTTTTACTCGCGAACCCAGAGTGAAGTCATAGATTCCCCCGATGCCCCGTCGGACCGTCCCAGGGTGAGTAAAATACATTCACTAAACATACACACACAGTGGTGAAGTTTCACTCGTGAATCCAGGGCGAAACCATTGGACTCCCTCCGTGGCCCCGTCGAACCCTCCCGAGGTGAGCAAAAACATTCACAAAACATACATGCACAGGCATCACCTAGGACCAGGACGCCACCATGAATCCCACCCGAGGCCTCGAAGGACCCTCCCGAGCTGACTAGCGAAACAATCAAGCACAGGCATTGCCTAGGACCAAGACGCCACCATGAATCCCACCCGAGTCCTCGAAGGACCCTCCCGAGCTGGCTAGCGAAACAGTCAAGCACAGGCATCGCCTAGGACCAGGACGCCACCATGAATCCCACCCGAGACCTCGAAAGACCCTCTCGAGCTGGCTAGCGAATCAATCATGCACAAATAACATATCACACCAAGGATATCCAAACAATTCACCCAGAGGCATCAAACACTTAGCAAAATACCACGTCAAACCACAATGCACCGAAATGAAACAATATACGTCCACACACAAATACCAAGTGCATCATCAACACTAAACATATCCATAGGATTCACATAGTCACTTACAACCCACACAATATGTTGGAAAGTAAAACGCAGCGGAAGCGAAGTTTGATAAAGTTGATAATAGCGTTTTACGCATCTACGAGCATTAGATCTATTTAGGCATGCTAATCAATTAATTACTAAGATTAATAAGCAATTTAAATATTATTTATTATTTATTAATTAAATATGTTGATTAATTAAAATATCCTAATCTAGATCCAAGATCATAGGATATTACCTTTTGAAGCGTGTTGGTTACTTCCTTCTTGATCGCCTTGTATTTCTACCTTTAGATCTTCTAGAGTATGATCCGCCTTGAACCGGACGTTGTGTGGGCAACGAGCTACCGGATCTTGCTTGGACACCTATGGGATCGGCCGAAACAATATCCCTCACAATTCTCGATTTTCTTTTCTTCAAGTAATTCCGATGTGTAGCAAGAATTAAAGTGTTCTCTCAATTGTGGAATCAAAGACACAAGTCAAGATCCACAATTAAACACTTAGAAGAAAAATCGAAATTCCTTGTGCAAGTATGTGATAAAATCGGCCAACCTCCCCATTGTCCTATTTATAAGCTGTTGGACTACTACTAGGGATCTAAAGGAGGATTATGGAAGGACTCCCAATTAATTCATCTTACCTTATTAGGACTCTTCCTAATATATGATTAATTAATTAATATCAACTTAGTCCACTAAAAAGTTTGATATTTCACTTCCTACCAAAATCCCAAATTACGAAATTGGGCTCCTTATAAAATATATTATTTCCCGTGTTTAAGATATCGAATGTCCATTAATTAATTATAAGCTACTGATAGCTTTAATTAATTAATATCTTATCCAAGAGTAGTACCACTTGAACCTTATTATTATATCGGAATTAAATCCACCTGCAGGGTTTAATATAATAATCATTATCGAGCTCCTCAAGGGGACATCATCAACCCGCACGAGTCGGGACACGATTTCTAGTAATAATAATAATTGTCGTATAAACAATATTATTGCCCAAGATACGAGGCTTATTGAGTCGATCATTTTGACTCTCACCTATGATAAATCAAAGCAATAATTATTATAAATACATAATCAAATATTATATACTTAGAATTAAGAAATAATAATTATCCGAGATTTAGTTCTTCTTACAGTCAGTACAGAAGACACTATCTCACCTCGATCCTGTTCAACGTATGCAAATACGCTAATGTATGCTAATAGTCAAGACCAACTATTCTCAAGAACACACTACAACCTTTTATATAATTTGTCTAATAATTATATAGGTTGTGAACTATTATATTATTTTATAAGGCACCGATAATGTGATCTTCCGTGTGACACCAACACACCACATTATCTACAATATAAAATAATTAGACATTTCATTTGCATAACCATAACGTGAATTAATATGCAAAACATGTGATTAAATGTAATTAATATTCTCATAGGTAGTAACAGGGAATTTAGGTAATACAAGCATAAAGTATGCTTTGCAGTATACAATCCTAACAATCTCCCACTTATACTCAAAGCATGCTTTTAAGTATACTACTCTATTACATAGTCTCTCATTTCTCCCACTTATACTCAAAGCAATGCTGCCATACACCGTAATCCCATTCCTTCCACATGCCTTTCAAAAACTTTTGAAGGTAGGCCTTTCGTGAAAGGGTCAGCAAGATTATCTTCCGATGCAACCCTGGCTACAACTACATCTCCTTCCTTTACGAAGTGTCGTATGATGTGATACTTGAGGTTGATATGTTTACTTGCCTGATGGGCTCGTGGTTCCCTCAAATTTGCGACTGCACCAGTATTATCACAATAAAGTGTAACACCCTCTGGCAAATCGGGAATCACATCTAAGTCCTGCAGGAAGTACTTGAGCCACACCGCCTCCTTGGCTGCCTCAGAGGCTGCCACGTACTCGGCTTCCATGGTAGAGTCCGAGATGCATTTCTGCTTCACACTCCTCCAATTAATGGCTCCACCTCCCAGGCTAAACACATAACCCGAAGTAGACTTGGACTTTTCTTTGTCCGATGAAAAATCTGAGTCAGTGTAACCCACCTAAGCGGTGTCGTCGATTGATATACAAGCATGTACTCCTAGTCCTTCTCAGTACTTGAGTATGTGCTTGACAAAGAATCCGGTGTCACGGTCCCGGGTTTGACCGATATCTAGCAGCCATGCCCACGGCATGACAGATATCTGGTCTAGTGCAAAGCATAGCATACATGAGACTTCCCACAGCAGATGCATAAGGGACCATCTTCATGTCATCTATCTCCTTTTGTGTCTTAGGACACATGTTCTTAGATAGTTGAATTCCATGTCTGTAAGGTAGAAAACCTTTCTTGGAATTCTCCATGCTAAACCGCTTCAGCACTGTATCGATATAGGATGCCTGGGATAAGCACAACATCCTTTTCTTCTGATCACGAAAGATCCTGATTCCAAGGATGTGTCCTACTTCTCCTAGATCCTTCATATCGAACTGCTCAGATAGCCATACCCATACGTCCGACAATTCCTTCACGTTGTTTCCAATCAGAAGGATATCGTCTACATACAGTACAAGAAACATCAACACGTTTCCATCGCATTTCTTATACACGCAACTCTCACTCGGACATTGGACGAATCCATATGACTGAACAACTTTGTCAAAACGAGTGTTCCAAGATCTAGATGCTTGCTTAAGTCCATAAATGGATTTCTTAAGTTTGCACACCAAGTGCTCTTCTCCTTTAGCAATGAATCCCTCTGCTTGGCGCATATAGATTTCCTTGTCTAGACTCCCATTCAAGAATGCAGTCTTGACATCCATCTGCCAAATCTCCAGATCCAAATGCGCAGCTATAGCTAAAAGAATCCGGATTGACTTAAGCATGGCTACCGGCGAAAAGGTTTCATCATAATCGATACCCTCTTTCTGAGTATAACCTTTTGCAACAAGCCTCGCTTTGAAGGTTTCAACCTTCCCATCACGTCCTTTGTTTCGCTTGTAGACCCATTTACTCCCAATGGCTTGTACACCATCAGGTAGCTCTACTAGCTCCCACACTTGATTGGAATCCATAGATCCCATTTCTGATTCCATTGCTTCTTGCCAGGAGTAAGCATCTTTATCTTGGATTGCCTCCTTATAGGTCCAGAGAACTGATTCATCTTCGCCTGGGATTGATTCCGAAGACATTCGCACGCCTATGAATTGTTCGGGCTGACGAACAACCCTCCCACTACGACGAGGCAAATCCTGAGTTGGTGTAAAAGTTTCAGAATCGATACGTGGTGCAGTGTTAGTTGGCGCTTGTACGATTGGTATAGTCGGAGTCTCGCCTCGCCTCTTCCACTATCTCCCATGGGCTTGTGACTAATCATATAATCTTCTTCCGTAAATCGGGCATTGGTGCTAACAATGACCTTCGATCCCGGGACTATAGAACAAGCCACCCTTCGCTCCTTAGGATATCCTACAAACACTCGTATTTGCACGAGATGCCAACTTATCGCCTTCCTTATTCAGCACATGTGCCGGAGTACCCCAAATCCGAACATGTCCTAGATCGGGCTTACGCCCACTCCACGCTTTGTGGGTGTTTTTGGAATCGATTTCAAGGCACCAGTTTAGAATGTACGCCTGTTTCTAAGGCGTATCCCCAAAACGAAATAGGTAAATCAATAACTCATCATTGATCTAACCATTTCTAAAAGAGTCCTATTCTTTCTTTCACCACACCATTTTGTTGTGGAGTTCCCCGCGGTGAGTCGGGACGAAATCCTCATTCGCCAAGAAATCCAAAACTCTCCACTAAGGTATTCGCCACCACGATCGATCGTAGCGACTTTATACTCTTCCCATGACGCTACTTCGTTTCAGCCGTGAAGTCTCTGAACTTGTCAAAGGCTTCAGACATACGTCGCATAAAATAGATGTATCCATATCTCGAATAATCATCTATAAACGTGATGAAGTATTCGAAACCACCCCTAGCCTGGATATTCATGGACCACATACATCCGTATGAACCAATTCTAACACATTCTAAGCACGGTTTCCTTGGTTTTAAAAACCCTTTTGGTCATCTTACCTTCCGCATGGATTCACAAATTGGAAATGACTCAACTTGGAGATCATCCAATGGGCCATCATCTACCAATCTTTGAATCCTTTCAAGGTTTACATGTCCTAACCGTAAATGCCACAGATATGTTTGGTTTATGCTTGAAGGTTCTTTTCTCTTTTTAGGTTTAGACAAAGAGTTAAGTGATTTATGCATAGGAGTTTGTGCAGTATTAACGACATATAGTCCATCATTAAAAGTACCTTTGCAAATATATTCACAGCTTCTTTTCTTAATAATGGCATCATCATCAAAAGAAACTGAATAACCATCGCATTTTAATTTAGAAACCGAAATTAAATTCATTCTAAAATCCGGTACTAATAATACATTATTGAGAATTAATAATTTATCATTAATCTTCAACTGCACGACTCCCACTGCAACAGCCATAAGCCTAGAATAATCGCCCCAGTTGATGGTAATCTCGCCCGCACTAAGTTGCTTGGTTACCTGAAAACCATGCGAGTCAAAGCAAACATGATCATTGGAGCCTGAATCAACTATCCACGAAGTGGAAGAACAAGATGCCAAACATGTTTTGACTACTAGTGCACGAGACATACCTTTCTTAAGAGCAGGGCAATCCGCTTTAAAATGTCCTTTCTGACCGCACTTGTAGCACTTTCACTTTGGCTTTTTGTTCGCCTCGGGGTGAGGAGCCTTGCTTTTCACCTTGAGGGTTACCACTTGCTTCTGGCCAACCTGCTTCTTCTTCTTTCCCCATTTGGGTTTGGAAGAAGTAGCACCGGTTGCCGCAAGAATCTGATGATAACCTTGTTTGAAGAGACCTCACAGATCAAGCTCACGAAGTTCCTCCAAACTATATGTCCTACGGTTCATATTGTAGTTAAGGCGGAACTGCTCAAAGCTTCTAGGTAAGCTGCCTAAGATAATATCGACCTGCGTTTCCGCATCGATAGTAGCCCCCAATATGCTCAGTTCGTTCAAATGAGACATCATTTTTAGAACATGATCCCTCACTGGAGTCCCTTCAGACATTTGGGTTGTCATCAATACCCTCATTGTATTTTGTCTATCCGCCCGGTTCTGATGACCAAACATCTCGATGAGACTTTTCATCATTTCCGCGGCCGAGCCCATCGTCTGATGCTGATGCTGCAATACGTTTGTCAGTGAAGCCAAAATGTAACAGCGAGCCATCTCATCTGACTTTTTCCATTTTTGGAATTCAGCCAACTCTTCGGGAGTGACATCCGGTTCTGGTTCTAGAGGACTCTCCTCGATTAAGACAAATTTATGCCCCTCAGCAGTCAGGACAATGTCAAGATTTCTTTTCCAATCGGCAAAGTTAGTGCCATCTAGTTTATTTTCTTTGAGAATAACAGCTAGTTGATTGAAAGACATCTGAGAATAAAAATTAAAACATCCATCACATAATGCATAGCAAAATATATCGAAAAACCTCAAAACACGATATATATGCTAGCAACCAACACCTCAAAAAATCCGCACATGCAAGCCACGATCGTGTGGACGTTTACACACACGTTTTTCAAGTAGAGTTTTACGTCTTTAATTTTACTATCTAGTCAAATTACGTTATGACAAGTAAAATTAATAGTTGGTTCCTCTTGACCATGTATTAATTAACATAGACTCCGATGGGGAGCTTATTAATTAATACACCTAAGTGAACACCATAATTTAACATCCTTAAAATATTATCTTTTAAATAATAGTCCTACAGATGGAGAGGTCCTATCATAAAAAGTAATATTTACCTTATGTTATCATTTTGAAATTTAAAACTAGTGAACCTATAATTAGCACATCCGATATGGAGGAAGACTCTAATGTCAACGCGCATGCTAATTACTTCACAATTTAAATTAATTATGGAGGCCAATTTGATTTTATTTTAAAAAAATCAATCAATTTAATCACTTAGTTATTTTATCCTTAAGGTTTTTAATTTTCTCGTCCTAACATGCAAGGAAACATATCACGCATACATCCATACATGCCATACATCAAAACAATAAAAACCAAAATAAAGCATGGATAATTAATTATCCAATTATCATGGTCTTCTTCCTTGAGTTGAATCCGAGAATATCTTCGACTCGATCTCTCCCACTGAATCAAGCATCTCGTCGCTCCTCCTCCCGGGTCATGGATTTCAAAATTAAAATTTCACTTTTATGCAAAATTAATTACATAAAAAAATTTTAATTTTAAATCCGACTTCAATGACGCCTGAGCAACGCGGCGAAAACGACCGGACTAAAATCGATTTACCCTGCCCGAACCAAATAATCGCCGCCAGTCGTCTTTGCTCGCCGGCTGCTTGTCGGCCAAGCGCTTAGTTAGCCGGCGATCCGGTGCTCGCTCTATTTCTTCGCGATCCCGTCTTTTCCGAATTCGATTACAATTTTATACAAAATAAAATACATCGAAATTACATCAAGATTTACACGAAAAATAAAACCACCTAGAACTACCCGCGGATTTTCTCACGGGAAAAAACATTACATGCCTCAAAAACGGGCCAAACCAACAATTGCATAATTAATAAAAATAAATAAATAAATACACCATTCATATAAACCATGATAATTGGATCATATCACCTGCAAGAACACATCTAGCAAAATATTCCAACATCAAAATATGTGAATATTTAAATTTCTATCAATTAATCACTAAAATTAATTAAAATAGCAAAAGCCTAAAATTCCGGCTCCGATACCAATTGTTGGAAAGTAAAACGCAGCGGAAGCGAAGTTTGATAAAGTTGATAATAGCGTTTTACGCATCTACGAGCATTAGATCTATTTTGGCATGCTAATCAATTAATTACTAAGATTAATAAGCAATTTAAATATTATTTATTATTTATTAATTAAATATGTTGATTAATTAAAATATCCTAATCTAGATCCAAGATCATAGGACATTACCTTTTGAAGCGTGTTGGTTACTTCCTTCTTGATCGCCTTGTATTTCTACCTTTAGATCTTCTAGAGTATGATCCGCCTTGAACCGGACGTTGTGTGGGCAACGAGCTACCGGATCTTGCTTGGACACCTATGGGATCGGCCGAAACAATATGCCTCACAATTCTCGATTTTCTTTTCTTCAAGTAATTCCGATGTGTAGCAAGAATTAAAGTGTTCTCTCAATTGTGGAATCAAAGACACAAGTCAAGATCCACAATTAAACACTTAGAAGAAAAATCGAAATTCCTTGTGCAAGTATGTGATAAAATCGGTCAACCTCCCCATTGTTCTATTTATAGGCTGTTGGACTACTACTAGGGATCTAAAGGAGGATTATGGAAGGACTCCCAATTAATTCATCTTACCTTATTAGGACTTTTCCTAATATATGATGAATTAATTAATATCAACTTAGTCCACTAAAAAGTTTGATATTGCACTTCGTACCAAAATCCCAAATTACGAAATTGGGCTTCTTATTAAATATATTATTTCCCGTGTTTAAGATATCGAATGTCCATTAATTAATTATAAGCTACTGACAGCTTTAATTAATTAATATCTTATCCAAGAGTAGTACCACTCGAACCTTATTATTATATCGGAATTAAATCCACCTGCAAGGTTTAATATAATAATCATTATCGAGCTCCTCAAGGGGACATCATCAACCCGCACGAGTCGGGACATGATTTCTAGTAATAATAATAATTGTCGTATAAACAATATTATTGCCCAAGATACGAGGCTTATTGAGTCGATCATTTTGACTCTCACCTATGATAAATCAAAGCAATAATTATTATAAATACACAATTAAATATTATATACTTAGAATTAAGAAATAATAATTATCCGAGATTTAGTTCTTCTTACAGTCAGTACAGAAGACACTATCTCACCTCGATCCTGTTCAACGTATGCAAATACGCTAATATATGCTAATAGTCAAGACCAACTATTCTCAAGAACACACTACAACCTTTTATATAATTTGTCTAATAATTATATAGGTTGTGAACTATTATATTATTTTATAAGGCACCGATAATGTGATCTTCCGTGTGACACCAACACACCACATTATCTACAATATAAAATAATTAGACATTTCATTTGCATAACCATAACGTGAATTAATATGCAAAACATGTGATTAAATGTAATTAATATTCTCATAGGTAGTAACAGGGAATTTAGGTAATACAAGCATAAAGTATGCTTTGCAGTATACAATCCTAACACAATATACAAAACACACGCATTTTGAAAGTGGGCCTTTAACGAGGCTAGCCGAATCTTTTGAAAAAAACTGTTCCAAACAAACAAACAAACATACCAAGACGATCACCAATCATCATATCCACAAAACAAGAAATGTATGGACAAGGTACTTGCCTCGAAATCGGCACGCAAGTATTCCGACGAACACGGCTCAACCGGAAAGCTTCGAAACGCCTGATGCTATCGAAAAGGAAGACGACGAAGAACGGAAGGGTTCAACACGGTTTCTTCGCAAGAAACACGACCCTAACATCATACAATTAATAAATCAACGATCATACGATGAAGAATAATCGTAGAACGCCCGAAAATCCCTCTATGACATTCTACCGGACACCTTCAAGGCGTCGATCAAGAACTCGACCAAAACAACGAATCGATACGATCCAACCATGGAATAACAAGGGAAATGATATAATACATCTAAATAATCATCAATCCATCATAATCCTAAGTTAAAATGGATTAAACGGACGAAATCAACCAAAATACCCAATTTCCCCAAAACTAGATTTCTTGAAATCTAACCTTGATTCGCTCGATCAAAGGAAGTTATAGGATGGATGATTGATGATATGAACTCCAAGACTTCATGGATTGATTGTCCAACAACATATTTTCATGATTCCCACGCCTCCAGCCGCGGAAGAGAAGAAAAGATTGAGAAAAAATAGTGAAAACCCGTCTGTATGGCCTTAAATAGGCAGCCTGCCGGCCGAGTTACGTACGTAACCGGCCAAGGGCTTACGTACGAATCGCCATGGCCGAGACGCCGCCAAAATGCCGGCATCCTTACGTACGTAATCGACCAAGGGTTACGTGCGTAACGGCATTACGCACGAATCGCCGAGCGCCACCGCACGTAACTCGACCAAAGGCCGGGCCTGCATCGCCGGCCATGACTCGACCGGGGCCAACTCCGACGGCCCAAACGACCCCGAAACCCGAACTTGAATACGAATCGAAGATACGGTTACGAAGTACTCGCAAAGACGAATTCGAGCACTAAGAGAACACACGATTCCGACCACCCGAAGGCTCGAAATTCGACAACGGAAAGTAATTACCCCAAACTTTGGGAAATTACGAAAATGGTCCAAAACGTCCGAAATACACGATACATGATCGAAACACCAAGCCGAAGATTGCAACATGAATAATAACAGTAAATGAACTTACGAGAAAGTCGAAACAACAGTTTCGGACGAGATTCGCAAGAATCGAACTCAAGTGCGGAAAAACCGCTTAAGAACACGGAACTCAACAAAATGATACCGAAACGAACTCGGATGATAAAAAGTGCAGAATTAATCATTCTCGGAATGACGAAACGGTCATGAGCGAGCCGTCCAAATGGACTTTCTCCGAAAAAAAGAAATTACCGGAAATCGAAATTACGGGTATTACATATATATCTATACGTATATCTACACATATCTCTCTCTCTATATATATATATACATATATATATATATATAATATAAATACAGATATTCATAACATGATTCCTACATTTCAGCAACAATGATTTCACGTAATTATAATTCGTATATCAAGGTACTTGCCTTGGTAATCTCTCGCGAATACTCCGAAAATACAGTTGATTGGAACAATCCGGAACTCCAACGGAAATGACGATTGGAAAGGCTCAACACTGGATTATCGTAGGAAATTCATCCTTAATATCCTATCATTAAATAAACAATCAATCACACGAGTAAAAGCATAGAAAGATGGCCAAACCCTAACTGTTCTCTTCGTAACGTACGTTACACACCTACGTAACGTACGTTACGTCTGCACGTTAGCGCCCGCAAGCTACCAAGACTAACGCACGCTAAGCATGCACTGGACAGTTCTTCTCAGTTCAGATGACTGCCTTGCCTGAGGGTATAGCGTACGTAATACATAGAGCTTAACGTACGTTATATTCACACATATATACTATGTGAATCAGAATGATCCTATGGTGTTGATGTCTACGAATTCCAGGTTAATCATCCCATCATAAGACTTACTCCAAATCTCGATTATAGATCCTCAAAGGTAGTTCAGAAAATCTGAGGTTGTTATCAACATTAAGTCTATGATCATTATGGAAACACCATACAATACGGTTTATTATTCTCAGAAAATTTCCTTACTTGATCATCATAACAAGAATCGGACTATAACATTCTTAACTCGGGTAACTAAAGCATGAACATTCCAACTTCCAAAAACATGGTGTTCGGATAAAAATCATCTATGGAGCTTAATAATCCCAGTGGTATGTTCATAACATCCTTAAGAACACGAATTCAAGATTGAGGCAGCATTAACATACCTTAATATGAAAGAAACGCACATACAAGAGGTAGCATCCAACTCCGATTGCTTGAATGTCAATCCAAGATGTTTCGTAACTTAAATGATCGAGTTTATGTGATCTATAGGTGTTTTAGAGGGCTGGAGACTCTCTAGAAATGAAGGAAAATGAAGTGCAAGTGAAAGGGACGAAGTGAAATGAAATGGGGTGTTGTCCATATATATAATATCTTGAGCTTTACGTACGTTAGCCTTAGCCATTTACGTACGTAATCGACTTAGCGCACGCTACCATTCGATCTTAGCGTACGCTATCATTCACTGATAGCTTACTGTCTCATTTTGTACTAGCTTACGTACGTTACACCCTATGCATTACGTACGTAAGCTACACACATTAGTGTACGCTAGTTACAAACCTTAGCATACGTTAACACCCGTTGACCCCAAAACTGTCCAGGTTCATCCGCGGGAATCTTTCCGAGCCCCACCACCAGCCGACCATGTGCTAGCCAGCCTGTTCAATCATTGACCTCCTTACGTACGCTACGTCTAGTTCGTAGCGTACGCTATCGGTAGCTCGTAACGTACGCGTAGCGTGCTTTACGACGTAGTTGCATCTGAAGGATTAAAAGTTGATATTATCATGCATGAGGATATGAATACGGAAACGATCGTACTTCGATTATTGATAGCACAAATTCAGGTAATACAGGGTTCAAATACGGACGAAAATACCCAACAATTTATCCGGATATTACAAGAAAGGCAAGCAAATCAAGTCAACCCTGAAGAGCAAATACTACCTTTCAACCCACAGAGTGTTGGAGATGCTACACATGGATCTCTACGGTCCTGTAGACCCAGTAAGTTTGGGAGGTAAGAAATACTGCCTTATTGTTGTTGATGATTATTCCAGGTATGCTTGGACAATTTTCCTAAGCAAGAAGAAGGAAACAACATCAAAGCTGCCAGAGCTCATGAGAAAGCTTCAAAATGAAAAGGCATTGAGTATCGTGTGCATTCGTTCCGACAGAGGTACAGAATTTACTAACTGCTTTATAGAGCAATACTATTCGGAGAATGGGATACAACACGAATACTCAGCTGCCCGTACACCTCAACAAAATGGTGTTGCCGAGTGAAAGAACAGGAGGCTGAAAGAAGCTACAAGGACAATGATTGCCACAAGCAAGTTGCCACAGCGTTTCTGGGGTGAAGCAACCAATACAACATGCTACACTCAAAACCGCTGTATCGCCACCACAACAAAACAGCATACGAGGTATGGAACAACAAAACTCTGTTAGTTTCGTATTTCCACATTTTTGGATGCAGGTGTTATGTGTTGAATAATGGCAAGGATCAACTTAGAAACTTTGATGAGAAATCAGATGAAGGAATATTTGTAGGATACTCCTCCGTCAGCAAAGCTTACAGGATTTTTAATAAAAGGAAGCTGACGATCGAGGAATCAGTTCATTTAGTGTTCGACGAACCTCACCATGACCCTACAGGAGTAGAAGATGTTACTCAGAACATCCAACAATTTTCCATCCTAGATCCACCAACTCCCATAGAACCTGTTGTTGACCTAGAAATCAACCCGCAGTTGTAAAAATCGACGTAGATGAAGCCGACGCTGTACAAGCTGAAGCTGTATCTACAGAAACTCTCGATACAGTATGGGACCCTGAGTTAGAACCTGACCGAAGATGGTTGAGAGATCACCCACAAGAGCTGATCATTGAAAACATAGATGCAGGTGTTTCTACTCGAAGGAGAATACAGAGTACACAAGGAAATGTACTTTGTGCACAAGAAGAACTAGATACTGAGAAATCACCTTTTCCTGAATGGAAATCTCAATCCGAGCTTAGAAGACTCAACATGTGCACTATTGCTGTATTCTTAGCTCAGTCTGAACCTGTTTCGACCATAGACGCTCTTAATAATTCTCATTAGATAACATCTATGGAAGAAGAGCTTAACGGTTTCGAAAGAAACAATGTATGGTATCTTGTACCCAGACCTACGCATCAATCGGTTATAGGAACCAAATGGGTATTTCGAAACAAAAAGGATCAAAATGGACTTATTATAAGGAATAAATCCAGACTAGTCGCACAAGGCTATAGACAAGAAGAAGGCATAGACTATGATGAAACGTTTGCCCCTGTATCCAGACTAGAAGCCATTAGGATATTCTTAGCCTTTGCCGCCCATAAGAGCTTCATTGCATATCAAATGGACGTCAAGAGTGCATTCCTGAATGGAGATCTTGCCGAAGAAGTTTATGTTGAACAACCACCAGGGTTTGCCAACACAGATGGCATCGACCTAGTATACAGGCTGAGGAAAGCACTGTATGGACTTAAGCAAGCCCCTAGAGCCTGGTATGAAACCCTGTCCCAGTATCTAACCAATAATGGATTTGAGAAAGGTACTGTGGACAAGACCTTGTTCAAAATACAGGAATGTGATGACCTTCTAATGGTGCAAATCTATGTAGATGATATAATTTTTTGTTCAACTAACCTTGCTTTGTGTCAAAAGTTCTCTCATCTCATGCAAAGTAAATTTGAAATGAGTATGATGGGAGAACTTAGTTATTTCCTAGGTTTGAAGCCTACAGGTATTTTCATCAACCAGGAAAAATACAGCAAGGAGCTTCTCAACAAATTTGGAATGAACACTTCCAAATCATCGCCAACTCCCATGAGCACTTCCGTGCAAATAAGTGCTAATGAAGCCGGAAAGTCGGTTGACCAATCACTCTACAGGAAGCTTATTGGCTCGCCTCCCAACAGCCAGCAGTGCCCGATATCCAGCTTTGTTGGAGTGTGTGCGAGATATCAAGTAGCACCCAAGGAATCACACTTCAATACAAACTAAACGAATCCTCAAGTACATTAAAGGAACAATCGATGTAGATCGTGGTATCCTAAAGAAGGCGGATTCGATTTAGTTGGATATAGCGACTCGGATCTCGGAGGCTGCAAGCTAGATAGGAAGAGTACAAGTGGAACTTGTCACTTTCTTGGACCTAGACTCGTTTCTTGGTTCAGTAAGAAGTAATTGGCAAACTCACTTTCCACGGCTGAATCAGAATACTATGCTGCTGGAAGCTGCTGTATGCAGATCCTTTGGATGCAGCAAGAGTTGTCAGATTATGGAATTGAAGCCAGAGAGACGCCAATCATGTGTGATAGCACGAGTGCAATTGCAATCACGCACAATCCTGTCCTTCACTCGCGCACTAAGCATATCAACATGAAGCATCATTTCAAAAGGAATCATGTCGAGAACAAGGATGTTCGGCTCGAAAAGGTTTATACAGATATTCAGTTGGCCGACATCTTCACCAAGCCTCTCGACACAGCAAGATTCAACATGCTTAGACAAGAATTGGGATTGCTACAGCCTGACTCCCTGTAAGTATTTACTGTTTTTACTCAACAATTGAGGGGGAATGCTGTAAGACCCAAGAATACAGTATCCACCATTAATTATCTGTACACTCAGAACCGTCATTACAGCACTGTAGTGAACAAAGTGATATAAATCATCATATAGCTGACGTGTGCAATAATTAAGGGGGAATACAGTATGACCCATGAATACAGCATTAGTCTGAAAGTTGTTGTATGGAATTAAAACCTATATGTAACTTTTAAGGGGGAACGTTGTATCGTCGCGAAGACAGCACATACTATAGGATTTCGATTCAGTATATATATATGTTATATTCTAATATTTTATTTTAAAATAATTTTTGTCCACGTGCTCTGTTTTCATGTCAACATCATTTACATTAAATACTTTACACGACATCTGGACAACTGAATCTCAAAAGCCGCGACATTTCCAAATTGTTTAATGTTTTAAACCGCCGTTTAAGGCATTAAGGGTATCAACAAATGTCAGAAGTGGGACCCGCTCATATTTTAACATTTTAATGGATCAGTGTACCAGTTACACTCAGTCCATCTTGACCGTTCATTTCAAAAACCGGTTCCCATCCCTTAAATCTGACCATTCGTTCTCTGAGAAACCCTTCTTCGCCGCCCACTATAAAAGGACTGATATTGCCATTTGAGACTCTTTACGCCTTCTGGATATTCTTAGAGCACTCAAGCAAAAACAGTCTACAAGTTTTCTTTGCATTTTTACTGCGAATTTCTCTTAATCTCTTTCATATTTTCTTGAGAATCATCAATGGCTGCTCAGACCTCTGTCGCCGCCCTCAAGAAAGCCTCAAACATCATCGACGGACGGATATTCTCCAGATCTGTCATCATCGAGCGTATTCTCTCTGAAACAAATCACGTCGAACCCATGGAGTTCATCATCACCAGGATACGTCAGCAAGGCCTCTACCGCCTTGGAAGCCACACTACTGAGAAATACGACGTCCATCTGGTTGAGGACTTCTACCTCAATGCTGTCGTTCGCTTTCTGCCGATGGCTCAGGGAGGCCACGTAGCTGATATCACCGTCGTTATTCGTGGAGTCGAGATATGCATCAACAGAGATCTTCTCCAGAAAATCTTCAGGCTGCCCGCTGATGGCCTGACCACGGAAGACCTTGAGACTTTTGGGTCTCAAGAGCTGTTGACCTCCTACTATGGATTGTTCACACGTTCATCTTCAGTTGAAGTTGTGCACACCACCTGTTACAAGAAGAATTTTCGTCTGCCATATGTGTACTTGCACGACTTTTGTTGCAGAATCATTAAGAATCGCACTGGTGCATTTGAAATGTGCACTAATCTGAGATTTAGAATGATGGTTGCGATTTTGACCTGTGAAAATGTCAACTGGTGCCAGATTATTTTGAAGCGTCTGCAGGAATAAGTGTTGAAGCCTGCCACTCAAAAGAAATCTTTTGCTCTGTTTCTGAACTACATTTTGATGAAATGCGGATTACCACAATCCGCAGATGCTAAGAAAATCAGTTCCAGAATCTACTTAGGAGGCGTCAAGCCTTCGGCTTTTAACCAGAGCACCCTGGTCAGCAATCATCCAAAAGTCCGTAGTATGCCAGTTTCTGAAGATCCAAGGGATGTTTCATCGAAATCCCAGAGTATGGAATCTTCCAAGAAACGCAAGATATCTCACAGCAAGACACCTACTGCTGCTGAGAAGCCAAAAAGGAAGCTAAGGAGGCTTTCTAAAGCCAAATCTACCAAAACCTCTGAGGAAGCTTCTACCGTGGCGCAACCCACTGAACAACTACCCCAGGGCCCAACCTCTGCGGAAGAGGTGCCCGCTACTGTATCAACAGTAGATCCTGAGCCTTTGGCGGCTAAGACGGATGATCCGACATCTGCCAACTTAGAAGACTTTATCGAGTCGGCTGCCCCTTTGGAGCCAATAGCTAACTCTCCTATACAGGATTCCACACCCGTACAGGATCCACCTTCCTTCGGGGCACCATCCCCTGTAAGGAATCCCTCTTCCCTACAGGATCCCACACCTGTAGAGGAACCCCTCACTACAGCGGACTCAGACGTTGTAAGAAGTCCCTTCCCGGACACCATTATCAACAAAACCCTTTTGTCTGTGCAGATTGATCAGGCTTATGAAAGATTCCTTCAATATAAAAGCTACCGGCTAGCTCCATACGACACGTTATACAACTGGAGTGACTGGAGCAATGAAGAGAGATTTGTGTTGGAAGTGACGGACTCGACATAATTTGAAGCCCTGATCCAATGGGACAATCTCTACTGCAAAGAATTGATTGAAAGCCATCTCTTGCTCAAATCCGATGCCAGACGAAAAGGAAAAGATAAGTCCGAGGACTCTCCCCATGATCCAAAAGAAGACCATGACTCAGACGACGACGACGATGCCTTTCAAGCAGGTCTGAGAATGAGTCGTGAGGAGGCTCAAGGAAGAGAAGCCTCTCAAACCAAGAATGACGAAGGGCCATCAACCCGAAGTGAGCCCCCATCGCCACAGCAAGAAAATATTCCTGACGATGAGGAATCAGTCCCTCAAGTCGACGAAGAAGAAATTGTTTTGGAACAGGCACCCGAGCCTGATGCCGCAGAAGAAGAAGAAGTATCCCGCGCTGTCCAGCAAGAGGAATCAGTCCCTCTGCCAGAACATGCGGAAGCTGAGAGATAACAGGAGGAATCAGTCCCTCTTGTACCCATGTCTACAGATACATCTTCGCAACAGGAGGACACCGCAACCCCTACCGTCGAACCCGAAACTGCTGCTCCCGCCCCATCAACCTTGGAATCTGACGACGGTACTACACCTGAGGATGTCCAACTCAATTCATGTCCTAACGTGAATCTGAGAAGGTTGAATGGAGTCGAGGACTTTGCCAAGCCGGATTCTCCCAACACTGCTACTAGGAAAGAGCGATTGCGTGCTCTTGGCCTTCAAACCGTCTTTATCCAGGATGCAGTTAATGCCCTGTCTTCAGTGGAAAAAGCTCTAAATTGGATGCATACTTCTGCTGTTGAAGAGATGACTGGGTTACAGCATGAAGTTTCTCGAGTAGTCGAAGCCTTCACTGTTTTTCCAGAAGTCTTCAAACAAGCCCTGAAGAATCTGCAAGATAAACAAGAGCAACTCCTGAGAGACGAAGCAACTAAAACTCGCATATCCGAGGCCAAGACAGCAGCTTCCATGATCGAAACAACTTCTCACTTGCGAGCCCATGATAATAGTATGAAAGATATGTCGCAAGTGCTCTCCACCCTTGTCGAAAGAATGACAAACATTGAGACGAAACAGGATGCCGCACTGGAAATCCTAAGACGTCTTGATGATGCCAAAAAGGGGGAAGAGGCAAGAGAAGCAGCAAGGAGAATAAGGTTACAGCATGAAAGGGAATTTAATGCTGCTCAAGACAGCATTACCGCTGAATTGAATAAATTAGCTCCTCCCTCTCAAAGTTTTAGGATTTCAGGCTCCCGACCTGAGTTCAATGACCCCAATGTCCCCTGGCAAACCTTGATTCAAAGACCTTCTGAGATTCGTCTGCCAACCAACCACAATCCCACTGCCGAGGAAGTGAAGCAATGGAGGAAAAATGAACTGATGAGATATTTTGTTAAACTCGTCAAGGAATCCCCCATCTTCAAAGGTTATAAAACATTAGCGGAGGCTACAGACAAATTCTCGAAGTTGTTAGAAGAAAGAAATCTTCCTTGACAACAAGATTTGAAATCAAAGCATAGAAGATGAGATCGGATCACCCATCCAGAAGACTGGATTCTTGCCTTTGACAGATCGTATGATGGTAGAGCTATCTATCTAGATCGAGGCAACGACTCCCTACAGCACTGGTGGCGTGGAACCGAGCATGATCCAGAAAAGAGGCCATGGAGACATTCTGATTATAGGAGCTGAAATCCTTGTATTTTTGTTTGTAATTTTTCTTTCAAAACAGCAAATCTTGTACTTTATTTTTGAATATCAATAAAAATATTTGCTTGTCTTGAAAGATTACAACTCGTAATCTACTGTGTTAATGTATGATTACTTAACTTAAATTGTTGGGATAAATCACAAGTATAAAAACTTGTCTGAAATTAAGCTGTACGAACTTGTCTACGAACAGTTCATAGATTCAGTTGTATGCATCTAGAATACATTGTAAGATTGTGCCTGCGTGCCAATCATAGGTTTAAGTTGTAAAAATTCTTAGCTGTATTGAACTCGCCTGCGAGCAGTTCACAAATTAGACTAAGTTGCTGAAAGCCAGATCATTTGACAGAAGACCAAGAAATCTGCCCGAAGTCATCAAGAAAGTCATTCGCTTCATGAAGAAGGTTTTGGCATCATCAAGAAGGACTTGAAAGATTTTAAGTCTTGTCAAATTGTCAAAACGGGGGAAATTGTTGGGAAAACAATACCCTGTATCGAATTTGTTAGATAAACCATGTATCGATACTACCCTGTATTGATCGAAGTGTCATATGTTTTGACAATATACCAATCCTGCATACAGTAAGGAAACTGTATCGATAAGCTGATCTAAAAGTGTCAACCTGTATCGAAGATCTCTCATAAGATCCAGCATACAGTACAGCAAAGAAGTCTCAAGAAGACTAAGTATGGAAGCTGTCTCGAATTATCAAATCAGTGATCCTTCCATACAGCTCTCAACAGGACAAAGAAGGAATCTTCAGTCTTCACCAAAGTCAAGTCCCGTTGATAAAGAAGTATTTAAATACTAAAGGGATAAAGTATTTAAATACTGTAAGTCAGAAGATCTTCAAATCCCGCAAAATCCGGATCGTGTTTTTCATTCCGTTGGAACGGAATCTTGCTCAATGGATTTATCTCAACGGATATATTTCAGAGACTATATATATCTCCAGAGTTTGAAGATCGAAGACTACTGAATGACTGAACTACAAATCGATCAAGCTTACAAATAAATATTCACAGCAAAACATATCTCAAGCTTACTGCTATTCAGATCAAAGAGATATACAGTGCTCAATAACTTGAACAACACATCATCAGCTAGAAGCTCATAAAGTCAACGCTGTTGTTCATACCCTGTTCTATCCTTGAACAAACCCAGATCAGCCCTGTGTGCGCTGAGTAATCTTTGCTACTTTAGAACTGTGTGTGAAGAAGCCAGTCAAAGCATTAGCTCAAACCAATCTGTGTGAACGGTTGAAGCTAAGATCATTATATCAATCTGTGTGAACGATATATTGATTAGTTTATAATTACGTATTTGTGTACGCAGTAATTATAATAAACCTTTTACTCATGTGTGGAGGACCAATGGACGTAGAGGGATTTACCTAGAACCACTTTAAATATTGTGTTATTTACCTTCAGCTTTTATTGTTTTATTTAACTGTGATATTTAGGTATACACTGCACATCAAGTTGCTGTATCCACAGCAACTTACTGTATTTAAGACTTCCGCTACGCACTCAGATTTAAAATCAGTACAGCTTGTTGTTTAAAACGCTTTCCAAGCTGTATCCAGTATACTTAGTGTCTAACAAAAGGTAACCGTCAATTCATTAATTCAAGACTAGTATTCCGGAATAACTAAATTTCATAGCATCACAACAATGCATACATGATCAACCATGGAACCGCACCATAGGCTACGGAACCCTTAGGGGACCCGTCGGCCCGCCCCAGAGTGGTTAACCCAAATTATCCGTGGAATCGCACTAAAGGCTATGAAACCCTCAGGGGACCTGTCGGCCCTCCCCAGAGTGGATATAAATAAACATGCCATTCATATATCTTACTTTCAAAGTCGAGAACGTACAATCATAAATATATACTTGCCTTTGAGACATCGAGAAATTGAATGGAAAAGAGTATGGGTTCGGTAGGTCCAAGAACGCGCTTCCGGCACCTAAAAGATTCGTAAGGGATATGATAATCAATAATCCATACTCATAATTCACGAAGAAACTCCCGAAACCCGTTTACAATTCACAAAAATACAAGGGTAAACAACTAGAGTTTGGAAAATCACCCAAACCCTTACAAGTCCGAACACGGAACAAACAAATCCATAAAATCATAGGAAAAGCATGTATACGGGATAGATACATCATAATCTCAGGGTTCTCAAGCTTCAAAACGGATAAATCGGACGAATATAGGAAAAAACCTAAAATTCCCAAAAAAATAGGGTTCTAAGGATTTTTACCATGATTTGGACGATAGAATGGATTAGATGTTGTTAAATCCTTGTTCTCCAACCAAAGATGTTGATATATGAATAAAGATCGCTTCCAAACTCCCCAAATCGCCTAAATCCGCTGCTCCCGATCGGAAATTGAGTGAGGGGATGAAAAATGACAAAAAGGAAGTCAACTGTCCAATACATACTCGCCCAGTCTAGCGCACGCTGCGCCTAGATTATTAGCATGCGCTAGCAAGGTCACTGGGTAGTCCAGTGGCTTCTGCCAGCCCCGTTAGCGTGCGCTAATCGCCTTATCTTAGCGTGCGCTAGCCAAAAATGGTGTCCAGAAACTGGAGTCCAGAACCTAATGTCTTCTGCCCTGCTCGAGTCTTAGCGTGCGCTATTCGAAGACTAGCGTACGTTATTTTATAGTCTAGAAAACCTAACAACCTCACTGCCGCTGCCGACCAGCCCGTTACCGTGCCCTACGGACGGATGATAGCGCACGCTACTGACCACGAATAGCGTGCATTAACAAACTCCTAGCGCGCGTTAATTGCCAGTCCAGAAAGCAGTATGAGTTACTGGTTCTGACCTAACTGGTCCCTTAGCGCGCGCTACGGCTCAAAGCTAGCGTGCGCTACTGAAGCAGAATTAGCGTGCGGTATCTTAGGCCTAGCGTGCGCTGTTTCTCTAACCCAGAACACTTCCGCAAGGTCTAAACAACACGATTGTGATCCAAACAAGATACTAAACTCTATAACAATATCGATAACATCACCAAGAGTTTGCAGAGCGACGAAATAAGAAAAAAATGGCAAGGTCAAACAGTCAATAAAAGTACGGGTATTATAGAGTCGAGCTCGAGTTTGAGCCGAGCTTACTCAAGTCGAGCGTTGGTCGAGTTTTGACCGAGTCGATCTCGAGTAGCTCGCGAGTTGTCTCATCTCATTTACACCCCTACTCCAGATATTACTCAGTGATGTTTTCCTCGAAGCAAATTTGGTATACCAACTTTATGTATACTGTAACTTGAATATTATGTCATATTGCTTCTTTTTTGGTTAATTCTTTAAAAACCACGGGAAAAGAGAGTCCATATATATAGGAAATAGATCATATGAAAACTAATTACCTTGTGAAATCTAGAAACTTTTGTAGGCCATTGATATTAGTGATCTAACGGCTGTAGATGAGTAGAATTATATGCATTTATATATTTTTTTATTGCATTATTTGTTGCATATACTAGATTTGTTGCATATATCGGAGTTGTTTAACAAGATTTTACATATTGAGTACCTTTTCTGCGTTTAGGCTCGATTCTCGTAAATCTCGTTCTAAACTGACGTTTCATTACTTCTGCGAGTTCCTTTAATATTTTTAGATATGTTATGACTTCCTAAGATTGTTAGTTGGCCTCGAATCGTGATTCTCGGGGGGTCTGGGCTGTTTTGTAATTTTTTTTATAATTTTGGGTACCATTATTGGAATTGTTATCTGTTCCATCGAATGGTTGGAATCATGTGCTTTGATGGGAGAGTGAGCTTGCATGTTGTTGTTTCTTATTAATGCTTCGTTATGCGTTGGTAACTATCTAGTTTTATGCCTTCCGCGACATGTATATTCTGACAGGGGTTCACAACTGTATTCTGTATCAGAGCAGTTAGCGCACATTAACAATATATATAGCGCGCGCTAAGGTGTATATATAGCGCACGCTAAGATCATATGTAGTGCGCGCTAACCAGGCTGGACAGTAAGTTCTGGTTTCTGGGGTGGGTTGATTAACGTACGTTATAGTTCTATTGCGTACGTTGCTGAGTAGATTACCGTATGTTATATATATATCCCATTGCGTACGCTAATGAGCCAATTAACCTACGTTATCATTTCGTTGCGTACGATAATGCGTATGGACAAAATATTCTGGATTTGGACAGTAGGTTTAGTGATTCTGGACTGAACCAGGTAGCGTACGCTAACACATAAGTTAACATACGCTAACACAAAAGTTAGCGCATGCTAAGGTGACATTAACGTACGCTAACGGGGAGGACAGAAGCCTCTGGACTATGCATTGCCCAGGATAGCGTACACTAAGCATGACCATAGCGTACGCTAATCATTGCCAGTATAAATAGGACAGCAGTAGTTAATTTCGTCATTTTCCTATCTTCTTCTTTTTCCTTGGCGATTCTCGGCAATAGGGGATTGAGTTTTGTGGATTCGGACCGGGCATCATCACCTATCCATAATTTGGAGTCTCTAGTATGGATTTAGAAACATCCAATCACCTTTCATTGTCCAGACCAAGGTATACTTCGTAGAACCCTAGTTTTTGGGATTTTGAGGGTTTTAGGATGATTTCGTAATTCTGAATCGAATTAGCCTAGATTGTTGTTAGATTATGATTGTATGCTCGTAATCTTTGATTTTTCCTGTCGTTTTGTGGACTGAAATTCCGTGATTCCATCGTTGGTCGATTATGATCGATTTCGCCTTCGTAGTGTCAGACAAATCGTTCCTAAGGGTAGAATCTAGAGTGATTCTTTATATTCCAGTAGTGTTGTAGTTGATTGAATACCATTGTGTGCTAGGAACGACACTTTGGAGTGAGTTTGGATCGAAGCCCTCTCTGTTCACTGTTTCTTCACGTCATATTAATCAAGGCAAGTACATATGTTACATTATGTTATGTAGAATGTAAATTCGACATAAATGATAATTCGTGATAAATGTGTGGGTGTGATGTTGTTGTTCTTTCACCTGGGGACGGTTCGACGGAACCTCTAGGGGCCGCTACCAAGGGGTACGGCCGCGGAAGTGGTTTCCCACCTGGGGACGGTCCGACGGGGCCTCTGGGGGTCGATACTAAGGGGTACGGACACGGGTTACCAAGTGGGGATTTTGTGATAATGAAATGTGATGCATGCTTTTCTTGATGATCATGTCGTGATGAAAATGTAGTATTCCGGAATATTATTTTTTTAAATGTTGTCTAATGTGAAAATCATGTTGAATTATATTCGTATGTAATTTTATGTAAATGTGTACTTGCACTAGCTATTCGAATGCTAACCCCTTAAATGGGGGAAATGTGTTTCATGCATTTCAGGTATCGGGCGGACTGGGGAGCCGGCACGGGATGCGCATGCAAATGATGGTCAAGCATGATGATGAGGCTCGAGTCTGCGTCGTTTATTTTATTATGTCTATGTTGATTGTTGGAGTCAGTCAAGTAAACGTACTTTTGTTTTAAGGATAAAACTGAAGACCCCTGCATGGGCAATGAATTCGTTTTACATTCCGTTTTCCTGCATTTAAATATAAATATTTTAGCCAAGGCCACGACCTTATTTACATTATTAAATAGTGTTGTTATGGGATTTATTTTAATTTGTGTGAATGTCCTAGACTGGTAGACCTTGATGAAGGTTCTACGGCGTGTATTAACCCATATGAGAATTGGGGTGTTACATTTATGGTATGGGAGCCTTAGATTGTGAATACCTAGGCTGTAGGTTAATTTGGGTCTGTTAGTCGTAGGGAATGTCAATGGTTCGGGTATGGTACGGGTATGCCTCCTCCATAGCCCTACCCCATTTGATTCGGATCGGGTTCGGGTATTGCCCATCGGGTAATCGGGTACCCAATGGGTATTCGGGTACCCGTATACCCTATATTTACAAATATAAATATTTTTTAATATGTATCATATATTTAATAAAATTAATAAATTCAATTTTGTATAATAAATATTTAAAATATTATATTTTATATAATAATATACATAATATATAATATAATATAATATTTATGCATAATATATAATAATAATGTATTTATATAATTCAAACGGGTACGCGGGTCGGGTAATCGGATAATATACTATACACATACCCTACTCGTACCCGATCACAAAATTTCGGGTTCGGCCAATACCCGACCCGATTTCGGGTTTATCCGACGGGTAGGATCGGGTACGGATAAAATTGACATGCCTAGTTAGTCGCATCGTAAGAGTCAGCTGTTGAGCCTAATATCATCGTGCTACCATCTATTCGTGCGACCCGTGGCTGTAAGTCTCCTCAAACTATTACGCTTCTGTATTACCTTCATTATGTGAATTTGGAATTGCGAGTTGGGGTACCGACGTTGTAAATTTTGCTGATCTTGTTTATTTTCAATTCTTATTCCTCGGTATGTTGAGGGGTCATGGTAGATCAGCTCGGGGACGCGGCCGAGGCCATGGTTGTGGTGATGATGATGAGGGAATTCCACTTCCCCAGTCATCCGCGGATTCGGCTTCACATTCAGTGTCAAATACTCTGCCCTTGAGTTCTGACGGACAGCAGGACTTATTAGTCAGCCAGGTCCAATCGTCGGGTAATAACGCCAACATAGGAGCTACTGCTATACTTAAGTAGTTGGTAGCTCAGTTAGCTCAGATAGCTCAAGGTGGGCACCAGAATCCGCCCCCGACTGCGGAAGACGAAGCTAGCAAATGGCTTCAGAAAGTGGCAAAGATGCACCCCCTCGTTTTTCTGGTTCTACTGACTCCCTAGGTTGGGAGAATTGGCCTTTCCAGTTGGGAAGGACCTTCGATTCCGTAGCTTGTCCTGACGACAGGAGGGTGCCTATTGCCCAATACCTCCTGGACAAGGAAGCAGCGAAGTGGTGGGTGGCAGTGGCGTCCAGAGATCGTGTAGCCACGTGGAATGAGTTCAAGACCGCTATGGAGGTGGAGTACTGTCCACCGCCGGTTAGGGAGCGTAGGATTGTGGAGTTCTTTACATCTACGCCTCAGGATTTATCGATATCCTAGGCCATTATCACTTATAACCAGCAGTTGGCATACGTGAAAGATCAAGTGAGAACCGAGGTCGACAAGATTTGCTACTTCAATATTTGCATGAAGGCGCATATCATACAAAGCATGGCACCACTCATGTGTGCCACATTGAAAGAATACCAGGACCACACTCTAGCGATTGAGATGGCAGTCCCGGAGTCAGAGTCTGGATCCGTGGCTAGAAAACAGAAGACTTCTGGTAACTTCTCAACCGGAAATGGGAATCGGTTTCCTAAGTCGTTGTCCGCTCCTGCATCGGGAAAGAGATCGTTTCATCAGGATGGAGTCTCATAGAGTAACCGTCCAATTCAGTCCTCTATCCCTAGTAGGGAAGTATGTTTTAACTGTAGTCAGAGTGAGCACTTGGTGAAGGACTGTCCGTTTCCATTGGTTACATGTTTCTCATGCGGACGGAGTGTCATCGTGCGGCCCATTGCGAGGTAGTAGCCAGAACAGTCAGAGCTCCTATGGTAACTGCAGCACAAGGAAAACCAAGTGTCGGTCAGAAGGCTCCAGTTTCACAGTGTTGGTCCCAAGAATGATGAAGACTATCCTCACTGTACCAACACGAGTCTTTTCTAGCGCGCTTTGTCTTCACTCACGCGCACCCTGAGAAACTTTCCAGGGGGTCACATAGGGTAACCGTCCAATTCAGTCCTCTATCCCTAGTAGGGAAGTATGTTTTAACTGTAGTCAGAGTGAGCACTTGGTGAAGGACTGTCTGTTTCCATTGGTTACATGTTTCTTATGCGGACGGAGTGTCATCGTGCGGCCCATTGCGAGGTAGTAGCCAGAACAGTCAGAGCTCCTATGGTAACTGCAGCACAAGGAAAACCTAGTGTCGGTCAGAAGGCTCCAGTTTCACAGTGTTGGTCCCAAGAATGATGAAGACTATCCTCACTGTACCAACACGAGTCTTTTCTAGCGCGCTTTGTCTTCACTCACGCGCACCCTGAGAAACTTCCCAGGGGGGCTCCCATCCCATAACTACTCCAGGCCAATCACGCTTAACTTTGGAGTTTCTATGAGATGACTACCAGAAAAGAAGATGCATCTTGTTGGTATGAGTAGTCCAAATCAATTCATTTAACCACTTTCTAGTGCAGATCTCACAGGTCGAATCGCAAGCCGCGCCTCACGCATTTTTAAGCCCATGCAGGCAGGATGCTGGACCGAAGTCCAACAATCCCCCTCCCAGTACCTGCCAGCATCTCAGCCCCATAGTTTGGAAACCTCCGCGAACTAGATTTGATCACACAGCCCTCTAGCGGCTGGATTCATTCACAGTCCTCCAACACTTGAGATCAGCATCTGTTCCAGCTCCATTTACTTCTGCTGCGCCAGTATCTCAGTTCCAGCATACTATATTTGATCACATAGCCCTCCAGCACCTGACAACCTCCACAACGCCAACATCTTAGTTCCGGCCAACTGGAAACATTTGCTGCATGCCTGCCTCTCAGTTCCAACACTCTGGCAGCCTCCATTGTAGGATACTCCGAGGGAATACGCACCCGTGACCTGCTCCAATACCAATTGTTGGTCCCAAGAATGATGAAGACTATCCCCACTGTACCAACATGAGTCTTTTCTAGCGCGCTTTGTCCTCACTCACACGCACCCTGAGAAACTTCCCAGGGGGTCACCCATCCCATAATTACTCCAGGCCAAACACGCTTAACTTTGGAGTTTCTATGAGATGACTACCAGAAAAGAAGATGCATCTTGTTGGTATGAGTAGTCCAAATCAATTCATTTAACCACTTTATAGTGCAGATCTCACAGGTCGAATTGCAAGCCGCGCCTCACGCATTTTTAAGCCCATGCAGGTAGGATGCTGGACCGAAGCCCAACGCACAGGGTCCTTAGAGTTTAGGTCGAGGTAGAGGTCGGGGTCAGCCGGACCGCCGTGCAGTGTCGAGTTCGGGATCTGTACACCCCCGTTTATATCAAATGAGACGCACAGAGGAGATAGATACTCCGGTGGCATCAAGTACCACTCAGATCCTTTCTCATCCAGTTTCGGTGCTTTTTAATTCGTGTGCTACTCATTCTTTTATTGCATGGGATTGTGTGTGTCGTTCGGTATTGACTGTTTATTTTAATGTGAGCCGTTTGTAGTGGGTATGCCTAGTGGGGATCATATGGTTGGGAACCGTGAAGTTAGAGACTGCCCAATGAGGATCGGGAACTGAGATTGGCCCTCGAACCTCATTGTTGTAGACTTAAAGGGTGAGGATTTGATCCTCGGGGACGATTGGCTAAATCGTCACGGTGCTATCATAGACTATCAGACTCGTACTATCTCGATAGTGGCTGAGGATGGCACAGAACATACACTTGTGGGCTGTAAACCGGGTAGATCGGGGAGTGTGATCAACGCCTTGAAGGCGCTGAAACTCTTGAACCAGAGTTACGTAGGCTATTAGTGCTACGCTTTGAAGGCAGAAGATAGCAGAGTTGAGAGTCATCGATTCCAGTTGTTAGTAAATACCCCGATGTATTTCCGGACGAATTACCAGGATTACCACTGCAATGGGAAGTCGAGTTCCCTATTGATTTAGAGCCGAATGCAGATCCTGTTTCTCGGGCACCGTATCGCATGGCACCATCAGAGATGTTAGAGTTAAAGAAATTGGGGGAATTGCTAGATAAAGGGTATATTCGGACGAGATATGGCCATTACGAGTTTTTGGTTATGCCTTTCGGGCTAAGCAATGAACCATCAGTGTTCATGCAGTTGATGAACAAGGTCTTTATCGAGTTTCTGCACAAATTCGTAGTCGTTTGTATTGATGACATTCTTATCTATTCCCAGAATCAGGAGGAGCACACTTTACATCTTCGTATTGTGCTAGACATTTTGAGAGCTGAGCAATTGTATGCGAAGTTTTCCAAATCTGAGTTTTCGCTCACGGAAGTAATATTCCTCGGGCATGTGATTTCAGCAGAAAGAGTTCGGGTTGACCCACAGAAGATAGAGGCGGTACTGGCGTGGGAACCACCTAAAAATGTGAAGGAGGTGAGGAGTTACCTAGGACTTGTGGGATACTACCGTAGGTTCGTCGAGGGGTTTTCCAGGATCGCTCGACCACTTACTCAATTACTTCAAAAAACTCATAAATTCGAGTGGAACGTGGATAGGCAGAATAGATTTGATGAGTTGAAGAGACGTTTGACTACCGCACCGGTTCCAGCCTTGCCACAGGGGAACGATGACTTTATGGTTTGTATTGATGCTTTGGGCCTCGGACTTGGATGTGTTTTAATGCAGAGAGATAGGGTTATTGCTTATGTATCTCGACAATTGAAACCATATGAAGCAAATTACCCTACACATGATTTGGAGTTAGCTACGATCATTTTCGCTTTGAAAAGGCATTATCTCTATGGGTCGTCGTGTAAGGATTACACGGACCACAAGAGTCTGAAGTATATATTTAGCCAGCAGGAATTGAACATGAGGCAACGTAGGTGGCTAGAATTAATTAAAGATTACGATCTGGAGATTATTTATCATCCGGGCCAGACCAATGTAGTAGCAGATGCGTTGAGGCGTAAGCCAATGGTTCTTTAGATGTTAGAAGTACTTATGCCTCAAATCCAACAGGATCTGATTTGTCAGAATATCAAAGTTTGGCTTCAGAGTGCGTTAGAAATCACTTCATCTTTGATTGATGATATCTAAGCGAGGCAGTATGATGACCCATTTTTAGTTCAGTTGAGGGAGGATGTGAAGAAAGGAAAAGCTCCTTGGTTTGCATGAGGACGGAATTTTGAGATTCCGAGGCATACTGTGCGTACCATGCGATGTCGAGTTGAGACATAAGATTTTGAGGGAAGCTCACACTACACCTCATTCCATACATCCTGATACAAGTAAAATATACATGGATGTAAGGAGTAATTTCTGGTGGAGCAACTTGAAGGCAGAAGTTTGCGAGTTTATATCGAAGTGTTTGACCTGTCAGCAAGTTAAGATTGAGTATCACCGACCCGCGAGGTTATTGCAACCACTTTCTATTCCGGAGTGGAAGTGGAAGGATATTTCTATGGATTTAATTACCAGTATGCCTAGGACTCGGACCCGAATGAACATGATTTGGGTCATTGTCGACCGACTAACCAAATCTGCTCATTTTTTGGGTATTAAGGACACTTGGGGACCGGAGAGACTAGCCCGGGTGTTCATTACAGAAATAGTAGGTTGCATGGGACTCCCAAGAGTATTTTTTCTGATCGAGATGGTCGATTAGTATAACATTTTTGGCCGGCTGTTCATCAGCTTTGGGGACCGAGTTGAGACTCAGTACATCTTGCCACCCTCAGACAGACGGACAGAGCGGACGATACAGACGTTAGAGGATATGTTGAGAGCCTGTGCTTTAGACTAGAAAGATGATTGGGAGTCGCACCTGCCGTTGATTGAGTTTACGTACAATAATAGTTGGCACGCCTCGATCAAAATGGCACCATTTAAGGCTTTGTATGGAAGGAGGTGCAGATCGCCACTGTGTTGGGATGATGCATCTGAATTGATTGGTACCGAACCGAATTTACTAGTTGAGATGAGAGAGAAGATTGCTTTGATTCATAATAGGCTGTTGACGGCTTAGAGTCGACAGAAGTCCTATGCTGACACGCAGCGCCACCCGTTAGAGTTGAGGTTGGGGATCATGTATTACTTAAGGTATCACCGACTCGGGGAGTTTACCACTTTGGTCAGAAGGGCAAGCTTAGTCTGAGGTACATTGGACCTTTTGGGGTTTTAGAGCGAATTGGAGATCTTGCATGTCGGTTGGGTTTGCCACCGTCTTTGAGTCACGTACATAACGATTTCATGTCTCCTAGCTAAGAAAGTACGTGCTGAATCCTAGCGATATTATTAATTTTGGAGAGATTGAACTAGGACCCGACATCACATTTAAGGAGAGACCGATTCAGATTTTCGAGCGTTGGGTAAAGCAATTTAGGCACAAAATCATTCCTTTGGTTAAAGTGCAATGGTCAAGACACGGATCATAGGAGGCGACATGGGAAACGAAGGATAAGATAAATGCGAGATATCCCGAGTTATTCACTTTGTAAGTTTCGGGACGAAACTTCTATTTAAAGGGAGAGAATGTAATATCCGCACTTTCTATTTTTTAGTAATTTTCATTTTTAGTGTATTTTCATTTCGGACGGCTCACTGTAATTGTTTTGGTATTCCGAAACTATTTTGTTCTGCATGCATGGCCATCCGAACGAGTTTCGGAGTTGTTTTACAAGATTTTACATATTGAGTAATTTTTCCGCATTTAGGCTCGATTCTCTTAAATCTCGTTCTTAACTGACGTTTCGTTACTTCTGCGAGTTCCTTTAATATTTTTGGATACGTTACGACTTACTGAGATTGTTAGTTGGCCTCGAATCGTGATTCTCGGGGGTCTGGGATGTTTTGTAATATTCTATAATTTTGGATGCCATTATTGAAATTGTTATCCGTTCCATCGAATGGTTGGAATCATATTGATTCATGCTTCGTTATGCGTTGGTAACTATCGAGTTTTATGCCTTCCAAGACGTGTACATTCTGATCGGGGTTCACAATTGTATTTTGTATCAGAGCAGTTAGTGTACGCTAACAATATATAGCGCGCGCTAAGGTGGTTTATCTAGCGCTCGCTAAGGTGGTTTATCTAGCGCACTCTAAGCTCATATGTAGCGCGCGCTAATCAGGTTGGACAGTAAGTTCTGGTTTCTGGGGTGGGTTGATTAACGTATGTTATAGTTCTATTGCGTACGTTGCTGAGTAGATTAGCGTACGTTATATATATCCCATTACGTACGCTAATGAGTCAATTAACGTACGTTATCATTTTGTTGCGTACGCTAATGTGTACGGACAGAATA
The DNA here is from genome assembly GCA_033398695.1 of Orobanche coerulescens. Taxonomy (NCBI): domain Eukaryota; kingdom Viridiplantae; phylum Streptophyta; class Magnoliopsida; order Lamiales; family Orobanchaceae; genus Orobanche; species Orobanche coerulescens. The sequence continues at coordinate 158,679,933 of CM065809.1, forward strand.
TTCTGGATTTGGATAGTAGGTTCAGTGATTCTGGACTGAACTAGGTAGCGTAAGCTAACACATAAGTTAACGTACGCTAACACAAACGTTAGTGCACGCTAAGGTGACATTAACGTGCGCTAACGGGGAGGACAGAAGCCTATGGACTGTGTATTGCTCGGGATAGTGTATGCTAAGCATGACCATAGCATACGCTAATCACAGTATAAATAGGACAGCAGCAGTTAATTTCGTCATTTTCATCTTTTTCTTCTTCCTTGGCGATTCTCGGCGATTGGGGACTGAGTTGTGTGGATTCCGACCGGGCATCATCACTTATCCATATTTGGAGTCTATAGTACGGATTTAGCAACATCTAATCACCTTTCATCGTCCAGATCAAGGTATACTTCGTAGAACCCTAGTTTTTGGGATTTGGGGGGTTTTAGGATGATTTCGTAATTCTGAATCAAATTAGCCTAGATTGTTGTTAGATTATAATTGTATGCTCGTAATCTTTGATTTTTCCTGTCGTTTTGTGGACTGAAATTCCGTGATTCCATCGTTGGTCGGTTATGATCGATTTCGCCTTCGTAGTGTCCGACAAATCGTTCCTAAGGGTAGAATCTAGGGTGAATCTTTATATTCCAGTAGTGTTGTAGTTGATTGAGTACAACTGTGTGCTAAGAACGAAACTTTGGAGTGAATTTGGATCGAAGCCCTCTCCGTTCACCATTTCTTCACGTCATATTAATCAAGGCAAGTACATATGTTACATTATGTTATGTAGAATGTAAATTCGCATAAACGATAATTCGTGATAAATGTGTGGGTGTGATGTTGTTGTTCTTCCACCTGGGGACAGTTCGACGGAATCTCTGGGGGCCGCTACTACGGGGTACGGCCGCGGAAGTGGTTTCCCACATGGGGACGGTCCGACAGGGCCTCTGGAGGTCGATACTAAGGGGTACGGCCACGGGTTACCAAGTGGGAATTTTGTGATAATGAAATGTGATGCTATGGTTTTCTTTATGATCATATCGTGATGAAAATGTAGTATTCCGGGATATTATTTTCTTATATTTTCTAATGTGAAAATCACGTTGAATTGTATTCGTATGTAATATTATGTAAATGTGTACTTGCGCTATCTATTCGAATGCTAACCCCTTAAATGGAGGAAATGCGTTTCATGCATTTCAGGTATCGGGCGGACTGAGGATCCGGCACGGGATGCGCATGCAAAGAATGGTCAAGCATGATGATGAGGCTCGAGTATGCGTCGTTTATTTTATTATGTCTATGTTGATTGTTGGAGTCAGTCAAGTAAACGTACTTTTATTTTAAGGATTAAATTGAAGGCCCCTGTGTGGGCAATGAATTCGTTTTACATTCCGTTTTCCCGCATTTAAATATAAATGTTTTATCCGAGGCCACGGCCTTATTTACGTTATTAAATATTGTCGTTATGGGATATATTGTAATTTATCTGAATGTCCTAGCCTGGTAGACCTTGACGAAGGTTCTACGGCGTGTAATAACTCATATGAGAATTGGGGTGTTACAAAATTGACTGAAAAATCATTTAAAGTTGTAGCCCGGGCATCCAGTCCGTTAAACCCGTGGGCTAATTAGTCCGAGCAAAAAAGATCCGAATCTAAACGGATTGTGAAATATCGATCATAACCCTGTTTTTGATAGGTTAAACGAACTGGTCCGCCGGGTCTGAGCCCGTTTAAAATCTCTACTTGCCACTAATAATTTAGCTAGGAAACATCAGTAGCTAAAATATATTAAGCCAATTCACAATCTATTAATTATTATTTGATAATTGGTAGTCTTAAATTAACTAATTACTATTCACTCCCTTCGTCCGTCAAAAAGTGCCTTACTTACCCACTTTCATTTGTTCGCAAAGAAGTGCCCTACTTATTTTTTATACAACATTACCCTTTAAATTTCTCCTTAATTACTACCCATTGCCATTGTTGGACCCACCCCAACCCAATAAACTAAACTAATAACCCACTAACTAATTTAATTATCCAAAACCCACAACCCACTAATTATTCCTAGGCGTGAGCAAAACCGAAACACCAAAAAAAACCGATGAAATCGAAACCAAATCAAAACCATCGGTTTGGGTTTAGTGACCGCGCTGTCGAGACGCGTCAAAATTAGATATTTATAAAGATTCCTTGACTCATTTATACTAAATAGTAGTATTGGCAAGTAAGGGTCGAACCCACGAGGAACGGTTGAATTAATTAAACTTATCGAGTTGAATATTTTTGAGGAGCAAAAAAATAGTAGTACAAAATAAATAATAGTGCTAAAATAATAATACTAGATATAATAAAGAGGGGGGGTTGGTTTAAAGTAAACAAACTAATATAACAAGTAGGCAAATAAAAAGAAGTAAAATTTTAGTAAGGAAAAAACGATTGTGATTAATAGCCAGTTCTTAGTTCTGTTATCCCTCGTTCTAATTTAATTTATGAATTAATGCAGCACTTTATCTTTCCTTAATTCCTAATGAATTCCTACTCTGAAATCAACAACAAGCTCTGTTAACCCCAATCGTTTCTTAAATTTATTTAATCAAAACAAGCTCTTCAATTAAACCTATCTAGACGAAGGATTCAAAACAAGCTCTTCAAATCTTGTTCGTTAGATGCATTAAGAACCAAAACGATGGAAATAGACAAGATATTGTGTTGGGAAAAACAAACACCCTGTATCGAATCAGCCGGGATACCCGATCCCTGTATCGATTGTTATTTGTTATTGAGAAGGTTTTGACATATATGCCAAATACAGTAAAGGAAACTGTATCGAGGCTTAAGGATTTATCATGTATCGAAGACCAGCCTCGAATCAGCATAAGTGAAGCTCGTCAGTACAGCAAGAAGACTTGTAATAGATCAAGTATGGAAAACTGTCTCGATGCCCTAAATACAGTCACCTTCCATACAGTTCACAAAAGGACAAGAAAGAACACAAGTCAAGTTCCGTTGAACAAAGAAGTATTTAAATACTCAAGGATAAAGTATTTAAATACATCGATCTTCAGATCTTCGAATCCCGCGAAATCCGGATCATGTCATATTCCCGTTGAAGGAAATCTTATTCAAACGGACATCTCAACGGATACTTTCTTCAGAGGCTATATATATCCTTGAAGACATTGAAGATCAGTTACCAATTACGAATCAAAGTAACTCTCAAAGCTATCAAGTTATCATCTGAGCAAACATATCTCCAAAGCATACTGCTATTAAGAACGAAAGAGATATACAGTGCTCAAACATCAAGAAACATTTATCATCGTATCTTGATATTCAAAGTCACTGTTCTTACCGGTTACCTAACCTTTTACCTCTGTGTAAAACCGAGCTCTGTGTGAACTCAACAAGTTATTCGACTGTGTGGGACGAATAAGGACGAAGCTTTGGGCTGTGTGTGAAGAAGCTAGTCAAGAAGTAAGCTTTAACCAATCTGTGTGAACGGTTGAAAGTGATATTCTTTGTATCAATCGTGTGAACGATACAAGGATAGGTTTGTTTATAATTACGTAGTTGTGTACGCAGAATTATATACTAAACTTTTACTCTGTGTGGAGGACCGGTGGACGTAGAGGGTTTACCTCGAACCACTTAAATTATCGTGTCATTTACCTTCACTTTTCTTGTTTGAAATTACCGTGATATATTAAGTATACACCAAATACTCTGTCAGTATCCACGGCAACTAATCGTATCAAGACTTCGCTACGCACTCGATTTAGATTCCATACGATTTGTTGTTTAAACTACTTTTCCAAAGCGTATCCAAGATACTTAAGTGTCCAACAAGTGGTATCGGAGCGGTTGATTCTAAAAAGAATCAATGTATTTCTTTTCACCGAATCGATTCAAATCACTTATTTTCAAAAGCAGTCTCTTTCATTCCTATATTATCGGTATGGATACTTCTATGATTAACAAAGTCCCTATGTTCTCTATTAATGAATTTGACGATGGAGAATTAGAATGGAAGCTCATCTTGCGGCAATGCACGAAGAGATGATCTTTGTTATACAGATGGTCCGATCAAGATCATGAAGGTCAATCCGGCCGCAAGGATTGAGGGCCAAGCCCATGCCGAAATGCTCGAGAAGGAACGCGAGCAATGGACAACCGATGAAAGGAAGCGAGCCAATCTCGACAACGTGGCTAAGAACGCGTTATTTGTCACTCTTGACAAAGGCACGTTCTCAAAGGTAAAGAGCTGCAAAACAATGCAAAGAAATCAGGATAAACTCAAGTTAATTTGTGAGGAAATGAGCTCTCAAAAGAAAACAAGATTTCAAAACTTACTCAAAGAATTTGAATCTTTTGAAATGAAACCAACGGAAACACTTGAGGAACTTGACCTCATTTCTTGGTATTGTTGGTGAACTTGAAGCGTTGGGCAAGATTTACACCCAAAAGGAGAAGAACTTAAAAATTTTCGAGATCTCTCGGCCCGATGGGACATTAAGACCACACTATGCGTGTATCATGTAATCTTAATGAAATATCCACTTTTGATCTCTTCTCGACCTTAAAGCTTTTGAGTATGACATTGTGAAGAGAGAAAGTCAAGAATCTCCTTCAAAGGTCACGGCTCTACGTATCGAACCGTCGACACAAAGATGCCTAGCTCGTCGGCTTGGCCACAAGAACGCCGACAAAGGACGACATCCTGTCACAAGATGAAATGGCGCTTCTAATGCATAAGTTCAAAAGTTCATTAAACAGTCTGGAAAGACTCCCTACAGGACCAAACCTGTCAACAAGGTAAGTACCGAAACCTCATCTGGTGATGCTAACCTGTGCTATAACTGCAGGAAACCAGGCCATTATGCAAACAAATGTCCTCATCCCAAAGTCCAAAGATTGCCTGAGGCCGAGCAACAAGAGCGAGATGAAAGAAGACGTGCTTGGAAAGACAAGCTCAAGGCCCTGATTGGAGAATCAGAAGCCTCCCCCACACCATCCAAATCAGCAGAATGTCTTCAGGTGGTCACTGAGAGTGATTCATCTGACGATGAGTTCGATGATAAAGCATACATGTGCTTTATGGCCAAAGATGTTCCGAAGGTGAAGACAATGACGATGAGGTAAGTTCAACCTCGCTTATTCCACCTAATGCATCTCATACTTTCGAAAATATGATGAATGAATTCAAAAACATTCAAAAGCCCATGAGACTCTAAAATCGAGAATATACGGCTTCAATTAACAAATCTAGAGTGAAAGATGAAAATGACTTCTTTAAAATAAACTATGAAAATATGTCTCTTGATTGTGAAACCAAGAAGGTCGATTTTGAAAAACTCATGGAGAGCAATCATCAACTTGCTCATGAACTAAATGCGCTTAAAACCCATAATGAGAGCAAGACAAATGATTTGGTTCTACTACAAACCAAAATTACAACTCTCGAGAAGCGAAACCGAACTTGAGACCATTCTAAAGTCTTTTGAAAAATCGTCCAAAAGAATGGAAGAAATTCGAGCACCGGCAACATGCTCATGATAAAAGTGGCTTAGGATACATCTCATGTTCGAATAAAGGTAAAACTAGTCTTGTGTTCGTCAAGAGTGTGGAACACATTCCAGAATCGGAAGATGTTCCTAGTCCCATAAAGGAACTCTTTGTCTGAGAAACCGAAAGCTGCAATTCCGCCTCAACTCTACTATTCGAGACAGTGGAACCAACAACCACTCGAAGGCGTAATCTACAAAGATGCTCCACAAGCATATCATCAAAGCCGAAAGTCATTCGAAAGAAGACGGTATCCAACCACCAAAGGCCCGCACAAGAAGACACTCGGATGAGTGCACCCGTGTATGGATACAGGAGCCCCGTTATCCCTCAAGACAAAGGATGCCGATTCGGTATCAACAACGGCATTGGGAATCCAACTGGAGACCCGAAGACAAGTCATAGGCTAGAAAAATGGCTCCACCTCCTAGACGGCACTCGCATCTTGAATAATAATAATCCCGAATTTTACATGCATAATAATTATCGTGATTATAACAACTACGGATATGCCCCCGTAGATACCGCAATCTTGTCTGAGTACATCCTACGAGAAACCAATTCTTTGTCAGAAAATCAGGTACCTAAAGGAACTAACATATATGGACCCAAAATCAAAGGGGACCTAAATCTACCTAATTTCTTTGTTACAGGACATTCTAGAGGAGGATACCTGGTACTTCGATAGTGGATGCTCTCGTCACATGACCGGAGATAGGAGCAAGCTATCTGATTTTGTAGAAGGTCGCGGTCCGAAAGTTCGCTTCGGTGATAAATCTAAAGGAAGAACAAGAGGGAAAGGAAACCTACTTGTCGGAAAATTCAAGGTCACCGATGTTGCATATGTTGAAGGCTTACAGTATAATCTACTTAGTATTAGCCAGTTCTGTGATAAACAGTTCTCGGTGAAGTTCTATATAGATCGCTGTAGAGTCAAGAACACCCAAACCAAGGAAGTTGTGCTTACAGAAGCATCGTGTAATATGTACATTCTTGTTGGAAGCCTATGAGCTTCTCAATTCCATGTTTTGTTGCCAAAGGCACTGCAGATCTTAGCTGGCTATGGCACAAGAAGATGTCTCACGTCAACTTCAAGACGATCAACAAGCTTTCAAGACAGTGTATGGTTAGAGGTTTGCCAGATGTGTCATTCAAGAAGGACAACGTCTGCGGACCATGCCAGAAAGGCAAGCAAACCAAGTCAACCCTGCAGAGCAAATCCTACCTTTCAACCCAAAGAGTGTTGGAAATGCTACACATGGATCTTTACGGTCCTGTAGACCCAGTAAGTTTGGGAGGTAAGAAATATTGCATGGTTGTTGTTGATGATTATTCCAGGTATGCTTGGACGATCTTTCTTAGCAAGAAGAAGGAAACAACATCAAGGTCACCCGAGCTCTGAGAAAGTTGCGAATGAAAAAGCATCGAGTATCGTGTGCATTCGTTCCGCAGAGGTCTTGAATTTACTAACCGCTTTATAGAGCAATACTGTCGGAGAATGGAATACAAAGACGAGTACTCGGCTACCCGAACACCTCAACAAAATGGTGTTGCCGAAAAGAATAGGACGTTGAAAGATGCAACAAGGACAATGATTGCCGAAAGCAAATTGTCGCGGCGTTTCGGGTGAAGCAACCAATACGGCGTGCTACACTCAAAACATTGTATCGTCAACAAGCACCACAACAAAACAACTTACGAGGTATGGAACAACAAAACTCCATTAGTTTCGTATTTTCACATTTTGGATGCAGTGTTACGTATTGAACAATGGGAAGGACCAACTTAGAACATTTGATGAAAAATCGATGAAGGAATATTCGTAGGATACTCCTCCGTCGGCAAAGCTTTAATCTTTAATAAAAGGAGGTGACGATCGAGGAATCGATTCATGTAGTGTTCGACGAACCACACCATGACCCTACGGGAGTAGATGATATCACTCGGGACATTCACCATCTATCTATCTTGGATCCACCTACACCGATAGAACTGTAGTTGATTTAGAAATCAACCCCGCACTGTAAGAATCGATGTGGATGAAGCCGACATGTACAAGGTCAAGCCGTACCTGAAACTTTCGATACAATGCGGGACCCCGAACTAGAACCCGACCGAAGATGGTTGAGAGATCACCGCAAGAGCCGATCATTGGAAACATTAATGCGGTGTTTCTACTCGTAGGAGAATACAGTACACAAGGAAATGTACTTTGTGCACAAGAAGAATCTAATGTCAAGTCTCACAGCTTCGAATGGAAATCTCAATCCGAACTTAGGAGACTCAATATGTGCACTATCGCTGTATTCTTAGCCCAATCTGAACCTGTTTCGACCATAGACGCTCTTAACAACTCTCATTGGATAACATCTATGGAAGAAGAGCTTAACGGTTTCGAAAGAAACAATGTATGGTATCTTGTACCCAGACCGACACACCAATCGGTTATAGGGACCAAATGGGTATTTCGAAACAAAAAGGATGGAAATGGACTTATCATAAGAAACAAATCCAGACTAGTAGCACAAGGCTATTGTCAGGAAGAAGGAATCGACTATGATGAAACCTTCGCCCCTGTAGCGAGACTAGAAGCCATCACGATATTTTTAGCCTTTGCCGCCCATAAGAGTTTTATCGTATACCAAATGGACGTCAAGAGTGCTTTCCTGAATGGAGAGCTTACAGAAGAAGTTTACGTTGAACAACCACCAGGGTTTGCCAACACGGACGGTATCGATCTAGTTTACAGGCTAAGGAAAGCGGCAGACGGACTTAAACAAGCCCCTAGAGCCTGGTACGAAACCCTGTCCCAGTATCTAACCAACAACGGATTTGAGAAAGGTGCTGTCGACAAAACCTTGTTCAAAATACACGAAGGTGATGACCTTTTAATGGTACAAATCTATGTTGATGATATTATTTTTGGTTCAACTAACCTTGCTCTATGTCAAAGGTTCTCACATCTCATGCAAAGCAAATTTGAAATGGGTATGATGGGGGAACTCAGTTATTTCCTAGGTTTGCAGATAAAGCAGATGCCTACAGGTATATTCATCAACCAGGAGAAATACAGCAAGGAGCTTCTCAACAAATTTGGAATGAACACTTCCAAATCCTCGCCAACCCCCATGAGCACTTCCGTGTAAATTAGTGCTGATGAAGCCGGAAAGCCGTTTGACCAATCACTCTACAGGAAGCTCATTGGTTCGCTTCTGTACCTAACGGCTAGCAGGCCCGATATCGATTCTTTGTTGGAGTGTGTGCGAGATACCAAGTTGCACCTAAGGAATCACACTTCAATACAGGCTAAACGAATCACGAAATACGTTAAAGGCAGTCGATGCGGGGCGTGGTATCCTAAGGAAGGCGGATTCGATTTAGTTGGATACAATGACTCGGATCTCGGAGGTCGCAAGCTAGATAGGAAGAGTACAAGTGGAACTTGTCACTTTCTCGGACCTAGACTCGTTTCTTGGTTCAAGAAGAAGCAATTGGCTAACTCTCTTTCCACGGTGAATCAGTACTATCTTTGTTGGTAGGCCGTATGCGAGATCCTTTGGATGCGGCAACAAGCTGTCAGATTATGGAATCGATGCTAGAGAGACTCCAATCATGTGTGATAGCACGAGTGCAATTGCAATCACGCACAACTCTGTTTTGCACTCGCGCACAAAACATATCAACATGAAGCATCATTTCATCAGAATCATGTCGAGAACAAGGATGTTCGCACGGAAAAAGTCCATACGGACATCCGGTGGTGACATTTTCACCAAGCCTCTCGACACAAAGAAGATTCAACATGCTAAGAAACGACTGGAAATCTGCGGCCGGACTCCTGTAAGTAAATTTCTTGCTTTTACTCAACAATTGAGGGGGAATGTCAGAAGACCCGTGAATACGATTCAACATTAATTATCTCGTACACTCGAATCATCAATACGATCAGTAGCGAACGAAGGCATATGAATCCTACGGTGATGTGTGCAATAATTAAGGGGAATAATGTAGGACCCATGAATACAAAGATTAATCCAAATATTCCGTATGGAATTTAAAACCTATTAGTACCTTTTTAAGGGGGAATTTGTATCGACCGGAGAACGGCACATACTATGGGATTTCGATTCAAGATATAATATAATATTATTTCCTTTTTAAAATAATTTTTGTCCACGTGCCCTGTTTTATGTCAAACGTCATGTTCATTAAATGCCTTACACGACATCTGGACAACTGAATCTCAAAAGCCGCGATGTTTTTAAATTGCTTATTATTTTTAAACCGCCGTTTTAGGCATTTAGGGTAATCAACCTATGTCAGAAGTGGGACCCGCTGTATTTTAAAACCTTTTAATGGATTAGCGTACCAGTTACACTAAATCCATCCTGACCGTCGATTTCAAAACCGGTTCCCATCCCTTAAAATCGACCATTCGTACTCTGCAAAACCCTATTTCGCCGCCCAAGTATAAAAGGATCAGATCTGCCATTAGAGACTCTTTACGCTTTCGCAAATTACAAGAGATCTCAAGCAAACAGCCTACATATTTTCTGCATATTCACTGAGAATTTCTACTGTTTTCTTCCACCTTCGTTTTAAGAAAACATCCATGGCTACTCAATCTTCATCCCCCGTTCTGAAGAAAACTTCCAGCATCATTGATGGCCGGATCTTCTCGAAACCAGTCATCATTGAGCGTATAATCTCGGAAATCAACGACACCGAACCGATGGAGTATATCATTACTCGTCTTGAACAACAAGGACTTTATCGCTTCGGAAGCAAAATCGCCGACAAATACGACGCTCATCTAGTTGAGGAATTTTACCTCAACGCTGCCGTTCGTTTTCTCTCACTAGCCCAGGGAGGACATGTTGCTGACATCACCGCAATACCCAAGGAGTGCAAGTCTGCATCAATCGTGACTTACTTCGTAAAATCTACAGTCCGCCCGCCGACGGCCTGACCATGGACCACTTGAGACGTTTGGGTCTCAAGAGCCGATTACCAAGTTTTATGGACTATTTACGGGTCCAAAGTGGTTGATATGGTGACAACCACGTGCCACAAGAAAAATTTTCTTCTTCATTTCGTTTATCTCCACGATTTCTGTTCCAGATCATTGAAAATCGAACCGGTGCGTTCGAGATGTGCACGAATCTAAGGTTCAATGATGGTCGCTATCTTGACCTGTGAGAAGGTCAATTGGTGCCAAATCATTTTGAAACGACTTCAGAAGAGGTGTGCAAACCGCCACCCAAAAGAAATCATTTGGTTTAATGCTAAACTACATTCGACGAGGTGCGGAGTCCAAGAATCCGCCGATGCCAAGAAAAACAAACTCACGGATATATTTAGGAGGCGTCAAACCCTCGCCTATAACCAGAGCACAATGCATGCCAATCACCCGAGAACCGTGCACATGGCTATTTCGACAACCCCAGAGACGAAACCGTGAAGGTCCCTGAATTGGAATCTTCAAAGAAGAAGCGCAAGCGTTCTCACAGCAAGAAGCACTCTGCTGATGAGAAGTCGAAGAAGAGACTTCGGAGGCTCTCAAAAATCAAAGCCAAACACTCCGAGGATGTCTCGCCCATGGCGCAACCCACTGATATAGCACCCCAGGGCCCAACCCCTGCGGAAGAGGTGTCTCCTACTGCTTCGACAGTAGATCCCGAGCCTTTGGCGGCTACGACGGATGTAGAGACATCTGCCAACATTCAAGACGTTAGCACGTCGGCTGCCCATTCGGAGCCAAAAGCTACCTCTCCTTTGCGGGATCCCACACCCGTGCAGGATCCAATTTCCTTCGGGGCACCATCCCCTGCAAGGAGTCCATCTTCCGTGCAGGATCCCATACCTGTACCGGAATCCCTCGAAACAGCGTCTCCAGACGTGATTCGAAGTCCCTCCCCAGACTCAATTATAAATCAAACACTTCTTTCAGTACAAATTGAACAGGCGTACGAAAGATTTCTGCAATGGAAAAGCTTTAGGCTAGCTCCGTACGACACACTGTACAACTGGAGCGAATGGAGCCACGAAGAGCGATTTGTCTCCGAAGTAACAGACTCAACTGAAATTGAGGCCCTGCTTCGATGGGACAACGCTTCTTGCAAAGATCTCATTGAAAGCCACCTGCTGCACAAATCCGACGCCAGAAGAAAAGGAAAGAAGAAGTCAGAGGACTCTCCCATCAATCCAAAAGACGACGACGACCACGACTCAGACGACGACGACAATGCTCTTCAAGCAGGTCTGAGAATGAGCCGTGAAGAGGCTGAAGCCCGAGCCGCCTCTCCACCCAGAAAAGACGAAGGGCCATCTACCCAAGCTAATCCACCTTCGCCACAGCCGAAGAACATTCCAGACCAGGAGGAATCAGTCCCTCCAGTCGAGGAAAATCAAGAAATTTTGGAACAGGCACCCGAGCCTGTTGCGACCGAAGAAGCCATTCCTGCAAGGCAACAGGAGGATTCAGTCCCTCCTGCATCCACATCTGCCGCAGAACCTTCGCCACAGGACGCTTCTGAACCAACTGTCGCCATTCCACAAGAAGCTACTCCCGCCCCTGCAACCTTGGAATCCGAGGACGGTAACGAACCTGAGGATATCCAACCTACTTCACGTCCATCCGTGAACGTAAGGAGGTTAAACGGTGCTGAAGACTTCGCCCAGCCTGACTCTCCTATCTCTGCTGCACGCAAAGAGCGCCTGCGAGCTCTTGGCCTTCAGACTGTATTTATCCAAGATGCAGTTAACGCTCTCTCTTCCGTAGAAAAGGCATCAATCTATGCACACCTCTGCAGTTGAAGAAATGACAACTCTTCAACACGAAGTATCTCGAGTTGTTGATGCATTCATTCTTCTGCCAGAAGTGTTCAAGCAAGCCTTGAAGATTATGGAAGATAAACAAGCGCAACTGCTGAAGGAGGAAGCTTCAAAGACAAGAATTGCTGAAGCCAAGACACTGTGCAATGATAGAGAACGGCTCTCACCGCGTGCGCACGACAAATCCATTCAAGAGATGTCGCAGACTCTTTCCTCCCTCGTTGAAAGAATAAACAAGATCGAGACCAAACAGACGCCGCTCTTGAAATCCTGCAAAGTCTTGATGAAGCCAAAAGGGGAAGAAGCACGAGAAGGCCGCAAGGAGAATAAGACCGCAACAGAAAGGGAATTTGAGGCTGCTCGAGCAAGATTGCCGAATTGAACAAGCTAGCACCTCAACCCCAAAGCTTTAGAATTTCGTGCTCAGACTGAATTCCATGACCCAAATGTCCCTTGGCAAAATCTTGTTCAAAGACCTTCGGAAATACGTCTGCCAACCAACCGCAACCCAACTGCCGAAGAAGTGAAGCACTGGAGGAAGAATGAACTGATGAGATATTTTGTTAGACTCATCAGGGAATCCGCCATCTTCAAAAATTATAAAACGTTGGCGGAAGCAGCAGATAGGTTTTCAAAGATGCTCGAAGAAGGTAAACTCCCTCTCCAAGTTGAAATGAAATCAAAACATAGAAGAGGAGATCGGGTCACCCATCCAGAGGATTGGATACTTGCCTTTGATCGTTCATATGAAGGAAGAGCGATTTACCAGGAACGAGGCAATGATTCACTTCAAAACTGGTGGCGCGGCACCGAGTATGAGCCAGGAAAGAGACCATGGAGGCATGCGGATCAAAGATAAAGAGCTGAAATTTATGTATATTATTTTTGTTTTTGTAATTTCTATTCGACACAAACTTTGTACTCAATTATTTTGAATATCAATAAAATAGTTTGTTTGTCTTGAAAGATTACAACTCGTAATCTACTGTGTTAATGTATGATTATTTAAAATTGTTTGATAGGAATCTCAAGTTAGATAAACTTGATTGAAAAATTAAGCTGTACGAACTAGTCTACGAACAGTTCATAGTTTCAGTTGTAAACTTAGAATACATTGTAAGATTGTGCCTGCGCGCCAATCATAGGCTTAAGTTGTAATAAATCTCAACTGTATCATGCCTGCGAGCAGTTCATTATTGTAGACTAAGTCACTAAGTCAGACCTATTGACAAAAGACCAAGAAATCTGCCAGAAGTCATCGAAGAAGAATGCTTCATGAAGAAGGTTTTGGCATCATCAAGAAGACTCGAAGAGTTGAAGTAAGTTAAGTCTTGGCAAATTGTCAAAAAGGGGGAAATTGTTGGGAAAAACAAACACCCTGTATCGAATCAGCCGGGATACCCGATCCCTGTATCGATTGTTATTTGTTATTGAGAAGGTTTTGACATATATGCCAAATACAGTAAAGGAAACTGTATCAAGGCTTAAGGATTTATCATGTATCGAAGACCCACTCGAATCGGCATAAGTGAAGCTCGTCAAGACAAAGAAGACTTGTAATAGATCAAGTATGGAAAAGCGTCTCGATGCCCTAAATACGATCACCTTCCATACAGTTCACAAAAGGACAAGAAAGAACACAAGTCAAGTTCCGTTGAACAAAGAAGTATTTAAATACTCAAGGATAAAGTATTTAAATACCGTCGATCTTCAGATCTTCGTAATCCCGCGAAATCCGGATCATGTCATATTCCCGTTGAAGGAAATCTTATTCAAACGGACATCTCAACGGATACTTTCTTCAGAGGCTATATATATCCTTGAAGACATTGAAGATCAGTTACCAATTACGAATCAAAGTAACTCTCAAAGCTATCAAGTTATCATCTGAGCAAACATATCTCCAAAGCATACTGCTATTAAGAACGAAAGAGATATACAATGCTCAAACATCAAGAATAGCTATCATCAGATCTTGATATTCAAAGCTGCTGTTCTTACCTGGTTACCTAACCTTTTACCTCTGTGTAAAAACCGAGCTCTGTGTGAACTCAACAAGTTATTCTGACCTGTGTGGGACGAATAAGGACGAAGCTTTGGAACTGTGTGTGAAGAAGCTAGTCAAGAAGTAAGCTTTAACCAATCTGTGTGAACTGTTGAAAGTGATATTCTTTGTATCAATCTGTGTGAACGATACAAGGATAGGTTTGTTTATAATTACGTAGTTGTGTACGCAGTAATTATATACTAAACTTTTTACTCCTGTGTGGAGGACCAGTGGACGTAGAGGGGTTTACCTCGAACCACTTAAATTACTGTGTCATTTACCTTCAGCTTTTACTGTTTGAAATTACTGTGATATATTAAGTATACACCAAATACTCTGTTGCTGTATCCACGGCAACTAACTGTATCCAAGACTTCCGCTACGCACTCAGATTTAGATTCCATACAGTTTGTTGTTTAAACTACTTTTCCAAACTGTATCCAGTATACTTAAGTGGCCAACATATTGAGTTCACAAGCTCGACCCAAGGGATCTTGATTTTCTGTTACCCAACTGATAAAAATCAATTGTTGCTACTTGTGATATAGAACTATAACGATTACGTATTATAACCATAGATCTAGCAATAAATATAAAAACCTCAATTAAGTTGGCCAAACTAATCAAAGTGAATTATAGCATGAATAAATCTACTCAATAACACAAAGATAATTCACGGGAAATAAGTCAAGAATATGCTACGGGATTAAAACATAAATAATATAGATACGAGTTCATACATCCCTAAGAACTGGAATAGATAAATTAGCCGGACATGTTGGATTTAGAAAATATCAAATTAATAGTAGACATGAGAAGAAAGAAATTCAAACGGTGTAGTCTTCTTCCTCGCGCGTCGGTGGCTCGGCTCGATGCTCGTTCTTTTTCCTCTCCTGTCCATCCGTGAAGATGATGCTCCTCGTGTTCCAGCGTGAAGATGCTGCTGATGATGATGATGATTTAATAATCTCAGCCCCTTCTTTTATAATATTCCCTTATCTCTTAGTTTCCTTCTTTAATTGGATCTCCTTCCTTCTTATCCTTCTTCAGTTTTTATTCTTTTGGGGTCTTTCCTTCCCTAGTCGATTAAAATTCCTTCTCCAGCCTAGGGGACCGATTTTCACCTTATGGAACCAATTGGGACGGATTGGAGTCGTTTCTTGGGCCCCAAGTAAGATTATTTTCGGAACAGGACCGACACTGGGTCACCGAACTGACACTGGGCCACCCAGTGTCGCGCAGCAGTTTCTTCATTAAAGCCCAAATCACCTTGGCATGGTCCGTTTGATGGCCCAAACTATTCCTTAAGCTTAAAAACTCCATCAAACACCTAAATTAAACAACAAATTGCCAAGTGAAGTAAATTGCATCCAAAATATAAATAGGTAGAAAATAAGTCAGTGTGCCAACATAAAATTCATTAAAATCCAATAATTAACAATAATATTTGCATACTATTTTCGTCCTATCATTTAGAATTTTTAAAAACCGAAAACTCGGTTTTGGTTTCGGTTTATACACTAGAAACTGAACCATTAAAACCAAACCGAACCGATATCATTTAATATATATGTATTTCGTAAATTTTATATGTTTATATGCATTATGAAGAATAGACAAAAATAGTATCCTGGTCTAGTGGTTAGGATGTTGGTAGTCCGCGCGTTGGTCCTATGTTCGATTCCTATCCAATGCACATTTTAAGTTTTTTTTGAAGAATAGACAAAAATTGATTTGGTTGGGTTTAAACCCAAAACCGACCCGTAAAAATCTAAAAACCGAGAAACCGAACCCATTGGGTTGGTTTCGGTTTGAGTTTGATTTTTGGAAATCGAAGCTTGTCGATTTGGGTTCGATTTTAGCCTAAAACCGACCCAAACCGACCCATGCTCACCCCTAATTATTCCACTAAGTAAACAACCAATTAACCCATTTACAATCCCAGCCCAAAATAGAATACCCAAAACCCCCAAATCGATTTCATATTTCTGCCCTAGATCTATTCTCACATTGCAAACCCTACTCTCCACATCATCTCCTCCTCCACTCTGCTAGATCGATTGGTTCGATCTTTAAAACCTAATCCCCATCTCTTTCCCACCGCCTCGCTCGATAATGACTCTCTTTGCAGATCTTGATATGTTCAGCAGTCGTTTCTTTGAAGAGGATACGTCGATCCCGATTGCAACTCACTTTTCTCCGATTTCATTTGAGTCGGGCGATTGGGAGTCCGACTCGGTGAAGATGGTGCCGGAGACACCTCTCTCCGGCAGCGAATCTGAGAAGCTCGCTCCCTTTCCCATTGAGGAGGCCTCTGCGCCGACGGAGTCCGAGCCCATGGTGCCGGATTTTGACTTCGAATTCGTACCGTTCTATGAAGCTGCCGCAGAACTCCATTGGAACGCAATCGGGACTGCTCCGTGGATGCCCTACGAGTGGACTGAAGAGAGGGAGAGAGATTATCTGATATTGCTGGGGCTTTGGGTTTCTAGCGTCTTGACTCTCCTCTAATCAGGTGATTGTGTTCTTATTTTTGGGTGATTTTTTGTTTTTGGGGCCATTTATGTGGATTGAAAGTGAAATTTGTGCCAATTTTGGTTGAATAATCTCTCTCAGCTATGAACAAGATTTGTTGATGATTTGATGATTGTTGGTTTATGAACAAGATACTGCAGTTTGATCTTGGGGGCTGGTGCTGTTATTTTTGGGATTCAATCATTTTTGGTAAAACTAATCACAAGATTAGTGGCACAATAATCGAACCATACTTGAAATTCAATAAAAAATCAAACCATATTTGAAATTAAGTAGTGGCAAAAAATAATAATAATAATAATAATAATAATAATCAATCATTTTTAGTTAAATGACGACACATGTGCAGAAAATAATAAAGAAAGCAAAAAATATTAACAAAACTAATCACAAGATTAACATTATCCATACTTTTCAACTTTTACCTACTGAAAACAATTTTACCAGCTTTCTTATTTTCTGTGTCGAACCCCATTTCCCAAATGGGGCACTCTTTGGCGGACGGAGGGAATATAATATATTGCTAGAATTCCTTTTCTCTAGCTTCATGTCTGGAGCATATCTAGTGCTTAAATCTTTCATACTTCAACCGTGCTTAAGGATTATGAGTATAATATTATTCTTGTGCTGGTGTTTAAGTCTTTTGTGCTTAAGAATTATAAGCACTATAATATTTATATACTCGGACAAATTAGTATAATAGTATTCATGTGCTCCCAAATGAGTATTATTGTACTCATATAGTACGAGTACTATTTTACTCATGCAATGAGTAC
This sequence comes from Orobanche coerulescens, assembly GCA_033398695.1. Classification (NCBI taxonomy): domain Eukaryota; kingdom Viridiplantae; phylum Streptophyta; class Magnoliopsida; order Lamiales; family Orobanchaceae; genus Orobanche; species Orobanche coerulescens. The sequence goes on from CM065809.1 coordinate 158,697,674, forward strand.
TTGCATAGTTGCACCCAAGAAAATTATATATTGTGTGAGTATTGGAGTACTTATATGCTATGTCAGTGAGTACATTAGTATTTGTTAGGATTTTGTACTGCAAAACGTACTTTATATTTGTATTACTTACTTTGCTTCCTGTTTATTTATGAGGATAATTATTCATGTTTTGCATATTAAATCACGTTATAAATATGCAAATATTATTTACTTAATTAATATTATAGATAATATGATGTGTTGGTGTCGATCGAAAGGTCGGATTGTCCATGTCTTATTAAGTATATAATTAGTTCACAACCTATATAATCTTAGATAATTATGTGAAAAGTTGTAGTATGTGATTGTTATTAGTTGGTCATGACTATTAACATACACTAGCATACCTCTTATACAATCAACAGGATTCTTGTGATGTAATTTCCTCTATATCGGCTAAGTGAAGAATAAAGATTTCAGATATTTACTACTTCTTAATTTTAATATGTAGAATAATTGATTATATATTTATAATTTATTAATTTGATTTATCATGGGTGAGAATCATATATGATTCAATATGCTCGATATTTTAGGCAATAATATTATTTATATGATAATTAATATTGTAGCTAGAAATTATATCTAGACTCGTTCAGATTGATAATGTCCCATTCAGAAACTCAAGGTAATTATTATATTAAACTCTGCAGGTGGACACGTTTTCGATATAATAATAAAGATTGAGTTGGACTACTTTTGGATAAAATATTAATTGACTGAAGCAGTGAGTTGCTTAAATTAATGGGCATGTGATATCTTAAAAACGTGAAATAATTAGTTCAAAAAGGATCTCAACTAGTAAATATGAATTTGGATAGTAAGTGCAATACTAATTCTTTATTAGAGCGAATTAATACTAATGGACTCGATTATATCAAGGGCTTAAGATAATAACTTGAGGTTGTTAACAAGTAGTTTTGCACATATTTTGAGTGATTTTATTGAGCTTAGTTGCATACAAATGTGCTGTAATCGAAGTGTTGTGCATAAGTCTATATCTATTTGGACAATATTAAGTTGCTTTCTTCTATGTTATAATTGTAGGTGTTTTTAAGGCTGGGCGTCCTAAGTCCAAGACCGACTAATCAATGCACGTGGGCTTGAACGGACGCAAAAATTGTGCAAAATGGATGCGTTACAGGGGACACGACCAAGGTCGTATTGTTCAACACGGGCTGGGTCCACTAACACGATTGTGTTCTGGGCCGTGTCACCAGGTAGAACGCACAAGCTTAAAGAGAGAAGTATGACACAACCGTGTCATTTGACACGACCTTCATCGTTGGGGGGAGTTGACTTGGATCAAATCGAGGTTTTGGACTTCAGACACCTTGGGAATGATATAAATACATGTTTGGTATACGAGGAAGCAATGATTTATCATATATTATCCCTTAGAGAGTGGAAGACAACAGAGAAGGGAATTCAATTACAGTGGAGGGAATTCTGCAATGATCCAAAATAGATCGAGAGATTATCCAATTTTCAAGTTTTATTTCTTCATCTCATTTTTGTATTTCTTTTATTTATTGTTGAACATGGTGAATTGTAATATGTCTATGTATTATTATTTCTCCATGTCCGACTAAAATTGTAGATTCCAGAAAATGATAGTAGCTTCGTTATGATGGTTTTGTGAGGATTTAGTTCAACTGAATGTTTTGCTAGATTCATATTCAAATATTTTGCTTTAATTCATGTTTAAACAATTCATCAAATTTTTACATATTAGACATATCGTCCGTAATTCGAGAGATGAATGCAATAATAGGTTCTTAATATTTCACGGGGTTCAATTACAGGGTTGAGAGATCGATGATTAATCATGAAGACTTTTGATATTTTGGATTTAGGACTTGAATTTCATATATTTGATGGAGACGTCAATATTTGTTATTTAATCTAGATGTTTATGTGATCTCGAGAGAGGCAATAAACAACTTTTGTTATCGTCTTATAGGGAAGATAAGTAAAAACCTCGATGAAATTTATCTGATTAAACCTAATAATTAACGGAAACCATCATTGTCGAATCTCTTCAATAAAACTTAGTCTATCTTTCTCTCTTGGCTATTTTACTTTTACTAGTTGTTTTATAGTTAATTTTAGATTCATAACTATATCTAATTTGGTCATCTAAATAAAATAGAAATAGAAGTGCTATATTCTAGTACTCAATAGAATACCTCCTTAGTCCTTATGGAGTATGACCTTATTCGCCACTACCTAGATCTACTCTATACACTTGCAGACAGCAAAATAAACAACGAACAAAATTTTGACGTTGTTGCCAGGGACTAAGAAATTATTTGATTTGATATTAGTATAAGCAAGTTCGAATTTAATTTATCCTTTTTTATTTTTAATTTTTTTATATTTATTTTTGTACTTGGTTACTTGTTTGCTTCTTTTGTTGTCTCAGATAGTGCATGACTACAAATCAAGGGGACAACCAATCGAGCCTTTATTTCGAGAATTGAAGCTTTTTAAAGACATGAGTGCAATTCCAAGCAAAGAAATCGAAATATGGAGACGGGAGCGAGTCAGAATGAGGTACTGGAGGGCAGCCCAAATGGTCAAGAAGGAGAGAGTGCATCGAACGGAGGAGTCCATGTTGAGCAGCCGGCGGAACAGGTTAGACAACATCGGACGACATGCGATCACTTCCATCAACGACTCCGACCAAAAGTTTTGTAGAGTGGCATATATGTTAGAGTATGCGTCGAATGCTATTCGTATGATACAGAAGTTAGGGCATTTATATGTAATTATGAACTCATTTAATAAAAGGCAGCTTTTTTAATTTCTTTATTTACTGTATGTCGTTGAATAAATAGAAATAATATCCATGCAATTGAGTAGAAATATTCGACTTCTTATGAGATAAGGAATCTCGCACTGGAAGTATTTAGAACTCAAATACATAACTTATCCGCAAGTCCATAAAATTTAAATGGGCATAAAGTTTAGTAAAGACTTGTATATCGTATGCTTGGACATGTGCATGTCTTCACCCAGGAGTAGTGGAAGAATTCAGTATAGGTATGCTAGTTGGATTAGTGTACTCGGATACGACTCACCTCGATTCGGTCAGATGGATTTCACTCTTGGATAGTCAATGACTGAATCGTAAGGTTATGATAGGTATGCGTGAACCTTTGACTTGAGGGTTCAGTACAAGATGTGTTTGTTCCATTTAAGTTAGTCATTAGAGTAGTTCGATCCAATCACCTGTCGGTAGGGGTTAACCTCGAAGTGTAGCTTGATAAACAAGTAGCAGTATTTACTGAATATCAAGATAGGATTTTTTTCTCCTGTAAGTGAACATGTTAATGTCCTATGCGGTTAGCGGCTCGATGTCGGCTCTTCGCCACCTGGGGCCGCTGATCCAGCTTTACCTTCGCCTACCGTAAAAAGATAGTCCAAAAGTATTTGGCCAAAGCAACTGAGCTAGTTGTATTTGATATACGAGAGCTCTGCGATCTTGATTTGCATTAACACGTGCATAGAGTCAAGTTAAAAATGGGTTTGACTTTACAGTGACCCTAAAACTTAATTGGGACATATGTATGAGTGGTTTATATGTATACGGTATTCATAATGAAAAAGGTTTTGGAATGATTTCCATCATTCGTTCTCAGTTGGGTTACGGTGTGAGCCACGAGACTGACTTGGTGCTACTTACACTCTTTGGATCCTCCCGTTGCTGAATGAGACAAACCTACAAAGCCGCGCATACAGGATCGATGACGGATTAAATTCAGCCTATTCTCTCTTCGTGATTTTAGACATTGGATGTCTAATTTAATTTATTAAATAAATTAAGTCGGTCTAATGAATTAAATAAATTACTCGGTAATTAATTTATTTCATATTATTTCTCGACAGTCTCGGCCGAGCAGGGCTACTCTCGGCCGAGAGAAGTTTTTCTACCCGAGCAGCCCACTTCTGAGCCTCGGGCTTGGTCCGGGTTGTCGACGACGAGCTCTGCTTTTTGTGTATATTTCAGATATTTATTTTCCCACAAATTTAAATTGGATTTAAATTGATTAAAATAAAATATGGTAATTTATTTTAAATGGGAAAATTGAAGAAATATATATTTTGATTACTTCAAACGAATTAAAATTTCCGCCAATATGACTTAATTGAATTTATTCTCATTAAATTAAACGTTTAATTTATTATACTGATTGGATCAATTTATTAAATTAATTATTTTAATTTATTACCATTACTCGTTGTATGATTGTGCATGCTTGTGTGATGGGATATAGTTCATGGACTTAGTTTTTGAATCGATGTATTATTTTTGATGGGTTGTAAAGGCCATTTTGAGTCTATTTATTTTTATTAGATAGATTTTGACGGTGGCCCGGGACGATTCATCACGAAGAAGGAGCTCCAAGACTAGTTTTTATTTCCTTTTATTTTATTGGGTCATTCACTTTGCCTAATATTATAGGAACGGTCCATAAACTACATGTTGGTAGCAACTAAGTTGTTATTTATTTTATTCAGACGATATAACAAACCGCGCTTACAAAATGAATTAATGTGCAAAGTGTAACATTAATCGCGCAACTCCCACATAACAAACACTAAGTTAGAAAGGGTTCATGGTATCCTACCCTCAGTCAAACTCTTGGAAAATTGAAACCTAAACCGAAATGCTATTCTTCCGAGTATGTGGGGATAGTACTTTTTGGAGAAGATTGATAAATTCTTAGAGTGCATGAGATGTCTTCCGTTGTGACAAATCAAACTCTTAGAAACCGTATGGGTTGCCGGGTAAGATTCAATTGTCAGACTGACAGGAGTTGGCGGTTTAAACTTAGATAGTTCAGCGAGCCATAGAAACCGTATGAGTTGAGGGCAAGTGAACTAGTGGTAAAAGAAAGATCAAATCATGCATTAGATGAGTTGGTGTTGGACACCACTTTATAAAACTAATAGACCAGAAACCGTATGGTTTGCCCTCTATTAATTTTATAAAGAACTTGATCACTACTAAAAAGTCGATCGGCTAATGACTTTCGATTTTTCACATGAGAGTGTATTTTTCCGATAAAAATAGTGGGAGACGAGTCAAGAATAGAGAAGACCTTTATTCTAAATACTCGGATCATAATTCACATAACGCTAATTAAATCTGTTTTATTTTCTGCAGTATTAAAATCTCAAAAATGACAATCAATCCACTTGCAATACTTTTTGAAAAAACAACATAACTAGATCAAACTTTGTCGACTGACTTCAAAATCTGAGGATAATCCTCAGTATGGAATCACTGGGATACGTCTTGGGGGCGGATATCCCATCGGCTCCTACTCGGACCAGGGCTAATCAGGAAGAGGTTGAAACCCATGAAAAGTGGGTCAAAGATGATGTCAGAGTCCGTGATTTTATGATGGGCTCTATGACAAATGAGCTGCCGAGAGCACACAAGAAAATGACTTCTGCTAGGCAGATACTGGCTCATCTGACCGAACTCTATAGGGAGCATAGCCGAACGGCTCGATATGAGATATCGAAATAGCTATTTTGAGCTATGATGAAAGAAGGAGAGAAAGTTGGGGACCATGTCCTCAAGATGATCGAGAGATTGGAGGCTCTTGATTTTAGGATGCATGTTTCTCTCCAAACCGATCTCATTCTTCAATCTCTACCTCCATTAGCATTAAATGCACTTTAAATTATGTGGACTGTCGGCACTTTCGACGTTGTATTTCCAAAAGCTTCACATATTGGATTCGTGTTTCTCATCATCAAATCAAAACTAAGAAATCGGGTCTACAAGAGTATGATTCCAATTCTTACTATTTATGAATTATTCGTTTATCCGATCCTTGATCGATCCTCTTTAAGGGTTCGGATGAGCACGATTCAAGCGATTTTAATTTTTCGCTTCGTATCTTATTTTGGCCTGAATCCCAACAATATATATAAATTGAGGCGAACAATTTCTAGCTAAAACCTTCATTAATCTCAATGGTGCAACCACTACTACAAAAACAAGCAAAGAGATCCAGACTAAAAGACCCGTTGATAAAGATAACGGGTCTCTTTAATATAAGAGACCTGATATTATAAACAACAGGTCTCTTATATGTCAAATGGGCCCACCATTTTTTTTTGTGAGGACTTAAGAGACCCGTTGTTTTTAGTGACGGATCTCTAATGTATAAGAAAGAAGAGACCCGTTGCTTTTGTTGACGGGTCTCTAAAGTGTAAAAACTTAAGAGACCTGTTGTTTAACCCAACCGGTCTCTTCTTTTATTCTTCAGATTAGGGCACTAAGTACTCTCTAATCTCTCCATCTCTCCATCTCGCCATCTCTCTCCCGTCTGTAATCGATCCCTTGGCGGCGGTTTTCTCCCCGTTTGTAATCGATCCCACCCATCTCAATTTCTTTTATCTCAATACTCATCACCGTGGTTTCTTCCAGCGGCAGCAAGAAAACCATTCTTGAAAACCCAAAGGTCAGCGCTGTGAGCTTGGATTATCTTCAAAACCCTTCTTCATTACCGTAGGTTCGTGATTTCTTCGTCCTTGCGCTGTGATTACCGTAGGTTCGTGATTTCTTCATCTTCAAAAACCCTTCTTCAAAAACTACTCCTGACGCCTTATCTTCTTCGGTCGTTCAAAACAAACATTGTGTCTCCGTTTCTTCTTGAATGCGTACAGATCATCTTCTTCGGTTTTCCTTCGATAATCTTCTCTTCTACCTCGCCTTCAAATCTCGCAATATATTTCTACGATTTAGTGAAGGTTTTCATTTTCTTTCATTCTTTACTTCCAGAATGTGCCACCTGCTCTAAAAGTACTTTAATTTTTTGTTATCGGGGTTTTTGAATTCTAATGCTGAACTTTTGTGAAGTTTATTTGTTTTAACCATAATCATTAATATGGCCCTTTTTTTTCACCATTCATCTCGAGAAACTGGCCCCAATGACCCATACGTATATAAACCATGATACTAAACTAATTTGAATATGTAGGAACTGCCATATCACTTCTATTTTGATTATCATGTAAAAACAGATTATTTAGCTAAGGTATTTATTAAGTTCTTGTCAGATTAGCATGGTAGAAGATTGAAACTTGTTTTGTTTGGATTAATACTTAATTTTATTTTTTGGCTTAGCTTTTCTGGCGTACAAGGGATCTCGGCTATTTTCTGGAGTCGATTATGATGCTGGAGTTTGGTTTGGCTATCCGAAGGTCAGAAGTTTATTTTCCTATTTTTTATGTCACCACGTAATCTCATTTGTTGGTTTGTTGACAAAACTATTCGCTTCGTGGTGGTGAATTACTAAAAGAAAAAGTGATTGTCTTTTTTAAACATATTATTATTGATGTGAAAGTGATGAATGGAATAATCGAAATGAAGAATTTTTCATGGCATTAACGTTCTTCAATTTTGATGTTTTAGTAATGAGTTGTTCTTGAATGATAACCTTTCTGATGGAAGGAGAGAGGATGAACATTACTTTCACATCTAGCTGATTGTATGGTGCATGAATGATCGGTTGCTTCACTTGTTCTCCAGGTTCTAATGCAAAAAGCGTAACGATAGAAGAAAACATGCACAGTCAAATATAGCTATTCGCTAAGAAGAAAAGAGAAATAAATCTAAAAATCTATTGTCAATCAAATAACCATAAACGTTCCTCAAAGAAACCTTTTTATAATAGGGTTTAGAAGACTCCTACTGCAATGGATATCTTACGCATAAATAACTTCCTAAAATATAAGATATTATAAAACTTTAGAAGATAATAAAATAAATACTTCAATTAATCCGAAAAGTTCGTAAATATCGTATTATAATTCAATGTCCATCGTTCTCTGAATCTTCGAGGCGATTCGTCCTCGAATCACAATGGAGATCGCTCGACAATGGAGGAGCTCGAGAAAGACGAGATGAGAAAACATAAATTATTCCCTGCAGTCATCAAACTTCAAAACTTTTCTTGGTTTAATCTAATCCCTGGAACACGTGACATACATAAACATGATCATCTGCAATATGACTTACAAATAAGATTCTCGTGAGTGAACGAACATGTCAAAAGAGCATCAAGTGTCTCACGAAAAGTTGAGATGTGACAAGACTCCTCAACCCATACATCCCTGAACATCTTCTTCCCTGCAAGCGGCCAGCTAAAAGTTGACAAAACCTAAACCCCCAAGTCACACGCAGGATTTTTCGTAGACATAATAATAGACCATTCAAATGGCCACTCATCATCCATGATGAAAGTTTCGGCCTCCTCACTATAAACCTCATAAAAAGCTGTATCCATATTTGTATCAAAAATTTGTGGTCCATCATAATCACCATCACTTTGTCGTAGCCAATCTCCAAAATAGTGCCAGACATTGGTGGTCAGCAGGATGCCCATCACTTTGTCGTAGCCAATCTCCAAAATAGTCCCCGATATTAAAATCGGTGGTTCATCATATCCACCATCTTTAATGTCAAATTACAGAGGTATTTCGTAGCCACCCTCGGGGATGGAGTCGGCATCTTCCTTATCGAAATTGAAAAATCAAATTGGGTTGGTCTCCTCCCCGTCCGATGAAAAATGTGGAGATGAATGGAAGTTGATACCACATATGCAGCCCTTCCAACCACAGTCCACGACTTTCCTCATGCGCTTGACCCCGGCGCGTGAGTTGGGCAAAGGCGGCGTAGAACATATTTTATTGTTGGGTGTGGAATGTGATATTCTTTTGTGCTAACAATTCGATCTGGTAACGCATCAGTACAATGTCATTCTGATGTGGATTTGTTGCAACCTCGCGCGACCTGCCGTGGTAACCAATGTTGCTAGATAATTTTAGACACCAGAATGTCTCCAATGTAACGGGCTTTACTTCCCAACTTCTACATCACCTGCGTTAGCAATCCGGAAGGTGTGAAGTTCAAGCACACTAGAAGGGTTTTGTTTTGGAGACATTCTACAAATCATGTTTTAGAGACACTCAACAAATTAAGGAAGAATCTTGTTAAAACAAACACCCACAATTTTCATATTAATTTAAGGTGATGCATTACAAATGAAGTTCGGGCTATTTATGGCCAAAATTCACAACCTCCCTAATATGAATAAAATCTCGAATTGAAGGCCTAAAATTTGATCAAAGACCATTCAACATATTCTAGAAAAATAAGACTAATGTTCTAAAACTCGTGACTTAGGACTCGATCTGTGAGGTGGGAAGTGGGGATTTTTCATTAATTTGGGGATTAATTCTGGATTAATTGGGAAATATCGAATAGTCTATATTTTAATATTAATAGTATTTGAAATAATATGATGTGATCAAATTGTCTCCACGCTGCATTGCATCTCTTCCCCACGCTGCATTGCATCTCCAGAATACACATGAAGCCAATTGTCTGATTTACATGCTGAATGGAGACAAGATTTACATCCAGAATACACATAAGTATATAAATACATAATATATAGCATATACCAAATTTAATTCAAATTTCATGCATATATTGAAATATAACATAAATATAAGTTCAATGAACACAAAACATCAATTCTAATACTAGAAAAACATAATATAAAATTCATTGTATCTGAAAACACGTTTCAGATTTTGGGTTTTTAATTTTTTTTTTAAGATTTATCTTGCCCATAAACATGTTTCTTGTTGGAATAGAAAAGCGCAACTTACAAAAACGTCCCAGAAAATAAAAAAATAGAAAAAAACCTGGAATGCATGAGGTATGATATAGCGCCGCTATTCCTGCTATCGCGATCGGCACTATAGCGAGGATAGCGCTCGCTATCCAAAACCCGTAGCCCATAGCGTTGCGTAGCGATGAAGCTTTGCTTCGCGTCGCTATTCGCTATAGCAAGCGCTATGGCGCTATTAACAACATGCCAAAAGGCCATACTTTGCTAAATGGTCATTATTTTGATTGACCATTCCGAGAAAGGCTCACATCACGTCGATGTTTTAAGTTCTTGAATCGATTTTTGATATTTTCATGTGATGTTTTTGTAGGATATGTTGAACCTAAGGTTGCGCCATTGAATAGCCGATACCTTAAGAAAGCGCCGAAATGCCAGTGCACCAACGTTCTTCTCAAGGATATTTTTTTACATGTATTTCCTGCATTTTCTTGCATATGAGATCTGGATTTTCATTACAAAATCATTTTTTTGTTTAGTTTTGGCTCATTTTGTTATGTGATCCGATTAAATAAAGGATTTTTACGTAACGTCAAATGCTTGTCTCTTATTTATGTTTATATTTAACATGCGTAAGACTTCTACTCAATTACCAAACCCGACAATTTTTGACTTTTTTGTTACATTTTGTTTAATGATTTTCCTTTAGTTTCTAAAAATTATCATGTTTTTGTTCGTGTTTATAATGATAAGTGTTCGTCTTGTGTCGGACAAGTCGTGAAATAATGCACACGAGAAAATTCTATTGTTGCTTTCATCTTCTTGTTTTAATTTATTTTATTTGAATATGTTTATTTAAGTAATTAGTGGGCTTGCTCTCGGGGCTAGTTTTCTACTTAAATCGGTTTATTGTTACGCATAGGATGCTTTGGAATTCATTACATTTGGCGTCCATAAGCTCGGCAGAATTTTCCGGTGGCTATTAGGTCATCTTGATTTTTCTACTTAAGTGAGTTTCTTGTTTTATCATAAGTCATCACGTTCTTGTTGTATTTTTTTCTCAAGCAATAACATGGTTGATTAATTAAGTGAAATAAAAACAATCGAGGAAATAATGTAGAAGAAGCATATCATTACATCGATCTATTTTACCTTACAAGTTTGAACGACATCTGAACATGTCACGAACATGGAACGGGTAAATGCCGACTTTAGTTGGAAATTTTATAGTAGGCAAATATTTTGAAAGAACTAATTTCCTCTCATCACAAGAAGACTGGAAAAAGACGATTGGGGCTTCACTTTCCAAAAAGATAAAAGAAAATCCATAGGTATTTTTGAATTTGTCTATGCGCGCTTGTGTGTATTGCATGTGCTCCTTTTTGTCATGTTTGCCTTTGTCCATGTATATATGTAGTGTGTGTAGATATTTCACTTAATATATAGACCATATGTGTCTTTTTGAATATTAAACTCGATTGGTTTACATGTGCAACTAAGGAGTATATTAACATTTGAAAAAAATAAGAACTAAGAAGCAGGAGAAATTATGACTACTTTTTATCCTTCTTGATGATTAAGAGAACTTTAGAATTTTGTCTTTAAAAAATAAATCATTTTGATAGTCATTCTCTATGATATTTGATCACTATTGGTGTGTGCATTATTTCGTGTGTTCTTCTTTTTAGCAATTTTCTGATCAAGATTACGATAAAAGAACCTACATTCAGAGGGATAATAGTATTCTCGAAGTAATCTTATTAATATTCTTTAATGGTGTATATTTTGTTTATGGCAGTAGTAGTTTCAAATTGAGCATATATATGTACAGCAGGATAAAGAATCTAGAGAAATATCTAGCAGTGTTTTATGATGGTCTACGTTGCACGGATAGGATACGGGTTTCATATACAATACATCGATACAGTAAATTCTGAAAATATAGGATACGATACGGCTAGGATTAAGAATCTTGTGTTTTGTACGATAGGAGGTATATAGGCCGGAAACCTTGCGACCGAAAGGACTCCTTGGAGGACGATTACGACTCCTTGGAAGGAGTGCGATAGGTGTAACAACGCCACGTACCTCTGACCGTTTCGAACGCAATATTCATTGGGATAAAAGGTGATGTAGTTTTATGTTCCACGTTGCACGGATAAGATACAGGTTTCTTATACAATATGGCGATACAGTAAATTCTGAAAATATAGGATACAATACGGCTAGGATTAAGAATCTTGTGTTTTGTACGATAGGAGGTATATAGGCCGGAAACCTTGCGATCGAAAGGGCTCCTTGGAGGACGATTACGACTCCTTGGAAGGACTGGTCTGATAGGTGTAACAACGCCACGTACCTCTGACCGTTTCGAACGCAGGATAAAAGGTGATGTAGTATTATGTTCCACGTTGCACGGATAGGATACGGGTTTCATATACAATACGGCGATACAGTAAATTCTGAAAATATAGGATATGATACGGCTAGGATTAAGAATCTTGTGTTTTGTACGATAGGAGGTATATAGGCCGGAAACCTTGCGACCGAAAGGACTCCTTGGAGGACGATTACGACTCCTTGGAAGGACTGGTCTGATAGGTGTAACAACGCCACGTACCTCTGACCGTTTCGAACGCAATATTCATTGGGATAAAAGGTGATGTAGTTTTATGTTGCACGTTGCACGGATAAGATACAGGTTTCTTATACAATATGGCGATACAGTAAATTCTGAAAATATAGGATACGATACGGCTAGGATTAAGAATCTTGTGTTTTGTACGATATGAGGTATATAGGCCGGAAACCTTGCGATCGAAAGGACTCCTTGGAGGACGATTACGACTCCTTGGAAGGACTGGTCTGATAGGTGTAACAACGCCACGTACCTCTGACCGTTTCGAACGCAGTATTCGTTGGGATAAAAGGTGATGTAGTATTATGTTCCACGTTGCACGGATAGGATACGGGTTTCATATACAATACGGCGATACAGTAAATTCTGAAAATATAGGATATGATACGGCTAGGATTAAGAATCTTGTGTTTTGTACGATAGGAGGTATATAGGCCGGAAACCTTGCGACCGAAAGGACTCCTTGGAGGACGATTACGACTCCTTGGAAGGACTGGTCTGATAGGTGTAACAACGCCACGTACCTCTGACCGTTTCAAATGCAGTATTCATTGGGATAAAAGGTGATGTAGTATGATGTTCTGTTCGGTCTCATAGGTGTACTCCAGAGGGTCTCATACTTTGTGCAGGTTTATTAATTACATAAACTACTCCAGAGGGTTAGTCTAATTACAAAAAAATCCACCTATGTTTTAAATTTGCAAATAATCCCTCAATGTTTGTATTTTACCTTATAAAACTACTCATGATGTTTAATCTAATTACAGAAGAACCCACTTATACTTTAAAATTACAATAAATTCTTCATGTTTGTATTTAGTTCCTGTAATTATCCATTTTTTGTGAATCGTAATGAATATATAATAACGTCTATGTTATTTTTCAAACCTGTATAGATCTCTCCATATATGTAGAAGTCTCTGCACTTGTACTGAAGGAGCCTATTCATCCATCTTATGAGAAAGATCAGAGCATCCCATGCTGTGTTATATTCATGTCCTATGTTGTTCTGATTGTTCCTTAAATTGATTTAAAATAAGTGACAGAAGATGGTAAACTCCTGAATACAAATGTTTTCTCTTCATCTTCATAGTTAGAATGTGTTTTGTGTTAGTATATTTTCTATACTAGTCATGGAATGTAATGCCCTGTTTTAGCTTATATCATGTAATGAGACGGTCTAAGGGGAACGACTTCGTTTAAATAACAAAAGCAAGTCGAGGTTTAGCTTATTTGCGTAAACTCGGTTGTGTTGCAGGCAAGTTGTAATTGTTGTATCTTTTTCAGTAATTACGTTTGATAAAATAGCGACAGCTGATTTAGGTAAAGTTGTTTTTATTTTTATTTTTAATATACTTTGTATGTTATCATCGTTGCATTTGATTTAGATGATAAGATATCGGATTTGTGTTAGTTTGTTTGGTTGTGTGTGTGATTTATGTGCCAAAATACTTTTAAAAATTTTTGTTGACCAAGTATGAACCAGTAAGTATATTTGTGAACAAGTCAACACACATGAATATTTTATACAATATTTTTTCAATTCCAGTTATTGGTGTAGAAAATATAAATGGATCGAAGTTGGATATCAACCAAAAAGCCGGGTGACCCAGAATATAAAGTAGGTGTAAGAGAATTCGTTAAGTTTGCAGTTAAGAATGGTGGAGGCCGCTCCAAGCTACCTTGTCCTTGCTTCATGTAATCATGGAGTAACGGTGCCCCCCGATCATCGTCGAGTCACAATCACAGAAGATATTGTGCCGAATGCTCACTTGCCATGTCCAAACGATGAATTAGTCTTTGTTTGTCAAGCTAAGGGGAGTTATACTGCTTGGCCAATTCACTTGATTCTTCAAAAAAAGGTATTAGCCACACTCGCTTTGTTGTATGGTAGATATTTTCTTGTCTGGTAGATATTTTATTATTTTTGTCACTCATTCCTGAATATGCATTCTCACAATTTGAAAAAAATATTTTTTTAATGAACATTCCCCTGCTCCGAATCTATTTTTATAGTATAAACACCTAACCAAGAAAAAAATGAGATTTTTTACCTAATTCCTGAAAATAAATAAATAATAAGTTGTGACTAGTTATAAAAATAAAGCCAAAATCAAATAATATTTTTTTATGTGGGTCTAAATCGTTATTTCTGTTTTTTGTTACCTTGATATATTTTGTACATATAAAAAGGCCACTGTGCAGCTAGAGAAAGAGGTGACCACTCCATCCCCACGATCAGCGTCATCCCAAGCATCAACCAATCGTAAGTATGTCATAACTGCCGAGGATCGTGAAAAGGTAACTACTAGTTGGTTACAAGTTTTGAAAACTCAAGCTATGGGAATGAGAAAGAGGGGTGAAACCATTTCCTTAAGTATCCCGAGAAGCGTATTTCTTAACGAACATGCTATTGATGTTACACTTGACTATGAAGACATGCTTGATTGGTGTTTCCTAAAAGAGATTGGAGCAGCTCATTTAAATATTTTCATGAAGTAAGTGTAGTTCCTTTTCGAAGTCTGGTTTTATGTTCAAATTTACTTGGTTGTTGGCTTGTTTTATACCATATGATGATGTTTTTATGATGGATATGACATTAGGTGAATACAATGCCTTGTTAATGCCACGATTGTGTTTTCCTGTGTTGCCTTAAGAATCAAAATATGCAAATTGATTAAGACCAACACAAAGATGATAATTTACTACATTGGTGAGACTAAATAGCCAAAGATGAGTTTCTTATCTGATGTTTACATGTTAAACAACAATCAAAAAGCACTTGTATATTGCTTATACTGTAAACATGGCAAAGAATAGAGTTAAGTGTTACTCCTCCATATATTCCTCATAACCAAAAGCATCGACCGGAGGGAAATGTTTTAGCTTGCACCATCATTGTTTTCAGGCATCCTTAGATACTCTAAGCAGTCCCTTAGAAGTCCCTCCTCAACGTTAATGGTTTCAGGAAGTGTCCTACTCCTAACCGCTTTTGCTTTGTTCATATGTGTAATCTTGTAATTGTTTCCTACCTCACCTTTATAATCTCTGTGTGGCAGCATTGTAGTGTCAGAAACATATTGTTCAATATTTCTGGTGAAAGTTCTTGAAATGAGCTAGTCACATTCCTTAATAAGTCATCCACACCATTTGCCAACTTGTCATCTTGTAATGATTGTATGGCTATAAAAAAATCAAGATCATTCACATTTGAATCTGGAGAATTGGGTGGTTGACAAATTAATTGGATTGTGAATCCATCTGTATTTGCAGCTGCTATGAATCCATCACAAGGCATTGTATTCACCTAATGTCATATTCATTTACTTGTTTCATGTTCAAATTTTGATGGGTAAGGCACTTGAAAGAACGATGTCAAGAAGAAGGAATTTCGGGTATGTATGGATTTTGTGATAGTAGTGTTCTATCTCCGTTGACTCCAATAGTTGAAGAGGAAGACCGATCCATATATTTAGCTCGTGTCTTTGGGTGCAATGAGGGAAAGAATCTTAATCAACTATTCTTTGCACCTTACAATGACAAGTAAGTGCAATCAACGATACCTAAAACTTTTGATATTCACTTATTTTTGTAACAATATTTTGTGACAAGTTAAGATTACCGATTAAATTCTTGAATGCATTCTTAAGTTTGACAAAGCAAGATTCTTCTTAAACAATTTTACTGATTTGTCAACTTGTCCAACTCTTTGCAATGATCAGTTATATAAAAGCTATTTCCACGTGTATTAAATAAGTTTGGTACTCAATTTAGTGTCCATGTGCTGATTTTTGTTAATTGTTGGTCATGATGGAGTTTTGTTAATTGATAGGTTATTATCATCTCTCTCTTTTTTTGTGTATAGTCGGCATTGGATGTTAGCAATTATTAGTCCTTGGAATGGATTAGTGTATTGGTTGGATCCAGCTGGAGTAGGAAAGGAGATCCCTGAGTTCGCTAAAACAGTCATCAATGAGTATATACTGGATTACATTAATAAATTTCTTTTTGGTTGTTTTCCTAACAAGTAGTATTTTCATTCCTATTAACCGTATTACAATTTATGCAGGGGAATTATAAAATTTAGCATTACCAATCGAAAAGATGTCAGGAAAATAAAAAAGAATCCAAGAATTGGGTGGAAGCAACCACAGGTATATTTGGATTCTAAAACTCGTTCATATCTATATATACAATCATGGTTGTTACGTGGGTAAGTCAAGTCGGATGGAGACTCCGGCAAGTCGAGTCGTGACTAGTCGAGACTAATCGACGACTAGTCGACAAGCTATAAAATATATATATATATATATATATATATTTGTGTGTGTGCTCTCAACTGTCAACTGTACGCTGTGTGTGTGTGTGTATATATATATATATATTGTGTACGTTTTTTTTTTTTTTTTCTAATTTCTGTGTGGTTTTTTTTTTTTAATTTCTGCACTAGTCCGGCGACTGAGTCGCCTAGTCGACCCAGTCCAGTCGAGCCCCAGTCGCTCGAAAGACTCCCAAAAGCAAGTCAGGTTTCCACATCGGCCTCTCCAGCTCGATTGCTCGACTAGTTGCGACTAGTCGAGCGACGTGACAACCATGTATACAATGCTTATGTATTTCATTAATGCAATAACATAAGTGTTGAATGGTTTGTATTTTCTTAATTCTGTATGTTTTAGTGTCCTTGTCAACCTCAAAACAACAAGTTCTATGGATACTATGTGTGCCGTTATATGCTCGAGATTTTAGAAAAAAGAGTATTATGGATCTCAGACCTGGTATCATTTTTTTAGCGCACACCGTGTAAATTTCTTGATTGATGTGAATGAGTGATTATTGGAATGGGATTCTAGGTAAATTTCATGATTGGTGTGAATGAGTTTTGTGTAAATTCTGTAAAGTCGTATAATGCACTGATTCACGAACTGTCTGTGTCGACGAACCTGAGTGTTGTAAATGTTTGTTCTATTGTCATTTAGTAAAAGTTTCTGAACAGAAAGTTTCTGTTACTTTATTGTTCGGGTTTGGTAGTTTCTGTTTCTTTTTTGATTTTACTTTATGTTCTGTTGTCATTTTACAGTTTACAGTTTTTTATTGTCATTTTTACTTTCTGTTCTTTATTGTCATTTTTACTTTCTGTTGTCATCATCTTTCTGTTCTTTATTGTCATTTTTACTTTCTGTCTGTTCTAATTCTGTTCTGTTTCATTTTACAGTTTTTTGCTGTAGAAACTTACTCATCGGAAGAAGTTGATGAGGTTAGAGATATTTGGGCTCAATATTTACTCAAGCAAGAGAATGAAGCGGACGAAGAAAACAAAGATGATGGTATGCAAGTTACTCAATGAATTTTAGTCCCAATTATTCTGAATGATTAGACTTCGGGGTATTATTTTTTCGTTTTTCCATTTGGATATTGCAATAGATGTAATGATATTATGTTTTTGGAGATTGCAATAGATTTAAAGATATCATTATAGTGTTTGTGTTGTTTTATGTTTTTGGGAACGAGTAGGTTTATGATGTTTTTATGTAATGGTGAGTGTTGTTTTGTGTTTTATTTTTTTGGTACGAGCAGGATTATTATGTTTTTTTTTTATAAATATGATAAAGAGACCTGTTAAACTTGAAATCGGGTCTCTCAGAATATTAGAAAAAATCAAAGAGACCCGTTAGATATGAAATCGGCTCTCTCAGTTTCACGATTGGAAATATTAAAAATAAATAAAGAGATCCGGTGAGTATGAAATCGGATCTCTTAGGTTATACAAAAAAAATATTTAAACAATCAAAGAGACCCGTTATGTATAAAAATCGGCCTCTCAGGTTTAAAAAAAATATATTAAAAAAATCAAAGAGACCCGTTAGGTGTAAAATGGGCTCTCTTAGGTTAGATAAAAAAAATATTAAAAAAATCAAAGAGAACCGTTAGGTGTAAAATGGGCTCTCTTAGGTTAGACAAAAAAAAATATTAAAAAAATCAAAGAGACCCGTTAGGTGTAAAATGGGCTCTCTTAGGTTAGATAAAAAAAATATTAAAAAAATCAAAGAGACCCGTTAGGTGTAAAATGGGCTCTCTTAGGTTAGACAAAAAAATATTAAAAAAATCAAAGAGACCCGTTAGGTGTGAAATGGGCTCTCTTAGGCTAGACAAAAAAAATATTAAAAAAATCAAAGAGACCTCATATCTCAGATAACAGGTCTCTTACCGGTTTAAATTAGTTTCCTCCCACTTGCATAAGAGACCTGATTTCTTAGATATCAGGTCTCTTATATCTCAAAAACAGACCCCCCCATGAGGCGGTCTCTTTAACAAAGAGACCGCTGAGATAGAGACCCGTCCAGAGGCGGTCTCTTAGGCTTATTTGGACGGGTCTCTTTGCCTATTTTTGTAGTAGTGAACAAAACCAATTTGGGGGTTTCGAGAGATGATCAAGTTTCCAAGTTTCATTTTTTCATCTCGTCTTTGTATTTTTTTTATTTATTGGTGAACATGTTTAATTATAATATATTTATGTATGATTATTTCACCATGTTCGGCTAGATTTGTAGATTCCAGGACATTGGAGTAGATTGATTATACTGGTTTTATGAGGATTTAGTTCAACTGAATGTTTTGATTATATTCATACCCAAATACTTTGCTTGATTCATGTTTAAACAAATTGATCATTGTTTTTACATGTTAGACATTCCTGTTCACGATTCAAGAAATGGGTGCAATAATAAATCTTTAATATTTGACATGATTTAATTACTAAATTGAGAAATCAATTATTAATCATGAAGACTTTTGACCTTTTGACTTTAAGGGGTTGAATTTTTCATATATTTTATTGAAACGTCAATATATGTTATTTAATCTATGTTTATGTGATCTAGAGAGAGATAATAAACGATTTTTGTTATCGGCTTATAGGAAAGACAAGTAAAAACCTCACTTGAAATTTATCCGAATAAACCTAGTAATTAACCGAAACGTCCATCATCTTTGAATCCTTTCATTAAAACTTGGTTTTGGCTATTTTACTTTTATTAGTTATTTTTAGAGTTAAATTTTAGATTCACAATTTTATTCAAATTTCTGTCATCTAATGAATTGCTATAATCTAATACTCGGTAGAATAACACCTTTATCTAAGAGGAATACGACCTTACTTGGTGACGGCCACTGTAAATTGAGCCCAGCACCTCGGCCTCAACATAATAAAGTCTCGACTCAAACCCTAAACCCCGACCCACATCAAGATCAATAACCCAAAACCAGAACCATCGCCGGCTGGAAATCTCGAGACCGTAGAAAATCCAACCGGTCTTCTCGGTGGAAAGCCAACACCCAGCAATTACAATATCTGCTCACACAGCCACTGGAAAAACCACCAGCTTCTGTCAATGTCCTGCCACCCTAATGCTGTGCTGTCCTCATCAGCCCTTCACCGGAAAGGCATCAATGTTAACCTCAACCACCACCTTCAGCCGCAAAACAAATAGGAGTCGTTTTCCGTCTCTAAAACCCAAATCCAGCAATCCACTTTTGTCCACAGCCACGCCCAATAGAAGGAACTCAAGCCTGAACCGTAAAACAATGAATCGAGCCCAGCTGCCGGAACGGCCCCTCGCCTTAGCCCTCTCGGAGTTGAGGCCTGCTCAGCCCCCGAAATCTTCATCCTGAACTCGATGAACCATATCTTGCAAGCACGACCAACTGGATATCGAACCCAACAGAGAATAGTTCGAGTCGGTCGGAGCCCCAAGGTCCAACTCACCGTGGCCAGCTCTCGTCCGGCCTAATTTCTCTAGTCTTAGCCTGAGGCTCGACTCTTCCCCTGCCACCTCTAAACTCCTTCGGAACCAATCCACCAACTTTGCTCCTACTATTCCGCCTCCGACAGCGATCCCCGCTCTGAGTGAAGTTGAGTGTGTATGTGTGTGCGTGTTTCCACCGAAAATTATATTTCAAAATTCCCGGATATTACATCACTAGTAGAATGAGTAATTCTCTCTATATGGACCATGAGAGGTAAGAAAATAATGATACTAATCACCAGATCAGCCAAACTAAATACCACCCGACTGCGACTAATGATCATGATACTCCTTCAGATAAGTTGTGCCATGGGAGGAACTTCCACCCGTTGATGCATCAAATGCTGTGGGCTAGCAACGGTGGGTGAGACATGATAATAGGTGGGTTTCCCACCAACATGTGTTGAGATCCATGAAAAAAGGCCTCGTGTGAACTCGCACGTCGGGAGTCGACCACTACTACAGAAAACACATTTTGGGACAATTTTACTTTGGTTATAGGCGGCCGAAGTAAAAATAGCGTATTTAACATCAATTTTGAACTGAAACCGTTGTAAATGTGGAAAATCTTACATCGGTTTTGATAAGAAACAAATGTAATTTTCAAACATTTTATATGTTAGATGTAGTACCTGTAGACAGATAGCCTTTTTATATATGTTAGATCAAGTTAAAATAGATCATCATCGTTAATCATTAATACTACAGTCTATATGTTGTACTTTTGTCTAAAGAATGTTGTACTTTTCATTTTTTGCTTATAATTTTGAAAAAAGAACAAATAAATATAAAATCCCTATAATAGCCTTAAAAATTGTAATTCTTTTATTAATTTGTCTAAATTTCTAAAATAATCTCTTTTATTATAATTATATTATTAGATAATTGCTGGATTTGTAACTCTGTTATTAATTTGTCAAAATTGATTTATATTATCGAGTTTTCTCTTTAATTAATAATTTAAGAAATTATAATATAATAGCTAAATATTTTAATATTGAATTTCCGTTCATTTCGTTGTTTTTTAATTTTTCTACATGAAATTGAAACCAGATAATATAATAGATACCGAAAGTTTGAAAAGTGCTAAAGATAAATTTTGTAAAACAAATAAATTAATTTAAAGTTTAGAAATTAGTCCTAAAATTAAGATATGTAAATCACAAAAAAATATAATATACAGTCAAATTCCAGAAAAATCAAATAGATTGTGAAATATTAAAAATAAATACTATAAATATAACAACAACAACATCTAAGCCTTAGAGACTGTTTACCAACTCTGTCATTAAGATCTGAGTGGAATAAGTTATCTGTTTGGATTATGTTGTCCGTCTGGATAAAGATGAAATGTTGTTTACCTGCATTGCTGAATCAACTGTCTGAATGGCAGAAATGACCATTTCACTCCCTCGATATATATAAAAATGTATTAATTATTTGTATCCAAAATAGTTCAACACCATATAATTATAAATTGCACAACATCATAATAATATAACAATATCTAGTTATAATAGTCATTTGGTTCCATTAAGATGATAGCTTACTGAATAAGGAGTTGGGGGATCACTGTCTCATTAAGCTGCTATCTTATTGATTAAGCTCCTGATAAACACATTATCAGCTGTCCAAAAAAGCTATAAGAAACCAATAAGCTTCATTAAGCTGCTAGTAAACAGGCCCTTAATCCCAAAATGATTTGGGGTAGGCTAACATGAATCAAACTTTGAAACCGTCAATGATCGTTACATAAATAACATAAAAGGAGAAAAGGAGGGAAAAGGTTGAGAACAAAGTAGAGAAAAAAGCAAATAAAAAAAGAGAATGAATGTAAAAAAAATGAAAAATCTTGAAAAATAAATTAACAGATAACATGGAATAAAAGAAAATAGGAATAAAAATACAGAAAAAAAAAGAATCAGATTCCATCCACCATTTGTATTCTTTCCCGCCACATTTGTCTCTCTATCGCATACTTTCTCCAATTCCAAGAAACTGCATATCATTTTCAATCATCTTTATCCAAGTTTTCTTGGGTCTTCCTCTACCTTTCACAGTATTACTTGTTCCCCAACTTTCTAGCCTCCTCAATGGGGCATCAACATGTCTTATTCTCACATGACCAAACCATCGTAATCGATTCTCCATCATCTTGTCTTCTATAGCCGCAACTCTTACCTTCTCTCTAATCACCTCATTTCTGAGCCGATCCTTTTTTGTATGACCACACATCCATCGTAGCATATGCATCTCTGCCACATTCATCTTTTGAACGTGACACTGTTTTACAGCCCAACACTCGGAGCCATATAACAGCACAGGCCTAATTGCCGTGCTGTAAAATTTATCCTTTAATCTATGAGGCATGTCAGGATCACATAAAACCCCTGTGGCACTCTTCCACTTCAACCACCCGACTTTTATTCTGTGAGCCACATCGCCATCTAGCTCTCCATCCTTTTGGATAATAGATCCAAGATACCGAAAGAAAGTGGATCCATGAACAACTTTTCCATCAAATGTGATCATCCCCGCCTCTCTATCACTGTTTTCGCTAAACCTACACTCCATATATTCAGTCTTACTTCTGCTCAGCCTAAAACCTCGAGCATCCAAAGTATCCCTCCAAAGTTCCAATTTCTGTTGCACTTCAACCTTCGTTTCATCAATCAACACAATATCGTCTGCGAACATCATACACCACGGAACGTCATTTTGAATTTCTCTTGTCAATTCGTCCATGACTATGGCAAAGAGAAAAGGACTAAGAGCAGATCCTTGATGCACCCCAATCGTAATAGGGAATTCTTCTGTCCTCCCAACATTAGTACGTACACTTGTATCTTTATTTTTATCTCGATAATGTTCCATCAACTGCCGGATAAGATAAATTGCTTCCATGGTCGATCTTCCAGGCATAAATTCAAACTGATTTTCTGTTATCTTCACACATTTCCTGATCCTTTGTTCAATCACTCGTTCCCACAACTTCATGGTATGACTCATTAGTTTAATTTCGCGATAATTAGAACAATCTTGAACATCACCTTTGTTCTTATACAAAGGGACGAGAATACTTTTCCTCCATGCTGATGGCATCTTATTGCTTCTTCAAATCTTATTGAAAAGCATAGTTACCCATTCGATCCCTCTCCCCCAAACACCTCCAAACTTCAATAGGTATACCACCTGGTCCTTCTGCTTTCTTTGACCCCATCTTCTTCAATGCAATTGTCACTTCACCCTTTTGAATTCTCCTCTTAAACTCTCGGTTAACCATACTTGAGGGGATGTTTAAATTCCCAATATCTTGTTCATGATAGCCATTGAATAGGGTATCAAAGTATGACCTACATCTCTCTTTTATCTCTTTATCTTGAACCAAAACTTTTTGGTCAGTATCGTTTACACATTTAACTTTTTCAATATCTCGCGTCTTCTTCTCTCTCATTCGAGCAAGTTTATAGATATCTTTTTCCCCTTCTTTTGTATCTAATCTTGCATATAATTCTTGATTGACCTTTGATCGGGCATTTCTCACTGCCTTTTTAGCTTCTGTTCGAGCTTTCTTGTACTTCTCACAATTCTCATCGCTCGAGCATTTACCCAATACCTTATAACATTCACGTTTGGTCTTTATCACTTGCTTAACTTCATCATTCCACCAAGATGTGTCCTTACTTGATGGTCTGTTTCCTTTAGATTCTCCTAGGACTTCTTTTGCAACTTCCTTTATGTTATGCTCCATCAAGTTCCACATCGAATCTATATCCATCTCCGTGCAATCAGACGAAATACCACTATCAGCAATCTTAGCCACAAAAGTATGTCGACTCTCCCCTTGGAGCTTCTACCACTTAATTCGAGGGTCAACTTGTGGTCTACTCTTTCTTAAGTGCATCTTACCTCGAAAGTCAAGCACCACAACCCTATGCTGCGTTGCAGCACTCTCACAAGGTATCACCTTGCAATTAGTAAAAATTTTCCTCCAAACATTCCTTACTAAAAAGAAATCAATCTAACTTGCATTACCTCCATTTCTATATGTCACCAAATGAGAGTCCCTTTTCTCGAACCAAGTGTTCATAATACCCAAGTCATGAGCTAATGCGAAATCCAATATACCATTTCCTGCTTCATTCCTATCCCCAAAACCAAAGCCACCATGAATGCTCTCAAAGCCATCTCTACTAACACCGACATGCCCATTGAAGTCACCACCAATGATCAATTTCTCACCCATAGGAATTCGTTCGACAACCTCTTCCAAATCTTCCCAAAATTCTTGTTTGATCAATGCATCAAATCCTACTTGTGGTGCATAAACACTTATGATAGTTAGAAACTCATCCCCTATCACAAGTTTAATACTCATTATTCTATCGCTCTTTCTTGACACTTCCACCATATCATCAATGAATTCTTTATCAATGACGATACCCACTTCATTTCTACTTCTATCCTTCCCAGAGTACCAAAGCTTGTAACCCCAAGGAGCTAACACTCTTGCCTTCTCACCAACCCATTTAGTCTCTTGTAGACACATTATGTGAATCCTCCTCCTTTTCATAACCTCCCCCACTTCTGTTGATCTCCCCGTCAAACCAACGTTCCAAGTTCCAAACCGCACCTTACTACCCTTACTAGCCGCATGAACTAACTTCTCTGTCTGTCCCCGTCCACGATGCAAGGATTCTTGCACATTTGACACCACACCCATACTTCGAGGTGGCGCGCTGAGAAAAGTGTGTTGTTGCGTCTTCCTCGTGAACAATCCATCCGAGAAGAGCTATGGTTTCGATAAATGGAAAGGTTCCGAGCGACGACCTAGCAACCCTTGCATATTTTCCAATACAACCGGACCTATGAAGTGTAGCGCATCCTTGCTCATTTGACACCACCCTCAGATGTAAAGGTGGTGCGCCGCTTCTGGCGACGACCTAGCAACCCTCGCATACTTATCACTGCACCCGGGCCTATGAAATGCAGCGCGTCGCTTCTGAGGAGACGCCCCAACGATTTTCAAAGTTTGATTCATGTCCATGGGATGTGACGAGTTTTACGCTGGCTGCCACTAACCTACCGCAACCCTCCTCTTTTATCCGGGCTTGGGACCGGCAATGAATGTCAAGAAGACACCCACAGGCAGAATTAAATACTATAAATATAAAAAAATAAAAAATATTTATGTAGCCTATAATATGAACAAAAATATAAAATAATTAGAATTTTTAAAATTATTAATATGTTAAGATTTATTTGTATTTTCAAAGATAATTTGTCTTTTTATATTTAAATTTGTTTTTTCAAAATTTATTCGTACTTTATGGGATTTAATTTTCTATGGACTATATAAATTTTTTTGAATTACTTGTATTCAAGTTCTGTTGTACTTCTAAAAACAATATATAATTAGAATTAAAGTATATGCTTAATATTTGGAAGAAAAAATGATCCAAAATGGCAATCAATAACACGAAACTTACACATTGGGTCACTAAAGTTTTAATTGCACCCAACAAGGAAACAAACTTTCAATTTTGATATTAAAATACCATATTGTCTCCGATTTTAATCGGTTATACCCAATTTTCTTACCCATGTGGCATCCAGCTCATTAAATTAAAAGGGAAAATGATCCAAAATGGCAACCAATAACACAAAACTTACCATTAAGTCATTGAAGTTTTAATTGCACCACGATAAGGAAACAAACTATCAATTTTGGTTTTAAAGTACCATTGGCTCCGATTTCAACTGGTTATACCCGGTTTCGTTACCCATGTGGCATCCAACTCATTAAAAAAGCCATGTCATTTGATTTTAAACCCTAAAAAAGAAATATATACGGCTCTCTACCTCCATGTGGTTCGATATCATCTTCACGACTCCAAAATCCAGATCACATTTTCCCACTGAAACCCTAATTTAATGTCATCATACTCTTGTCATCTTGAAGGCGAATCCGATTATAAACAAATCAAATGACGTGACTTTTTTTATTAATGAGCTGTATGCCACGTGAGTAAGAAAATCGGGTATAACAGGTTAAAATCCGAAAACAATGGTGTTTTAAAACAAAAATTGAAAGTTTGTTTCCTTATTGTGTGCAATTAAAACTCCAGTGACCTAATAGGTAAGTTTTGTGTTATTGGTTGCTATTTTGGATCATTTTTCCTTCTTCAAACTAATGAGCTCGATGCCATGTAGGTAAAAAAATTGGGTACAACCTGTTAAAATCGGAGATAATTGTATTTTAAAACTAAAATTGAAAATTTGTTTCCTTATTGGGTGCTATTAAAACTTCAATGACCTAATGGGTAAATTTTGTGTTATTGGTTGCCATTTTGGATCATTTTCCTATTTGGAATATTTATTCTTATTCATTTTTATATTCATAGTTCACCTCTATTTTATTTAATTTTACACATATCCGTCAAATAGTGTAGGATGCGTGAACTTCATTGTATTTTTTTGATTTATTGATAAAAATGTTCTAATTGTAGACTATGTTTGTAGTATTTATATTTTTGTTCTTCATTTTATTTGTATGTTTCT
Organism: Orobanche coerulescens; assembly: GCA_033398695.1. Classification (NCBI taxonomy): domain Eukaryota; kingdom Viridiplantae; phylum Streptophyta; class Magnoliopsida; order Lamiales; family Orobanchaceae; genus Orobanche; species Orobanche coerulescens. Next base: position 158,724,376 of record CM065809.1, read on the forward strand.
AGATTTAAAACTAAAATTGAAAGTTTGTTTCTTTATTGGGTGCTATTAAAACTTCAATGACCTAATGGGTAAGTTTTGTGTTATTGGTTGCCATTTTGGATCATTTTCCTATTTGGAATAGTTATTCTTATTCATTTTTACATTCATAGTTCACCTCTATTTTATTAATTTTACCCATATCGGTCAAATAGTGTAGGATGCATGAACTTCATTGTATTTTTTTGATTTATTGATAAAATGTTCTAATTGTAGACTATGTTTGTAGTATTTATATTTTTGTTCTTCATTTTATTTGTATGTTTCTAGATCTACTAAAATAAATATGTTTAAAGGATTTATGTTAATTTTTCCATAATTTATGTTTAATGTAAGTCCTTTTCTGATTTTTAGGATTTATTTATAAAATTTAGAATTAATTTATATATCTTTTAGATTTTTTACGTACTTCGTATTTATTTGTAATTCTTCAGAATGTATTTGTAATTTTTGTCATATAGGAATAATTATTATTAGAAATTTATCAAAAAATTATTTAGAAACGCTTATATCTTATTTGTATATTCTAAAGATTATTTAATTTTTAGTATTTATTTTTGCTTAAGATTTATTCTATTTTTATGATTTATACTTTATTCTGCAATTGATTAATATTTTTAGAATTTAATTTTTTGTATTTTTAGCATTTATTTCTACTTTTAAAATTTATTTGTATTCTTCATATATTAGTATATTTAATAGGATTTATTTTGTCTCATATTTATTTGTTAATTAATTTATATAAAAAAAAATTAAATTATTTTATAATTCAGACAATTTTTTGTATAAATCAACTTATAAAATAAAAGAATATATAATTTTTGTTTATTCTTTGCTTTTTTCAACTTAATATAATTTTTGTACTTAAACAATTTTAAATTTATAGTTTATATACTCATTCACTATAATTCTTATGCCTACCTACATATGGGCAGTATTTCAAGAAAATCCCTTCTATAAAACTTTGATAAAACTTTATTGGTTATTATAGTAAACGTTTACGTCACTTTTCTGACACAACCGATGTATATGACCATTCTTACAAAGGTTGACAACAACGGTTTGAAATTTTTAATTTCAATATTGAATCTGTTGCAAATAGCAATCCTCATGTATATCAAATCCTCTTAAGACAAAAAAAAAAAAAAAAAAAAAAAAAAAATTCCTCTTAAGACACATCCAAGCATGCTAAAATTTCAGAACACAAAGAACAAGCCAAAACTATTTACCATCATATTTGCTAAGCCACATCACAAAACGCAGCGAGAACACGTAACTCTTCCAAAAATTTTACACATTCATCAACCAAAATTCCATATATTCAAAGTTTTAAAACTAAAAACAATGTAAAAATCTTCGAAAGAGACATAAAACAATCATTTTTTGCCTGATGGTTTCACCCAAAATAAATCAATCTTACATCAAACAAGGACATAACAAGCATAGTAAAAATTTCACCATATTATCTTCAACAAAAAAAATAATGAACACATACTCATTGCGAAATGTCTCGCTCACTAAAGACGAATTTCTTGAATACTCGTTGCAGAAAATGCACTAGTGTCGTTAAATATCTAGAACATACAATAACAAAAAAAGACTTATCAAGAAGAGTACAGTAACAAAAAGACTAATAAAAGAATGAACAAGCAAAACTAGTAGTTGGGACTATAATAAAAATCTATGGGTATTTGTAAAAAACTAGGTCCAAATCACCTCCCACCAATTGTTCTTGATACCCACTCGAATAATTGTCAACATCCAAGCAATAAGTAATATCCACATTCCCAAGATCCGAGTTGTTTATTACACAAAATCTAAATATAAAACAATTACGGTAAACTTGTAAAATTATTAAAGTTTGAATATAAAAGACTTATTTTAGGATAAAGTCAAAGAACATTCTGCTTTGATTTGCTCTTGCATTTATCATCCGACACTTTAAACGGGCCATGATACTATATAAAACAAAATTGTGAGCAAACTGTATAATTTATTATTTATTCAAAAATATTTAAGAAAAAATATAAATCGCAGCTTTTAAGTATAAATAATGTTATTTATAGGCCAAGAATCTCAACTTAAACTAAATAGGACAAGGGAGCTAAAATGATATCAAATTCTAATGCTACTAAAATACTAACGTTCTCCTCATATATTAATTACTATATTCTACTTCTCATACTTGTCGGAATAAGAAAATCAACAACTACAAAAAACATTAATCGATCTTTCTCACAGCAGACAATATTATCAAAATAAAAGTAAAAACACCAAAAACAATCATCCATGAGTTAAAAGAAATGGAAAATTCTTATATACTCCGAAAACAAAGAGCGATGTTATTAGATGACGGCTCGTTCTGTATGTACTTAGAAGTAACTTAGAAATACAAACAAATTAAATTTGCCTCTGGCCTTTAGTGAACAAAGCCACATAACAACCCCGTCTTTAGGATTAATTGTAGGAGTTGCTAATGATTTCTACATTACGATAAAAAATTTTATAATGCAATACAAAAACAACAAATTAAATACGTCATAGATCGTACTTATTAATGACGGTAAACTCCTAAGTAAATCTTTTGATTTTATTCCGACATATATTTCAAAATATACTTGGCGACTTCATTTTCATTATTCCCCATATGTATGGATTGAGCTCAAGATATTCATCATCATTTCCCTATCCACACTTAACTTGTGCAGAAACCTAAATTGTTAAAAAAATTGCTTAATAATGTCGCACGTCAAATTATAAAGCAACGAATATTACCTAAAACTTAGAACTTACAAGATCTAAAATTGTACACTTCAGACACTTACCCACACAATTCCACTGAAATATTTCCAAAATACCGTGGTGGTAAAGATATAATGGGACATGATGCTCAACACCAAAGAGATTCGAATCCCACGCCACCTGTAATGGGTTATCATAAAGGGACGTCTCGGTCATGCAATAAAACCACATAAGGCATTTCTCACTATGTTAACCTCTGAAGTGAGAATGGGGACCTGAGCATCAGCATCTCGAACATCCCCAACTATCACTCTAACTAAATTATCAGACAAGGGTACACCATTTGTGGTTAAACCACCATCGAGAACCCTCACTAAGGCCACCAGGCGAAGATGGTGGTCATCAATATATATGCCGCACTAGCCAACTGTACCACATATCGATCAGTAGCAGCAAAAAACTCCTCTTCATGCTGACATGTCCAACTGGAGGTGGCTGGGAATACGATCTCAGGGATGCCAATGTCGGACCTAATTGTTTCATCAATTTCTTGGAATCTCCATCGTGATCTTCTGTGTCACCTCTACAACAACTCTGCATTGATTATGTTCTGGTCGATCCACATAAACGTGATCCAAAATATTTTCGGATCTCCACACCAGATCCAATGCCATGAATGCGACCTGCGTGCTCCAGTCACCAAATTGCTTAACTAAGAATATCATTACATTCATGGGGAACAAATAAACCTTGTGAGCACTCCTCCAAATCATCCTACACAGGATAAAAGAGAAAATTTGTAACAATTTATGTTCAAGCTTAATTATACTAAATAATACAAGTTTATTTGTTTAATGAAAAAAAGTATAATTCAAATAATACACTAAACCAAGCATATTCGAATATTCACATTCACAACCCTCTTCGCAATCTTACATGCCGGCGCCGCATCAGTCATCATCTAGCCCGACTTTTTTATGTGCTTTGCTTTCATCTCTGATTTCGAGTACGAGGAGAGTGAGAATCAACAACCGCATGAAGATTGTGATGCTTCCTGTCGTTTCTTTATTTTCTCTACCATGATCTTCTCATCCACCAAATCATAACACTACGTGACAGTTAGGGGTGGCATTTCGGAACCGAAAATCGAAAACCGAACCGAAAAAATCCGGAAAAAAAAACCGAAATCAAAACCAAGAAGATCGAACAAAAACAAAAACAACCAATCAACTAATTTAGTTCGGTTCTCGGATCGGGGTCGGGCGGAACCGAACCAAACCGAAATGGACCGAAGTCAAATTTCAACATATTAAAATGACCTTGTTTTTGTGATTTTGGTGTGTTTTGAATTTTAGTATAATTCGTTTTCCATTTGTAAGACCCTCATGGGTCCAAGGAGGACTCATAATATGCTCATGTAATTTGTGATTCAATTAATTTAGGTTGAGAGAATGAGCTACTGTTATTTACGATTGTTATATGTTTTGAGATATTTGGAAATTGATGTGCAACTCTAGCTTTTCTCTTGAACATGTATATAACTCTTGTTGGCTTGTTGTTATATATAACTTATTCTATTGCATATAATATTTGAATTTATATTGTGAAGAACCCGAAAAACATCAAACCAAATCGAAACCGAACCGAATATTTATAAAACCGAACTTAACCGAACCAAACTTCAAAAAGAACCGAACCAAACCGAAACCGAATATTTGGTTCGATTCTCGATTTCGGTCAAAAACCGAACCGAATTGAACCGAATCCACCCCTAGTGACAGTGCAAGGGCAAGTGTTTACTTTCTAAATCTCTTGTGCCTTATTTTTCTTGCTTTGTCATAAATATAAAACACAAAATATATTATTATCATTATCTGATTTTATAAAAAAAAATCTCTTCATTTAGTATCATAAGTTGTTAAAAAATCAAGTTTGATAATAAAATGTTTGTTACTAACAATTTATTTGTTTGGTTAAATTTACAGTGCCTAACTAAAATCTATTTTTATAAAAATCCTAAAACATAAATAATAAATGAAAAAATGTTACCGATGGTAAGATTTGATAACTTATTTACCAATCTGGGTCTAATCGAATTTTTCCGAAATTCATTTCAGTCATCTGAGGAGATATTATTCTTTCAGCACGAAGATGTGTTCTTATAATTTCCCAATTCCCACTCCGTAGACAAGTATGATTTTAATTGTCTCTATTTTACGCCCATGTGTTGTAGAATCTTCTCCTTCCTTTTCTCCACATTCGAGATATCGAAGTTGTTCTACATTTAAATAGAAATTAAAGAAGAAAATGAGTGGAGATGAAACAACATCTTTTAATTGTAATTGAAATATTTGAGGAATTAGAAGATTACAAAAACATCATGCTAAGTCATCTCTTTATCATGATGTGGTACAAGTCTTCATATAGGATGCAAATTGGAAATATATTCTCGAGCAAATTGCCCCAACTAACTTGATAACTTCACATTATGATTCATTTTAGTTTCTCCCGCAAGAGTATCAACGTCCAGCGGTAGCTTACTAACATCCAAGCATTTTCATTTCAGTCATCTGAGGAGATATTATTCTTTCAGCACGAAGATGTGTTCTTATAATTTCCCAATTCCCACTCCGTAGACAAGTATGATTTTAATTGTCTCTATTTTACGCCCATGTGTTGTAGAATCTTCTCCTTCCTTTTCTCCACATTCGAGATATCGAAGTTGTTCTACATTTAAATAGAAATTAAAGAAGAAAATGAGTGGAGATGAAACAACATCTTTTAATTGTAATTGAAATATTTGAGGAATTAGAAGATTACAAAAACATCATGCTAAGTCATCTCTTTATCATGATGTGGTACAAGTCTTCATATAGGATGCAAATTGGAAATATATTCTCGAGCAAATTGCCCCAACTAACTTGATAACTTCACATTATGATTCATTTTAGTTTCTCCCGCAAGAGTATCGACGTCCAGCGGTAGCTTACTAACATCCAAGCATTTTTTTGGTCATATCATCGTGTGGGCTTTATAGTCCTTCTTGATGAAGTCTGGGGAGGTGAACTATAACGAACCCTGGTGGAAGAATCAGACCTCGATGGAATAGTCATGTGCATGTTCAGGAAAAAAAAAACATAAAATATGTCAAACAGGTCAGCACTAGAATGTCCACACGATGTGATTGTCATATGTCTTTGTTTGAAGAGATGGCTACTCCATCGAGATCTGATTCTTCCACTGTCTCGTTCCAGTTTACCATCTTATTAAAAATGACTCGAAAGCCTACATGATGCAAAGATTGGCCAAAAAATGCTTGGATGGGAGTAAGGTATCGATAGTCTTACGGGAAAAACAAAAAGGACTCGTAATGTGAAGCTCAGGTTATTTGAGGAAAGTTGCTCGATAACATATTTCTATTTTGCATCCTAAGTGGAGACTTATTCCAGATCATGATAAAGAGAATTTGGTAGGATGTTTTATAATTTTCTAATCCCTCGAATATTTCAATTACAATTAAAAAAACATTATTTCATCTCTATTTATTCTCTGTTCCTAAATGTTTATTCAAATGCAGAACTCCGATATCACGAACGAAGAGAAGTTGAAGGAGAAAATTCTACGGTCGGGGGACATAAAATGGAGAGAATTCAAATTATACTTGTCTAGGGAGTGGGTATTCGAAGGTTACAACTTACAAGGACATGTCTTCCTGTGCAAAATATAATGTCTCCTAAGATGGCTGGAATGATTTTTAAAAAAAAAATCGATTATATACTAATTTGGAAGTAAGTAACCAATCTTATCCTCGATTAAATTCTAATCTTGATTTATTTTTTAAGATTTTTATTAAAGTAATTTTTAATTAGGTATTGTAAATTTACAAAACAAATAATATGTTAGTCAAAAATATTTTGTTATCAAACTTGACTTTTTAACAACTTATGGTACTAAAATGAGGAGATTTTTTACGAAATCAATAATATTAATAATAATTTATACTTCTACTAAAAGAGCGTCGCGACATATGTCATTTTGTAAAATCTTTGATTTTTTTTAAAAATATAGCTTATATATATATATATAGATAGATAAATAGAGAGAGATGTATTTTTAAAATTCCAAAAAAAAAAAAGGAAAATTCTAAATATGTGCTGGAGTTGTAAGAATTCTTTCTTTATTTTTAATTATAATTCTAAATATTAATAATTGTTTATATCAAGTTTATTTTTAATGAAAATATATCAAATTAATTCTCATTAAACATCCATAGTAAATATAGTAAATTCGATGGACTTACACTTATGGCTGATTGCACAAAAAAAAATTATATTAGAAAAAAATAGGGATATTAATTTTCATTAAAATTAATTGATGCAAAATAAAAATAAATTAATTCATTTTTATGAGATTAGATTTAAGACTCATATTGCTTACATAAAAATAAATTATGATATTCATTCAATTATAATAACAAAAAATAATAAAACATACACTGCACAAACACACACATATATTAGGATTAAATCACATACTACTTTCGTCCTTAAAATTTGTTCCTACCTTTTTTATTTTGAGAAATGATACATCAACACCCAAATTTATTGTTTTGGGGGCGATTTCAATGGGCACATTGGTGAGGGGGTGGATGGTTACCATAGTGCGCATGGGGGTTTCGGCTTCGGAGTTAGGAATGCAGGAGGTTCCGCACTGTTGGAGTTTGCCACTGCGCATGAGTTGGTAATTGCAAACTCTGTTTTTCAGAAGAGAGCTGAGCACCTCATCACCTTCAGTAGTGGGGGGCACAACACCCAAATTGACTACCTTCTTTTGCGCAGTCGTGATGCTAGGACGTGCGTGGACTGCAAGGTGTTCCGGAGCGAGGCCTGTGCTTCTCAACACCGGCTGCTGGCTATGGATTTATCCATGGGAGGTCGTGTTGTTAGCAGGGCTAGAGAAGCTAGACCTAGGATTCTCTGGAAGGATCTGAAGGGTGAGAAGGCGGCAGTATTCAAGGAGTCTCTGACAAGGGCTGGGACTTAGGACCCGAATAACCGAAGATCCGAACCAAAATTGACATTTCGGTTCGAGTTTTAAGAAAAAAATTATTTATAAATTTCGGGTTCGGGTCCTGCAATAAATTTCGGGTTCGGGTTCGGTTATTGTAATTTTAAAATTTCAATAACCGTACTACCCGAAATTAGTGACAATAACCGAATTAAAAAATTAAAAAGACAGTGGCTAAGGCTAAAGGGGAGGCTTACAAGGAGATGTACAAGCGCCTAGACACCAAAGAAGGAGCGAATGCTATTTTTAAACTAGCGAAAGCTAGGAAAAGAGGGCGGCGCGACCTGGGTCCCGTTAAGTTAATTAAGGATGATTTGGGCCAAGTATTAGTGAACGATGTGGCTATTAAGGAGAGGTGGAATAGGTATTTTTTGAACTTTTCAATGAGGCTAGGGGTAGTGACTCGGTGGTGCAAGGAGTTAGTCTATCTTCTGCCCGTTCGTTTAGTTCCTGTGAAAGCATCAGCAAGGAGGAAGTAAAAGGTGCCCTAATGAAAATGGGTAGAGCTAAGGCTGTAGGCCCGGATCAGATCCCTATTGAGGTGTGGCTTTGTCTGGGGGAAGTCGGAGTTCAGTGGCTAGTAAAGCTGTTCAACATCCTCCTCAGAGGTTCTAAGATGCCAACGGAGTGGAGGCATAGTATTGTCGTGCCGTTTTTCAAGAACAAAGGCGATGCTCAGAGTTGTAGTAACTATAGGGGTATTAAACTCCTCAGTCATACTATGAAACTTTGGGAAAGAGTGGTTGAATACAGGGTTAGAAGAGAAGTTGAGATCTCAGAGTACCAATTTGGCTTCATGCCGGGGAGGTCCACAACTGAGGCCATTCATCTCGTCAGACGCCTTATGGAGAAGTTTAGAGAGCGGCGTAAGGACCTCCAAATGGTGTTCATAGATCTAGAGAAAGCTTATGATAGCATTCCGCGCGATGTTATTTGGAGGAGCCTAGTAGAGAGGAGGGTGTCGTTGCCGTTCATTAGGGCGATCCAAGACATGTACTCCCAAGCTAGGACGTGCGTTAGGACCCCAGCTGGTGACACCCAGTATTTCCCGGTTGAGATAGGGCTACACCAGGGGTCGGCGCTAAGCACTCTTCTCTTCGCTCTGATCCTTGACGTCATTTCGCGGGGGATACAAGATGGCGTCACGTGGTGCATGCTTTTTGCTGACGACATTGTGTTAGTGGCGGAGTCGAGGAGGGAGGTGAACTCGAAGTTGGAGCTATGGAGGTCTAAGTTAGAATCCCAGAGCTTGCGTGTGAGCCGGTCTAAGACAGAGTATCTCTGGTGTAACTTTAGTGGTGAGGCCAACAAGGAAGATGTAGAGGTAATGATTGGGGATCAGATCATTCCCCGTACGGATAAGTTCAAGTATTTGGGTTCGATCATTCAGAAGGAAGGTGAGTGTGAAGATGATGTCACTCATCGCATCAAGGCGGGGTGGCTAAGGTGGAGAGCAGCGACAGGGGTCCTGTGCGACAAGAAAGTCCCTCTAAAGTTGAAGGGTAAATTCTATAGAGCGGCAATCCGACCTGCAATGTTGTATGGCTCCTAATGTTGGGCGATGAAGAAGTCGCTTGAGAGCAAGTTGGAAGCGGCTGAAATGAGAATGTTACGCTGGTCGTGTGGTCGATCAATGTTAGATAGAATCTCGAACGGGGTCTTCAGGAACGCGCTCGAAGTGGCGCCCATTTCAGCAAAAGTTAGGGAAGGGAGATTGAGATGGTTTGGCCACGTCCGCAGGTGCTCCGGTGAGGAGGGTCGAGAGTTTAGTAGTTGTCGGGGAGAGGAGGAGAGGCAGACCGAGGAGGACGTGGGAGGAGCAGCTGAGATTGGATTTGAAGGCCTTAAACCTTTCCGAGACCATGACTGTTGATAGGTGCCCTTGGAGGCGCCAGATCAGAGTTGTGGATTCTTTAGTTGGGAGTGGTGCTGTAGTTGAGAGCCTCAGGGTTGGGTTGTCTCGGTTAGCTTTGGCCTAGAGCATTGCATTTTTACATTTATTGTATATTTTATCCTATTGCCTTTTGTGTGTGGTGTATTTTTGACAGGGAGCTGTGCGCGGAGTCAACCTCTCTTCTGTTTGAGCAGCGTTCATCAGGAGTGAAGTAGCCAAATTCCTCTTAGATAAGTCCCATGTGGATTAAGCCATGGGCTCAGGTATGGTATTGAGTTTTTTCGTATCATATGCTTCCCTTTGTATTTTTCACTCAATATGTTGTTGTGCACTAAGCTAAGGGTCTTCACGGAAACAGCCTCCCTACCGTAATAAATAGGGGCATGATCTGCGTACATCTTACCCTCCCCAGACCCTGCTCTGAGCGGCATATACTGGGTATGTTTGGTTTGGTTTGATTTATACATCAACACCCCAACTACCAACACCCTGTCAACACCCTGCTTTGCAGGAGTTGTACCGTGTGCTTTATAAATATTTTAGTATAATATCAATAAAATATTATTTAAAATTATATTACCTGTAAAGCGCACGATACAACCCTGCAAAGCAGGTGTTGGTTGGGTGTGGATGGTGAGGTGTTGATGTATCATTCCTCTTTTTAGGTATGTTCCCGAATTTTGTTCATGTAATGGACAGTAGTTGACTTAACACTACGCTAATGTGAGACTCTTTCTCCAATTATATCAAACTCCAGTTTCTTTATTAAAATTCATGTCGAATAAATTCAAGGATCGACAAATTATTTTCTAATAATATAATGTTTTGTCTGGTGCATCACACGAGAAAACATGTAGTAATAATAATAATAATAATAATAATAATAATAATAATAATGTGCTTTATATTTATGATAGAGCGAGAGAAGTAAGACACAAGAGATTCAGAAAATAAACACTTACCCTCACACATTGTCTCATGGGGGTAATGAGGTGGTGGATGAAAAGATCAGAAATTGAAGAAACAACAAGAAGATTTATCATAATCTCGTTTTGATGCGATTGTTGATCCTCATTCTCATCATACTCAACATCAGAAATGGAAGCGCATAAAAATGTCGGGCGAGATAACGACTAATGCAGCATGTGAGATTACGAAGAGGATTGTAACTTTTCAAATATGCTTGGTTTAGTGTATGACTTTGAATTTTATTTTTTTTCCTTAAACAAATAAACTTAATTATTTAGTGTAATTAAGCTTGATTATAAAGTTATCAACTTTCTCTTCTATCCGGGTGTAGGATGATATGGAGGAGGAGTGTTCACAAAGTTCATTTCTTCGCCATGGACGTGATGATATTGCTAGTAATGCCATTAGACGATCGGAGCACTCAGGTTGCATTCCTGGCGTTGGATCTGGTGTGGAGATCCAAAAATATTTTGGATCATGTTCATAGTCAATCAATACAGAGATGTTGTACAACTGACACAGAAGATCATGATGGAGGTTACAAAGAATTTGATGAAACAATTTGGTCCGTCATTGGCATCACTAGGATCGCATTCCCAACCACCTCCAATTACACCTCTTGTTGGACATGTCAACATGAAGGAGAGTTATATTGATGCTATTGATCGTTTTGTAAGAGAGACTCACACTGGTATCGTTGGCCAATGCGGCTTATATATTAATGATCACCCTCTCCGCCTTGTGGCCTTAAGTGAGAGTTCTCGAGGATTGTTCAATCATAGATGGTGTGCCCTTGTCTGATGATTTGGTTAGGGTGACAATTGAGGATGTTCCAGATGCCGATGCTCAAGTCCCTTTTCCCATTCTGAAGGTTAGCATAGTGAGAGAGACCCTATGTGGTTTTATTGCATAGCAGAGGCGCTTTGTCGAAGGCTATATCAAGTAAGGTGTTATTCCGTCTTTTCTTCAATAAGAGATTCTTATAATTATCTCGTTAAATGAAAGTGATTTAAGATTGATTATCGACATGTTTATTATTTAGGATATTGAGCGACAAAATAAACGGATCACAAGGTTGTGAAATCGGCGTCGATAGATAGTCCCATTGTTGAGTTGCTTAAGGTCAATGCTTCCCTTTATGATAACCCTCTGCAGGTGGCGTGGGATTCGGATCTCTTTGGTGCTGAGCACGATGTGTCATTATACCTTTTCCCACGACGACGTTTTGAAAATATTTCAAGGCAATTGTGTGGCTAAGCATCTCAATTGTACAGTTTTGGATTTTGTAAGTTCTAATTTTTTAATTTTGAGGTAATATTCATTGCTTCATACTTTACGACCGACATTATTAAGCAAAATTTTTTGAACAAGTTAGGTTTCTGCATAAGTTAAGTTAAGTGTAGATATGGGGAATGACAATGTGTATGGATATCTGAGTTCAATCCATACAATATATAGGGAATAATGAAAATGAAGTCGTCAAGTACATTCTGAAACATATGCGGGAATCAAACCAAAAGATTTACTAAGGAGTTTACCATCATGATCAAGTACAATCTTTCAACAACATATTTAATTTGTTACTTCAGTAAAAATTTATGTACTGCAATTACAAATTCTATTGTAATGTAGGAATTATTGGCCCTAGAAGAATGGGTTCCCATGTGGCCTTGTTCTCTACATGTTAAGCTGGAATCAGAAGCCATAGTAGAGAAGTAAATTTAATTATGTAATTATGTAGTTTTTAGTTTATTTTGCTTGTATTCCTAAGTTACTTCTAAGTACAAACATAACGAGCAGTCATCAAACGTCGTTTTTTGTTTTCGGAGTATGTAATAATTTTCCATTTTTTAAAATCTTTGTTTTCGAAGTATGTAATAATTTTCCAAATATAAGAAACAATATAGTACATAATTAGGAGAATTAACTTATATAGTATTAGAATTTGGTATGATTTTAGTTGCTTTACCGTAGTTAGTTCTTAGTTTAAGTTGAGATTCTTAGTTCATAAACAAAATTATTTAGACTTAAGAGCTCTGATTTATTTATTTTCTTAAATATTATGGAATAAACATTAAAGTATAAAATTTTCTCAAAATTTTGTTTTCAACATATTCCCATTTAAAGTGCTGGATGGTAAACACACGAGCAAATCAAAGCATAATATTCTTTAGTTTTCAAAGTAAGTCATCTTAGATTCAAACTTTAAAAATATTACAAGTTTATTACAACTATTTTAAATTTATTTAAATTTTTAGTTTAATAAACAACTAGGGTCTTGAGAATGTGGATATTATGCTATGCATTGGATGTTAACCATTATCCGAGTGGGTATTATTGTGGTCCCAACCACTAGCTTGTTTGTTCGTTCCTCTATTGGTCGTTTTGTTATTGTATTATCTTTTAGATGTCTTTTTTTTGTATGCTTCAGATCTTTAACGACACCTGTGCACTTTCTGCAAAAGCACTGTAAAAATCTCTACTTAGTGGGCGAGACATTTTTTGGATTATAATCAATAAGTATGTGTTTGTTCTTTCCTGTTGAAGATAATATGCTGAGATTTTAAAAATGCTTTTGGTGTCTTAGTTTGGTGCAAGGTTAATGTATTCTGGGAAACCATTAGGAAAAATGGTATTTTTTTGTGTCTATTTTTTAACATTGTTCTTAGTTTTAAAACGTTGAATATATGGAATTCTGGTTGATGAATGTGTTATTTTTCAGAAGAGTTATGTGTTCTCGATGAGCTTTGTGCTGCGGATTAGCAATATGATGGTAAATAATGTGTGGCTAGTGCTTTGTGTTCTGAAGTTGTAGCCTGTCTGGACATATTTTAACATGATTTGATGTACATGGGGCTGTTATCTGAAATAGATTCAATATTGAAAATAAAAAGCAAAAAATTTGCATTGGTTGTTGGCAACCGTTGTAAAAAAATTTACATCGGTTGTCGCAAAACCGACGTAAAATATCATCATTTACGGCAGTTACTACAATAACGGATGTAGATGTTTCTGTAAAAAATGGCGACAAAAAAAACTAAGGTTTATATCAATTTCTAAGAACCGGCGTAAAATGTATGAAATTTACATCGGTTTGTTATCAAAACCGATGTAAGATTGTCCACATTTACAACGATTTTTGTTCAAAACCGATGTAAAATATGTTAATTTTACGTCGGTCATCTATAACCGATGTAAAATTGACAGTTTTGCGTGGGTTCGCAACCAATGTAAATTATAGTGCTTTTTACGAAAGTAGATTTTACACCGGTTTTAAAAACTGATGTAAAATCGTCCAAAAGAACCATCGTAAAATATATTTCCTATAGTAGTGGTCGCCATGTGCAGACTCGTCTACTTTGTGACGTCTAGCATGTCTACTTATCTGGGAAGTGGAACGGTGATTGGCAATGAATAAGGAATACTAAGGGATGATTACGAAGTCCATTAGGTCGCCCGCAAGTACGAGAAGGAAAATCGGGGTGTTTGTCATCACCTTCTCCAAACATCTACACATCTGACAAGTAAGACAATACCAAACTAAACATTTCAGATTACAAAAGTTATATATAGATGATCACTGCTTAACTAAGAGTTATATATTTCCACGGTTAAAATGATTTCAAGAAATAACATAAGAGAGCAGGCAGAATATTTGGCAATCAGCAATATAAGAACATATAAGTGTTCAATAAATTCATTGATCCACATTATTTAGAGGGTAACTATTGTAATATATACCCCTTTAGTGTACATATTGAAACCAAATGAGTACAAGTTAAGATTCTTACATGAAGCTGGTGGATTGTGAAGCCAAATGTTTAGAGCAATGAAGCTGAGTTTTTGCATGAGAAGTGGTCTGCCGGCTGCAGTATTTGGAAACTATTATTCTCTGAAATCTGTGTAAAATCATTAAAAGATCTTAAATTTATGTTTCAGTCAGAACTGTTATTAGATATTTGAGCATAATGTTACATGCAGTGAGGTGGCCATGTGCCGGGTTGGTCCGGGCCGAAGCGGGCTGGGCTGGGATTTGTGAGCCCAGGACTGGCCCATGTATTTGGCGGGCTGGGCTGGGCGGCCGTGGCCCACTGCCCGCCTGCCCCGGGCTGTCGTGGGCCGGTCTGGCCCGTGCCGGGCCCGGGACGGAAATTTGAAAAAAAAAAATATATGTTAACATTAAATTAAAAATCATTTTATAAAAATTTGTTTTGAATTTTTAAACTAAATTAATTAATATTAATTAAAATATCAGTTTAAAAAAACTTGAATTAAAAAAATTGTAAAACTTAGTAACCTATTTCAAGTTTAAGAAAATTTATTTTGAATTTTTACAGATGTTAACATTAAATTAAATGGGGAGAAAAGTGAAAAAAATTGGACTTAATTTGTAAAAATTAGATTATTTTTTGAAATTTGAATGGTGGCTTGTTTGGTCTTGGGGTAGGCTGAGGTTGGCTGGAGGTGAGTTGGGGGTGGGCTGCGGGTGGGCTGCGGCCGGGCTGGGGCAGGGCCGGTCTGGGCTCGGAGGTGGGCCGGGCTGGGCTGGGCCTGGGCTGGAGAGTCCGGGACCGGGACCGCCCGGGTGGCCAGGGGGTGGGCTCGGTCCCGGGCCGGGCTGGACTGATCGCCCCCGGGCCTAGAAAATCCGGGTTGGGTCAGGTCGGTCTGGGTCGGACCGGGCTGGGCCGGCCCACTGGCCACCTCTACATGCAGTCTTACAATTCAATAAGTAGCCTCAAGAAATCAACACCATGAATCAATTTGGAA
The DNA here is from genome assembly GCA_033398695.1 of Orobanche coerulescens. Taxonomy (NCBI): domain Eukaryota; kingdom Viridiplantae; phylum Streptophyta; class Magnoliopsida; order Lamiales; family Orobanchaceae; genus Orobanche; species Orobanche coerulescens. Next base: position 158,739,854 of record CM065809.1, read on the forward strand.
AAAATCCAATTTTGGTCACTAAAGTTTCCTATTTTACCGTTTTGGTGACTGATGTTTAGTCACTTTCAAAATTGGTCACCCAAGTTCATTTCCCCTCTCAATCTTGGTCCTGCCGTCAGTTGACCCGTCATTAACTGACGGAATCAACGAAAAAAAGCGCGAAAGTTAGGGTTACATAGAATGAACCCAAATTCGACGGCTCATTTCCCCTCTCTCCCTGAAACTAAATTTTTTTCGATTTCTCGCCAATCAAGCTCTATATCTGCAATCAAAGGTATGTTTTAGTGTTTATAAAGTGTCTTGTATGATGTAATTGTTTCAGATTTTAAGAAATTTAAGTTGGGGGAAGACGAACACACTGTTCACTACTGAAAAAACTTGAATGTATTCAAGTTCAAGCCATTCAAAGCTGTTATTTGTTATATTCAGGGTATGTTGTACCGAACTAGAGATGCATTCAAGTTCAAGCCATTCGGTAGACTCCACAAACTCTAATTTCCAGTTTGAATGTGTATTGTGTAAATGTGGTATTGAGCTACAGCTGAAGAATTCTTGGACTCCTCAAAATCCAGGAAGACGATTTTGGTCATGCCCAAACTATAATGTAATCCAAATGCTCTGTTTTTTTTTCAATGTAAAATCTGTTTTTTATAGTCAGGTGCTAATTGTGGATTTTTTGGGTGGTTTGATCCTAAAATGTGTGCAAGATCGAAAGTGTTAATCCCTCGATTCCTGAAAAAACTTGATAGGCTTGAAGATGAAATAAAATATCTCAAAATTAAAGAAAAACAGCTTGAAGAGGAGTTGAGAAGAGCTAAGGGCGTGGAGTTATCTTTGAGTTTGGAAATGGTAGAATTGAAGAGCAAATACACAAAGGAAATGAACAAAATAAAGAAGAATCAAAAGTTTTCAATTGGCATTATTGTGATGATTGTGTTAGTTGTAGCATTTATGCGTTTATCCAGCAAAGAAAAGAAGTTTGAGTTTTTAGTCCTTATGTAAACTTATAATGAATTGGTGATTTTGTAATGAATTGATGATTGTGGAATGAATTGGTGATTTTGTAATGAATTGATGAATGTGTAATGAATTGGTGATCCTGTAATGAATTGATGATTGTGGAATGAATTGGTGATTTTGTAATGAATTGATGAATGTGTAATGAATTGGCGATCTTGTAGGGAATTGGTGATTTTGTAATGAACTGATGAATGTATAATGAATTGGTGATCTTGTAATGAATTATTGAATGTGTAATGAATTGGTGATCTTGTAATGAATTGATGAATGTGTAATGAATTGATGAATGTATAATGAATTGGTGATCTTGTAATGAATTGGTGAATGTCTAATGAATTGGTGATCTTGTAATGAATTGTTGAATGTGTAATGAATTGGTGATTTTGTTAAATGTGAAATGATCTGTAGTCGCCCCTACATAATTTCTACTACAAATCTCAAAGTTCATTCTACCACCATGAATAATTTTTAACGTAAATATGCTTGAATCATTTACTGGATCTGTAAAAAAACCGAAATAAACGAAAAAAATCAGATTTCAATTGAAATTTTGAAACTCAATCAATTTAAAAGGAAGAAACTTGAATAAGGATCTACGCAAATCGTAAATAACACTGGAAGGTTTACCATATTGGGGTGCAGACCCATGTTTCTCCCTTCTCGCCATTGACAGTCAGAAGCGCCCTTTGATTGGAGAGAAATCCAAGTGATGTAGAAATTAGGTTTTGTGCAGGTTTGCGCCCTTCGATTTTGAGGGTGTTCTAACTTTATTCGCGCTTTTTTTCGTTGATTCCGCCAGTCAATGACGGATCAACTGACGGCAGGACCAAGATTGAGAGGGGAAATGAACTGACCAATTTTAAAAGTGACTAAACATAGGTGATCAAAACTGTAAAATGAGAAACTTTAGCGACCAAAATAGGATTTTTCCCAATCAATTTGATAAACTTAAAAAAAATCATCATTTCTAATAAACTAGCGAATCTGCACGATTTCAATAAAAAAAAATACCCTCCACAATTTGATAATCTGGGCAGTTTCTTATGTAATACTAATTGATTATAGCATATTAATTATCTATCTGGGAGATCAAGAAATTATCAATAAGAACATTACGAATTAGGGCTTCAGATGAATTTTGATTTTACTTGAAAAGAAAGACCTCACAAAATTTAACAGGAGATGATTTTTTGAGGCTACCTGAACCGCCACTGCAGACGTCGTCCGTGTCTATTGCCCACTGCACAGAATCTGATGGAAAGCCGACAGACGAAGAGGAGAGATGGGGGTGTCGAGACAAAGTCGAAGAGCCAGTGATGGAGAGACGAGTTGCGAGAGGTAAAGGGCGAGGAAGACCATTGAGGAGAGCCGAGCTTCTACTGAAAATTCGTCACACTTGTCTTGTGACTCCTTTTTTATGTTTTTTTTTAGTGTAGTCAAATATAGCACAACACATTATTTCTTGGGAAAGAAGTCTTTAAAGCACTCGAGAAACTAGAAAATATAGTGCTACGAGTCATTCAGACCCGTGCGATGCACAAAGGTTGTATTTAAGTGTTCATTGCGTAATAGTTGAGTTATACGTTGAGTTAAAAGGAGGTTAAATGCTTATGACTCTTTCAAAATAAGTTTTAATAAAAAAATGACACACTACAAAAACTCAAAGAAAGAATAGTTATCAGGGGCGGAGGGAGGGGGGGTCCAAGGGGGTCCACGGACCCCCCGGCGGATGAAAATTCCTTTATAAAATAGAGAAAGCTTTATATATAGTTGTCCGATCTCCGTAATTTTTATAGCTTCGGACCCTCCCGAGTAAATGTTCTGCTTCCGCCACTGATAGTTATAATTATGTAATTTGTTTAACTGTCGGAATGAGATATATCATTGCACCTTGTAGCAACAATTAGTCACCAAACTTATTTTGTAACATATTTGTTTAGTCGAATACCTCTTTTTGATACTTGCTAAACCAAAGTCCATTTTAATCTGATTTATGTCAATCTACTACAATAAGCATCAATTAAACATAGCCCTATATGTTTAGCATTTTTTTAAATGATAACTCTTTTATTTGTTCAACAAAAATTCATAATATTATGCTAACGGTGACATTAAATTGCACTTTTGTTATATTAGTACAATACAAACTTGTATAAAACTATGATTCTCTTACATTTATACCAAGTAACATAAAAAATGGTCTTGTTAAATGAAAATTAAAAACTTAACCCATTGGAAAAGGAACACCCACGACTCTTTAATTTGGACTTGACTATGATATCATTATTGTTTCAAAAGATGCTTTGATATGGTGCTTTTAGGAATCGAATAGCTCACTTAACCTTGAATATGTCTTTTAATTATTAGCACATGTAGCAGGCATGGAGTTTATATTTGATTAGTAACTTATACCTTATGTATTTCTTACATGCTCTTGGAACTTCACACTGTCTCAGACATATATTTTTTTCACTTGACAATAGAGTTAAATCGATAATATTTAAAATCATTACATATATAGAAGGATGTACAGTTTGATATGAGTGTTTATATTGGTGGTCCAATGACACCAATGACATTGCTATAAGCTATGTGGAGGCTGATGCGCTATTTAGTTACAAATCAGTATAAACAATCAAACATCTAAAAGATGTGTGAATCATCTTCAAAATATTTCTCAGTAATACACTTCCACAAACATGTACGTACTAAATGTTGCAAAAGGCAATTTGTAGACCGCACTACAACGGAGTTGTGCCCATCAAAACCGAATGAATTTGATATGGCTGCATTACACAAAGAACTGGAATAAGTGAACTGTAAAAGCTTGTCAACCATTAAGGAGGTAATGTTAATATACTCACCAATGTTAATTTCGTGTTGTGGCTTTTGATATGCAACTGTGTGGAACTCTACTACAGGTTCTAGGCTCTACATATGCAACATGTACGTTAGGTTTAGCGGATCCGAACAGCGCAAGAAACCCATATACCCACATCAGAAGGTTTTCCTTCCTTGACCTGCATATAAAAACACACACATGATGATCACATTAACCTTTATAACAGATGATCAGGAATACAGATGTTAAGTCGCAATTAGTCCATACAAATGAGTTGCCAACGAAACAAAACTACTCAGTATATGATTAAGGCATGGATACTTGAAAGTGTATAGTGTTACCTTGCATGATTTTAGAAGCTTCGTTGCCGAAACAGTTTGTCGTTATCGATACCTAGTCGTTCGTGTTTGGTGGCAAGACTCATTACACACTTCTTCCTCATCTCCTTTAGAAGTCGATCGATTTCGTAATAAATGCAGATGTAGCCGCAAAGAACAAACAGCACCCCACCACGACAGTAGCGGTAGTTCCTAGGGATGCATGACAGTACCCAAATTGTTGTTGCAGAAACTGTTTTACAGGAACAAATTGAGTACCATCAGCATGTATATTTACCTTTCTGACATGCATGGTACCTATTGAAGAAGAAGAAGAAATAGGGTCATCCCAGAATACATTGTGGCCTCTCACCTGAACTTCATTTGATTTCGTGAACTCAAGCAAGGCATCAGTTGCTTCCACCTCCACCACCACCTTTGCCACCATCTCCAACACTTGTATATATTTATACACAAACTTTTGCTATTGCTAATAAATGAGTAATTATTATGAGCTATTGAGCTTCCATATAAATCAATTTGGAAGATTGATAGCCATCTTAAGTTTTCTAAAAAAACACTAATCTTTAAGACTTCGGAAGATTGGAAGTCATCTCTTTAAGACTCCACAATAACCGCAGGGACACTTGATCTTATTCATCCAGTTCATAGAGGGTTAGGTACTTTAATACTTCCACATTTTTAGTGCTATTGGTTGTTTGTACCGTAGCCTTAATTAAAATTATGAGGACTTCACAACCTTTAAGACTTCACAATAAATATGAGGACTTAATTTTTATATATATATATATAAGATTATTGACAAATTCACTTGTGCTCTTTCGGCTTATTGAAATAGAAAGTAGAGAGAGAGCATGCTAAAAGCGTAGGCCATTTCAATTCTCTCTTTTTTTGGTGATGTTAGGGCTGTGAACAAACTTAAAAGTTTGATTTGATTCGAGATATACGGCTCGAAAAAGCTCGATCTGAGTCTCGATTCGGCCCTTCAAACTTAGAGTCAAACCCTAATATTTGGGGTTTGCAAATCGGACCAAACGGTTCTGCTCGGATCAGCTACTGTAGAAGAGGCCCTTTAAAATTAACTCTCCCCCAGCCCAACTAATTCTATCAGTCCATTTAAGCAAAAACACAACCCTAGTCTAATTTGTGGATGCTTCATACCTTAGATATGATGTAAATCTATGTTGAAAATCTGATAAAAATACACATTTATCATCATTTATCTCATTTTTTTCATTTCACAGCAACTCTCATCCATGTAATTCAGTCACTCGTAAAAAATTTGCAACATTTAGTCAAACGGTTCGCTCGATTCGCAAAAGTTCGGCTCGGTTCGAGGTGTTCAAACGTATACCCAAACGTTAAATTCTAAGATTCGACACTTTCAAACGTGTTCGAACCTAAGGTTCGACATTTTCAAACATATACTCAAACGTACCATATGTAATACCCGGTTGTAATTCAGTCACTATCATTCAGTATTTATCATTCAGTAATTGTCACTCAGTAATTTTCACTCATTAATGATCATTTGTCGCTCATATTCAATCATTGTATTCATCGTTCAGAGTAATTGTATCGTGTATCAATCATCATTCATCATCAATCTAGTTGGAGAATCGTGCCATGTTTATCATCGTTGTTATTTTCATAGTGTGCTGTGTGTGAGGAGTAGCGCACGCTACGTACTCTCTTTAGCGTGCATTAATTGAGTACGGGTAGCGCACACTACCTCTCAACACTAGCGCATGCTAGTATGTTTCAAGCAGGCAGTCCAGAAGGCACTAGACTGCAGTTGGGTTATAAGTAGCGCACGTTACGAATGGTAAGTAGCGCGCGCTAGTAGGTCGGAGTAGCGCACGCTATGCAGCCGGTATAGCGCGCGCTAAGGACGGATCAGGTAGAGTCCAGTGGCTACTGGACTGCATTACAAATGCCTAGCGCATGCTATGAGTGGTTTTAGCGTACGCAAACGGTGTAGTAGCGCACGCTAAATATTGTGTGTAGCGTGCGCTACCGAGATCAGATCAGAGAATAGGAGATTCTGGACTCCAGCACTGGGCATCAGATAATTCGTTAGCGCACGCTAACCATTGGTGTTAACGCACACTAATTACATGGTTGTAGCGCACGCTACAAGAGGTACGTAGCGCACGCTACCATTGTGGGCAGAGGGTACTGGACTACCCAGTACACCCGTTAGCGCACGCTACGCACAGGATCTAGCGCACGCTAACTGGTGCTACTATAAGTAGGACAGTTCCGTCATTTCTTCATCATTTGTCATTCTCTTTCATTTCTTCATCGGTTTTGGGCGATTTGGAGCTTCTTGAGGAGTGTTCTTCAAGGTGGAATCAGCTATCAACATTTCCAATCATATAATTTGGAATAATCATCATTTCATCATCTTCAAACATCATAATCAAGGTAATCACCTCTTGAATCTAGAAATTCGGAGTTCAAGTGTTTTATTTCCGATCTTTTCATGTGGGCTCGATATTATGTTGGAATGTCTTAGATATGGTTTATCTACCTTGTATACACGTATTCCTACAGATTATTCGGTGTATATCTCGGATTTAATGGCTATTTGGGGAATTATTTCAAGAACCCTTGGGGTTGACTTCAGTTAATTTGGGGATTTTCCGATCGATGTTGTTGTAATCTTGAATTGTGGATTCTTATTGGATTATTGATGCCATTGATATTGTTTTGCTTGTTTGAATCAATCATTTGGAAGTTGGTTTCGATAATTTGGGATTGGTTGTAACCAACGGGAAGGACATTTACAACGTATTCGTTAGAGTGCATCTATGAGTTTGGATATTGTTGTATCGACGTTTGAGTTGATTATAATCGTGTTTGATATGTGTATTGAACGGATTATTGGTAATTGTGTTATTCAAGGTTGTTCGAGCGACCGACATCTCATTTAGGACGTTGTTCGTGGACGGACATTCTTCATCGGTGTTGTGTAAGTTAATTCTTACTCGGTTAAAAGGATATTCATTCCTTTCGTTGTTGTTCATTCATAATCATAATTCATTCATAAAGTACTAACCGTATTGAGAATTGTAATTGTCACTTAATCACTTCATTCACGAGGAATGACGGTTCCAATCATTTCATTGAGCTGTCATTCATTTCACTATCATTTCATCTTGGTGAGTCATTATTGATTTTCGATGTCACTTTTGTTATATCGTGGTATTCCGGGTCATACTGGCATGCCGGTTGGTATGTGTAGAATTTTCATGTCGGGCACATATAAAGTCGTGCGTTGGTTGTTGGCCTCACATTGGACTGTGCACACGAGACGATCACTTCGTGAGACTGATTAGGTACAAGACCACACGTGTATTCGATCGATACTCGTTGGTGGCTTGTGTGTTGTTACCCAAAATATTATCCGGAGATAGTATTGCTGGAATGATCGAGTAACAAACAAATGCGAGAACACTTCCGCGGGAAAATAAATAACATAAGATTTGATGGGGTTTCTAATCCCGGGCTTGAATGCTCTCGCGAGATGTTATTAATAAATATACTGTGGAGTACTAATATTAATGTTAGAATCTATTACAATGAGTGTAAAGACTTCTAGTTATCTAAGCTGTAGAGCGTGTAGATTGCCGGAAGAACCAGATATGAAGATCTGTGAGTTCTTGCTTTGGGTGTACTATAAGTGTGTATGAATATCACTATGAATGTGTAAGTAATTGCCAGATGAGTCTTTTATTCTCTCTCCGTATATTTTGCACTGTATTCACGGTGAAGATGATGAACTTATGATAATGATCTTGTGATCCCTGCAGCCACTGTTGTGAGCCCCCTATTTATAGGAGACAAGGTTGCTGGGTCCCCTCCGGCGATCGCGGGCGACCGCCGTATTCTATATTATAATAAGATGGCCGATCGCCCCGTAACGTAGGGCTGTTCCCTTAAAGTCCGAGGCTGCTGTTGGCAGCCAGCTGTGCAAGCCAATGGGAAGCCTGCACGCGTCCTGAGTCGCTGTCCGGGGAGGACCCACTTCGTACCTTTCGGCGGCCCTGTCGGTAGGTGAGGTAGGTGACAGGTTGGGGTCAAAGGTCTTATCTGTCGGCGCCTTTTGTGGATCTGCACGTGGGTCACCGTCCAAGAATCGATCTTCGACGACTTTGACGGATGTCGGATTCATACGTGGCACGAGACGATCGTCTCTGGTTGGACATCATAGACGAGCGCCAGATACCAAAAGACGATCGCCGGGTACCAAAAGACGATCGTTGTGGGTGCCGACTGCTGGGTGTTTGCCCAGAATATGTCTTCTGTGGTTGGCTCTCTGATCGTTATGCCGATCGCCATCGAGGCGTATCAATCGCCGCACAACAATTGCCCCCCAGCTCGCTTCGATGTTGAAAACACGGGGTGAGGTGGCACTGTTGGCGATCGCCAATGTTTAGATGATCAGACGATCTGATTTCAAATTTGGACGATCTCCTTTGCGATGGCAGCAGCGGTAAAGGAAGGCGGGCTCTCGAAACATTGCAAGGACATGCGTCGTGATACCATCGGGGGAGTCCGACGGTTTGTCAGACTTGTCGCCTGGCGTGCCCTCGAAAAGATGCGTACGTGGGATTCGAGGGCTGCATTTAATGTGTCCCCCCCAGACGGTTGCACTCCAGCCCTCGGAATTTCGCCTATTTGCACAGAGACCCCCGCTTCCATCTATAAAAGGGGCTAGGGCTACTTCATTTCTACTCTTCACGCACCCTTGCCTTCTTGCTGAGACTCTGCAGAAATTTCTGAAGCTCCTTGTGCCGATCGTCCTCCTTTTTAGGTAAGAAAACCAATCTTCTTTCCCTCTTTACTTTTTATAACATGTCTGGAGGATCTAAGACCTTCGAGGCCGGAAGCACCTCCACCGCCGCGGCTTCGCCGGACCGGGAGGAAATTCCCATGGGACTCCATATGGAAACAGCCGTTGAGGCTATTCGTGCGGGGATTGCGCCCGTAGAACTTGAGGAGCTCTTCAACGAGGCCGAAGTGGCGAGATCTACGGCGACGGCGTTGCGAGGGGGTTCGCCGGTGGATGAAGATGAACTGGTGCGGTTGTCTTGGGAAAAGAATAGCATATTCGGCCCCGCCTATATGGCTTTCGCTAAGCTTATGGAGGGGATCGCCGGACCCTATCCAAAATTTGATTTCGAAGCTTACTCCGCCGCTCATCCCTACGAACATGTGAAGCGGACGGTGTTTCGGGCCGCCGACTCGTCTCAGTGGACTCTTGGTCAGATCTGGAGTTCGGCGACCTGGAAAGATTTGATCCGCTGGAGGGCCAAATATCATATTCCTTCTGATGTTTCACTGCACGTGCCCTCCGAGAATGAACGTGCCGACCAGCCTCCCGAGGGTATGGTCGCCATCAATGAAATGACCCTGGCGGCCGGATTGCGGTTTCCCTTGCCGTTCGCCGTCTCGTATCTGCTGATCGCCTGGAATCTGGCGCCTCTCCAGTTTACGCCGAACGCCTGGCTGCAGATCGTCAGTATCTTGACGTTGTTCGGCAGTCATCGGCTATTCCGCATGCCTTCTGCGCTGGAAATGAATTATCTTTTCAAGCTAACCGCGCAGAAGGGATCGATCGGAGGCCACCATATCCAGGGTCGCATGGGTAGGGTGGTTCTTGGTGTGCCGAACAAGGCTCGGGGTGACCTGGCAAAATGGTGCTGGGTCGGCGGTGCATGGAAGTCGGCATCGGGCGAAAATCCGGAGGAAGAATTGGATATCCCCACCAATTTTCGGGAGAGGAATCCGAGTAAGGGTTTTAACTCTCCCTTTATTTGGATACTCCTTGAATTGATCTAATTTGTTTCTCTTTTTGCAGTATTCCCTGTTCCAGCGATCGGCGATCTCCCCTTCGATTTCTTGATCGTCTGGGAGCAGATTCGTGCCTTGTAGGATTCCTACATAGACGTTCAATCAGTCAGCCATGAACTTCACCGGTTGGGAGCTCGACTGTTTCGCTACCCTCGTCACTTGAAGGCCCCTGGTATGACTTTTGTTTCCTCTTTCCTGCATGACGATCGTCCGTTTGAAATAGATGCCTAACTTGTTTGAGTTTCCTATTTGACAGTGTAACAGCCCAAAAACAGTGGCTATTATAGTGCCGTGGACCCCTACTGAGACCCACCAGGCGATATCACAACATACATTTAAAATCTGACAACATGGCACCGTACCACAATATTTATCAAAACCTCGGTGTTGAGTATGAGTTATTCATGTTTTTAAATACGAGCAAACATACACAGGATCCAAACTCGGTACAGACCATATGACGATGGGCAGTACCTAACAAATTTTAGTACATTCATCCGACACAAAATAAAATGAAAGTCACAATAAAAACATAACCGAACAACCAAAAGACTCGGGGCCCCCGAAATAGCATACATCAGAATCCTCCGTCGCCATTGTGCTCCTCCTGTGCCTTGCCCTTTCCTCGCCCTGAAATACAAGTATTTCGCCCCAAACCACAGGGTCAGCTATACATGATAATGATTCTCATGACATTATACAATTCATATATATACTGATCTCAAAGAAATCCACCGACTACTGAATATACCCCGAAGGCGTATAAACAATCAGTCCCAACTGTCGAACATAACCAAATATACGAACGACCATATACTATGGCTCAAGACGGACGTCACAGTATGCTCGATCCGGAAATGTGTCCGTGCACATGTCCACCCCGTATACGGAATCCAGAATATACGTGGGACGATGTACCTAATTAGCCTCACGAACTACGTCTCGTGTGCACGATCTAAATGCGGAAAACCTCCACGCATGATCATCAAGTGCCCGGCTAAAAATCCTACACATAACCAATCGGCGCGCAGATATGACTCCAGAGATGTCACGATACAACATGATAACGAAACTCAACGAATTACACTTTTACTAAGGAATCGAACAACTCACCGAAGTGTCAACAAAGCTCAACAATATCAAGGGTCCAAAAGTAACGAACTTGGGAATACAATCCCACGATGAAAACGGGACATCATTAAGAACAACCTCAAGTCACAAGACACAAGTTTATAGGTGTTTCATATACACGAAATGCATAATCATCATAAGAATCCACACATCATTATAACCAAGCAAGATAACTTGCCTCAATTCCGTGGATGAATAATCCTTCTTTGAATGGTCAAACGAACGGTATCCTCGTCTAACAATACTCACGTGAACAAGCACCTTGAATGAAATGTAATTCATTCAACAACATATTTGTACGATAATGGTATTATTACATAAATAATATTCGTAATTTTACTTGAATAAATCAATCATCCTATTGATCATTTTAATGTTCTTATTACAAATCATTGTATGTTTATCATGTTCGTTCACATATTCTAACCTTAATGTCAAATACTTGATGTCTAGTTTATCATCAATGTAATATCGTGAGAATATCTTTTCAAATCATCGACACTTCTAATTACGATATAAGTTTGTGTTTAATTACATTCTTCATTATTTTACCAACGATTTCATTCAAAACTTGATTACTATATGAAACATAAGTTTAAGTTGTTAATGAACTAAGGACATCATCTTAATTTACGTCTCTTAATACGCCCGGATTAATGAAATGGAATTCGGCTACTCATCTACCGCATTTGTATCATCATATTCAACACAATCCTCTTAAGAACATTATCAATCTATTAATGTAGTGATTAACACCCTTTAATGAAATCGATAAATTCGAACATATGAAGATTACAACTTCCTTCTATCAACATTCATTGTTTTACTTTGAAGAATTTATTAAAAGCCTAGTTATATCATTGGATACTTGAAATTTTTGAAGTAACTTCATCCATCTAACAAAGATCATCTACAAAGGGTTAACATAATCTTTCCAACAATTTCATTACAAAGGTTTTAGAGGCCAAAATCATGTTTCCATACTACCTTCAAGAATCAATAGAATGTTCAAGACAAATTTAACATTTCTCACTTTTAATCATTAAGGATATCATCCCTAACATGTTCCTAGTGTTGAGACTATAATTAACTTCCGATTATCATGTTATACATCAGGTTTTTAAGTATATCATTATCAACACAATCACATTATGAAGTCATTTACAACAAGAAGTAACACTAATACCTTCAATGTTAATCTTTACTTAGTTTGAGCATGATTCAATTAACTTATCATGTTTGTACTAGTTTAAACTAACATTATGTGAAGTATTTATCTACTAACATCATCATAAGCATGGAATTGATATGAGTTAAAGAAAGACCAACCTTAAAATGAAGAACAACACCAACACTTCAAGGGATACACATCAATCTCTAGCTCTCCAAGTCACCAATCAAGTGTTGAAGCTCCAACACAAGTTAGGAAGGCTTAGAAATGAAGTTGGAGGGGAAAAGAATCGTTCCTCAGTTGGGAGGTTGAAAAGGGTCGAGTAGGAAGTGAATGGCAAGTCATACTTTTATAATCTGAACTTGACATTACGTACATTAACGAACGTGGTTAACGTACGTTATAGCCTTTACGTACGTAATCTTGTGATCATTACGTACGTAACCAATTTCATCAAATCTCACTGCCTCAAAACACGCAATTGCTACGTGCGTAACTATGTAGCTATTACGCACGTAATAGCCGTTGACTGGTCGCCGCGATCGACTCCCGACCACCTACCCCTGCTCGGCCCCACCCGCCGAAAGGCGGACTGCTGGAGGATCTTCCGCATTACGTACGTTAACATATTGATGTTACGTACGTAAGGCGACCTACATAGCGTACGTTATGAAGACAGGTTAACGTACGTTAAGTACTATAACAAGCATAAATGGAATTCTCCCAATATCACCCAACAACTAATATAGTATGAATGACCATGAATCCAACTTAACATAATTAGTCGATACTTGCTACAATATCACAGATATGGTGCGAAAATACTTAACTTAAATCATGAAATACAATATTAAAGGCGAGGGTATTACATACTCCCCCCCTTAAAAGGAGTTTTGTCCCCGAAACTAAGGGGTAAACAGTTCGGGGTATTTCTCTCGCATGCTATCTTCGGTCTCCCACGTAGCTTCCTCGACTCCATATCTTGACCACTGAATTTTTAATAAGGGAATCGTCTTGTTCCTCAGCTGTTTAATTCTTCTCTCGAGTATCTGCACAGGCCGTTCTTCATACGAATGGTCGTCGGCTATTTCGACCTCGTCGAATTGAATAACGTGACTTGGATCAGCAACATACTTCCTTAACTGAGATACATGGAATACGTTGTGAATCCGACTCAAAGCTGGTGGTAATGCTAAACGATAGGCTAGGTCGCCTACTCGTTCCAGGATCTCAAACGGACCAATATACCTTGGGCTCAATTTGCCTCTCTTCCCGAATCGGAAAACACCTCTGGTAGGAGATACTTTGACCAGTACATGGTCACCAACTTCAAACTCGAGTGGTCGCCGACGATTATCTGCATATGATTTCTGGCGGCTTTGGGCCGTTAATAGACGGCTCTTGATCAGGGAAATCTTCTCGCGGGCTGCCAATAACATATCAGGTTCCGTACCAATAGATTCAGATAATTCGTCCCAGCACAAAGGGGACCTACAACGACGACCATACAATGCTTCATAAGGTGCCATCATGATCGAGGCGTGCCAGCTATTATTGTATGTGAATTCTACCAACGGCAGTTGGGCTTCCCAGTCAGGCTTCCAATCGAGAGCACATGCCCTCAACATATCCTCTAGAGTTCGAATTGTCCTCTCAGACTGACCGTCGGTCTGAGGATGAAAAGCCGTACTGAAGTTCAACTGTGTACCCATAGCACGATGAACCGCCTTCCAGAAGCGCGACACGAACCGTCTGTCCCGATCTGATACAATACTCTTAGGGGTGCCATGCAGTCTCACAATCTCTTTGATGAATAATTGGGCCAATCTCTCAGGGCCCCAAGTGTCCTTGATCTCCAAGAAGTGGGATGATTTAGTCAATCGATCCACAACCACCCCAATCGTATTCATGCCTCGACGGCTCGTCGGCAAACTAGTAATAAAATCCATCGATATGTCTTCCCACTTCCACTCGGGAATCGGAAGCGGTTTCATCATGCCAGCTGGTCGTTGATGCTCAATCTTGACCTGCTGACAGGTCAAACATTTCGAAACGAATTCGGCAACCTCCCGTTTCATGTTACCCCACCAATAATACGGCTTCAAATCCTTATACATTTTGTTCGATCCCGGGTGTATGGAATACGGGGTAGCATGAGCCTCCTTTAGAATAGTATTCCTCAACTCTTCGTCTGCTGGTACACATACTCGATTTTTAAAGCGTAACAGTCCATCCTCGTGAACCACAAATCCAGGGGCCTTCCCCTGATCGATTTCTCCTCGAATTCTGGATAAGAATGGGTCCGTCATCTGTTTCGTCCTGACCGTCTCATCAAGGGATGGTGAAATCTCAAGCATGCACAGTTGTCCCTGAATGCGTTGTATCCAGACCTCAATCTCTGGTCTCATGAACTCTAATTGCAACTCCCTCTGGGCGGTCAAACGAGCTAGTATCTGCTCCTGCACCGTCTTGCGGCTCAAGGCATCGGCAACCACGTTTGCCTTGCCTGGATGATAAAGGATCTTGATATCATAGTCTTTGATTAGCTCTAACCACCTCCTTTGTCTCATATTCAACTCCTTCAGGTAAAAATATACTTGAGGCTCTTGTGGTCCGTAAATATCGCAGCAACTCCATACGGATAGTGGCGCCGATTTTTAAAACAAACACTACGGCCGCTAACTCCAAGTCATGAGTCGGGTAGTTGACCTCGTAAGGACGCAAGTATGCGGGCGCATAGGCGATCACTTTCCCGTCCGCATTAACACGCGGCCAAGGCCGCCTCGATGCATCGCTATATACCACGAATCCTTCCGTTCCTCTAGGTAGTACTAAACAGTCTGAAATTAATCGACCTTTGAGTTCATCAAAACTTTCGACATGCTTCCGACCACAAGTACTTCTTATCTTTTCTCAACAAATTAGTCATCGGTTGAGCAATTTTGGAAAATCCTTCCACGAATAAATGCGTAATAGCTGCTAGACCCAGAAAACTACGAACTTCCTTCACGTTCTTCGGGGGTAGCCAGTCTCGGATAGCTTCCGTCTTTTGTGGGTCTACTCTTACTCCCTCTGCTGATATCACATGACCCAGAAAAATAACTTCAGACATCCAGAATTCACACTTAGAAAATTTTCCATAGAGTTGTTCTCGCCTTAATGTGTCGAGAACCTGGCGGAGGTGACACTCATGTTCCTCATGATCACGAGAGTAGACCAAGATGTCGTCAATAAAAACGACTACAAAACGATCCAGATAATTAATAAAAACCCGATTCATCAATTCCATGAATACTGCAGGTGCATTAGTCAGTCCAAATGGCATGAAAACGAAATCATAATGCCCATAGCGAGTGCGAAAAGCTGTCTTCGGGACGTCAGACTCTCGAATCCGCAATTGGTGGTACCCGGACCTCAAGTCGATCTTGGAAAATATAGCGGCTCCTTGGATCTGATCCAATAGATCATCGATGCGAGGTAAAGGATATTTGTTCTTAATTGTTACTTTGTTCAGCTCCCGGTAATCAATACACAAACGCAGCGATCCGTCCTTCTTCCGTACGAATAACACCGGCGCTCCCCAAGGGGATGCACTGGGCCGAACATATCCTTTCTCAGTTAATTCTTCGAGTTGTCTTTTCAACTCCTGCATCTCAGCCGGGGCCATACGATATGGTGCTTTCGAAAGCGGGGACGTCCCTGGCTCCAACTCAATGGTGAATTCTACCTCTCGCTGTGGGGGTATTCCTGGAAGTTCGTCTGGAAATACATCTGGATAATCTCGAACCACTGGAATATCAATTAATTTGACTGGCCGGTCAGTTGTCTTGGTCATGTAACACCAATAACCAATGCATCCCTGGTTCAGTAATCTCATAGTCTTCATAGCGCTGATGACTCTCCCAGAATGATTGGGATTATCACCCCGAAAAATACACTCGACGCCATCATCCGATGTGACGGTCACCATTCGCTTACGGTCGCTAAGCACGGCATCGTGACGATCCATCCAGTCGATACCCAAGATTACATCATCTTTAGGTAAATCAACTACAATTAAGTCGGACAACCACTCACGGTTGTTCATGCTAATCGGACAGTTCTGTACTTCACGACTCCCAATAATTCTTCTACCATCGGGTAGACCAATTACATAAGGTTCACAATTGGTAACACGATTCAAATGCAAACGACTCAAACAAGAACTAGACAAAAAGGAGTGTGAAGCACCAGTATCAAAAAGAACACAAACGGGCTGAGAGTGGATCTCGAGAGTACCTGCAATCATGCGGCCGGGATCATCGGCTTTCTTCATCTCGTAGACTCGGGTTTTGCAACCCCGAGTGTACCAACTTGATTTCCACGGCCCATCCCTTTGTTCGCCTTAGTCCGGTAAGAAGCGGATGGAGGAGCACGTTCTGAGCAAGACCGCATCGAGCAAGAGATGCTCTTGGAGCACGCCCGAGTCCACCCGGCAATAGCGAGCACGATGACCGTTCTTCCCGCAAGTGTGACAGTAACGACTGGCCGGACACTTGGAGCTGATATGCCTGGTCCCCATGGTTATAACACACGGCAGTGAGGTGATTGCCCGAGAGTGCGTTCTGCCGGTTTCGGTGCCATAGGTGGACGCTCGGAAGGATTTGGTACAGTGGGGTTTCTTGAATACCCCGATTCTTGTCTCCTTGGGTCTGGTTCCTGGATCTCTTGTTGGAAAACTGAGGCTGCTTCTTGGAAATCTCCTTCGCAGTAAGTTCATACTCCAAAGCCTTCTCAATAAACTCCGGTAAGGTCGTACAATGGTGATTGAGTAATTGCATACTCATTCGGGGTTTAAGCCTATTGAGGAAATATTTGATCTTATCAGCTTCCGAACGGACAACTGACGTAGCAAAAGGGAGAAGTGCTTGGAATTTTTCGGCAATCGCTAACACATCCTCGTCCTCCGATGGGTCGGGGTTTAGTAATTCAGACAGTTTGGCTTCACGGAGGGGTGCAGGATAGTAACGATCTAGCATAAGATTCTTGAATTCCTCCTAAGTACTCGCGCCTTCGGCAGGCCTCACAGAAATCCACCAAGTATGGGCACTCTTACTAAGGTAGTAGGCTGCCACAGCAACTCGATTTTCTTCTGGGCACTCCACCATCTCGAACAGTTTCTCGAAATGCTCTATCCAGTGTACAATGTCGGCAGGCTCAGATGAGCCTTCAAAAGTCGGAGGTCGCTGACGTGATATGTCGCTAATAATCCGACTCACGATCCCGCCAGGCACCAGAGGCAGAGGCTGTTGTCCCTGCTGTTGACCAGTAGTATTCCTCTGCATAGTTTCCATCAGCTGACCCATTTGGGTCATCTGGGCCATCATGCCCTGCATCACGGTGTAAGGATCGGCACGTGCATTCTCTCCGGTGTGGTGTGATTGGTCCCTAGAAGGCGAATCACTGCATGCGGAACTCTGTTCCACATTCGCGCGTCTGTTAGCTCGTGGTATCGGAATTCGGCCTCTTCTGCGGCCTCGTCCCCCTCTGCCACGGCCTCTAAGGTTCCTTTCCATACTGAAAGAATCAAGTCACAAGTACAGTTCGATTTATCAATCATAATTCATGCTAAGTTAATAGCAACAGGGAATTTCTTATCCAACAAAGCAGTTGTAAAGAATCACTGGCACTACAAGTGTTACACACTCAATATCGAAACAATTTCAATCACATAATTAATTTAGGTTCTCCTCAAACAGATGAATTTTGCCTCATGGTAGCAAGATGCCAAGATAAGTAAGGAGACCAATACATCGTCAATATCATGCCAGTAATCAAATTATGGTTCATGAGAACATACCGTATTCGACGGGTCAGGCGCTTGCACAGGTTACACGTGGCACGAAGTTTTCTTGATGCTATTTCGATTCTACAATGACTCAAAATAAAACACACTCTCTGATACCATCTTCTGTAACAGCCCAAAAACAGTAGCTATTACAGTGCCGTGGAACCCTACTGGGACCCACCAGGCGATATCACAACATACATTTAAAATCTGACAATGTGGCACCGTACCACAATATTTATCAAAACCCCGGTGTGGAGTATGAGTTATTCATGTTTTTAAATACGAGCAAACATACACAGGATCCAAACTCGGTACAGACCATATGACGATGGGCAGTACCTAACAAATTTTAGTACATTCATCCGACACAAAATAAAATGAAAGTCACAATAAAAACATAACCGAACAACCAAAAGACTCGGGCCCCCCGAAATAGCATACATCAGAATCCTCCGTCGCCATTGTGCTCCTCCTGTGCCTTGCCCTTTCCTCGCCCTGAAATACAAGTATTTCGCCCCAAACCACAGGGTCAGCTATACATGATAATGATTCTCATGACATTATACAATTCATATATATACGATCTCAAAGAAATCCACCGACTACCGAATATACCCCGAAGGCGTATAAACAATCGATCCCAATGTCGAACATAACCAAATATACGAACGACCATATACTATGGCTCAAGACGGACGTCACGATGCCTGATCCGAAATGTGTCCGTGCACATGTCCACCCCGTATACGGAATCCAGAATATACGTGGGACGATGTACCTAATTAGCCTCACGAACTACGTCTCGTGTGCACGATCTAAATGCGGAAAACCTCCACGCATGATCATCAAGTGCCCGGCTAAAAATCCTACACATAACCAATCGGCGCGCAGATATGACTCCAGAGATGTCACGATACAACATGACAACGAAACTCAACGAATTACACTTTTACTAAGGAATCGAACAACTCACCGAAGTGTCAACAAAGCTCAACAATATCAAGGGTCCAAAAGTAACGAACTTGGGAATACAATCCCACGATGAAAATGGGACATCATTAAGAACAACCTCAAGTCACAAGACACAAGTTTATAGGTGTTTCATATACACAAAATGCATAATCATCATAAGAATCCACACATCATTATTGTTGGAAAGTAAAACGCAGCGGAAGCGAAGTTTGGGAAAATATGATTATAGCCTTTTACGCATCTACGAGCATTAGATCTATTTAGGCATGCTAATTAATTAATTACTAAGACTAACAAGCAATTTAAATATTATTTATTATTTATTAATTAAATATGTTGATTAATTAAAATATCCTAATCTAGATCCAAGATCATAGGATATTACCTTTTGAAGCGGTTGGTTATTTCCTTCTTGATCGCCTTGTATTTCTACCTTCAGATCTTCTAGAGTATGATCCGCCTTGAACCGGACGTTGTGTGGGCAACGAGCTACCGGAACTTGCTTGGACACCTATGGATCGGCCGAAACAACTTTGATATGTGATCACTATATTTTTCTTTGCTCTCTAGTATTTTATGAACACTCTTAGCAAATTAATTGTGTTATCTAAATTGTAGAATCAAAGACACAAGTCTAGATCTACAATTAAACACAAGAGGAAAAAATTGATCACACAATCTCACCAAGCATGTACAAATCGGCCAACACCCCATAATGTCCTATTTATAGGCTCTTGGACTACTACTAGGGATCTAAAGGAGGATTATGGAAGGACTCCCAATTAATTCACCTTACCTTATTAGGACTCTTCCTAATATATGGTGAATCAATTAATATCAACTTAGTCCACTAAAAGTTGATATTGCACTTCCTACCAAAATCCCAAATTACGAAATTGGGCTCCTTATTAAATATATTATTTCCGTGTTTAAGATATCGAATGTCCATTAATTAATTATAAGCTCTTGTGACTTTAATTAATTAATATCTTATCCAAGAGTAGTACCACTCGAACCTTATTATTATATCGGAATTAAATCCACTGCGGGGTTTAATATAATAATCATTATCGAGCTCCTCAAGGGGACATCATCAACCCGCACGAGTCGGGACACGATTTCTAGTAATAATAATAATTGTCGTATAAACAATATTATTGCCCAAGATACGAGGCTTATTGAGTCGATCATTTTGACTCTCACCTATGGTAAATCAAAGCAATAATTATTATAAATACACAATTAAATATTATATACTTAGAATTAAGAAATAATAATTATCCGAGATTTACGTTCTTCTTACGGTCGATGCAGAAGACACTATCTCACCTCGATCTGTTCAACGTATGCAAATACGCTAATGTATGCTAATAGTCAAGACCAACTATACTCAAGCATACACTACAACCCTTTATATAATTTGTCTAATAATTATATAGGTTGTGAACTATTATATTATTTTATAAGGCACCGATAATGTGATCTTCCGTGTGACACCAACACACCACATTATCTACAATATAAAATAATTAGACATTTCATTGCATAACCATAACGTGAATTAATATGCAAAACATGTGATTAAATATAATTAATATCCTCATAGGTAGTAATAGGAATTTAGGTAATACAAGCATAAAGTATGCTTTGCGATACAATCCTAACAATCTCCCACTTATACTCAAAGCATGCTTTTAAGTATACTACTCTATTACATAGTCTCTCATTTCTCCCACTTGTACTCAAAGCAATGCTGCCATACACCGTAATCCCATTCCTTCCACATGCCTTTCAAAAACTTTTGAAGGTAGGCCTTTCGTGAAAGGGTCGGCAAGATTATCTTCCGATGCAACCACGGCTACAACTACGTCTCCTTCCTTTACGAAGTGTCGTATGATGTGGTACTTGCGGTTGATATGTTTACTTGCCTGATGGGCTCGTGGTTCCCTCGAATTTGCGACTGCACCAGTATTATCACAATAGAGTGTAATACCCTTTGGCAAATTGGGAATCACATCTAAGTCCTGCAGGAAGTACTTGAGCCACACTGCCTCCTTGGCTGCCTCAGAGGCTGCCACGTACTCGGCTTCCATGGTAGAGTCCGAGATGCATTTCTGCTTCACACTCCTCCAACTAATGGCTCCACCTCCCAGGCTAAACACATAACCCGAAGTAGACTTGGACTTTTCTTTGTCCGATGAAAATCTCGAGTCGGTGTAACCCACCTAAAGCAGTCGTCGATTGATATACAAGCATGTACTCCTAGTCCTTCTCGGTACTTGAGTATGTGCTTGGACAATCCAGGTGTCACAGTCACAGGTTCGGCCCGATATCTAGCGGCCATGCCCACGGCATGACAGAGATATCCTGGTCTAGTGCAAAGCATAGCATACATGAGACTTCCCACGGCGGATGCATAAGGAACCATCTTCATGTCATCTATCTCCTTTTGTGTCTTAGGACACATGTTCTTAGATAGTTGAATTCCATGTCGTAAGGTAGAAAACCTTTCTTGGAATTCTCCATGCTAAAACGCTTGACCTTTGTATCGATATAGGATGCAGGATAAGCACAACATCCTCTTCTTCCGATCACGAAAGATCCCGATTCCAAGGATGTGTCCTGCTTCTCCTAGATCCTTCATATCGAATCGCCGCATACCATACCGTCGTCAGACAATTCCTTCACGTTGTTTCCAATCGGAAGGATATCGTCCACATACTGACAAGAAACACCAACACGTTTCCATCGCATTTCTTATACACACAACTCTCACTCGGACATTGGACGAATCCATATGACTGGACTACTTCGTCAAAGCAGGTGTTCCAAGATCTAGATGCTTGCTTAAGTCCATAAATGGATTTCTTAAGTTTGCACACCAAGTGCTCTTCTCCTTTAGCAATGAATCCCTCTGCTTGGCGCATATAGATTTCCTTGTCTAGACTCCCATTCAAGAATGCGGTCTTGACATCCATCTGCCAAATCTCCGGATCCAAATGCGCGGCTATGGCTAAAAGAATCCGGATTGACTTAAGCATGGCTACCGCGAAAAGGTTTCATCATAATCGATACCCTCTTTCCGAGTGTAACCTTTTGCAACAAGCCTCGCTTTGAAAGTTTCAACCTTCCCGTCACGTCCTTTCTTTCGCTTGTAGACCCATTTACTCCCAATGGCTTGTACACCATCGGTAGCTCTACTAGCTCCCACACTTGATTGGAATCCATAGATCCCATTTCGATTCCATTGCTTCTTGCCAGAGTCGACATCTTTATCTTGGATTGCCTCCTTATAGGTCCAGGGAACCGATTCATCTTCGTCTGGGATTGAGTCCGAAGACTTTCCCACGCCTATGAATCGTTCGGGCCGACGAACAACCCTCCCACTACGCGAGGTAAATCCCGAGTTGGTGTAAAAGTTTCGAATCGATACGTGGTGCGGTGTTAGTTGGCGCTTGTACGATTGGTATAGACGGAGTCTCGCCCCTCGCCTCTTCCAATTATTTCACTCATGGGCTTGTGACTAATCATATAATCCTCTTCCGTAAATCGGGCATTGGTGCTAACAATGACCTTCGATCTGGGACTATAGAACAAGCCACCTTTCGTTCCCTTAGGATATCCCACAAACACTCGTATACATGCGAGATGCCAACTTATCGACTTCCTTATTCAGCACATGTCTTTGAGTACCCCAAATCCGAACATGTCCTAGACGGGCTTACGCCCACTCCACGGTTCTGTGGGTGTTTTTAGGCGATTTCGAAGGCACCAAGTTTAGAATGTACGCCATTGTTTCTAAGGCGTATCCCCAAAACGAAATAGGTAAATCGAGTAACTCATCATTGATCTAACCATTTCCAAAAGAGTCCTATTCCTTCTTTCAAGAACACCATTTTGTTGTGGAGTTCCGTATGGTGGTCGACGAAATCCTCATTTGCCAAGAAATCCAAAACTCTCCACTAAGGTATTCGCCACCACGATCGGATCGTAGTGACTTGATACTCTTCCCATGACGCTTCTCCGTTTCAGCCTTGAAGTCTCGAACTTGTCAAAAGCTTCAGACTTACGTCGCATCAAAAAGATGTATCCATATCTCGAATAATCATCTATGAACGTGATGAAATATTCGAAACCTCCCCTAGCCTGGATATTCATTGGACCACATACATCCGTATGAACCAATTCTAACACATCCTGAGCACGGTTTCCCTTGGTTTTAAAAACCCTTTTGGTCATCTTACCTTCCAGACAGGATTCACAAATTGGAAATGACTCAACTTGGAGATCATCCAATGGGCCATCATCTACCAATCTTTGAATCTTTCTAAGGTTTACATGTCCTAACCGTAAATGCCACAGATATGTTTGGTTTATGCTTGAAGGTTCTTTTCTCTTTTTAGGTTTAGACAAAGAGTTAAGTGATTTATACATAGGAGTTTGTGCAGCATTAACAATATATAGTCCATCATTAAAAGTACCTCTGCAAATATATTCACCGCTTCTTTTCTTAATAATGGCATCATCATCAAAAGAAATCGAATAACCATCGCATTTTAATTTAGAAACGAAATTAAATTCATTCTAAAATCTGGTACTAATAATACATTATTCGTAACTAATAATTTATCATTAATCTTCAATCGCACGACTCCCACTGCAACACCATAAGCCCGGAATAATCGCCCCATTGATGGTAATCTCGCCCGCACTAAGCCGCTTGGTTACACGAAAACCATGCGAGTCAAAGCAAACATGATCGGTGGAGCTGAATCAACTATCCACGAAGTGAAGAACAAGCCGCCAAACATGTTTTGACTACTAGTGCACGAGACATACCTTTCTTAAGAGCAGGCGATCCGCTTTAAAATGTCCTTTCGACCGCACTTGTAGCACTTTCCCTTTGGCTTTTGTTCGCCTCGGGGTGAGGAGCCTTGCTTTTCACCTTGAGGGCTGCCACTTGCTTCAGCCGACCTGCTTCTTCTTCTTTCCCCATTTGGGTTTGGAGGAAGTCGCACCGGTTGCCGCAAGAATTTGATGATAACCTTGTTTGAAGAGACCTTCAGCAGACTGAAGCTCTGTCAGAAGTTCCGCCAAACTATATGTCCTACGGTTCATATTGTAGTTGAGGCGAAACTGCTCAAAACTTCTAGGTAAGCTGCCTAAGATAATATCGACCTGCGTTTCTGCATCGATAGTAGCCCCAATAAGCTCAGTTCGTTCAAATGAGACATCATTTTTAGAACATGATCCCTTACTGGAGTCCCTTCAGACATTTGGGTTGTCATCAATACCCTCATAGCATTTTGTCTAGCCGCCCGGTTCTGATGACCAAACATCTCGGTGAGACTTTTCATCATTTCCGCGGCCGAACCCATCGTCGATCGATCTTTGCAATACATTTGTCGGTGAAGCCAAAATGTAACAATGAGCCATCTCATCGACTTTTTCCATTTCCGAATTCCGCCAACTCTTCGGGAGTGGCATCCGATTCAGTTCTAGAGGGCTCTCCTCGATTAAGACAAACTTATGCCCCTCGGCGATCAGACAATGTCAAGATTTCTTTTCCAATCGGCAAAGTTAGTGCCATCTAGTTTATTTTCTTTGAGAATAACAATGAGTGGATTGAAAGACATCCGAGAATAAAAATTAAAACATTCATCACATAATGCATAGCAAAATATATCGAAAAACCTCAAAAACACAATATATATGCTAGCAACCAACACCTCAAAAATCCGCACATGCAAGCCACGATCGTGTGGACGTTTACACATACATTTTTCAAGTAGAGTTTTACGTCTTTAATTTTACTATCTAGTCAAATTACGTTATGACAAGTAAAATTAATAGTTGGTTCCTCTTGGCCATGTATTAATTAACATAGACTCCGATGGGGAGCTTATTAATTAATACACCTAAGTGAACACCATAATTTAACATCCTTAAAATATTATCTTTTAAATAATAGTCCTACGGATGGAGAGGTCCTATCATAAAAGTAATATTTACCTTATGTTATCATTTTGAAATTTAAAACTAGTGAACCTATAATTAGCACATCCGATATGGAGGAAGACTCTAATGTCAACGCGCATGCTAATTACTTCACAATTTAAATTAATTATGGAGGCCAATTTGATTTTAATTAAAATAAAAATCAATTTAATCACTTAGTTATTTTAGCCTTAAAGTTTTTAATTTTCTCGTCCTAACATGCAAGGAAACATATCACGCATACATCCATACATGCCATACATCAAAACAATAAAACCAAAAATAAAGCATGGATAATTAATTATCCAATTATCATGGTCTTCTTCCTTGAGTTGAATCCAGAAAATCTTGGCTCGATCTCTCCCATCAATCAAGCATCTCGTCGCTTCTCCCCGTAGGGTCGTGGATTTTCAAAATATTAAAATTTTACTTTTATGCAAAATTAATTACATAAAAAAATTTAATTTTAAATCCCGACTTCCAATGACGCAACGAAGCAGCAAAACGGACGGACCAAAATCGACGGCCGGCGAACCAAATAACTGCCCGGACCAGTGCCATGCAGATCGGCGGCCGCTCGCAGTACCTCTTCTTGCCGGCACTGTCATTGCTTGGCCGCGGCAGCTCGCCAGCGATCCCGGCGATCCGGTCGCTCTATTTCTTCGTGATCCCGTCTTTTCCGAATTCGATTACAATTTTATACGAAATAAAAAAAATCGAAAATACATCAATATAACACTAAAAATAAAACCACCTAGAACTACCCATGGATTTTCTCACGGGAAAAACCATTACATGCCTCAAAAAACGGGCCAAACCAATTGCATAATTAATAAAAATAAATAAATAAATGCACCATTCATATAAACCATGATAATTGGATCATATCTCCTGCAAGAACACATCTAGCAAAATATTCCAACATCAAAATATATGAATATTTAAATTGCTATCAATTAATCACTAAAATTAATTAAAATAGCAAAAGCCTAAAAATCCGTCTCCGATACCAATTGTTGGAAAGTAAAAGCAATGGAGCGAAGTTTGGGAAAATATGATTATAGCGTTTTACGCATCTACGAGCATTAGATCTATTTAGGCATGCTAATTAATTAATTACTAAGACTAACAAGCAATTTAAATATTATTTATTATTTATTAATTAAATATGTTGATTAATTAAAATATCCTAATCTAGATCCAAGATCATAGGATATTACCTTTTGAAGCGGTTGGTTATTTCCTTCTTGATCGCCTTGTATTTCTACCTTCAGATCTTCTAGAGTATGATCCGCCTTGAACCGGACGTTGTGTGGGCAACGAGCTACCGAACTTGCTTGGACACCTATGGATCGGCGAAACAACTTTGATATGTGATCACTATATTTTTCTTTGCTCTCTAGTATTTTATGAACACTCTTAGCAAATTAATTGTGTTATCTAAATTGTAGAATCAAAGACACAAGTCTAGATCTACAATTAAACACAAGAGGAAAAAATTGATCACACAATCTCACCAAGCATGTACAAATCGGCCAACACCCCATAATGTCCTATTTATAGGCTCTTGGACTACTACTAGGGATCTAAAGGAGGATTATGGAAGGACTCCCAATTAATTCACCTTACCTTATTAGGACTCTTCCTAATATATGGTGAATCAATTAATATCAACTTAGTCCACTAAAAGTTGATATTGCACTTCCTACCAAAATCCCAAATTACGAAATTGGGCTCCTTATTAAATATATTATTTCCGTGTTTAAGATATCGAATGTCCATTAATTAATTATAAGCTACCGTGACTTTAATTAATTAATATCTTATCCAAGAGTAGTACCACTCGAACCTTATTATTATATCGAATTAAATCCACTGCAGGTTTAATATAATAATCATTATCGAGCTCCTCAAGGGACATCATCAACCCGCACGAGTCGGGACACGATTTCTAGTAATAATAATAATTGTCGTATAAACAATATTATTGCCCAAGATACGAGGCTTATTGAGTCGATCATTTTGACTCTCACCTATGGTAAATCAAAGCAATAATTATTATAAATACACAATTAAATATTATATACTTAGAATTAAGAAATAATAATTATCCGAGATTTACGTTCTTCTTACGGTCGATCTGAAGACACTATCTCACCTCGATCTGTTCAACGTATGCAAATACGCTAATGTATGCTAATAGTCAAGACCAACTATACTCAAGCATACACTACAACCCTTTATATAATTTGTCTAATAATTATATAGGTTGTGAACTATTATATTATTTTATAAGGCACCGATAATGTGATCTTCCGTGTGACACCAACACACCACATTATCTACAATATAAAATAATTAGACATTTCATTTGCATAACCATAACGTGAATTAATATGCAAAACATGTGATTAAATATAATTAATATCCTCATAGGTAGTAATAGGGAATTTAGGTAATACAAGCATAAAGTATGCTTTGCAGTATACAATCCTAACAATTATAACCAAGCAAGATAACTTGCCTCAATTCCGTGGATGAATAATCCTTCTTTGAATGGTCAAACGAACGGTATCCTCGTCTAACAATACTCACGTGAACAAGCACCTTGAATGAAATGTAATTCATTCAACAACATATTTGTACGATAATGGTATTATTACATAAATAATATTCGTAATTTTACTTGAATAAATCAATCATCCTATTGATCATTTTAATGTTCTTATTGTTGCTACCCAAAATATTATCCGGAGATAGATATTGCTGGAATGGATGGGATAGCAAACAAATGCAAGAGCACTTCCGTGAGAAAGATAAATAACACAAGATTTGCCGGGGTTGTTAGTCCCGGGCTTGAATGCTCTCGCGAGATATTATTAATACCGATATTCGGGGATACAAGTACTAATGTAAGAATACAATTACAATGAGTGTAAAGTTTCTTGTTATCTTAGCTAGTGAGCGTGTAGATTGCCGGAAGAACCAGATTTGATGCTCTGTGAGTTCTTGTAACAAAGGTGATGAACAGTCGCGGCGGTGAGAGATCGACCGCCTCTCACGGCGAGTATTTTGCTGGATGTTTGGGCTTCTGGGCTTATGAATCCCTTGGAATCATCTAGTGGAGACTTGCTCATACCGATCGTCTCTTGGACGAGAGATTTGGAGAGAGTAGTGCTGAGATGGATTACGGTGAGATAGCCGGGAGCTTGATGATATGTATGTTCTTCAGTATTTCCGTGAATGTATCGGAATGTGAGAGAATGGGCTATGAGCGTAAGTCAGAATGAATTCGGAACTGAGAACCTTTTTCCAGTAGGAGGAGGTTCTCTATTTATAGGGCTTGGATACGCCGGGCGATCGCCTTTACTGCAATATAATAATCGGGCGATCGTCTTTTAGCACATGGGCCTGTCCCTTCAAAGCCTGCAGGAGTTGTTGGCGATCAATCGTGCGGTCGATGGGAGCTTACACGCGTCTGAGTCGTATCACGGGTGGTCCCAGACAACTTTCGGCGCGCATCTTTGGTAGGTGAGGTAGGTGACAGTGTGGTCAAATGTCTTGTCTGTCGGCAAAGATCTTATCTCTGTGGCGAAGATCTCGTCAGCGCCTTTGGTGGATGCACGTGGGTGCTTTCACGAGATCCAGTCCTTGATGGTTTAGACGGGCGATCATCTCTGCTCGGGCGCAGTTGATTGCCCTCGGCGTTAGTAGAGCAGACGCCCGGTACGAAGGCGATCGCCAGGAGTCGATCGATAGGTGCACGATGGTGGTTTGATATCTTCGACTTGGCGAGCTAGTCGGTTTGGTGGAGTTGACTTGGTCGCTCGGCCTTATAGTCGATCGCTGTCGGGATGAATAAATCGTGACACAACAATTGCCCCCGTGTCGCTCATACGTTGGAAACGTGGGGTGAGGTGGCTTTCTTAGCGATCGCCGAATTTTTGCCGGCGACTAAGTGTTTTATTGAGCGCGATCGTCTTTGGTGATATATCTGAGTTTCGGACGACTGGTTGGCATTGACTGTGAGGAAAAAGCATCGGGCGTTGAAAAGTCTCGCGCACGTGTCGCTTCTATTGGAGGACGCCAACGGTCATTAATGACTCCTCGGGCGACGCGTCCTCGAAAAACGCGTGCGCGGGTCTCGAGGGGTCAATCAGTGCGCCCGTTTGAGATCCGACCCCCGAGGTTTTCCCTTATTGCAATCGGGTCCCTGCTTTCTCCTATAAAAGGGGGCGCGGGGCTTGATCTCACTCACGTGTACGCATTGGAGAAAGAAGGTCCTGCCGCCGAATTTTTGAAGATCTAAGCGCCGATCGTCGATCGATTTCACTTTAGGGTAAGAAAAATCCTTCTCTTCCTTTCTAACTCTGAAAATGGCGGAACCTCCTCATCGTTTGGAGCGAGAACCGGTTACGCCACGGGACATCAGTGCCGGGAGAAACTTCTTCCGTCTTCCACCGAGAGGCGGTGGCAATTCGAGCCGGAATCGACCGGCTGAAGTTGAGGCTTTGTTCAATGAGGCCGATGTTGCTAGGAGTCGGCGGCGAGGAGAGACGATCGCAGATCGAGAGAGATCTGCGATCGGGGCTTACCGGGAGCAACATAGTGATTTTGGACGGGCTATAGGGCCTTTCTTTGAAATAATGGATAGGTTAGCGGTCTACTCGAGATTCGACTTCGGGGATATTCGGTCGCTTATCCCTATGTGCTCCCCAAGCGGTCGCGATGTCGTGCAGCGCGATCGTTGTGGTCGCTCGGCCAAATCGGAGCTCGGCGTCCGGAGAGATCGGCGTCTGGAGGACAAGATTCCATGTTCCTTGAGATGTGGACATGTTCGCGCCGCGGAGAATGAACGAGCCGACCCGACCTCCGATGGGTATGGTCGCGATGAGTGAGGCCGTTATGGAGGCCGGCCGCGCTTCCCTCTGTCGCTTTGCGGTCTCCCATCTGTTGGCCGCTTGGAATGTGGCGCCACTTGGTGGCGCCGAGCGCGGCTCCAAATCATATGCACTTTCACCACCTATTCGGCGGTCACCGCTTTGTCAGCCTCCGTCGCCGTTGGAGATGAATCATCTGTTTAAACTGACGGCTCATAGAGGTTGGTCGGCGGTTACCACATCCAAGGCCGATCTGGCCGGGTGATTCATGGAGTTCGAATAAGATACGGGCGATCGGGACGAAGTGGTTAGGTCGCCGGCAAGTGGAGAGCTTCGACGACAACCCCACAGCGAACCGGAGATCCCCAGAATTTCGGGAGAGAAATCCGTGGGGTTTAGACTCTCCCTTCGTTTGGATGCGTTTTGAACTGATCTAATTTGATTTACATTTTGCGAGGCTTTCATATCCCGTGATCGAGGAGCCGCTTTCGACTTCCTCGTTGTTTGGGAGCGAATTAGGAGCTTGTCGGACGGCGACCTAGACGCCACTCGGATCAACAAGGAGAGTCGGTTGTCGGCTCGACTATTCCGCTTCCCGAGACATCTCGCGGTGCAGGTATGACTTTATGCGACCTTGATTTCTAGGCGATCGCCTTATTTGAAGATAGTGTCGACAGTTAGTCGATCGTCTTTAACTGCAGAGGTTCGTTTCCCTCGCTTTTTGGAGCCTCCGTCGGAGATCGCTATGTCGAACCCAGGAGTCCTAGGCCGTCTTCGCGCGAAGAGGTCGACTCGGGTTCCACCCGTCGCATTGCCTATAGTTCCGGAGGCGGAGCCTCGTGCGGAGCCGGAGCCTCGCGTAGCGCAGGTCGAGGTTGAGGAGGAAATTCCGGAGGAGGGGCTTCGGGCGAATCGCAAGAGGCCGAGGCCGCAAGAAACTTCGTTTCCTGCCCCGGGCGATGAAGTGCCGATCGCCGCGCCTCCGATCACCATCGTTGCTCCGGAGCGCGAGCCGCCCTCTGCGGCTTTTCTGCGGGAGACGGCGATCGCGGATGCGGAAACTCCTCGAGGGAAACCGTTTTTCGGTCGGGATCCCGAGAAGGCTGAGAGGTAGATAGCATTTATGTGTTGACAATTACATCTGCGTAGGAGTTGTATTAACCTTGGTGTTTTGGTGCGAGATCCGTCGCGCAGACCCGTCTTGTCCACCGATGGTCGTGGATTTCTGGCGAAGTCGATCTCCTCGCCATTCTGCGACATTCCTCCTATGTGAGCAAAGTACATACGCTTTGCCGAAGGCGTGGACAAGCGATCTGGATGCGATCGCCTGCGATCGTCGAGTTCGATGGATCTTTGTTGTCGCCCTTTCTCTTCAGACGGCGACCATGGCCGTCCAGTGCCGCGGGGAGTTTGAGGCGGCCCTCCACTATTCGCCTTGGGAGGATCTTGAGGCGGCTCGGAAAGAGAACGCCGAGTTCTTGCCGACAAGATCGCGGCGATGGAGAAGGACTCCTTGGAGGCGGCCAAGCGGCGAGCCATGAGCTTGAGTGGAGAAGAAGGAGACCGAGAAATTCCGAATGGCGGTCGGCCGGTTTCGGGACCAGATCTGAGTGCCGTCCGGGCGAGGAATGTTCTTGAGGAGGCCGATCGCGAGAAGGTGACGATCGCTCGGTGACAATGAGTGGCGGAGGAGAAAGAGAAGGTTGCCGCGAGGAGGCCGAGCTTCAGGATCGCAGCAGCGATGGCCGAGCCGAGAGGAGAGGTTGAGGCGACCAAGGCCGATCCCTTCCAAAACTTGGAGTATGTCAGCGAGTTCGCCTATTATTTGGCGTTCGCCGACTCGATCCGAGCGGCTAAGAAGGGAGGCTTGGAGGTCGGTCCTCTTGCCGAGAAGTTCAAGTCATATGCATTGGAGCATCCTCTCAATTCGGCTTTCTCCTTGCCGATCTTGGACCTGGCGGACATCGGCGTGGATTTGAGCCGTATCCGTCTCGAGACAGTCTTGCTCATCCGATGCTCGGAAGATGAGGGGGCCCGAATGCGATGGCGAAGGCCGCGAGGGCTGAGCGCTTCCCTTTGGATGTTTTTAGCTTACTTTCTTTGTAGTTTGTAGCTTTCTTTTTGTAGTACTTAGGCCTTCGGGCGACCGTGTACCCTATTTTTCAAGTAATAAAATGAGCATTTGGATTTCTGACTTATCACTTGAATGAATGGTTATTTTTGAGTCTTTATTTGACTTTGTACAAATGCGTGAGGAGAGATCGTTGCGAGGGTAGTTCCAAATGAATTGATAAACTCATAAGACAACTTTTTACAACAAGTTCGATCGCTGCACTACATCTGAAAAAATGACGATCTCCGTATGTGGTTGAATAGCGACGATCGTCGTGTAGGTAGTCCGCACTCTTCTTGCCCCTTGTTTTTATTCACTTAGTGGAAGTAAGGGGATGAAAATAATTCCTTGAGTGAGCGGTCTTTAACTTTGTCGAATCCTCGGGGACGGTCGTCCATCTTGAGGAACCGTGCACGATCGCGGAGTTCAATGGGCCAACTCCTTGATCATGTCTTGATGCGCGAAGACATTGAGTGTCTCGTGACTCACTTTATTATGAGGGTCCTCGTTAGGCCGCGCCTCGCCTCGTATTTAAACGAAGGGCGTGCGGTCTCGGTCTAGAGGAGTCCTTGCGCGAGCGGCGTCGGATGAATCAACTCCACGCCGCGGCTTGTTAGCTCTGCTTCCACCTCGGCCCGGCCATGGAGATGGCCGACCTCGGCGGTGTACGTTGAGACGGGGTTGTGGCACGTCGCATTGTCCGGTTCACCATGTCGATGATGAACCTTTGAGGGCGAGCGATCGTGTCCACCGATTTGTTTTGGAGGGCCCTCGGACTACGCCGGCCTCGTATTTAAACGAAGGGCGGGCGATCTTGGCCTAAAGGGACCTTGCATGGCCTAAGCAATCGGAGTTATCGACCACCAGACCATGGCTGCACTCTTCCACCTTGGATCGTCATGTAGATGCCGACCTTCGACGGTGTACGTTGTGCGGGGAGGCGATCTCGTGCCTTTAGTCCATCGTGTTAGATGGTGAACTGAGATGGCGATCGAGTCCTCCGGTTTCTTAAATAAGGAGGAGATCGGGATGACTTCCGTGGTCTCCTTCTCTTGATTGAAGCATATAGAGACGGTCGCCGAGGTTGATCCAGGTCGGCTCGTATGAGCTTCCCGGCTTTTGCGTTCGACTCGGACGATCGTCTATAGAGATAGGCGGGGCTTGGCTAAACCAATAAGGCATCAACTTGCCCTCCTCGAAGCAGTCTCGGAGTCGTTTGAGGAGGTCGCGACAATTGTTGGTCTTTGTGGCGGGACTCTTGTGGTAGGCACAATATTGATTGTTGTCCAGTGACCGTGGTCCCTTATCGCCTTAGGCTTTTTGAGCTCTTCGTGCCCCTTGATGGCATAGAAAATATGTCTGGAGTTACATTGAACGTATGGAGGAGATGGGCTTCCATGTCCTCGAAAGCTTTGAGATCTCCGGGTGTCTTGGCGATCGCCTTCTTTGCTTTGTCGATCGCAATCTTATTGGCAAGATGAGGCGTTTCCTCGTCTAAGCGGAGGGTGAGTAGCCTTTGCCTGGCCAGAAAGTTGGCGGCTTTAGCGCGGAAGATCGTGTAAGTTGGGGGAATATCCTTGGAGAGATGTCTGAACATGGGAGAGTGACCGTGGAATCCCCCCATGACCGAATAGAGAGCGAGCTCATCACTGACGGGTTCGCCGGTGAGGATGATTTCGTCTACCCGGTCGATGTAATCTGCGTCAGTTTCGTCCTTCCCCTGCTTGATTTTTATCATGCGGTGGGGGCCTTCTGGTCTGGCGACCTTGCTGGCGAAGTACGACGTGAAGTCATTCGCCAGTTTCTTAAAAGAGGTGACCGATCGTGGTGCTAGTGAGACGTACCAATTATGGGCCAGCTCGCCCAATGTCAGCGGGAAGATCCGGCACTTGGTTGCATCAGATGCCCCACACCCAGTCATGTAAATTCGGAATTTACTCAGGTGGGTTTCTGGGTCCGATCTCCCCTTATACAGAGGTGTTTTAGGAGGAGCGATCGTTGGTTGTATGGGGGCAAGCTCGATGTGGACCGCGAGTGGCTCGGTCGGCCCGGCGATCTTCTTCTTTGGTGCTTGCCCCGGTGTCGAGCGCTCTCATCTCGTCAAGGCGTTGCATGGCGGCCATCGCCGTGCTTTGGCTGTAGCGGCTCGCGATCGGAGCGAGGCCGAGGCGGTTGAGTCTTGAGTCCACAGCGATCGGGCGGGAGTCGGATGGCGACATGCGTTGTGTGAGGTGAGTAGGCCGAACTCCTGGTGACGGATTCGGATTCCGTCTTTTCAAGGTTGGAAATAGAGTGCCCCGGTCGCCGGGATGGGTCGCGTCCCAAGCGATCGAATATGGATCCGTCCGGTCGTGCGAGAGCCTTTCCTCGCGAATTGGGGCTTTTTGACGATCGCTCGTTTAGTAGCCCATTGAATTTCCGTTTTCCCATGCGGCGGATGATCGAGGGAGTTATCGCGGGCGGCGCGCATGCTCTCCGTCGCTCCTCCAGGATGGCCATAGCCTCCTCGATCTGTTCCTCGGTTTGGAACTGATCGAGTGAGAGGTTGGGGCCATCACTCGGATGCGGGATCGAGAGTCTCGCGTTGTCGCGGCTTCCCCCTGTCGTCGGCTGGGGTTCGGACTGAACCGGGAAATGGTGTCCGGCGGTTCGGAGAGCAGCTTGCTTCGATGTACCGGCGGATGTCATGATTCTGAAGGTTTTCTTTGAAGCGCAGTGAGTGTCACTTCAAGTATATGCCCCGAGAATAGTGAGTGTTCTTCGGGACGGTAGAAATAAAAGTTCGAAGGTTCAGCCGCCCTCCTTCTAGCGCCAATTGTTGCTACCCAAAATATTATCCGGAGATAGATATTGTTGGAATGGATGGGATAGCAAACAAATGCAAGAGCACTTCCGTGAGAAAGATAAATAACACAAGATTTGCCGGGGTTGTTAGTCCCGGGCTTGAATGCTCTCGCGAGATATTATTAATACCGATATTCGGGGATACAAGTACTAATGTAAGAATACAATTACAATGAGTGTAAAGTTTCTTGTTATCTTAGCTAGTGAGCGTGTAGATTGCCGGAAGAACCAGATTTGATGCTCTGTGAGTTCTTGTAACAAAGGTGATGAACAGTCGCGGCGGTGAGAGATCAACCGCCTCTCACGGCGAGTATTTTGCTGGATGTTTGGGCTTCTGGGCTTATGAATCCCTTGGAATCTGTCTAGTGGAGACTTTGCATACGCGATCGTCTCTTGGGCGAGAGATTTGGAGAGAGAAGTCACTGAGACGGATTCGGTGAGATAGCCGGAGCTTGATGATATGTATGTTCTTCAAGATTTCCGTGAATGTATCGGAATGTGAGAGAATGGGCTCGAGCGTAAGTCGAATGAATTCGGAACCGAGAACCTTTTTCCAGTAGGAGGAGGTTCTCTATTTATAGAGCTTGAATACGCGGGCGATCGCCTTTCTTGCAATATAATAATCGGGCGATCGTCTTTTAGCACATGGGCCTGTCCCTTCAAAGCTGCAGGAGTTGTTGGCGATCAACTGTGCGGTCGATGGGAGCTTACACGCATCTCACAGTCATCACGGGTGGTCCCACCGACAACTTTCGGCGCGCATCTTTGGTAGGTGAGGTAGGTGACAGGCTGTGGTCAAATGTCTTGTCTGTCAGCAAAAGATCTTATCTGCTGGCGAAGATCTCGTCAGCGCCTTTGGTGGATCTGCACGTGGGTGCTTTCCTGAGATCCAGTCCTTGATGGTTTAGACGGGCGATCATCTCTGCTCGGGGCGCAGGTTGATTGCCCTCAGCCGGTTAGTAGAGCAGATCGCCAGCTGCCAAAGGGCGATCGCCCTGGGAGTCGATCGATAGGTGCCTGATGGTGGTTTGATATCTTCGACTTGGCGAGCTAGTCAGGGTTTGACTGGAGTTGACTTGGTCGCTCGGCCTTATAATCGATCGCCTGTCGGGATGAATAAATCGTGACACAACACTTATTACAAATCATTGTATGTTTATCATGTTCGTTCACATATTCTAACCTTAATGTCAAATACTTGATGTCTAGTTTATCATCAATGTAATATCGTGAGAATATCTTTTCAAATCATCGACACTTCTAATTACGATATAAGTTTGTGTTTAATTACATTCTTCATTATTTTACCAACGATTTCATTCAAAACTTGATTACTATATGAAACATAAGTTTAAGTTTTTAATGAACTAAGGACATCATCTTAATTTACGTCTCTTAATACGCCCGGATTAATGAAATGGAATTCGGCTACTCATCTACCGCATTTGTATCATCATATTCAACACAATCCTCTTAAGAACATTGTCAATCTATTAATGTAGTGATTAACACCCTTTAATGAAATCGATAAATTCGAACATATGAAGATTACAACTTCCTTCTATCAACATTCATTGTTTTACTTTGAAGAATTTATTAAAAGCCTAGTTATATCATTGGATACTTGAAATTTTTGAAGTAACTTCATCCATCTAACAAAGATCATCTACAAAGGGTTAACATAATCTTTCCAACAATTTCATTACAAAGGTTTTAGAGGCCAAAATCATGTTTCCATACTACCTTCAAGAATCAATAGAATGTTCAAGACAAATTTAACATTTCTCACTTTTAATCATTAAGGATATCATCCCTAACATGTTCCTAGTGTTGAGACTATAATTAACTTCCGATTATCATGTTATACATCAGGTTTTTAAGTATATCATTATCAACACAATCACATTATGAAGTCATTTACAACAAGAAGTAACACTAATACCTTCAATGTTAATCTTTACTTAGTTTGAGCATGATTCAATTAACTTATCATGTTTGTACTAGTTTAAACTAACATTATGTGAAGTATTTATCTACTAACATCATCATAAGCATGGAATTGATATGAGTTAAAGAAAGACCAACCTTAAAATGAAGAACAACACCAACACTTCAAGGGATACACTTCAATCTCTAGCTCTCCAAGTCACCAATCAAGTGTTGAAGCTCCAACACAAGTTAGGAAGGCTTAGAAATGAAGTTGGAGGAAAAGAATCGTTCCTCGGTTGGGAGGTTGAAAAGGGTCGAGTAGGAAGTGAATGGCAAGTCATACTTTTATAATCGAACTTGACATTACGTGCGTTAACGAACGTGGTTAACGTGCGTTATAGCCTTTACGTCGTAATCTTGTGATCATTACGTGCGTAACCAATTTCATCAAATCTCACCGCCTCAAAACACGCAATTGTTAAATGCGTAACTATGTAGCTATTACGTGCGTAATAGCCGTTGACTTGGTTGTCGCGATCGACTCCGACCACCTACCCCTGCTCGGCCCCACCGCCAAAGGCGGATTGGAGGATCTTCTGCATTACGTACGTTAACGTATTGATGTTACGTACGTAAGGCGACCTACATAGCGTACGTTATGAAGACAGGTTAACGTACGTTAAGTACTATAACAAGCATAAATGGAATTCTC
This sequence comes from Orobanche coerulescens, assembly GCA_033398695.1. Classification (NCBI taxonomy): domain Eukaryota; kingdom Viridiplantae; phylum Streptophyta; class Magnoliopsida; order Lamiales; family Orobanchaceae; genus Orobanche; species Orobanche coerulescens. The sequence continues at coordinate 158,777,492 of CM065809.1, forward strand.
CCAATATCACCCAACAACTAATATAGTATGAATGACCATGAATCCAACTTAACATAATTAGTCGATACTTGCTACAATATCACAGATATGGTGCGAAAATACTTAACTTAAATCATGAAATACAATATTAAAGGCGAGGGTATTACAGACAGAGATCTATTTTCCCCGCTTCGCCGAGCCACCGCCAGAGATCGCCATGTCTAACACTGGTCTCATCGGTCGTCTTAACCAGAGAAAGAAGACGGGTCGCGTTCCTGTGACGACGTCTCGCCCCATCCCTGTGATGAGGCCCTCTATGGTGCTGGTCGCCGAGCTGGAAATTCAGGAGGAGGAACAACTCCAGCGCAACCGCAAGAGGCGGAGGCCGGAGGGGTCCCTGCCGATGGCTGAGGCGGATGTAACTATCTTAGAGCCGCCAGTCGCCGCTTCCCCATCTCTGTTGTTCCGATGGTGGAGGGGTCTGGCTCCCGGCCCTCGGCCGGTTTCTTGAAGGCTGCGGCAATCGCCGAAGCTGAAACTTCTCGGGGCAAGCCCTATTTTGGCCGCGACCCCGAGTTGGTCAACAGGTAAGACTGGATTGATCTTTCCGAGTTAGGCAATTTGAGTAATGTATATACTAACTCCTTTGTTTTTCTTTTTGTTTGTGTTGCAGGGTCCGTCTTGCTGATCCGGACGTCTCGCCGATGGTGCTGGACTTCCTGGCGAGCAAGTATCCGCAGAAGTCCCTTGATATCCCTACTTACATCTCCAAGGCTGTCGCCTCTCTGCCCAAGGCTTGGACGACCGATCTCGATGCGATCGCTCGTCGGCGGTCTGGAGATGCCATGCAGGCGACTATTGCCCTGGCTCTCCATACGGCGACGATGGCCGTCTAAGCTGCCAAGGATTACGAGGGGCGACCCTCTAATGCTCGCCTCCATCAAGATCTCGAGGTAGCTCGGAACCAAAACGTCGATTTTGCTAACCGGATCCAGGCTATGGAGAAGGAGTACTTAGAGGCGGCCAAACGAGCTAAGCAGGATATCGACCGGATGAAGCAGGAGCTGAGCCGCTCCAAGGAAGCGGCCAATCGGTTCTGCGACCAGGAGAAGGAAGCTCGCCGGATGCAAGTGGCCTCGCAGGAGGAGGCGACCGAGCTGAAGGCGATGGTGGATCGACTCAACAGCGAGCTGGAGAGGGCAAAGGGAGAGCTTGAGAAAGCTAAGGGAGAAACGGCCGCCAAGGTGGTCGATCTAGCGGAATCTGACAAGACGACCACAGAGTTGAGAGGGCAGCTAACGGCGATCGATACCGATCCCTATCTCAATGTGGCACTCGTCGGCGAATTCGCCTATTATGTGGCCTACGCCGACGCTGTCCGAGCCGCCAAAAAGGTAGGGATCGAGATCGGTCCTCTGATGGAGAGCTTCAAGGCCTATGCACTCGAGCACCCTTTGCATCCGGAGTTTTCCCTGCCGATCCTTGACCTCGTCGACTTGGGGATCGACTTGAGTTGGTATCCTTTTCCGGATAAACTCATTTATCCTAAGGCCGATGGGGGAGCGCGTGCCGATCAGCCGCCCGGGGGCGAAGACCAGCCGAAGGGACCTTGAGAGATTTCTTCGTCTTCCCTAGCTTGTAACTTTTTGCTTCTTTCTTTGTATTTCCTTCGGGCTTTGTATTGTACGAACTCCTTGATAATGAATAAAATACTCCTTTTTTCGCACCTGTTTCTTTTTATGTACGATCGCCTTTGAATGTTTGCGTGCGAATTTTTACAAGTGTGTGTACGATTGCTTCCGATGTCTTGTTCGCTCGACCGATTATTTGAATGTTGAATGTATTGACATGTTTGGAAATTCTTACTTGTAAATATTATTGAACAATTCCGATCGTCCTGCGTGTGTTTGAACGAAGCCGATCGGGTACGGTTCCTTTTTTCCGATCGCATTTAGGATTAGCTCCCCTCATTTGCCCCCTTGTTTTTGTTTACTTATTGCAAGTAAGGGAACAAAAATAGTATGTCTGGTGAGCTATCTTCAGTTTCACCGATTTTTGAGGAACCGTGCACGGTCGCGGAGTTCGATGGACCGACCTACACAACCGTGTCTTTGTGTGCGAGGGATATTCCCGCGACTCACTTTATTGTGAGGGTCCTCCATTAGGCTGCGCCCGCCTTGTATTTAAACGAAAGGTGGGCGGTCTTGGTCTGGAGGAGTCCTTGCACGGGGCGTCGTCGGTTTATTCGACTCCACGTCCGCGGCTTTGTTAGCACTTTTATACCTCGGGTCGGCATGTTAGATGGCGACCCTCGACGGTATACGTTGTGAAGGGGTAGGGACGCGCCGCCTTGTCCGGGTACATCATATTAGATGAAGTACCTTGAGGGCGTGCGAACGTGTCCGCAGATTAGTTTGGAGGGTCCTTCGGCTACGCCGGCCTCGTATTCAAACGAAGGGCGGGCGATCTCAGCCCAAAGAAACCTTGCATGGGCGAAGTTGTCGGTTCCATCGACTTCTAGGACCATGGCTACATTGTTTCTACCTCGGATCGCCATGTTCGAACGACGATCCTTGACGGTATACGATATGCCTGGTGGGGCGATCGCTAGAATGGATGGGATATGAAGAAATTTCATTATATTCTTTGTACATTGGGTAGTTGAAACTGAATACAAAGTTTTCACTGGTAGTACTTCTTCAGATGTACGGCGTTCCAGGGATATTGGTCCGGAGTACCGTCAGGGTGTTCAAGTTCGTAGGCTCCCTTAGTTAGCCATTTAGATATCCTGAAGGGGCCTTCCCAGTTTGGGCCAAAAACTCCTGTGTGGATCTGGATCTTTTTGAGGACGATATCGCCCACTTGAAAACGTCTTTCCTTGACCTTCGAATTGAAGAACTTCTCGGATCTCCTTTTGTGGATTGTGTTCTTCATTTCTGAGGTTAGTCGTCGTTCTTCGAGCATGTCAAGGTCGATCCTCCGGGCCACATCATTGTCTGCCGTCATCTCTTGTTCGGTTCGATGGCTGAGGACGGCGATCTCCGAGGGAATCACCGCTTCTGTCCCGAAGGCGAGGGCGAATGGGGTTTCGCCGGTTGAATTACGGGTCGTCGTTCGATAAGACCACAAAACGTCTGGGAGCTCGCTCGCCCATCGTCCTTGCCTGGACTCAAGTCGTGCTTTAATCGTATGTTTGAGGATTTTGTTTACGGCTTCTACCTGCCCGTTCGTCTGAGGGTGGTAGGGAGCCGAGAACAACTTCTTGATTCCCCACTTCTCACAGAATTGCATGACTTCTAGACCATCGAATTGCTTTCCGTTGTCGGAGATGATGGCCTGGGGCAGACCGAATCGGCATATGATGTTTTTCCAGATGAACTTGATTACTTGCTCTTGGCCGATCTTGTTGAGCGGTTCGGCCTCAGCCCATTTGGTGAAATAGTCGACCCCTACGATGGCAAACTTACAGCCCCCTGGCGCCGTCGGCAAGGGACCTATAAGGTTGATGCCCCATTGGGCGAAAGTCCATGGGATGTACATTGAAGTGAGCTGCTCGGGGGAGAGTTTGATGTTTGGTCCCATTACTTGACACCTATGACAGTATCTGGCATAAGAGATCGCATCCTTAGTGACGGCCAGAAAAAACCTTGTCTGGTTGTTTTATGGATGAGAGCTCGTCCACCAGCATGGTTTCCACAGATCCCGTCATGAATTTCGGCTAAAACGAGTCGACCTTCCTCCGGTGTAATACACTTGAGGAGGGGAAGGCTGAAAGCTTGCTTGTAAAGCCGGTCATCCAATAGGGTATATCTGGTCGCGCGGAGCTGGAGTTGGCGAGCTTTAACACGGTCGTTAGGGACCGTTCCGTCCTTTAAGTATTTGACGAACGGAGTCATCCAGTTCTCCTCGGCAACAGAAACCGTGGTAACCAGGCTTCTGTCGATCGCTGGCCTTGCTGATTTTGTTATTTGGATATTAGAGAAATTGGCTGCCCCATCTGATGACGCTAGTTTGGATAGAGCATCGGCCTGGGAGTTGTGCTCTCTCGGGACTTGTTCGATTAGCACTTGCTCAAATTTCGTGCATATTTCGGTGACCAGCTCTTGGTATTTGACCATCTGTTCGCCGCGTGCCTCATATTCTCCCTTGACTTGGTTCACGACCAAGAGGGAGTCCATGAAGATATGGAGGCTATGAATATCCAGGGCGAGGGCTAGATCGAGCCCGCCTACCAAGGCTTCGTACTCGGCTTCATTATTGGTCGCCCGAAACCCGAAACGCACGGCATTTGTGAAACTTTGTCCGTCGGGGCTAATGAGGACAATCCCTGCCCCTGCTCGCGAATTTGTCGCCGAGCCATCCACGTATAGCTTCCAGGCAGGTCGGTCGATCTGGGTTGGACTGTGAGGGAATGTTAATTCCACCATGAAGTCTGCCAGAGCTTGGCCTTTGATCGCCGTGCGAGGAGCGTATGTGATACCGTATTGGGCGATCTCCAGCGACCACTTGAGGAGTCGCCCGTTGGTGTCTGGCCGGTGTAGAACTTGCCTTAGAGGTAGAGTTGTCAGAACTTCCACTTGATGTTCGAAGAAGTAGGCCCTTAGCTTGCAAACACTCATGACAAGAGCATAGGCGATCTTCTCCAAAGGTGTATAACGTGTTTCTGCGTCGTGGAACGCTTGAGTAACATAGTAGATCGGCAAGTGGACTTGTCCCTCCGCTCGCACCAAAACGGCACTCAGTGCGACCTCCGAGGCCGCTAGGTAAAGGAATAATTTTTCACCGGGGATTGGCTTTGCCAGGATCTGGGGGTTAGATAGATATTCCTTGATTTTGGCGAACGCTACTTGACTCTCCTTCGTCCATGCAAACTTCTTGTTCTTTATGGTCGCGAAGAAAGGCTTAATTTTATCGCCGAGCCGAGATATGAAACGGTTGAGGGCGGCTAGACAGCCTGTGAGTCGTTGCACCTGCTTGACATTTCGTGGCTCCTGCATGTCGAGGATCGCCTGAATCTTGGTGGGGTTCGCTTCGATCCCCTTTTGGCTCACGATGTGCCTCAGGAATTTTCCGGAGCTCACCCCGAAGTTGCACTTCTTGGGGTTGAGTTTCATGTTGAACTTCTCGAGGATGGCGAACGTCTCGGCGAAGTCATTGAGGTGGTCTTCCTTCTTAAGGCTTTTGACCACGATGTCGTCAATGTAGACCTCCATGGTCTTGCCGATCTGATTGGCGAACATTCCGTTGACTAGACGCTGGTAGGTTTCCCCCGCATTCTTCAAGCCGAACGGCATTCGGACCCAAAAGTATATGTCCTTTTACGTGTGGAAAGATGTGTGCTTTATGTCTTTCTCCGCCATTGGGATTTGATGGTATCCGGCGAAGGCATCTATGAACGACATCATTTCGCAACCTGCTGTACTATCGACCAAGTAATCAATATGAGGCATCAGAAAGTGATCTTTTGGACATGCCGCGTTGAGGTCGGTGAAGTTGATGCATAACCTCCAGGAGCCGTTTGGCTTTTTAACGAGCACCGCGTTGGCAACTCATTATGGTTCGTCTGTAGCTACTCCGATTAGTTTGTTGCTGAGTAGCTTTTTGACCTCTATGTCGAATGCTGCGTACTTCTCAGGATCGAATTTTCTATGTTTCTGGTGAACAGGCTTCCTTGCCGGGTCGATCTTTAGATAGTGGCAAGCGTGTTCAGGACTTATGCCAACCATATCTTGATGCGACCAGGCAAAGACTCTGATGTTCTTACGTAGTAAATTGATCAGATCCTCTTTTAATTCGCGATCTATGCTTGCGCCGATCTGTACTTCCCGCTCCGGGCGAACCGGATCTATCGTTATACTTTCCAATTCTTCAACGGGGACGGTTGCCTCTCGTTTGGAACGATTTTCGGAATCAATCCTTGGATCGATGTCGAGACTTGGCTCAAAACCGATCCTTGGCTCGATGTCGTCCGTTAATCGATCCAAGATGGCGTCCTCTAAGTCGGGTTGGTACGATGTGCTTGGCTCGTCGATCTCCATGGGTTGATCGTCGATCGTTTCAATGTTACACATAGCATGGGAAGTATTGAAAGCAGTTACGACATAGGAGTAATTCAAACATCTCTTTGCCATTAGCTGATCTCCTTTTACAGTACCGACCGTCCCATCGGTAGTGGGGAATTTGATACAGTAAAAGAAAGAGGAGGCGACCGCCTCAAAGGTTTCTAGAAATGGGCGACCTAGGAACCCATTATAGATGCTGGGTCTATCTATGATTACAAAATTTAGGTTCCTAGTAATCCTAACCTTGGGATCGTAAAAGCATATTAGCTCGACAGAGAGCTTGATTCTTCCGTAGGCTTGGACTGTGCTGTCGCCGAACCCTTGAAGCACGGTGTCGAATGGCTTGATGAACTTGATCAGGTTGCCGAGCTGGTCAAGGGTGGACTTGAATATTATATTGCAGAAGCTCCCATTGTCAACCAGCACGCGATCGACCATCTTCCCAAGGATACAAGCAGAGATCACCAATGCATCCTCTTTGGGGCATTGTACTCCCTCCCTATCCTTGTTGGATAAGGTGATGAGCGCGTCTTTAGAGATGGTCGGCTCTGGAGGTACCACGACATGGACCCCGGCGAATGCCCGCAGTTCGGCCTTTCGCTTCCTGTTTGACATGGTGGAAACCGGGGAAAGGCCCCCGAGGTTTCCACCTCCTGCTTGACGCATATTGATCCGGCCGCCAGGGTTGATCGGAGGGATCGATTCATCAGAGTACTCTGGATCATGCTCGATCCTGGCGACCGGATTAGGAGGGGTTCTTTCATTTTGTCGGCGCTCGCGCCCTCCGGTCCTCTCTGTCCTAGGTTTTGGCTTGGTGACCAAGTTGTCCAATTTGCCTTCCTCAAACAGTCGCCAGAGTTGTCTGAGGAGGTCGCGACATTGGCTGGTGTTGTGGCCGGGACTCTTGTGGTAGGCACAGAATTTGCTGCGGTCTAGATGACCGTGGTCCCTTATCGGCTTTGATTTGGAAAGCCACTCGCGCCCCTTGATTGCGTTGAAGATGTGGGCTGGATATAAGTTGAGGTTGTGGAGGAGGTGGACCTCCACATCCTCGAAGGCTTTGAACTCACCAGGCGGCTTAGCGACCGCCTTTTTGGGCTTGGCGACCGCCTTTTTCTGGATGTGGGATGGCATCCTCCCTTCCCCGGCAGATCCCTCGCCTAAGCGGAGGGAGAGCATCCTCTACCTGGCCAGAAAATCAGCGGCTCTGACGCGGAAGACCGAGTAAGTCAGGGGGATGTCCTTTGTGAGATGCCTGAACATGGGTGAGTGGCCGCAGAATCCCCCCAGGACTGAGTAGAGAGCGAGCTCGTCGCTGATGGGCTCGCCGGTGAGGACTATCTCGTCTACCCAGTCGATGTAATCTTCATCTGATTCGTCCTTTCCCTGCCGGATTTTCATCATGCGGTGGGGGCCTTCAGGGCTAGCGACTTTGGCGGCGAAGTACGACGTGAAGTCGTTTGCCAGCTTCTCAAAGCAATTGATTGAGCGGGGTGGTAGTGAGATGTACCACCTGTGGGCGAGGTCGCCCAGAGTTAATGGGAACATTCGACACTTCGTCGCATCTGATGCCCCGCATCCGGTCATGTAGATCTGGAATTTGCTCAAGTGGGTCTCCGGATCCGATCTCCCCTCATATAGAGGTGTTTGTGGGGGAGCGATCTTTGGTTGAACCGGGGCGAGCTCGATCTGGACCGCGAGTGGCTCACTTGGTCCGGCGATCGACCTCCTGGCGCCTGCCCCAGTTTCTAGGAGCGCCTTCATCTCGTCGAGCTGGCGCTGCATGGCGGCCATCGCCGTAGCCTGACTGCTCGCTGATTGGCTATCAGAGCGTGAGCCAAGGCGATCGTGCACTGATCCCCTGGCTCCATGGTGAATGATGAGTTCTCTGCTAGTGGGCTCATTTTTTGGGCGAGTGGGGGCCCGCTGACCGACTTGCCTTCTGGGAGTCGGATATGACGAACTCCTGGTAACGGATTCGGATACCGATGTCTCCCGGCTGGGGCCTGAGTGCCCGGGTCGCCACGAGGGATCGCTCCCTAGGCGGCTGAAGACGGAATCATCCTACCTTATGAGAGCTTTCTCCTGCAGCTCGGGGCTTTCCGTCGATTTCTCAACATATATCCCCTTGAGCTTTCGCTTGCCTGCCCGGCGGATGGCTGACGGAGTGATGGTGGGCGAGTCGCATGCCCTCTGTCGCTCCCTGAGGATGGATATAGCCTCCTCAATCTGTTCCGAGGTCTGGAACTGATCGAGTGAGAGGCTAGGACCGTCCCTCGGGGGCGGGAGTGAGAGCCTTGCATCGCCGTGGTCACCATCCGCCATGGGCTAGGATTCGGTCCGGGCCGGAATGAGATTTCCGGCATATCGCAGGGTGGCTCTCTTGGAGGTCGTTGCAGATGTCATGTTTCTGAAGGCTTTTCTATTGAAGAACAGTGAGTGTTTCTTCAAGTATATGTCCGGAGAACAGTGAGTGTTCTTCGAGATGGTATGAATAAAAATGAAGGTTTAGACCCCCCTTCCTCTAGCGCCAATTGTTGTTACCCAAAATATTATTCGGATATAGCATTACTGGAATGATCGAGTAACAAACAAATGCGAGAACACTTCCGCGGGAAAATAAATAACACAAGATTTGCTGGGGTTGTTAATCCCGAGCTTGAATGCTCTCGCGAGATGTTATTAATAAATATACTGTGGAGTACAAATATTAATGTTAGAATCTATTACAATGAGTGTAAATACTTCTAGTTATCTAAGCTGTAGAGCGTGTAGATTGCCGGAAGAACCAGATATGAAGATATGTGAGTTCTTGCTTTGGGTGTACTATAAGTGTGTATGAATATCACTATGAATGTGTAAGTAATTGCCAGATGAGTCTTTTATTCTCTCTCCGTATATTTTGCATTGTATTCACGGTGAAGATGATGAACTTATGATAATGATCTCGTGATCCCTGCAGCCACTGTTGTGAGCCCCCTATTTATAGGAGACAAGGTTGCTGGGTCGGCGATCGCGGGCGACCGTCGTATTTTACATTATAATAAGATGGCCGATCGCCCCGTCACGTGGGGCTGTTCCCTTAAAGTCCAAGGCTGCTGCTGGCGGCCAGCTGTGCGAGCCAATGGGAAGCCTGCACGCGTCCTGAGTCGCTGTCCGGGGAGGACCCACTTCGTACCTTTCGGTGGCACTGTCGGTAGGTGAGGTAGGTGACAGGCTGGGGTCAAAGGTCTTATCTGTCGGCGCCTTTTGTGGATCTGCACGTAGGTCACCGTCCAAGATTCGGTCTTCGACGACTTTGACGGATGTTGGATTCATACGTGGCACGAGACGATCATCTCTGGTTGGACGTCATAGACGAGCGCCAGATACCAAAAGACGATCGCCGGGTACCAAAAGACGATCGCTGTGGGTGCCGACTGCTGGGTGTTTGCCCAGAATATGTCTTCTATGGTTGGCTCTCTGATCGTTATGCCGATCGCCATCGAGGCGTATCAATCGCCGCACAACATTGTGTACGGACACATTTCCATCCCGGGCGTAGTGTGGTGCCATTTTTTGAGCCGTACTATTAGTTGATTCATATAACATGTTTGATTGCGTATGTTTTCAACAGGATTGTGATTATTTAACTCTTGAGGATTGTTGTTCTGTGTAACTAACCCCGTTGGGGATATTATTTTTCAGGTCATGGCAAGGCAAAAGCACGGGAAGAACACGTTGACGGCGAGGAGTCCCAGTGATACTAGTAGGGGGCCCCAGTCTCTTCAGTCATTCCTGTTTTCTTCATTTGTATTTCCGCTGCAGAATTCCGTTTGGAATGTTTATTCATTCAGGGTGGTGTATTTTATCTTCATATAAAATATACTAGTATTCGGTATTGTCCTGGTGTATTGTACTTAAGCTCCTCATCGGAGTATTTGATAATATAATGTGGTTCGGTACTGCTATTATATTATTTAAATCATTAATTTTCATTCGCCTGGTGGGTCCCAGTTGGGATTCCACGGCACTGTAATAGCCGCCTAGTTTGGGTTTTTACACCATAGTTCGGTCCATTTACAGTCCTAGTGATGGTCGCGGGCAATGCCCGAAAAAAAATTAAAACCTAACACTCATAAGTGACCTTATGTTGTCGTGCAAAAGCCACAGTCTCATCTCCTCCGTTGGTTCTTGTATATTATGAATTCCCCGATCAAAGCTGTAGGCATAGTGAGATAAAGAATCCGCCACAAAATTGCCTTCACGGTCTATATGTGTCATTAGGGGTGTTTTCGGTTTCGGTCGGGGTAAAATTTTCGAAACCCAAACCCTCCCCAAACTTTAAAATTCGGTTTCGGTTTCAGTCGATTTCGGTTTTCAAAACTCAAAACCCAAACCCTCCCCAAATGTTTCGGTTTTGGATTAGTTCGGTCAAATTCGGTTTTGACCCAAACATATTTAATTTATATATATTTATTTACTAAAGTAACAAAAAAATTAATTATATTAATAAAATTTGTTCTAAAATAATAGATAGGTCTTTAATTGATATATTTAATCATTGTTTTTATCAAAACTACAATATATGTGTAGATATATTATTTTATAAGTTCAAAAATTTTAGTCATGTAAATAAAGTTTTATATAATATAAATAATTCGGGTTAGTTCGGTCCAATTCGGGGTGAATTCGGTTCAGTTCAGTTTTAAGTTATCTAAACCCGAATTAATTCGGTTTCGATTTCGGTTTGTAAGTTTCAAGTTCGGGGTTGCTTTCGGTCGGGGATTTTCGATTCGGTGCGGGTTGGTTCGGATTGGTTGGTCGGTTTTCGGATTTCTATTAACACCCCTATGTGTCATCTCTACTAGGGATGTCAATGGGTCAGGTAGGATACGAGTATGCCTCCTCCGTACCCTGTCCTATTTGATTCGAATCGGGTTTGGATATTGCCCATCGGGTACCCAATGGGTATTCGGGTACCCGTATACTCTATATTTAAGAATATAAATATTTTTAATATATATCATATATACATATAATGTAATTAATAAATTCAATTTAGTACAATAAATATTTAAAATGTAATATTGTATGTATATATATATTATATAATAAATATGATATTTATGTATAATATATAATAGTAATATATTTATATAATTCAAACGGGTACGCGGGTCGGGTAATCGGGTTGGGTATTCGGGTAATATACTATACCCATACCCTACCCGTACCCGGTCAAAAAATTTCGGGTTCGGCCGATACCCGACCCGATTTCGGGTTTATCCGACGGGTAGAATCGGGTACGGATAAAATTGACATCCCTACATTGTCAAACTTCCTTTTTTTTTTTTTTTCATCAGTTCTCCAAACATTGTCAAACTTCCTTAGCAACCTGCAGATTGCCCCCACTATTGCTCTGCATTCGGCATTTAAGCTGGTTTCACCACGTATCATTCCCACAGCAAGCAGGCTATCGCTTTCGAATTTTACATCCTTTAATTTTGACCTGATAGCTAGGCAGACTCCATGATGGATACACCATAATTCAGCTAGTAAGATCGTGCCCATTGTTTACTATGAAGCCTTTGAGCCACCTTCCCCTATCGTCTCGACAAACTCCTCCACCGAGCCATCCTCCTGGTAGATAGACACATCTGTATTGACTTTGATAAACCCTGTCGGTGGCGGGGACCAATGCACCTGGGTGATCTCGCGCAGTAGTGACAGTTCCTTGTTCAGCAAGCCTTTCGCCTCCTCTGTGTATCTTGTCTTGCTGAGCACGCTAGTACGATCTATGCGTTCATTTTTGAGGATGTAATTACACCGGTCCTTCCAAACATAGCAGCAGCAAATCCCGAACAAAGTCACCCATTTAAGTCCATTTCCATGGGTTGCAGTGGAGAGAAGGTTATCAAAAATTTAAGTATGTAGATGCCTCGATGAGTCAAGGAAACCAAGCCAATTCTCCGATGGGACTAAGCTTTCCCATACAGTCTTTGCTTCGACACAGTCCCGTAATAAGTGTAGCGAGGTTTCATTATACATCCCACACAGCTCACATGTTGCAGAATCAGTAAGTCTTCAATTCACCGGCTCCTCGTTAGTCATAACTCATTTGTTCAACAAAAGCCAAAGGAACATTTTTAATCCTTTGAGGTCCATACGAGCTCCACAATGTTTTCCATGATCTTCTATCTCGCATAGGATTACTATAACACAAATCGGAATATTCAGACTTGAGGGAGAAGGAGACAGGAGGGGACAGTTCCCAATATGGGGTATCGGCCTCACTCACGGGTGGGGAAGGTTACACCGCTCCAATGCTATCAATAATTTCTTGTGGCAAAAGATCAGCAAACAAGTTCCATTTTTAGTCGGCAATGTTATTCACAAAGAAGCTGACCGGCTTGTAGAGAATACTATCTGGGATATGAGCACTGGTTGCTTCTACTAAGTTCGTAGATAGTCCTGGTAGCCACCTCTGCAACCAGAATAACACAGTATCTTCCCTGCCAAGTGACCATACGATGTGTTTCGGCATACTTTCCCAGTTTGTACACATATGGTGCCAAAGCGGTGTGCTTGAGCTTATTGTTATCGGATTAAGTCCCAATTTTGGATCAAAATTGTATTTGGATCTGTTGAGTATTGGTCCGAATCGGGTGGAAATATGATTACAATAATTATAACAAATATAACTATTACACGAATCTACTCGGGATAGGGATTAGGGATTACACAACTTCTAATTTTACGAATCAAACAAAAACTGAAAAATAAACTAAAACAGTGAGAAATAGGAAGATCAAACCACACGGCCGAAGCCGAAGAAAAACACTGTCGGAGAAAAAATTCCGGCCGGCTCAGTCCTCCGTCCCCGTAGCCACGTCCTGGACTCACAAGACCCGCGGCCAGCACCTCGAACCGAACCCACCACCGGAACCGGAAGCAACCTCTGGCGAATCCAAGCACAAAGCAAGATCCGACTGGTCCAAAACCCCAAACCCAAGAGACGAAGCACAAAGCTTCAGAAAACCCCAGAAATATCAGATCCCCTTTCTCACAAAGCTCACCAAGAAAACCCCTCAAATATTTCACTCAGAAAACCGAAGGATTCGAAGGGAAAATATATATCTTGCTCTCTTTTTCGTTGTGCTTTCATCTCCACCGAAAACGGGATTTATAGGAGAATCGGAACAACCAAACAAAGAGAAGAAATCGGGCGGATTTACTTTCCATCGGGAGAGCAGGTCAAAGCCGAGGAGAAGGAAAGAAAATCGGGGGGTGAGAGAAGGGGAGAGAGTGAGCAGACGGCGGGGGGGTGAGAAAGGGAAATGAGGGGTAGGGTTAGGTTAGGGGTTTTATATGTAGGTTTAAAATAAACCAATGGCCAGGATTAAAGATGCCAGATGAATGGCCAAGATTAATCCAGCCTTAATGGGCTGCATCCAAAAGGATTCCGGGCCGGGTCCGATTTTAAGTGGGCTGCAGGAGATAGATTATTTTGGGCCCTCATTATTTTATTCATTTGGGCCACATAATCCAACAAATCTCCACCTGGGCCAAATGAGTCATCGGGGTACATAATGGAGATGGAGGTCATCATCGCCGGACATCACCTGCACACAAAACACAAAGTAAGTACAGGTAATCACAAAGAAAGCAATCACTAAGAAAGCAGGACTATCACAAAGATGTAATAATTCACTAAGAATGTAAAGCCTTCACAAAGAAGGCAATGACTAAGAGTTAGTCTTGAGTTCCCAAGTTCAGCAGATCAAGGCAGACACAAACTTCTCCAAAGGTAAGCATTTGGTGCCCATATCTGCAGGATTGAATTCTGAAGGAATTTTTCCAAGATCAAGTTCACCTTTTTCAACAATGTCACGAATGAAATGAAATTTGACATCAATATGTTTAGTGCGATCATGAAAGACAGGATTTTTACAAAGTCAATTCCAGTTGACTATCCGAAAATACCACGACTTTTCTTTCGTAAAACCAATTTGGACAGAAGACCCTTTAGCCATATGGCTTCTTTAAATGCCTCGATTGTAGCAACATATTGATTGATTGTAGATAAAGCAACAACATTCTCAGAATCGAGATTTCCAACTAATGCAAGAGCCACAAAGGGTAAACACATAAGAGGTCGTGGATTTTCGATTGTCACGATCATTAGCAAAGTTAGAATCCACATATCCAACAAGTTTAACACCATCACGATTTAGAAAACTTAATACCAACATCCACAGAGGATTTTAAATAACGGAGAAGCCACTTCAAGGCTTCCCAATGAGGCATACCAGATTAGACATGTATCTACTCAAGCAATCGACAAGATAAAGCTATATCGTCTCGTACTAACCATGAGATACATGACTGATCCTATAGCATTAGCGTAGGGAATTTTTTCCATTGTTTTTTCTTCTTCACTAGATTTTGGAGATTGATCTTTGCTTAATGTAAAATGGGCAAGAAGAGGCACGTATGTGTTTTACGCGATCATAGAAAATTTTTCAAGTATTTTCTCTATGTAGGAAGACTGATTTAGAAACAAAGAAAAGTTTTTCCTATCTCTAACAATATTCATGCCTAAAATTTTCTGGGCGTCTCCAAGGTATTTCATGTCAAATTGATCACTAAGACAAGACCTAACATGATCAATTAATTTTATGCACGGACTCACAAGTAACATGTCATCCACATAGATAAGTAAGAAGATAGGAATAGTGGAGTCTACTTTAAAATAGAGACAAGGGTCGTATGAACTGTTGTGTCGAGATTTAACACCTTCCGACCGGCGATCGCCTCCGAGGCCGAGCGACCGACTTACTGCCGAGCGGCCAAGGCGGATCTGCCTATCAGCGACCTGGCGACCGAGCCTCAGCCCAGCGGACAAGCATGAATCGCCCAGCCGAAGGTCCCAGGACAAGTCCCGGTGCCGAGCGATCGACCTCAGATACGATCATCGCTCGGCGCCTGGCGACCGACTTCTGGCGACCGACTTATGGACGATCATCTCTCAGCGCTTTGCCGACCGACCATTGCCGACCTTCAGTGACTGGCCGAGAACGATCCTCGGTGTCCAGCTAGAGACGACCGCATCATGACGATCTGGGCCGATGGCCATCCAGTCGGTCAAGGCCGAGCAACAGGACAGCACCCACGTGCAGATCCGCAAAAGGCGCTGACAAACCTGTCACCTACCTCACCTACCAACAGGCCTGACCTGCGAAAGGAGCCGACGGACAAGACTGGTGACCACACTGTCACCTACCCCGACAAAGTCCGCCGAAAGTAACAAAGTGGGACCTCCCGTGATGCATTTCGGACGCGTGCCGGATCCTCATTGACCGCATACCGCCACCACCGTAGCTTTAGACTTTTGGCAGGCAGCCCATGTGACCTTTAGGACGATCGCCCCATTACATTAAATGCCGAAAGGCGATCGCCCACTAGGAGACAGGGCACCTCAACCCCTATATAAAGGAGGCAGCCTGCACTCGGTTTCGCGGTCTGGACACACCCTGCATTCTCGTATTTTCATACCACCCAGAAGCAAATACTTACACTTGGCTAACATCCAACTCTTGGCAACAGCTATCTTTCGGTCTTACTTCTCCCGGCCTATCTCATCCAAATAGACACGGCGGAACGAAGAACACCGAGCTTCGCTCAAGAGCCGGATTAACAGAGTCTTTTTACACTCATTGTATTTAGATTTCTCTCATTAATACTTGTATCCACGAATATTCGTATTAATAACATCTCGCGAGAGCATTCAAGCCCGGGCCTAACAAATCCGGCAAATCTTGTATTATTTATCTACTCTCGGAAGTGCTCCCGCAATTGTTGTTTGTTGTCCGTCTTCCAGCAGTATTAATCTTCGGATAAATATTTTGGGCAACAACAATTGGCGCTAGAAGAGGGGCATCCAACCCTCGATTTTTTATACTTACCGTTCCGAAGAACACTCACTGTTCTCGGGGCAGATACTTGAAGTGACACTTACTGCACTTCAAAGAAATCCTACAGAAATCATGTCTTCCGCCTCCGCGCCGAAGAAAGCCGCCACCACTGCCAAACCCCCTGTTCCGTCCCGGCCCGAGCCACACTCAAGGTGGAAGGTAGCCGCCGCGTCGAGACGCTCGATCCGCTCCTCGACGGCGGCCCGAGCTCTCGCTCGATCGGTTCGAACCAAGGAACAGATCGAAGGGGCCCCGGCCGCCCTACAGAGCGACGGAGTGCTCTCAACGCGCCTCGCTATCGCCCCTCGGCCCGCCGGAAGTCCAAGCGAAGCTCAAGGCGTCGGCCGAGCGATCGCGTGAGGCTCCGTCCCGCAGAAGAGGCGCTCGCCGGGGGCACCTGCTCGATCGCACAGGCGGTGACCCGACTCAAGCACGGGCAGCCCGGCCTCCTACGAGACGACGGAGTTTGAGTCCGTCACCGGGAGCTCGGCCTACCCGACTCCCGGAAGGCGCCTTAGTCGTCCTGGCTCCCCTCGCCGAATTGCCGAGCCGGCGGCGTGAGCCCGGAGATCGGTACACGATCGCCTCGCCTCGCTTCCAAAGCCGATCTGCAAGCGACCAAGCTACGGCGATGGCCGCGATGCAACGTCAACTCGACGACATGAAGGCGCTCCTGGAGTCGTGGCAGCGCCAAGAAGACGATCGCCGCCAAGCGAGCCGCCACGATCGACATCGAACTCGCCCCGTGCGGACAAGATCGCTTCCCCGCAAACACCCGTACGAGGCGATCGGACCCCAGTGCACTGAGGAAGTTCAACATCTACATGACCGGGTGCGGGGCATCCGACGCGACCGGATGCCGAATGTTCCTCTCGACGCTGGACGACCTCGCCACCGGTGGTACACTTCATTGCCGCCGGTCCGTTGGCTCCTTTAACGAGCCGGCGCACGTCTTCACGGAGTACTTCGCCACCCGGTCGTCGGCCGTAAGGTCCCCTTCGCATGATGCAAATCAAGGGGAGAAGAAGAGTCCGACTCGGACTACATCGACCGGGTAGACGTAATCATCCTCAATGGCGAGCCCATAAGCGATGAGACCGCCTCTACGCGGTCCTAGGAGGATTTCGTGGTTTTTCGCCTATGTTCGGGCATCTCACGAAGACCCAACCTACAACCTACGCAGCCTTCCGGCTAGAGCCGCAGATTTTCCGGCCGTGCAAAGGTTTCTTCTTAGCCTCGTGAGCAGCGATCGGCACCCGACGACGATCTCCCGCCCGATCGCCAATATCGACCTACGAATAAAGCGATCGGCAATGAGCGACGATCGACATCTTCCACCCGATCGCGATCATCACGCTACATCATCCGCAACCCGGAGGACACGATCGCCATCTACAATCAAGATATAACATGACGGACTAAGGCATAAGATCGCCTCCACCGCGCATCATAAAGCCATGGTCCTCGGCAACATGGAACCGGCTGCTTCGGCCATGCAAGGTCCCTTTCGGCCAAGATCGCCCGCCCTTCGTTTAAATACGAGGCCGGCGTAGTCTGAGGGCTCTCCAACATTAATCAGTGGACACATACCACAATCCCCGTCTCAACGTACACCGTCGAGGTCGGACATCTCCATGGCTGGCCGAGGTGGAAGCAGAGCTAACAAGCCGCGGGCGTGGAGTTGATTCATCCGACGCTGCCCCGCGCAAGGACTCCTCTAGACCGAGACCGCACGCCCTTCGTTTAGATACGAGGCGAGGCGCAGCCTAACAGAGGACCCTCATAATAAAGTGAGTCACGGGACACTCATTGTCTTCGCGCACCAAGTACGGTCATGGAGTCGGTCCATCGATCTCCGCGACTGTGCACGATTCCTCAAACAAAGCGAAACCACCAAGTTTCCATGGGGGATCGGCCAATGTTGTTTTTGCAGGTACAAGACCGAAAGATAGCTAAGCCAATCGACCATGATTAGCCCAAGTCCGAGTCCTAAGTCAGCCCAGATCGCCCGTCCTCATCCAGACACGATCGCCAGCAAGAACCACCTCGCCCCATGTCTTCAACATAGGAGCAAGCTGGGGGGCAATTGTTGTGTCGAGATTTAACACCTTCCGACCGGCGATCGCCTCCGAGGCCGAGCGACCGACTTACTGCCGAGCGGCCAAGGCGGATCTGCCTATCAGCGACCTGGCGACCGAGCCTCAGCCCAGCGGACAAGCATGAATCGCCCAGACGAAGGTCCCAGGACAAGTCTCGGTGCCGAGCGATCGACCTCAGATACGATCATCGCTCGGCGCCTGGCGACCGACTTCTGGCGACCGACTTATGGACGATCATCTCTCAGCGCTTTGCCGACCGACTATTGCCGACCTTCAGTGACTGGCCGAGAACGATCCTCGGTGTCCAGCTAGAGACGACCGCATCATGACGATCTGGGCCGATGGCCATCCAGTCGGTCAAGGCCGAGCAACAGGACAGCACCCACGTGCAGATCCGCAAAAGGCGCTGACAAACCTGTCACCTACCTCACCTACCAACAGGGCCCAGACCTGCGAAAGGAGCTGACGGACAAGACTGGTGACCACAGCCTGTCACCTACCCTGACAAAGTCCGCCGAAAGTAACAAAGTGGGACCTCCTGTGACAGTACTTCCGGACGCGTGCTGGATCCTCATTGGACCGCATACCGCCACCACCGTAGCTTTAGACTTTTGGCAGGCAGCCCATGTGACCTTTAGGACGATCGCCCCATTACATTAAATGCCGAAAGGCGATCGCCCACTAGGAGACAGGGCACCTCAACCCCTATATAAAGGAGGCAGCCTGCACTCGGTTTCACGGTCTGGACACACCCTGCATTCTCGTATTTTCATACCACCCAGAAGCAAATACTTACACTTGGCTAACATCCAACTCTTGGCAACAGCTATCTTTCGGTCTTACTTCTCCCGGCCTATCTCATCCAGCAGATTACCGGCGGGAACGAAGAACACCGAGCTTCGCTCAAGAGCCGGATTAACAGAGTCTTTTTACACTCATTGTATTTAGATTTCTCTCATTAATACTTGTATCCACGAATATTCGTATTAATAACATCTCGCGAGAGCATTCAAGCCCGGGCCTAACAAACCCGGCAAATCTTGTATTATTTATCTACTCTCGGAAGTGCTCCCGCAATTGTTGTTTGTTGTCCGTCTTCCAGCAGTATTAATCTTCGGATAAATATTTTGGGCAACAACATGAACTACGTTTGAATTTTAAAGAAAGTATGTAAGAGTCAAACTTCTTGTTCCATTGCCTTGGAGACTGTTTTAGGCCATAAAGGGCCTTTTTAAGAAGGCAAACGTGATCAGGTTTCTTAGAGTCGACAAAACCTTCTGGCTGCCTCATATAAATTTTCTCATTTAATTCACCATGAAGAAAAGCTGTTTTAACATCCATTTGTTTTAATTCCCAATTAAAGTGAGCAACTAAAGCAAGCATGATACGCACAGTGGTGAATTTCACAACAGGAGCAAATATCTCAGTGTAATCAATTCCTTCCTTTTGAGTGAAACCTTTTGCAACCAACCTAGCTTTAAATCTGATATTCTCTACTTCATTTTTAACCTTATATAACCACTTACAGTCCACAAGAGAACAATGTTCAGGTTTTGGAACAAGAGTCCAGGTTTGGTTAACATGTAGGGAATTCATTTCATCATTCATAGCATTTAACCAATCAGAAGCATTTTCAGATTTTAAAACATCTTTGTAGCTTTTAGGTTCGTTATTATCTAAGGATTCAAACACATTGCAAGCATGGGACATCATATGAAAATCATCAAAGTGATGAGGCCTCCTAACATTCTCTCTTCTAGGCCTATCTCTCGTCAACTGATAGTTGGTTAGTTCAGTACTTTCATCAACATTCTCAATAACTTCATCACTAGAATTTCCAGAATGATTTTCATTTTCAGCATGCAAAGTTTCATCATTTTCAGGCTTCACCTCACTTAAGGTAGGGTAGTTAGAAACAAATTCTGAATTAGGCATGTGCACGGGTGCGGGTGCGGGTGCAGGATGATCAAGACAAGGAAATTCATCTTCATTAAATATTACATCCCTACTAATCAGCACCTTAAACCCTGGCTCGCCCTTAAGCCATAACCTAAAACCCTTAACTCCCTCCGGTAGCCTAAGAACACACATCTTATCGATCTAGGTTCTAATTTATCTTGCTTTTGATGAACATATGCAAAGACACCCAAATACACGAAGATTTGAGAAATCAATGTTACTACCGGTCCACAGTTCTGGATAGTTTCCATTCAAAGGGACAGATGGAGATCTGTTTATAATATAGGCAACAGTAGATAAAGCCTCACCCCAAAAACGTTTTGACAATCCGAGCCGACGAGCATAGACCTTACCCTATCAAGGAGGGTTCGGTTCATGCGCTCGGCAATTCCGCTTTGTTGAGGGGTGTAGGGTCTTTGTCTATGCCTTTGAATACCACTTTCCGCACACAAAGTATCAAACAAATTATTGCAAAATTCCAGGCCGTTGTCAGTTCTTAAAATTTTAATTTTCTTACCGGTCTGATTTTCAATTAAAATCTTCCACGTTTTGAACGTGTCAAACACATCAGATTTGTTCTTAAGGAGAAACACAAAGACTTTCCTGGAATAATCATCAATCAAATATAAAAATATCGGTTTCCGCCGTGTGTCTAACATGGCAGGCCCCCACACATCAGCATGCAGACATTCAAACACATTTGAACTCTTAGGGGGATTCGGGGAAGGTGAATGGGGAAAGTTAGCACGATGTTGCTTACCATATACACAGTTATCACAGAATGGTAAGTCAGATATTTTATCATTCCCAAAACAACCATTTTTGTGCAGTATTTCAAGACCTTTATCACTAATGTGACCCAACCGTTTATGCCATATTTCAGTTTTATCTCCAAGTACTGCATTAACGGAAAAGTTACTTACAGTGGAACAAATGTATAAATTCATTTTACGAATGGCGACAAAAAAGGTTTTGGGACCTCTCGTAACTTTCATAGCACCCTTACCCCATGTACCTTCAAAACCATCATCTTCAAGACATGCACATGACATTAAATTATGAGCTAGGTGAGGAACATGCCTAACATTTTCCAAAGTTATCGAATTTCAGTTCGAATTTAAGGCACAGTTCCTATTCCAAAGAACATTTCGTTTTACATGATCCTAAGCATAGACACATATCGATTTTTCAAATCACGATAGCTAGAAAAAGTTGTTTATGCGGAGTCATGTGAAATGTGCATCCGTAATCAACCACCAATCATTTTCACCAAGGTCACTAACACGAGTTCACGTAAGAATGCATAGCATCAGAAATCATAAACACATCACCCAGATTTTCACCGACAGCTAAGTTAGCCTGATCAGATTGCTGGTTTTTCTTAGGTTTAGTGCAGTCTTGAATATAGTGACCATACTCACCACAATTGTAACACTTACGATTATTAGGTCTAGGTTTAAACCGAAATTTTTCATTGCCCTTTTTCTTGTTGGCTTGGTTATTTTGACTGTTGGAAGACTTTTTATTTTGAAAGCATTTTTGTGGTCTTCCTTTGACAAAATTAACCTCGCCAAGATTTCTAAGGGCAGCACCTTTATTGTTTTTCAAATCTAGCTCTTTGCTCTTTAAGCCGTTTACAACAATATCTAAGGTTACCTGATCTCTACCATATTTAATGGCAGACTTCACATCACTATAAGAATCTGGAATAGCATTCAAAAGAACAATCGGAGTGTAATCATCGATGTTTTTATCTCCCGTTAACTTTATATCTTGAACCAGTTTTGTAAACACGTCTAAATTGGCATCAATGTCTTTATTAAGATCAAGCTTATAGCGGAAAAATTTTTCAAGAAGGAATAATTTACTTGGCAATGAAGTTTCAGTATACATTTCTTCCAATTTTTCCCATAACTCTTTAGCCGAACCGTGTTTACCTAATTTTCTTATCACAGAGTCAGAAAGGTTCAAGATAATCGCAGAATAAGCAAACTCATCAAGTTCAGCCTTTTTATCCGCCGTCACATTAGAGGCAAAAGAATTATCAATAGCTTTGAAACATTTTTGTTGAATAAGTATGCTTTTCATTTTCTGTTGCCAAATGGCAAAATCACCTTTTCCATCAAATGGTGCCACAGAGAAGGCAGAGATTGAACCCATTTTAATTTTCAAAAAAGAACAAAGTTTTTTTGAAAAAAATTGTGGAAAAACACAAACAGGAGAAGACGGTTTATTTTATCAAACCTCACAAACACAAAGTAATCAATCACACAGATGATTAAATTTAAACGAATCTGGAAAAATCCAATACCAGGCCCCTACAAGATCCGAGGACACTTAAGCGGTCCAGGCAGGAGGGTTTAAATGCCCGATTATGAAAAAATTCCAGATTCAACACGAAGTAAAAAATTGCAGTAATAAACACACAGAATATTACTATCAATGCAGCAGAAGCAAAAAGTAACAGGGCCGAGACGGACAGCCCAGAAACACGAAGTACAGCAGGCCGAAACGGACAGCCCAGGGGAAAAACGAAGAACAGCGAGCAAGTAGTATCCGAACAGACGAGATCACAAAGAAAAAAAAAATCACCAAGAAACGAACGGGAATACTATCACAAAGGGCAACGAGCAAGTAAAAAACAGAAAATGAGGAGAGGGTTAGCCGATATACCTGAGTGATCCGGGTTGACCCGATTCGGACAGATCCAAACCAAAGCTCCGGTACCAATGTTGAGTATTGGTCCGAATCGGGTGGAAATATGATTACAATAATTATAACAAATATAACTATTACACGAATCTACTCGGGATAGGGATTAGGGATTACACAACTTCTAATTTTACGAATCAAACAAAAACTGAAAAATAAACTAAAACAGTGAGAAATAGGAAGATCAAACCACACGGCCGAAGCCGAAGAAAAACACTATCGGAGAAAAAATTCCGGCCGGCTCAGTCCTCCGTCCCCGTAGCCACGTCCTGGACTCACAAGACCCGCGGCCAGCACCTCGAACCGAACCCACCACCGGAACCGGAAGCAACCTCCGGCGAATCCAAGCACAAAGCAAGATCCGACTGGTCCAAAACCCCAAACCCAAGAGACGAAGCACAAAGCTTCAGAAAACCCCAGAAATATCAGATCCCCTTTCTCACAAAGCTCACCAAGAAAACCCCTCAAATATTTCACTCAGAAAACCGAAGGATTCGAAGGGAAAATATATATCTTGCTCTCTTTTTCGTTGTGCTTTCATCTCCACCGAAAACGGGATTTATAGGAGAATCGGAACAACCAAACAAAGAGAAGAAATCGGGCGGATTTACTTTCCATCGGGAGAGCAGGTCAAAGCCGAGGAGAAGGAAAGAAAATCGGGGGGTGAGAGAAGGGGAGAGAGTGAGCAGACGGCGGGGGGGTGAGAAAGGGAAATGAGGGGTAGGGTTAGGTTAGGGGTTTTATATGTAGGTTTAAAATAAACCAATGGCCAGGATTAAAGATGCCAGATGAATGGCCAAGATTAATCCAGCTTTAATGGGCTGCATCCAAAAGGATTCCGGGCCGGGTCCGATTTTAAGTGGGCTGCAGGAGATAGATTATTTTGGGCCCTCATTATTTTATTCATTTGGGCCACATAATCCAACAGGATCAAAGAACACGAGCCCAAAGAGTAAAAGGTTTCGAGGAAAGCTCCCAGCAAAGCTTAACTCCAAAGGCGTTGTTGACCTTCCTCATGTCTCATAACCCTAGACCCCCTTCCTCCTTATGTTTCAAAACTGTAGGCCAATTCACCCCACTTAAACGTCTTTTATCTTGCGAGCCACCCCATAAAAAGGATCTAGTGACCTGTTCCATGTCATCACACGTGTTTATCGGGATTTTTGAAACTTGCATGGCATAAATCGGCATCATAGAAAGAGCAGATTGTGCGAGGGTTGCTCTTCCAGCAAAAGATAACATGGCAGCATTCCAAGCTGATATATTTTCCCTTTCATTTTATCAAGGATATAAGCATATATACTCTTATTTATGCGTTTGTGAAGGATGGAAACTCCCAAGTATTTCCCCAAATCCTCAACTTCTTTGAAGCCTAGTCGATCCTTAACATACCTTTTAGTATTAGCAAACGTGTTTTTGTAGAAGAAGATATTGGTCTTAGCCGCACTTACCTTCATTGGTTCGGAAGATATTGGTCTTAGCCTAGATCAACCAAACCAGACTCCAAGAGCCAATCGACAAACTGTTTGGAAAACCCCTGTGGTCAATCTCGACCCTCCAACCCTCTCCGAACTCTATGCTATAGCATTAAAGTCCCCAATAAGGACCCAAGGCAGGGAGATATTCCGTTGCAAACATAATAATTGCTGCCATAAGATAGACCTCCTACTGGTGGCCGGTGTAATACCCGGTTGTGAATTCATTTATTATCACTCAGTAATTTTCACTCTTTAATAATCATTCATCATTCATATTCATTCACTGTGTTCACCGTTCGGCGTATTCTGAATCGTATATCAGTTATCATTCGTCCTTCTACCCTATTGTGAATCGAGACGAGATTATTATCGTTATCATAGTTTTGGTAGCCTGTGTGTGAGGGGTAGCGCATTTATAGTGCACGCTATTTGAGTACTGGTAGCGCATGCTATCTGTCTACATTAGCGCACGCTACTAGTGTATTTGAGGCAAACAGCCCAGTAGGTATCTGGACTGAATTGGAGAATTCGTAGCACGCGCTTTGTGTAGGAGATAGCGCAAGCTAGCTGTATTAGTAGCGCACGCTAAGTCATCGTAGTAGCGCGTGCTAAGGCTCGAGCAGGCAGAGGACAGTAGGTTCTGGACTCTAATATTCTGGACACCAACTATCAGGTAGCGCGCGTTAAACTCGGTTAACGTACGCTAAGAGTAAGGCGTTAGCGCACGCTACCATATACATAGCGCACGCTAACAATGCAGGCAGAGTTCACTGGACCACCCGATGAACCCGCCAGCGTACGCTATCCTCAGATATTAGCGCGCGCTAAGCTGCCTTGAGTATAAATAGGACATAATCAGCCCCATTTCATCATTTTTCCACTTCTCCTCCTCCCTTGGGCGATTTTGGGTGATTTGTGAAGATCTCTTCGAGCTACTATCATCCATCAACATCTTCAAGCTCCTAATTCGGATTATTCAACGTTTAATCCTCTCCACCACTCCAAAACTTTGTATAACCTTAGAATTTCGGGATTTGGGGGTTTTTCTTCTGATCTCTTCGAGTTAACTTGCTAATGTGTTGGAATATGTTGAGTATGGATTATCTACCTTAGATACATGTGTTCCTACGGATTTATTGGTGTATTTTCTGGAATTATTGAGTATTTGGGATGGTTGAGTGTGATTCACCATCTAGAGGTTTTCTTACTAGAATACATGTATCGTGGGTAGTGTTTTTGGGTGGATTCCAACTTATTTTCCTTCCGATGGGTTATTGATAGTTGATTACGAACTTGTTTAGGTTCGGAGTTGTCGATTCCTTCAATCGTGGTACCTCGTCGTTCATACCCTTTCCTCTCATTCCAGGCAAGTTAATTATTGCTCAGTTGAAAGGATAATCATTCCTTTCGTTGTTGTTCATTCATACATATATCAATCATGGTGAGACTTGTAATTATCAAACTAGTCATATAATTCATTCAAAGTATATCAATCATGGTGAGACTTGTAATTATCAAACTAGTCACTTAATTCACGAGGAATGACGGTTCCAATCATTTCATTTGAGCTATCACTCATTGCGTTATTAGTTCACCATGGTGAGTCATTATTGGCCCTTGTTGGATTTCTATTCATTATTATTCAGTATGGTCGCTTTTGTTCTTGTGACCTTCCGGGATCGTATTGCATTGCCGGTTGGTATATGTGTGGAACTTTTAGTCGGGTACACAATGGTCATGTGTTATGTGGGTAATCCAGCACATTGGACCGTGCACAAGGTAACGTGTCTCCGTGAGACTAATTGGCACAAGTGCGTGTGTTTATGCGGGTTTTCAGAACACTCGGCGGCTTGTGTACTTGCACATCCCATCTCGAGCGTACTATAATGCCCCTCTTTAAGACTTGATTTCGTAACTAAGACATGTGATTATTGTATTTGTTCAACTCTTGATGATTGTTGTTTTGTGTAACTAACCCCATTGGGGATGTTGTTTTTAGGTCATGTCAAGGCAAAGGCACGAGAAGAGCACGGTGACGGTAAGGAGTCCCAGTGATACTAGTAGGGGGCCCAGTCCTTTCAGCTATTCATGTTTCCTTCATGTGTGTTTTCCGCTGCATTTTTGTTTGGACTTTCATTTTAATTTGGTGTTGTATATTTCATCTTCATATGAAATATATATATTCGGTAATCCTGGGTGTATTGTACTTGAAACTCCTCATCGGAGAAATTTATAATATAATGTGGTTCGGTATTACAGTTATATTTTTTAAATCATTGTATTTCATTCGCCTGGTGGGTCCTAGTTGGGGGTCCACAACACTGTGATAGTCGCCTAGTTTGGGGTGTTACAGAGTTGGTATCGGAGCGTGGTTTTGAATACTACTTATCCGAGTCATGTCTCATTGAGAATCACCATTCATCAGACTAGTATCATTGGACTTTTGCGTCACGTGTGACCTGTGCAAGCGCCAAGCCCCTCAGACCAAAAGAACGGTATGATTTCTGATGCCATGGTATAATTTCTAGCAATAAGAATCAACACATTCATCATTCATCAGACAACAATCCTCAATCATCATTTCTTTTGGATCTTGTCGATCATGTTAAATCATTAATCACTCAGTCAATCTCATTGCTCAGTTGTTGATCTTGTGGATCATATTATCAATCTGGTTAACTTGTTCAGGATAATCATATCAGGAATTTCATCAGATAATCATGTCACCTCAGTTGATCTTTCATGCGATCTTATCATATTCCGGCGTAATGTCAACGATCATTTTACTGCATTATTAATGCGTTCATTGTGTTAGAGCGTGTATGCTCATTATTATCATTCCATAACATAATCATAATGCAATATTCATGCGAGATCTATAATTATCATGTGATTTTCCTACTTCAGTATGGATAGAGCTGTCAGAGGCCGCGGTGCGGGCCGAAACCCAGGAGCTCGTGTGAATACCCGTGCGAACGCGAGGGACGTCATTAGTTCAACAGGTAGCGATGCTGCCAACTCAGCTGGTGATGCTACTCATTCATCAGTCGATAATCATTCACTGTCAGGGAGTCATACCAGAGATGCAGCCCAATCAGAAGGTGTTCGGGTTGACCCATTCATATTTATACAGGGCATGATGGCTCAGATGACTCAGATGGCACGTCTGATGGAGACGATGCAGAATTCAACCACTCAGACTCAGCAGGCTCCTCCGCCGTCACCTCAGAGGCAAGAGAGGAGTGTGAGAAGTATAATCGGCGACATCTCTCACCAGAGGCCACCTACTTTTGAGGGCTCATCTGAGTCGGCGGATATTATTCACTAGCTTGAGCATTTTGAGAAGCTATTTGCTATGGTGGAGTGTCCCGAAGGGCACAAAGTTTCAGTCGCGACTTACTATCTGGGTAAGAGCGCTCACTCATGGTGGCTATCTTTGAAATCCACCGATAGATCTTGCACTTGGGACTAGTTAAGACCCTCATGTTGGAAAGATACTATCCGGCCCCACTCAGGGAGGCCAAGTTATCGGAATTACTCAGTCCCGACCCCTCAACGGAAGAAGATGTTCTCGCCATCACCGAGAAGTTTCAGGAGCTACTTTCCTTTACCTCATCCATTATCCACTCTGAGGCGGATAAAATCAAGTACTTCAGTAAGAGGTTGAAACCTCGTATGCAGATGCAATTGCTTAATCATCATTGCGCCACCCTGGCCGAATTCATCGAGAAAGCTCTTACTTATGAGCTTACCGATAAAGAAATTGCTAAGCAACAAACTTCAACTGCTGGCAAGAAATCGAAGAATCATATTCAGTCCGACGGTAGTCGGGCAACCTTCAAGAAGGCTCACATGGGCTCTACTTTTTCTGAGCGACCTCCTATGGCGCCTAAACCTGCGGAATCTCAGTCTCGAGCAGCCAGTTCGTGTAATATCCGGATTTATTATTTGAGTATTTCATCTGTATTTGAACCCTGTATTATTCGGAATTATGATATCGATAATTGAAGTATGACATTTCTCGCATTTGTATCCTTGTACATGAGTATGGCAACATGTAAATTTTCCCATGCAAATACGTGATAACGTACATTAACAAGGATAGCTTAACGTACGTTATCTGTCGGAATTAGCGTACGCTACGAATGTAGCGTAGCGTGTGTTAACCAGCCAATAATTGAGCTAGGCGGCTGTCATATGCGCCAGCCGGACATGGGTCCGGATAAGATTCCCTCGGATGAACCTGGACACTTTTGAAGTCAACGATTGTTAACATACGCTAAGGATTGTGTCTAGCGTATGCTAATATGTGTTACTTACGTACGTAACCTGATGGTGTAACATACGTAATCAAGGTCAGAATCAGGACAGTTAACTATCAGGACGATAGCATATACTAAATTATGCTGGGTAGCGTACGCTAAGAGGCTAACGTACATTAAAGGTAGAAAATTATAAATAAGACATCACACCATTTCATTTCAGCTCGTTCATTTCACCTATCCTTTAACATACTTCGTGCCCAGAGATATCCCAGCCCCCTTAAACACCTTTAGAACATCTTTTCTTGATCATTGAAGATTGGAGATTACTCATTGAAGTGGAGAATCATTTTGGATTGACACATAAGTAACCGGAGTTGGATTCTACATATTATCTCGGTGTTTTCTTCATCTTAAGGTATGTTATACTATCTCCAACCTTGGTTTCGTGTTCTTATGGATATGATGATCATGCTATCAAGATATTAAGTTCCATTGATGAATTATTTGACCAAACATCACATTTAGAAGTTGGGATGATTATGCTTAAGATATCATTGTTGTAAACATCATTGTAGAATCCTATTACGTCAAATGATGAGAGTAAGGTTCTGAGATTGATTAACCGTATTGAATAGCGTTTCCGTATTGATCGTAGACTTGGAGATTGACATCACTTTTGATAAACGGACTTAAGAAAGAATCATCGAAGGTTGTATCATTTCTTATAAGTTGGATTGTTAGTTCTTTTAGATGAAGTCTGAAAGTAATGATGATATTGGAATCTAGTGCATCAACCTTAGATCACCCGAACTTCACATGAGAATGATAACCAAGATTGAATATAAGTGTTGCGATGATATACATTTCCTTGAATTCGAAGATGTTTGAATCTGTAAGATCATTCATAGTTTTGATGAACATGTTACGTAGAAGGATAACATACGTTAATCACTGAGGATTTCGTAAACTTCATCACAGTTAGAATAGTTGTCTGCCCAGTGAGAAACTTCCATGCACGCTTAGCGTACGCTATGCTATGTAGTTGACGCACGCTATCGGGCATAGTTAACGTACGCTACGTTTGGTACGTAACGTACATTATGTCATCAGACGAGTCAGTCGGCTGATCAGAGAGGGACTGTCAATACATGTTTAGCGTATGCTAGACTTCGTAGTTTACCTACGCTAACGAGTAGGCTTAACGTACGCTACCTATGGTACGTAACGTTAAGCAGTTCATACATGTTACGTTTTATAAACTTCCGACCGTAATTTGGATTGTTAGATGTTCGTACGACCTGAGATGAATTCTATATTATTTCTTTTGTTAAGGTTGAGCTTAACAACGTGATTTATCGAAGGGAGCGACCTTCGAGCATTTTGTTATTCGTGGGAGTATTATTCTTGTCTTCGAATTGAGGCAAGTACCTTAATTGTTTTATGTATTGATGTTATACATATTGTTGTACATGTATGTCGTTGTTGTATGTCCACCTCGTGTTGGTCCGACGGGATCATCGGTGGATCTATGCTAGCACGCGCTGGATCATCGGATGGGTTTTTTCACCTCGGGTTGGTTTGACGGAATCATCGGGGGGTCTAGGCACTGAACGCTGGATCATTGGAATTACCATGTATATGTTGTGATATCATGTTGTGATTATCATGTGTGTATGTTATTATTGAGCTTCTCCCAGGAGAAGACTCTTTGGTTCTTTGTCATTTATGTTATTATTATTCTTCGTGAGATATTGAATAATATGTTATGGTACTTGTACTAGCATCGTTGTGCTAACCCCTTCGGGGTTGAACATTTGTTTATGTTCAGGATCCAAGAGAGCGGGGAAATAACCACTGGAGTTTCATGACGACAAGGGTGCAGAGTGATGTTCCAGCCGGGTTTATTTGTCTGTTGTTTGTATCGTTTTAATAAGTACTCGAGTACGTCGTCGTTTGTGATGATTTGGATTTGGTGATGTATTAATACTTTTACTTTGGACATTTGTATTTTCAGTATTGGTCAGAACTGTTGTATTTTATTTCAGTTACTTTCATACGTTGGTATTTGTTATTGTCTTTTCATTTCTTTAGCCTTGTAAATCCCTATGTAAAGGATTTACGGCGCTGTAATATTCCTGAATATATCGGGGGTGTTACAGAATATGATATCAGAGCTAAGATTATGGATATCTTGGCCATTGGGTTAAAATAGGGGTCGTATATGTCTTTTGAGGTAACCGGCCATGAATAATATCACTGTACTGCCTACGTCTTCGTGTGAATGGTGGTTGTAAGTTCCTAAACTCTATCTCGCCCTTTACATGTTGTATCTCTTTATACTTGAACATTGAACGATATTGTTTCCTGTATATTGAGTATTTATGCTTACAATATGTTGAGAGGTGGACGTGGACGTGGTCGCGGTCGCGGACGCGGATGAAGGAATGCCGAAAGAGAAGCTTCGCCTTCTAATCAGGCGAGCCACAGCTCAGGCGAGCCACACATATCTATTAATAATGAACCGGAACCTGCTGTGCCCGAAATCCTTCGTCAGGTGGTGAACCAGATGACTCAGTTCGCCCAGGTCGTGGACCGAATGCAGGTGGCAGTAGGGTTACAACAGGGAGATCGACAATAGGGTATCCCAGACATGGGAAATCGAGGCGACGATGGCTGCAAGAGGTGGCAAAGATGAAACCACCTAAATTCGATGGTATTTCTGAGACTCCCACTTGGGATCATTGGTTAAAGGAATTGGAGAAAATTTTTGCCGGGATTAATTGCCCAGACGACCGGAGAGCCTCTGAGTGGTGGGAAGCCATCCGACCTGCAGATGATGATGCGGATTGGACAAAATTTAAATTGATGATGGAAGCTCAGTACTGCCCTCGTCCTGTGAGGGAAGCCAAAGTGCGGGAGTTTTTCTCCGCTCAGCCTTTAGATGTACCAGTATCTCACGCGATTAAGACATTTAACCAGCAGCTGGCATTTGTTCGACATCTGGTCAGAACAGATGCAGAAATGATGATCCATTTTGATAAGAGAATGAAACCAGCAATCCAGAGGTACATGTCCGGTTTTGAATGTACCACTCTCCATCAATACCAGGATAAAGCATTGGTGTATGAAATCAAGGAAGCAGCAATAGAGAAGTTTGCAGAATCCAAGAAGAAGAAAGTCTCTGGTAGTTTCATGGACCACAAGAGTAGTGGGACCCGCAAGGCCCAGTCATCCTTTCATTCTTTCAAGAAACCTATGCACCCATCTAAGAGCGGAAAGAACTTCGGAGCAGCATCAACCACGACGGATGTCACCAGGAAATGCTTTAACTGTGCCCAGATGGGGCATTATCGATGGAATTGCCCCCTACATGCCGTGACTTGTTTTGATTGTGGTCGAGAGGGACATCATGCGGTGTTCTATGAAGAGGATGCAAAGTCTTTTAGAGCCCGTACACCACAATCAGTTCAGAAGGAAGCCAGTATCCAACAAACGCAGCAAAGTGTTCAGATGCCTTAGAATTTTGGCCGTGGATGAGGCAGAGGACAGTGGGACCGAAAGGGTACATCGAGTGCCGGATCTGTTCCTCCACATCTGTACGAGATGAGGAGAACAGACGATCAGGATGCTGCTGTCGCATCAGGTACTGTTCAGATCATTTCTCAGCCAGTTAGCATTTTATTCGATACAGGAGCTACGCATTCATTTATATCCTTGTCTTGTGTAAATCGTTTGAATATTTCTGGTTTTCATGATTGTGAACCTTATGTTGTGGGTTTACCGAGCGGAGAGAGGATTTTTGGAAACTTAGAAACTAGAGATTTCCCTATGTCATTTGGAGGCAGAGAGTGGCTCTCAAATCTGATTGTGATAGAAATGCAAGGAGACGGCCTGATACTCGGAGATGATTGGCTTAATCGATATGGAGCTATTGTAAACTACCGAAAGAGGAATATCTCGCTGATCACTGACGATGGTTTCGAAATACTGTTTGAAGGATGGAAACCAGGAAGCTCAGGAAAGATGATCAAGGCGATGAAAGCTGCCAAATTATTGAAACAGGGTTGTACCGGATACTGGTGCTATGCAATGAAGAAAGAAGATGAAATTGTGGAACTTTCATCCATTCCTGTTGTGAATGAATTTCCGGGTGTATTCCCTAACGAGTTACCTGGACTACCTCCACGACGGGATGTAGAATTCACCATCGAGCTGGAACTCGGAGCTACACCAATTTCTAAGGCGCCGTATCGTATGGCACCTACTGAGATGTACGAACTGAAAAAGCAACTGGAGGAGTTACTGGACAAAGGATATATCCAGCCAAGCGTTTCGCCATGGGGAGCACCAGTTCTTTTTGTCCGGAAGAAGGATGGATCGCTTCGACTGTGTATTGACTATCGAGAGCTGAACAAGATGACGATTAAGAACAAGTATCCGTTGCCATGGATTGATGATTTGTTTGACCAGTTACAAGGAGCAACAATGTTTTCTAAAATCGATCTGAGATCAGGATATCATCAGCTGAGGATTAAGGAATCTGATGTTCCGAAATCAGCATTCAGAACTCGCTACGGACACTATGAGTTTGTATTGATGCCGTTTGGTATCACTAACGCACCTGCTGTATTCATGCAATTGATGAACCGAGTGTTCATCGAGTATTTGGATAAATTTGTGGTTTTGTTCATTGATGACATTCTGGTGTATTCTAAGAGCCCGGAAGAGCATGCACAGTATTTACGGATTGTGTTAGACCTGTTGAGAAATGAACAATTGTACGCCAAACTTTCTAAGTGTGAATTCTGGCTAAAGAAAGTAATGTTCCTCGGCCATGTGGTATCAGCTGAAGGAGTCCAAGTAGATCCTCAGAAGATCGAAGCAGTTATGGATTGGAAGCCTCCAAAGAACGTGAAAGAAGTCCGGAGTTTCTTAGGACTTGCTGGATATTATCGTCGGTTCGTGGATGGGTTTTCCAAAATTACTCGCCCACTTACTCGACTACTGCAGAAAACTTAAAAGTTTGAGTGGAATGAGATGTGCTAGAATAGCTTTGATGAATTGAAGAAGAGATTGACGACGGCACCGATTTTAGCACTCCCACGGGGAACTGGAGGATTTATAGTTTACAGTGATGCTTCGAACCAAGGACTCAGATGCGTATTGATGCAGAATGATAAGGTGATCACTTATGCGTCACGACAACTGAAACCTTATGAAGTGAATTACCCAACGCGTGATTTGGAGCTGGCAGCAGTAGTTTTTGCTTTGAAAATCTGGAGACACTATCTGTACGGGACTCACTGTCAAATCTTTACGGATCACAAGAGTCTCAAATACATCTCTAGTCAGAAAGAGTTGAACTTGCGGCAAAAGAGATGGCTGGAACTGATTAAGGACTACGACTTGGAGATTCTTTATCATCCAGGCAAAGCAAATGTAGTGGCCGATGCACTTAGCCTCATGCCTGTTTCTATTCAGATGCTGGAGACTCTGACCTCCCATATCAGCATTCAATGAGAGATGATTCGAGAAGGAATAGAAGTATGGTTGCAAAGAGTCCAAGGACAACTGTGCGTGATGGAAATAACTTCATCGTTAACCGAAGAAATCAAATCTAAGCAAGTAGATGATCCTCTGATGATTCAGTTACGTGATGAAGTGATCAAGGGAAAGGCCCCCGGATTCGTAATTCATGATGATGGAGTTTTAAGATTTCAGAACCGACTTTGTGTTCCCGATGTCGATGTTCTGAAACAGACAATTATAAAGAAAGCTCACATCACGCCCTATTCTATCCACCCGGGCACCAGTAAAATGTATAAGGACTAGAAGCAGAACTTTTGGTGGGGCAACATGAAGAAAGATGTAGCAGATTATGTTTCGAAATGTTTGACTTGTCAGCAAGTTAAGATCGAGCATCAATGACCTACCGGAATGCTGAAGCCGCTCCCGATCCTGAATGGAAGTGGAAGGACATATCGATGGACTTTATCACTAATATGCCAAGAACTAAGATAGGAATGAACATGATTTGGGTGATAGTTGATCGTTTAACCAAATCAGCTCATTTTCTTGGCATTAAGGACACTTGGGGACCCGAGAAGTTGGCACGAGTATTTATTTCAGAGATAGTCCGATTGCATGGTACATCGAGGACTATTATTTCTGACTGAGACGGTCATTTTGTATCGCATTTTTGGAAAGCAGTTCATAAGGCCTTGGGGACCGAATTGAATTTCAGCACAGCTTACCACCCGCAGACAGATGGACAATCCGAGAGGACTATTCAAACGGTGGAAGACATGCCTGTGCCTTAGATTGGTCAACTGATTGGGAAGTTCATCTGTCGTTGATTGAATTCACCTACAACAATAGTTGGCATGCTTCTATTAAGATAGCACCGTTTGAGGCATTGTACGGGTGGAGATGCAGATCGCCCCTATGTTGGGACGATTCATCGGACTTGATCGGAACGGAACCGGAATTGATCGTGCAGACACGAGAGAAAATAGCCTTAATTCGTGAAAGGTTGTTGACCGGCCAGAGTCGACAGAAATCTTACGCAGACGTACGCCGTCGCCCATTGGAGTTCAGTACTGGAGATGACGTGCTTTTAAAAGTTTCTCCTACTCGGGGAATCTTTCGTTTAGGAAGAAAGGGGAAGTTGAGTCTGAGATATATCGGACCATTCGAAATTCTTGAAAGAGTTGGAGAGTTGGCATACAGATTGGCATTACCGCCGTTATTGAGCCATGTTCATAACATGTTCCACGTATCCCAATTACGGAGATATATACCCGATCCTAGTCATGTCATTGATTTCGGCGAGATCAAAGTCGCTCAGGATGGAACGTTTGAAGAGAGATCGGTCATGATACTGAGAGTCGAGTTAAGCACTTGAGGAACAAACCAATTGATTTGGTCAAAGTTCAGTGGTCACGCCACGGAGTGGAAGAAGCCACTTGGGAAACAGAGGATAGCATGAGGTCCGGATATCCAGAGTTATTTTCGTCTTGAGTTTCGGGACGAAACTCCTTTTTAGTAGGAGAGTATGTAATATCCGGATTTATTATTTGAGTATTTCATCTATATTCGAACCCTGTATTATTCGAAATTGTGATATCGATAATTGAAGTATAACATTTTTCGTATTTGTATCCTTGTACATGAGTATGGCAACATGTAAATTTTCCCATGCAAATACGTGATAACGTACGTTAACAAGGATAGCTTAACGTATGTTATCTGTCGGAATTAGCGTACGCTACGAATGTAGCGTAATGTGCGTTAACCAGCCAATAATTGATCTAGGCGACTGTCACATACGCCAGCCGAACATGGGTCCGGATAAGATTCCCTCAGATGAACCTGGACACTTTTGAAGTCAACGATTGTTAACGTATGCTAAGGATTGTGTCTAGTGTATGCTAATGTGTGTTACTTACGTACGTAACCTGATGGTGTAACGTACGTAATCAAGGTCAGAATCAGGATAGTTAACTATCACGACGATAGCGTATGCTAAATTATGCTGGGTAGCGTACGCTAAGAGGCTAACGTATGTTATGTATGAAGGCTAACGTACGTTAAAGGTAGAAAATTATAAATAAGACATCACACCATTTCATTTTAGCTCGTTCATTTCACCTATCCTTCAACATACTTCGTGCCCAAAGATATCCCAGCCCCCTTAAACACCTTTAGAACACCTTTTCTTGATCATTGAAGATTGGAGATTATTCATTGAAGTGGAGAATCATTTTGGATTGACACACAAGCAACCGGAGTTGGATTCTACATATTGTCTCGGTGTTTCCTTCATCTTAAGGTATGTTATACTATCTCCAACCTTGGTTTCATGTTCTTAAGGATATGATGATCATGCTATCAAGATATTAAGTTCCATTGATGAATTATTCGACCAAACATCACATTTAGAAGTTGGGATGATTATGCTTAAGATATCATTATTGTAAACATCATTGTATAATCCTATTACGTCAAATGATGAGAGTAAGGTTCTGAGATTGATTAACCGTATTGAATAGCGTTGCCGTATTGATCGTAGACTTGGAAATTGACATCACTTTTGATAAACGGACTTAAGAAAGAATCATCGAAGGTTGTATCCTTTCTTATAAGTTGGATTTGTTAGTTCTTTTAGATGAAGTATGAAAGTAATGATGATATTGGAATCTAGTGCAACACCCTTAGATCACCCGAACTTCACATGAGAATGATAATCGAGATTGAATATAAGTGTTGCGATGATATACATTTCCTTGAATTCGAAGATGTTTGAATCTGTAAGATCATTCATAGTTTTGATGAACATGTTATGTAGAAGGATAACATACGTTAATCACTGAGGATTTCGTAAAGTTCATCATAGTTAGAACATTCGTCTGCCCAGTGAGAAACTTCCATGCACGCTTAGCGTACGCTATGCTATGTAGTTAACGTACGCTATCGGGCATAGTTAACATACGCTACGTTTGGTACGTAACGTATGTTATGCCATCAGACGAGTCAGTCGGCTGATCAGAGAGGGACTGTCAATACATGGTTAGCATACGCTAGACTTCGTAGTTTACGTGTGCTAACGAGTAGGCTTAACGTACGCTACCTATGGTATGTAAATCGTTGAGCAGTTCAGACAGGTTACATTTTATGAACTTCCGACTGTAATTTGGATTGTTAGATGTTCGTACGACCTGAGATGAATTCTATATTATTTTTTTTGTAAAGTTTGATCTTAGAAACATGATTTATCGAAGGGAGCGACCTTCGAGCATTTTGTTATTCGTGGGAGTATTATTCTTGTCTTCGAATCGAGGCAAGTACCTTAATTATTTTATGTATTGATGTTTTACATATTGTTGTACATGTATGTCGTTGTTGTATGTCCACCTCGTGTTGGTCCGACGGGATCATCGGGGGTTCTATGCTAGTGTGCGCTGGATCATCGGATGGGTTTTTTCACCTCGGGTTGGTTTGACGGAATCATCGGGGGGTCTAGACAGTGAACGCTGAATCATCAGAATTACCATGTATATGTTGTGATATCATGTTGTGATTATCATATGTGTATGTTATTATTGAGTTTCTCGCAGGAGAAGACTCTTTGCTTCTTTGTCATTTATGTTATTATTATTCTTCGTGAGATGTTGAATAATATATTGTGGTACTTGTACTAGCATCGTTGTGCTAACCCCTTCGGGGGTGAACATTTGTTTATGTTCAGGATCCAGGAGAGCGGGGAAACAACCACTGGAGTTGCATGACGACGAGGGTGCAGAGTGATGTTCCGTCCGGGTTTATTTGTCTATTGTTTGTATCGTTTTAATAAGTACTCGAGTACGTCGTCGTTTGTGATGATTTGGATTTGGTGATGTATTAATACTTTTCCTTTGGACATTTGTATTTTCATTATTGGTCAGAACTGTTGTATTTTATTTCAGTTACTTTCATACGTTGGTATATGTTATTGTCTTTTCATTTCTTCAGCCTTGTAAATCCCTATGTAAAGGATTTACGGTGCTATAATATTCCAGAATATATCGAGGGTGTTACAGTTCGGCCAATAGCTGTTTCAACTGTGGAGAACAGGGTCATTACAGTACTAATTGTTCGAGACAGACTATCACGTGTAACATCTGTGGGATTGCCGGGCATAAGGCCCATTTCTGCCGAAGAGATTCCAGACCTGCTCCGATGGCATCTCAGACCCCGAAGCAGTCGGCTATTCAGAATTAGGCTAATCAGTCCACATCGCTTAAGACGATGGGAGCAAATAAAGGCGGAGTCCATAATTATCAGACAGGAGCATCCGGTGCAGGTACTGGCAAGCCCCGAATTTACATGATGAAGAGGACTGATAATCTGGAGGCCCGAATGATCTCAGGAACACTCGAAATTCTATCTCAACCAGTGTGCACCCTTTTTTCATACTAGCACATCATATTCATTCATTTCCGAGTCATGTTTGAGTAGACTACACCTGGATAGTGCTACTAGATGCGAATCTTATGTCATTGGTCTACCAGACGGTAGAAGAATTATCAAAAATCGTGAAGTTAAGAACTGTCCGATTCAGCTTTAGGGCCGTGAATGGCTGGCAGACCTAATCATGGTAGACTTACCTAAACACGATGTAATCTTGGGTATTGATTGGATGGATTGTCATGATGCCATCCTTAGTGTCCGTAAGCGTATGGTCACTATCATTTCAAATGATGGAGTCGTGTGTGTATTTCAGGGGGGTAACCCCAGCCGTTCCGGAAGAGTTATTAATATGATGAAAGTGGTGAAGTTACTCAATCATGGGTGTGTCGGTTATTGGTGCTATATGACCAAGACCGAGAAATCATCAGTGATGTTAGTGGATATCCCTGTAGTGAGAGACTAGGCCGATGTGTTTCCAGACGATTTACCTGGCTTACCTCCACAGAAAGATGTGGAATTCACGATAGAGTTGGAGCCTGGTACGTCCCCAATATCGAAAGCACCATATCGTATGGCCCCGACCGAAATGCAGGAACTGAAGAATCAACTGGAGGAATTGACCGATAAAGGTTATATCCGACTGAGTGCATCCCCATGGGGAGCACCAGTGTTATTTGTCAAGAAGAAAGATGGTTCATTTTGCTTGTGCATTGATTATCGGGAGCTGAACAGGGTGACGATCAAGAATAAATATCCCCTACCCTGCATCGATGATCTCTTAGATCAGCTCCAGGGAGCTTCAGTATTTTCCAAGATCGATTTAAGATCTGGGTATCATCAGTTGTGAATTCGAGAGTCGGATATCGCAAGAACGGCGTTTCGAACACGCTATGGGCACTACGAGTTCGTAGTGATGCCGTTTGGGTTAACTAATGCACCCGCGGTATTCATGGAGCTGATGAACCGAGTTCTCATCGACTATTTAGATCAGTTCGTGGTTGTTTTCATAGATGACATTTTGATTTATTCTCGTAACCAAGAGGAGCACGAACTTTACCTTCATCAGGTCCTCGACGTATTGAGACGAGAGCAACTCTATGGAAAATTTTCCAAATGCGAGTTCTGGATATCCGAGGTGACATTTCTCGGACATGTGATTTCATCATATGGGGTCCGTGTCGACCCTCAGAAGACGGAGGCCATCTGAGATTGGCAACCTCCAGAAGAATGTTAAGGAAATCTGAAGTTTTCTCGGATTAGCAGGCTATTACCGGCGATTTGTGGAAGGATTATCTAAAATCGCCAACCTATGACGAATCTTTTGCAAAAGGATAAGAAATACATATGCTCTGACACGTGTCAGTAGAGTTTTGAGGAACTCAAGAGCCGTCTAATTTCAGCGCCTGCCCTTTATTTACCACAAGAGATGAAGTGGAAGTTTGGATACCCGGATCTAAACCGCTGTCGACATCGGACTTCCATGATCCACCCTAAACGACGGAGTCCAGGCTTGCACTTGCAAATAACTTCCCTGGATCATCCATATCCCATTGATAATGGCTCGCAAGTAATCCTTTCCGACTTGAATTGAACAAGGAAAAACCTGTTGCCCATATCGACTACTTTCGCGTCGTCCATATTCCATAGTAGCTTCATTTTTGAACAAAGGGATTTATACCCAATGGATCTCCCCAAAAGATGATGACAATAGACTGCATGTCGTTGACTAGCCTCTCCTTGAGACTTGCCGATAATCTTATCGCCGGAATCAGACCGCTTTTATCGATCTCCACATCACCCTCATTCACAGTTACCTTCGAAGAACGCGCCATATCTCCCATGGTGAACTCCACCGGCTCTCCGGCGACCAGTTGGTCCCACATCATCCTCATTTCTATTCTCAGTATTGCAGATTACACTGCATTAAGAAGACCATGTATACAAACAAAGTAACTAAGGACTGTGTGGTTTGATTGTTTTTTCACAAGACCTGTATGGATTAAGACGGCTATATAGATTAAGCTGTCTGTATGACTAAATATTTGTTATTGTTTGTTTTGGTCCTGAATAAAATGTCTAAACAATTTAAGTGACCATTTTACCCCTCATATGAACCAAAAACCAAAACTGAAATGAAAAACAATGAGAATTGTTATTTAATAAGAGTTAATAATTCTATTATTAAAATTTTAATAATAATATATTTATTATTATCATATAATTATTTAGTAATAATTATTTAATAATAATTATTTTTACATAATTATTTTTTCAATAATAATTAATAATGTTAAATAATAACTAATATTGTATAATTATA
Organism: Orobanche coerulescens; assembly: GCA_033398695.1. Taxonomy (NCBI): domain Eukaryota; kingdom Viridiplantae; phylum Streptophyta; class Magnoliopsida; order Lamiales; family Orobanchaceae; genus Orobanche; species Orobanche coerulescens. Next base: position 158,818,270 of record CM065809.1, read on the forward strand.
ATGTCAACTATCATTAATTAAATGTTGGATGATTAATTAGTTAATGAATAGTATTATTAAATAATGATAAAGATTATTTTTATAGTAATTAGTATTATTTATTAATTACTAATTCTATAGTAATGAATTTAATCTAAATATTTATTTAAGAATTACTCTATTATTAATTAATTTATAATTATTATTAAATGATGGTAGAAAATATCATTATTATTATTATTAATATTTTAACAAAGCAGTTGAGAGAGACAGAGAGGCGAGATCGGGCTGGAGGAGGTATAATGTGTATGTGGACAAGTGGTACTTTTGCGTTATGCGCTAAGCCATTGCTTATTCATTAAGTCGTAAACAAACACCCATGTATGGTTGCGCCATCTTATTCAGCCCATTCAGCCACAACCAAACAACCCCGGACTTTGTTCTTTTAAGTTGAATTTTGCTAAACTGAAATAAACTGAATTGAATTATGCGGAATTGAACTGAACTGTACTATGAACTATGCTGAATTCTGAACTGAATAATAATAATAAATATTATTATTAGATAACAAATATATAATATATAACAACAACAATGATAATATAGTACAATAATAATAATCAATAATAATAATAATGTATAATGTTATTGATAAAAAAAATAAAACAACAGGATAATTATTTATATTACAATAATATTATTGATGACATTGATATTAATAATAATAATTATTAATAATAAAATAAATAACGATATATACAACAATAATAATTATTATTTATACACCAAAAACAATAATAATAATAATAATAAAATTAATAATTATAATATATAGTATTATTGCTAATATTAATATCAATAATACTCCCGTTAATCAATCATATTGAAAAATTATATATATATAATAATTATTATTATTATGTATTAGATTACAACAACAAAGCAATAATAATAATACTAAAATAAACACCTTTCCCAATAAAATAAACAATTATAATAACTATTATATATAATATTATTGATACTAATAATAATAATATTGATTCTAAAGGTGAACTAAATTGAATTGAAGTGAATTAGGCAAGTTTCTTTGAATCGAATCAATCGAATTAGGCCCAATCGAATTAAAATGCTACTAAATTAAGTCCAAACGAATAAAACCTAAATTTGTTTAAATAACTCTTAACCACTCTTAACCATCAATAAGCCCCTTTTAAACTTATCCTCATTGTTGGACCTTATTGAACTTTTACATAACATGAGAAAACTAGAATCCAGAAAAAGCTTTGATTAACACATTAGCGGTTTGTCTTTGTGAGGGTATACAAAACACACGTTAACCTCCATATAAAGTGGACATCTAATTTGATGGTTTTAGTACAAGCATGGAAATCGTTCTTTTATTTGTGAAGATACAGGGACACAGTTCATCGTTCTTTTATCCCTTCCCAATCAAGTAGTCACTTAGACGGTTATACCACATCCTTAAGGATTGCTTCAAAACCGTAAAGTTGAGCGTTTCAATCAAATTGCATACGCACTCTGTGGTCTAGAGTCACTTGATTTGGGTAATGAAATGCTATCGGGCAATTCCATATATATCTCCGTATCTAGATCCTCATAGAGATACGTAGTAACCACATCTATTGGCTGCATTTCCAGTCCCTCGGAAATTACTATGCTAATCAAATAGCGGAACGTATATGTGGGAGTACATTTCCTCGTAACCAATTCCAGGGCATTGTGAGAAGCATTATTTCATGAACCTTGTACATTAGGACTCTACTATTCTTACTGTGATTTACGACAAAGGTTCGGTTATGTCCTTCAGGCTTTACACTTGGTTAGGTTAGCACTACCTGTTGGGGTATAAGGGTTTTTATGGAGATCCGGATTTTCCAATGGATCGTGTAAACACTTTCCGAACTGATATTTCTACCCTATGCCCGGGATACAAGAAATTTAGCCTAGGATAATCCAATGGAACACTTACGAATCCAGGCACAGAAACGTAAGCCAAATTGCTAGAGAAATTCTGTGTTTTTTAGAAAGATAGAGAGCTCAGAAAAGGGTGTATTTCAGACTCATGAGGAGAGCCCTATTTATACATGTCGGATTAGGGTTACAAGTAGGTCGATTTTAGGGTTTTGAGAGCGGCGCCGTCATTAGTGGTCCGAAATTAGGGTTGACGGGTGGCTTAACAAAATTGACGAAATTAATCAATTTTACCACCGAGTGGGCTCGCCTGACCCGACATATCAGACTTATAATTCGATCTTATATATGTGTGCACTCCGCACATACCCGAACATATATTAGAATACGAATTATAAACCCCTTAGCTCACATATTAGTTCCAATTACACAAAATGAATGGTGACACTAAAATCACCAACACTACCTACACCAAATACCTGTCTCTTTGTCGGGGAATCTAGTTCTACCTGGAATATTTTTCTTATAGGCCAATCAGCTCTATGTTAATTTCATCCAACTGAGCGAGGTTCGACATCACCGTACTTTATGATTCATGACATGTCATCAAAGTGGGTGGTTGATCAGGCCACACCCTCATAATTTCATCGAGATTCTTGATTTTCTGAATCATATCTTCGGGGCGTTCCCCTCGTCATGATTCATGAACATAAAGCTGGATTAGGATGGTTAGTCAAGTATTTTCACACCATAGTGTAGAAGGAGTTGAAACGGAGACTCTTAATTTGGCTAGGAGATACATGATCCGTATCAGTTTAGTTGTGGCTAATGCTAGGGCCCTATACCTGCCTCAGTGCTACTTCTAGCCACCACATTATACTCTTGATCTAGCCTCTGGAAAACTTCCATAGACCTTGAGTTAAGTTCTTTTCTCTAACAAGTAGATATTTAGAGTTAAAAACAAAACATGATGGATCGATTAAAAGGTACAGAGACGTACTAGTAGTAAAGGGTTTTCAACAAAATGCTGGAGTGGACTATTTCAATACCTTTAGCCCAGTTGTTAAAACCCACTATTAGGATCATGTTAACACTGGCGGCCACCAAAGGTTAGCATATGCTAATAATGCTTTCCTAAACGGTCATCTCCATAAGGCCATCTAGATGACCCAACCAGAGGATTTGAGAATAAATCTAAACCTCAACATGTATGCAAACTTAACAAGGCAGTATATGGTCTTAAACAAGTATATATATCCAAATCTTGGTATGACAAGCTCCAGTCATTTTTTCTTCTTATAGGATTCCGCATGTTATTTATGTAACGATCATTGACGGTTTCAAAGTTTGATTCATGTTAGCCGACCCCAAATCACTTTGGGACTAAGGCTTAAATGTTGTTGTCTTTGTATAGGGTTCCGCATGTGAGACTCTTCTCTCTCTTCTTTTAGTCTACTGGTGAAAAATGACTTATGGTTTTAGTAAACGTGATTTCTATCCTAATCACAAGAGCCAACTTCTCAGCAATTACCCACCTTATCTCAACACTATATATTATCCCTCAAAAATCTCGGACTGTTGAAGGGAAAATAACTGAAACAGAAAGTAGGGCAAAGTTGTTGTATTCCATCAATGAGATCCCTTTAAATAGGGTGAAGTACATACAAACAGGCCTTATCCAAACCCTAACTGGGAAAGCCCATAAACTAACAGACTTAGGCACATAATGGGTATTATTCCTTTAACACTCCCCCTTGTGCCTAGTCTACAAGCGCATGTCATGTTGCCTCGTTAAAACCTCGTCAAGCAAAAACTCAGTGGGAAAAATGTCTTGATCGTAGGGAAAAGAGTACAGCATCTAGACACATCACGTTTAGACTTCGTCCTTTGAATCTATCCTCTCATATGATCGTTACATTTGATCATAGCGCTACTAAGGTGACCATTCCATCGATCCCTAAAATCGTACATCTTGTTACCTCGTTAAAAACCTTTCCAAGTGATAAAAACCTTGTGGGAAAAATGATACTTGGAAGGAAAAGAGTATAACGTACGTTGTGGATGTAAGACTCCCCCTCAAGTCTACATCTCCCCCTGATTTGTACATCAATCAAGTAGTTGTTGCCTCATTAAAAACTTCGCCAAGTAACAAAACCCAATGGGAGAAAATGAATCTTGGTCAAAGAAAAGAGTACAACACATGTGATTAAGTTTCCTTATAATCATAATTTCCTTGTGATCTTTACATCGATCTCGAGAGTTGGAAAACTCTATAGCTCCCCCTAATGCTTACATTCATATATCGTTGCCTCGTTAAAAACCTTGCCAAGTAACAAAACCCAGTGGGAAAAATAAACCTTGGTCTAAGGAAAAGAGTGCAACCTATGTGAGTATGTTACGTTATATCTCACATATTTCCCGTTATGATCATTCCATCAATCAAGGGGATTTACAAGTTACATCATGTTCATAAATGTAAGTATGCTCATCAGTGGCAGTACTTAACCGCTAGTTCCTCACAAGTGTAGAATGATAGTTCTTAATCATGTACACTCACGGATTGATTCATGCAAAGCAATAATCATGTCGTGAAGGAGGTAGCCAAAAAAGGGTTTGCTTAGTCGATTTCCAAAACATAAGCAAATCATACCAACACATACTTTGTGGTAGTTGCTTCGGCACCAGCATTTACTTTAGCATTTGCCTTTTCGTAAGCAGCTTCCTTTGCCTGCTTGTAGGGAAAGAATAGTCCCAAATCAATGGTTTGTCTTAAGTATCAGAAGATATTCTTGATATCATTCCATTGATGTTGCGTCGATGCTGAACTAAATCTAGTCAGCGGATTAACTGAAGAGTGATAGCAGGTCGTGTACATTGAGCTAAGTACAATAATGCGCTATTGCACTCATGTAGGGAATTTCACTCCCAAAGCTCTTCGTCACTTTCCTTTAGACGATATAGATCTTTCCTTTGCATCCAAATGTTCGACCTATCATGGGGTTCTAGTCGGGTTTACCTTGTCCATGTTAAAGTGCCTGAGAAACTTCTGGACATAGGAAGACCGGTGGAATGAATTCCACAAACTCGATGTCTATGTCAATGCCTCGACAGAACCGAGTTTTCCCAAGATCTTTCATCTCAAACTCAATTTTCAAGTATTCGTGGTTTCTCTTATTTCATCAAGACCGATTATGTTCACGTCATCGGCGTACATTGCGATGATCGTGAATCCGAAACTTATTTGTGAAGACGCAGGGACACAGTTCATCGTTCTTTTATCCCTTCCGAATCAAGGAGTCATTTAGACGGTTATACCACATCCTTAAGGATTGCTCCAAAACCATAAAGTTGAGCGTTTCAATCAAATTGCATACGCACTCTGTGGTCTAGAGTCACTTGATTTGGGTAATGAAATGCCATCAGGTGTAACACCCCCAAGTTATTCAGGGTATATTACAGCGTCGTGAGCCCCGCCGTGGGACACACAAGGCTAAACATACGCGGAACTATAAAACTTGATCGAGAAGGTCTACATACAATGGAAAGAAAGACGATACAAATGGTATTCAAAACCATAACCAATGAAACCATATACATCACTGCACAAATCAATACCTCGGCAACACAGGCCGGAACATCAAGGAAACTGAAATACAATACTCGAGTATTTAAAATCCATTCCAGTACAACAACACTGAATGGAGGAGTCCAAAAAGATAACCGGAGACAAGACACGGATCACACTTGCCCATCATCTTCATGCCGACCCGATACCACTGTTCTCTCTCCCGAACCCGAAATACATAAAGGTATTTCCCATAAAGGGGTTAGCCGTCGAATAGCTAGTGCAAGTATAACAATATGAAACATAATACTCCTCGACAATAAAGTAAATGTAATCAGTCAATTCATCAATTCGAGACTAGTATTCCGGAATGACTAAAATCTCATGACGTATGTGAATGCCGTAGAAACGGTTCGTTCATATCATACGCCGTTACATGTAGGAATGCCGTCAAAACGGTTGGTTCGTTACATGCCAATAATACATATATGAATGCCGTAAAAACGGTTCGTTCATAATATGCCATCAATATATCTATGAATGCCATAAAAACGGTTCGTTCATATCATACCATCAATTCCTCTTACTTTCAAAGTCGAGAACGCACAATCATAAATGTATACTTGCCTTGAATAATCGACGACGCAACGAACGGAATGGAAAGTCACCGACGAATGCTAGGAACCATCGAAAACGAACCTAACGATTCGAAGAATACAATCACAATGATTCTAAACGAATACGGAATTGGAATACGCCCGGAAACCCACCTACGATTCATGTATATTCGTATAAAAACGACAACGAGGGCGGACCACAACCAAACCCTCTCGATTTCGTAAAAATCACGAAATATACCATGAATCCGTAGGGAAACTAAGAGTACCAACAAGATTAATCATATTCATCATGAATTACTCATCAAAATCGAATGAATCGGGCAAAACCACGAAAATCCCCAAATCTCCCCAAAAGTAGGGTTCTAAAGATCTAACCTTGATTCATGGATCGAAAGATGTTATAGGATGATTGATCAACGATATAACCTCAAGAACTTCATGGATTTGTTGTTCAACAACATGGTTTCGTCTCCTCCAAACCTCACCATGGACCGAAGGGAAATGAAATGAAAATGACGGAGAAAGTCGCCGTCTCTGCATTTTTATATCGGGCCGGAACTAGCGTGCGCTAGCCATCCCGCCTAGCGTGCGCTATCGCCAAGACGGCCGAGCACTCTCGGCCATGGCCCGCATGACCCGGCACCACCGACCACCCCGCCGACCGTGACTCGACCGCCGACCCGCTAGCGTGCGCTACGGCCGAAGCTTCGCGCTAAGCCGACTGGCCCGAGAGCCACCGGATCGACAACTCATCCCGTGGCGCACGCTAGTCGTCCGGTAGCGTGCGCTACCCTCGCCGTTAGCGCGCTACGACCGACAGTAGCGGGCGCTACCCGCCGACTCCCGACCGAGTCCGTAACCTCGAGTACCTCTCGCCTGTGTCCGAGCACAGTCTGGCCGACTCCGACAGCGTGCGCTTACATCGCTGAAGAAGCGCGGCAGCTGCCCGGCCAGAAGCGTGCGCTTACGCCGGTTCTCGCGTGCTCGCTTGGCCGATGTCCAAGACTCGTCCGGCTGGGCCCCGCAACCGTCCGGCCACCAAGCCACCGCCACGACCCGACGCCGATTTTCCAAAAACGCACTAACGGACACGACGAAAAGTTCGCGACGACATCAACGACTCGAGATGAAAACGTAATGCAATAATTAATTATACGCGACCAAGAAAAGGGTCAAGACGACAAATACAGATATGGATACCCGTAACTTTCAAGAAATTACAAAATGGCCCAAACGCCTAAATCACGATACGTGATCGAATAACCAAACCGAAGTTCACAACACGCCTAACAAAGTTAAACGGACTTGCGGGAAACTTGAAACAAATAGCTTTCGGACGAGATTCGCAAGAATCGAACTCAAGTGCGGAAAAGTCGCTAAAAAGCACGAACTCAACAAAACAACACCGAAACGAACTCGGATGAAAAAAGTGTAGAATTAATCATTCTCGAATGACGAAACGGTCATGAGCGAGTTGTCAAAACGGACTTCCGCCAAAAATAGAAAATTACCAGAATCAAAATTACGGTATTACATTCTACCCTCCTTAAAAGAAGTTTCGTCCAAACTTAAAACAGGTAGGGAGAAGAAATATTCCGCCAGGAAAAACTCAACGAGATACACAAGAACCGAAAACTTACGCCCAAATGGCGAGTTATCAATATAGAACACAACAATACATTACCCGAAGGTAAACCGAACCAATGCCGAAAAGATACGAATTCACAATGTCCGAAGGCTCCAACGGAAAATACCGATACATCATAATGGCTCGAAGCCAATGACCCAAAGTCAGAATCATCACAAAATAGATCTCAAAGAAATCAACTCGATCATTTCGGACATACCCCTCGGCGTATGAACAACCAGTCGCAAATCGTCGGACATATCCAATACAACATGGACTACGAACGATCAACCAAATAAAGCTCAAGAGGGACATCACAGTACGCCCGATCCGGAAATGTGTCCGTGCACATGTCCGCCCCGTATACAGAATCCAGAATATACGTGTGACAATGTACCTAATTAGCCTCAAGAACTACGTCTCGTGTGCACGGTCCAATGCGGAAACATCCACGCATGACCATCGAGTGCCTGGCTAAAAATCCTACACATAACCAATCGGCACGCAGACATGATTCCAGATATGCCACGATACAACATGACAACGAAACTCAAGGGATAAAACATCCAATATGGATCATACGACTCATCAAGTGAACGATGACACACGAATAATGAAAGATCGACACGACCAACGATATTCAAAACGACCATCCTGGGATCAGAATTCCTTAAGGACCGATTAACACGGCAATGACCACAACACCACAATTCGGGAAATCCTCAGCTCTCAACGATCACAAAATTACCGAGTTCACAAGAATAATAATGTGCTGTCTTGAGTCGGCCAACACGACAATAATAATTCAACGGATGGGAACTATCCTCGACAGTCCCAATTCAATGCTTCGATTACCGTAGAATGGCCAATCGATAACAACGATACAACGGATGAGAATATCTTTGACAACGGATGGGAATTATCTTCGATAATCAATAATACGATAGAATAGATGTCCCGGTGTCTTAAATCGACCACCGAAATGGAGATGACAAATGGATATATCAAACGTCCCCAATCGGTTAACGCAACATCATAGCAACAGATCCAATTCGACGAAAAAGATTCAACGATGTCTCAGAACGACATTAATCGCGAACAATAATAATCGATACATCGATACCGCGAACCGGCTATCGATAGCAACTTCACCAACAAGTATCGTAATGCCTTGAACCGGCCATTTACAAACAACAGTAATATTTGGTATAATTTGTCGACGGCGTCGTGTCAACCAATCCCTTGATATCAATACAATCATAAAGAGGCCGAGTCTCGAAATGATACACATTCGTACACTTACACGATAACATTAATCTCATTGATTAGTACAAGTATAAAACTTGCCTCGATATCAATACATCGAATATTACCAATTCGGTTGATTTCGTCTTACGAGTTCCTCGATCCCACCAAGTTAATCTACGAACCCTTCAACCTTAACCGCAACACAACACCATAATCTATGATCAAACATCATATCTTATTGTAAAACGAAGGATTGATAATTAACCGGTTCGATGACGACCAACATCAATACCACCAAACCACGAACTCAATCGTTTTACCATATCTCGACTAATCACAGTCTGAACAATCCAACTCCGACACTTACAAATCCTGTCCACAATACGAGTGAAGTATGACGATCATATCAGAACCAATTCGGACCAATAATAAGGGTCTAAATGTTCCAAACTCAATTCTTAAATACGAATTGACATGGTTCCCTTCTCGTAAACCCATCGTTAAAATTTACTTATGACCGTTATCAATTCGAATCATCCGACTGGTTCTAAACAATAGATAATCATATTAAAAAGGTTATCAAACAATCCAATCATTCGATTTGAATACTTGCTCCATACGTATGGGCTTCCAAATTCCGAGATGAATAATAGTCTCATCAAGCTCATAATCACATTCGTATTTCCTATACGAATATTATTTCCAACACATAGTTTAGCTCTAGATATGAATATTCCATATTCCTATTCAAAACATCAACCTTCTTAAAAAAATTTCATCACCTCGGATAATTCAAGAGTTACGAAAGAGCATGAAATATCCGAAATCACGCTCGAACAACATATCCGAGGTATATATATCTCCACGTTATCATTTCCTTCATCATGTCATTCATACAACCTCAAGAATCAGAACAAAACCCTTATCGTCATATGAAGAAGATCTCAATAATCATATCAACATCCGAATCTCTTATTACGATTCCAATAAATCTCGACAAACATTATCACATGATACCAAGATTGTAACACCCCAGATCCTCCTGGGAATATTACACGCCGTAAACCCCTCTCACAAGGATTTACCAGGCTAAGCACAATTTCTCCACATCATTTCAAAAATGTTAAAAAGACCGATGACGGTAATATTTTTCAAATACGAAAAAAATCATTTTCCAAATACCGTCAAAACGATCAAGGTCAAAATGCCAAAAAACTCAGTTTAGGGAATCGGTTTTACGAAATAAAAATTCAGTTGGCAATATACCAAAAGCCATTTCAAAATATTCACGCAACGGATAAAAGTACAGTCCAATTTATGCATTTTCATCGAAATAAAACGAACATCAAAATACACGATTCCCAACACACTCCCTCCCAAGTAGTAATCCTTAAAGAAATGAACCACTATCAAAGGGATACGAGGACTACCATGTATGGACGAACCACGAGGAAGAATAATGATCTCCATTCCAAGAATCATCAAAAACATCAAGAACAAAACTTAAATCCGAGCTCTCCATCTTAATCGTTTAAGAGAATCATCTCTCCATGTTTAGGAACTTCAAGTACTTCCCAAGGTTCTCTCTATTGATCAAGGAAGGAGAATGGACAAAATGCCTCTCGGACTCGTCTATCCTCTCTATAAAACACAACACTAGCGCGCTAGACCTTATATTTAGCGTGCGTTACATGACTAGCGTGCGCTATCCTTCCTTGATAGCGTGCGCTATCGCGCCCGTGGCTACTACATTGCTTGAAATTCATCTAACGACGTAATGCCCATGCATTAGCGTCGCTAACAGCGTTGACTTGATACGGTGAAATGCTCGAGCGTGCGCTATTCTTCGACCTTAACGCCGCTAATCGCCGTTGACTTGCTGATCGTGCCCCCATATGCCGAAAACATCCGCGATTATCGGATTCCTTTTCGACCGATATGGAATTAGCGTGCGCTAATCATACGGTTTTAGCGTCGCTAGCTCTACACGACAAGCACTCGTTGACCTTATCTCGATCACGCGTCGAACATGGCCGGGTCCACCAAAAGCTAAGATTCCATTATTGGCGATTCGGTTTTAGCGTGCGCTAATTCAACATGCGTTAGCGTGCGCTAACCGAATATAAAAATCAACTGGGCCTACCTCGCCGCCACCTTCCGAAATTAACCCGAAGTCGTTACGTCGTTAGGGTCCTCCTTAGCGTACGTGACCGAATCTCTTAGCGTGCGCTAAGTATGCACCGTAGCGTACGCTAAGTATATATCTTAGCGCGTGCTAGACATACCTTGTAGCGTGCGCTAACGTAGCTGCACTTAGCCATTTTCCGCTATTCTCTACCAACATCTCGACATACCAAACGATCATACGGCACAATGAATACATATACGCATTCAGCAACATTATCAAACGTTCACAACGTTCTCAAGCACAAATATCCATCAACGATATCCATCATATAAATCCAAATCACCAAGATAACTAAGAATTATCGAATAATCCAAACAACATACTTACAAGTCTGTGAAGTCGAAGATCTCCCGTGGTACTAACATGCGACTTCCAACAAAGTCTCAACACAATACCGATACACGCTAATATCGAAATTAGCAATTTAACAAAATCTCAAGGAAGAGTTCACGTCCGTAACCACGATACGACTTCTTCTCCTTACATCCAACATTCTAAAGGGCACACACGTGCGGAAGTATAATCCAAATCGCACCTTCTCGAAGTGACCAATTCCAAAGAATACCAAGCTAAAAATGAAACGGTCAAGAAAATACAAGAAGAGTGAGAGGACTTACAAGTACCGGTCGCACTGTGATGATGGCAGAGTAGTGATACTGTGGTCAAATGACGACTCAATCGACCCAAAAGACCGCCAGCCTAGGTATCCATAAACCTAAGCTCTGATACCATATTCTGTAACACCCCCAAGTTATTCAGGGTATATTACAGCGCCGTGAGCCCCGCCGTGGGACACACAAGGCTAAACATACGCGGAACTATAAAACTTGACCGAGAAGGTCTACATACAATGGAAAGAAAGACGATACAAATGGTATTCAAAACCATAACCAATGAAACCATATACATCACTGCACAAATCAATACCTCGGCAACACAGGCCGGAACATCAAGGAAACTGAAATACAATACTCGAGTATTTAAAATCCATTCCAGTACAACAACACTGAATGGAGGAGTCCAAAAAGATAACCGAAGACAAGACACAGTATCACACTTGCCCATCATCTTCATGCCGACCCGATACCCGCCTGTTCTCTCTCCTGGAACCTGAAATACATAAAAGGTATTTCCCCCATAAAGGGGTTAGCCGTCGAATAGCTAGTGCAAGTATAACAATATGAAACATAATACTCCTCGACAATAAAGTAAATGTAATCCGTCAATTCATCAATTCGAGACTAGTATTCCGGAATGACTAAAATCTCATGACGTATGTGAATGCCGTAGAAACGGTTCGTTCATATCATACGCCGTTACATGTAGGAATGCCGTCAAAACGGTTGGTTCGTTACATGCCAATAATACATATATGAATGCCGTAAAAACGGTTCGTTCATAATATGCCATCAATATATCTATGAATGCCGTAAAAACGGTTCGTTCATATCATACCATCAATTCCTCTTACTTTCAAAGTCGAGAACGCACAATCATAAATGTATACTTGCCTTGAATAATCGACGACGCAACGAACGGAATGGAAAGTCACCGACGAATGCTAGGAACCATCGAAAACGAACCTAACGATTCGAAGAATACAATCACAACAGATTCTAAACGAATACGGAATTGGAATACGCCCGGAAACCCACCTACGATTCATGTATATTCGTATAAAAACGACAACGAGGGCGGACCACAACCAAACCCTCTCGATTTCGTAAAAATCACGAAATATACCATGAATCCGTAGGGAAACTAAGAGTACCAACAAGATTAATCATATTCATCATGAATTACTCATCAAAATCGAATGAATCGGGCAAAACCACGAAAATCCCCAAATCTCCCCAAAAGTAGGGTTCTAAAGATCTAACCTTGATTTTGGATCGAAAGATGTTATAGGATGATTGATCAACGATATAACCTCAAGAACTTCATGGATTTGTTGTTCAACAACATGGTTTCGTCTCCTCCGAAACCCCCACCATGACCAAGGGAAATGAAATGAAAAATGACGGAGAAAGTCGTCTCTGTCATTTTTATATCGGCCGAACTAGCGTGCGCTAGCCATCCCGGCTTAGCGTGCGCTATCGGCCAAGATCGGCCGAGCACTCTCGCCATGGCCCGCATGACCCGGCACCACCGACCACCCCGCGACCGTGACTCGACCGCCCGACCCGCTAGCGTGCGCTACGGCCGAAGCTCGCGCGCGCTAGCCGACTGGCCCGAGAGCCGGATCGACAACTCATCCTTGGCGTCGCTAGTCGGCCGCGGCGCTACCCTCGCCTTAGCGCGCTACGACCGACAGAAGCGTGCGCTACCCGCCGACTCGACCGAGTCGTAACCTCGAGTACCTGCGCCTGTGTCCGATAAGCGTCTGGCCGACTCGGCAGTGCGCTACATCGCTGAAGCAAGCTAGGCCAGGCTCGGCCAGAAGGCGTGCGCTTACGCCGGTTCTCGCGTGCTGCTCGGCGTTGTCCAAGACTCGTCCGGCTGGCCCCCGCAACCGTCCGGGCCAAGCCACCGCCACGACCCGACGCCGATTTTCCAAAACGCACTAACGGACACGACGACAAGTTCGCGGACGACATCAACGACTCGAGATGAAAACGTAATGCAATAATTAATCATACGCGACCAAGAAAAGGGTCAAGACGACAAATACAGATATGGATACCCGTAACTTTCAAGAAATTACAAAATGGCCCAAAACGCCCGGAAATCACGATACGTGATCGAATAACCAAACCGAAGTTCACAACACGTCTAACAAAGTTAAACGGACTTGCGGGAAACTTGAAACAATAGCTTTGACGAGATTCGCAAGAATCGAACTCAAGTGCGGAAAAGTCGCTAAAAAGCACAGAACTCAACAAAACAACACCGAAACGAACTCGGATGACAAAAAGTGTAGAATTAATCATTCTCAGAATGACGAAACGGTCATGAGCGAGTTGTCAAAACGGACTTCCGCCAAAAATAGAAAATTACCAGGAATCAAAATTATGGGTATTACATCAGGCACTTTCATATATATCTCCGTATCTAGATCCCCATAGAGATACGTAGGAACCACATCTATTGGCTGCATTTCCAGTCCCTCGGAAATTACTATGCTAATCAAATAGCGGATATATATACGTGGGAGTACATTTCCTCGTAACCAATTCCAAGGCGTTGTGAGAAGCATTACTTCGTGAACCTTGTACATTAGGACTCTATATTCTCACTACGCTTTACGACAAAGGTTCATTTATGACTTATAGGCTTTACACTTGGGTAGGTTAGCACTACCCACACCAAATACCTGACTCTTTGTCGGAGGATCTAGTTCTAGCTGGAATATTTTTCTTATAGGCCAATGTTGATTTCATCCAACTGAGCGAGGTTCGACATCATCGTACTTTATGATTCATGACATGTCATCAAAGTGGGTGGTTGATCAGGCCACACCCTCATAATTTCATCGAGATTCTTGATTTTCTGAATCATATCTTCGGGGCGTCCCCCTCGTCATGTCTTATTGACATAATAAAATCAAGCATGATCTCATGAAACGAGTTCATTGATGGTTAACATGTGAAGTTGTGCCATACTCTACCTCTTACTTGGGTGAATATTTAGTCTAACCATGTGGCTTCCACCCCTTCCTTCGCAGGGAGCCACGGCCTCAACCACACCTCCACCAGGTGCAGTTGCATCACCCGGTTCATTGGTGATGTGCCCCTTGGAGGGGACTTCTAACCTTACATGCACATTTGCAGCTGTAATGTGAGATCTTGTCACTTGAACGATATCAGTAAATGCATCAGGCATCTGATCTGCTACATCCTGAAGATCGAGTGTTCTTTATGCTTCACGGTAACATTGTGAAGTTCGGGGATCATAATGAGACAAAGTGGAGGCACCATGACAATTCCTGTCGTTCCCCGAGAAATTACGTTTTCTCTCCTCCCCCTAACGACGGGAAGGTTGTCTCATTAAAGTGACATTGTGCGGTAAAGAGATCACTGTGAAGGTTCTGAATAGCGGATAAACGTCTGGAGATTCTTATCCAATGTGAATACTTAATTGTTTCTAAAGACCGATACGTTGTGGGGCGCAGAAGGCACATATAATGCGTAACCAAATATGCACAATTGGCACTCAAGTCCGTCTGGGTCCAAAATACAAAAATCAAGCTATCCAGTTACCAACTGGTACGCATAAACTAATTGATTAGCAAAAGGTCTAAAAATGAACGATTTAAGTAAAGTTGCGTGCAATATTGCATAATCCCAGGCAAAAATATGCTAATTGGTGAGCATAACCAATGACATAATCACCATATATATTCTTTCGACGGTGGTTTATGTGAGACATTTGCATATGCACATGGGACGAGATACTATTCATTAATCTCTATCATGCAATAAACATCAAGTACTTTTTGATGTGAACTCTCCAACATCATCGAGTCCTTTAGATGTGATAATGGAGGTGAGTCCTTATAAATTATTTTGGAAGTTCTGCAGCAGTTTGAGTGGACAGGAGAGCGACATGTGACCAACATGTCGGAGAATCCATCAAAATCATAAATACATAAATGGTCCGCATATTAGGTGGATGGATCCACAAATATCTCCTTATATTCAACGTAAAAATGGAATGTTTGCTTTTGTTTCTTTAGCATAGGAAGGTCTCGCTCCTACTTTGATTAAAGAGCAGGCTTTGCAACACTAACTGATGGGCATTTGATATGCATCTAGTTCTTTGGATGACATAACACGATTAACGTCAACATTGTGCTTTATGTTGAGTTGTTGCCACATTTTCACTCGAAAAGTAATGATGTACGTACAAGTTCTTTAGTATATGGATCATTATACTTCGACCAGGATGACTAGTCTATCGTGCCAAAGCCTATATGAGTCTATGTCCCAAAGCACATTGTTGGTGACAACATAGGATTTTAAAAACCTAATAGTAGTGAGGTACAGTCCACTAGATTGACTCATGAGTTAATCTAAAATGCGTTTACGTCCACATTCATTAGAATTAATAAAAGAAACTCTAGTCCATTCTCACAGTGGGTTTCAATCTGGAAACCATTGCTACGTATATTATTGAATTTAAGTAAGGTTCGAAGGGCTCTAGATGCATACAGAGTATCGGTAACTTAGAAGACTGCCGTTTAGGCATCAAGAATTGGGCATTAGCTCGCCCTTTGATGAGTTGGGATGACCCAATCATCGTAGTTACCGAGGTTTGGCAGGCGGCTTATTCAATGAATAGAAGCCTAAATCTAAGAACATTCAAGTTCTACTCGATTCATTCCTTAGAAAAGATTGAAATTTCGAACCATAAGCATTCAAGCAATATTCAGTACTTCGAAATAAAGCTAAGAATATAACGTAAGCAATATTAATATCTTGTTCGTGAAATAACGTTGCATCACGCCATTATTGAAAAGAAAACACCAACACAGTCATCTTGAGGCAATTATACCAAATGTAAACGAGAAAGTAAACATAATACTAAGATTCAGTCTATAGATTGTGGCTCGTATGACTCAATTCGATGATTGATGACCGTGAAATTGACATAGGGGGACTTGTCTAGATCATATTCTTTCATATAGTGAGTTCTCCTTTCTTTGGACTCTATATTTCTTGTAGTGAGATGCGACTTGCTTGCTTGCATGGCAGTTCTTGTACCATGTCCAGCATCTCCACAATGATAGCACAGTTCATTGCTAACTCGAGCCTTCAAGGCGATAAGATGGGTAGGTGCTATTTGGTTCCCTTAGCTAGTAGAGCCGGGAGCACCAAGTCTTCACATTACATTGGAAGAACCCCCACGTTCTTGACCACGAAGCCTATCATGTCCAGTCCCCTATTCATTGGGGTAGTTTCCATCCTTCACTTTGCCATAATTTGGCCTAGGGAATTTTCGTTGTCCCAACGGGCCTGACATTACTGCTCACTAACACTTCGTTATGCCTCTCAGCTACTTGCAGTAGGTTGATTAGCTTATTGAAGGTAGTGATGCGTTTATTATCATACTCCAGCCTATACTGGTTCGTTAGTATATGAGCGGAAGTAGGGAAGGTGAAAAAAGTTTTATAGATCATGTCATCTTCTGTGATGTTCTTTCCACAAAAATTTGGGCGTGCCTTGAGGTGGAGCATATCTTTGTTGAAGTCGTTGATCCGTTTATAATCAAGCAAGCGGATTTCATTTCACTGCACGGTCAACTCTGGGAGCAAAGTTTGTCAATGTTCCCAAATTGTCCCTTAAGGGCATTCCACAGTTCTTTAGGGAATTTCAATCGTAGATATTCCTATCTCAGGCTGGGTTCAATGTGTCACCTAAGGAATATAAGTGCACTCGCTTTGATCTTATCAGACGGTACTTGGTCTGTGGTGTTAAGGAGCATACCACTATATTCTTCAGTGATAAATGTGGTCTCGACGTAGGAGACCCATCTATGGTACTCAAGCTCTTTTGAGTCCAATATATCAAATTTGGAACGAGTTGGATCAGCTATCTTAATACAAGAAAAATAAAAATGATTTTTCACAGTTTACCATGAATACTTTCCATGATAAAATTTTCAGTAATGAGAGCATTATTTTTCGGAACCAAGATATGGTCAAAATTACTTTCGATGCTATTGAGGATTACCAATGAAATTACTTTATCACGGTTCGAGCTGATATAGGTAGTAGAAATAAGTCCTCTAAAAGTCTACTAGTGATGAAGCCTAATTGCATGCGATATCTATATATGGATGCAAATATATGTATATTTATAGATATAGACACGTAATCCTAAAAATATATCTATACACGTATAAATGCAGTCAAAGAGGTGTCTTATGCCGCAGTAATTATTAATTCAACGTGAATTTAATTTAATTAAAATTATTAATGTATCATGCTTTTAATTGATTTAATTAAGCATAAATAAATTTATGAAATATAAATATGTATTTAAAGAAATTAAAGCATGTAAAATCGCGTACGTTGCAAATAGTAGGGTTATTCGGATTGTGTACCTTATAGGAAAGACAAGATTCTTTCCTAGGGCATACCGTCGATTTGTTTGGATGAAAATATATTCCTCGTTCCATTCGCCATGTGAAAAATACCTCCTTCAATTTTTCTGGGATAAAATTGTATTCTTCGTCTCATTCGCCATCGGGATCGTCACGCTCCTTAACTATTTTTATCTTTGACCAGCTCCAGTTTTCCAGCCACCAAACATCCATCATCACCATTTAAAACAAAATTGAAAAGCCAGGCTCCAATCCCGTTGCATCCACCCTTGATGATATGCAGCAGGAGCACGCCAACGTAGCATACTAGGTTACAACTCAGCAGAACTATCTGGCAGTTTACGACGAACGGAAAACACGCGCTCGGCAGACCGACCGAAGTCCAAAATCGGTACCCGTACACGACGGAGTCGGGTGCGGCTGGAACGCGGTGGCTATGGAGTAGGAGTCACGGGGCAGGGGGCTTCTGATAAGTTCCGATCTAGTGGAAGGGAAGGGATCTAGCTGCGGGTGAACTGGAATCCGGTGAGGCTGGTGCGAGAATCGCAGGTCTGATTTTGGGAAGACGAGTTGCGGTCTGATCTGCTGCAGGTGAGCGGCGATTGCAGATCAGAAGTTGGAGGGCCGACGGCTGGGGTTTTGGCCGAGGGGGAAGGTGAGGTCGCGGAAGGGCGGCGAGCCGGTCTAGTGGGGGTAGCAGACGGGCGGCGATCGGGGAAGAAGATGGTCTGTGGCGGCTAGGGTTTCTGGGAAAATCCGATTTTTCCCTTTTTTTTTCGTAAATTGGACGGAATTTTGCGTAAATCAGAGGAAAAATTTCGTGCTCGGTAGGAACTATCGTGCTGATAACGTGTTGAAGGGAAAATAACTGAAATAGAAAGTAGGGCAAAGTTGTTGTTGTATTCCATCAATGAGATCCCTTTAAATAGGGTGAAGTACATACAAACAGGCCTTAGCCAAACCCTAACTAGGAAAGCCCATAAACTAACAGACTTAGGCACATAATGGGTATTATTCCTTTAACACGGACATGTTCATTATTTTATAGGCTTAGAAGCTCAGGTCAATAAATGGCTTATTTCTATCTCAAACTATATACATCAGGGACCTTCTCCATACAGTTGGTGTTGGGGTATTAGGGTTTAAGATGGAGATCCGGATTCCCAATGGATCGTGTAAACACTTTTCGAACTGATATTTCTATCCTATGCCCGGGTTATAAGAAATTCATCCTAGGATAATCCAAAGGGACACTTACGAATCTAGGCACAAAAACGTAAGTCAAATTGCTAGAGAATTCTGGGTTTGTTAGAAAGACAGAGAGCTAAGAAAAAACGTGTATAAGACTCAATAGGAGAGTCTTATTTATACATGTCGGATTAGGGTTACAGTAGGTCGATTTTTAGGGTTACTGGAGGCGGCGCCGTCATTAGGTCTTAATTAGTGATCCGAAATTAGGGTTAGACGGATGGCTTTTCCAAATTGACGAAATTAGTCAATTTTACCATAATCTTCCTCTAAAATTCAGAAATATCACTAAGTTACCAATCTAAATTTCCAAAGATCTTTTGGGGCGCTGCCCCAAACCTCGCGGGGGCTCTGCCCCTCAGACCCCCGACATAATCATACCGGCTTATAATTCGATCTTATACATGTGTGCACTCCGCACATACCCGAACATATATTAGAATACAAATTATAAAACTCCTTAGCTCACATATTAGTTCCAATTACACAAAATGAATGGTGACACTAAAATCACCGACGGTTGGTACGGAAGCATGTAAAACAACATGTCTTATGTGCTGCACCAAAATCAAACTGAGTTTCATGACAACCCTTATCTTAACAACTCAGCTCTCTACAGAAGCACAGTAGGTGCCTTTCAATATTTTTAATAATCAGACCAGATATTGTTGGTTCAATAGTGGGTAGAGAGGGACTGATGGGACAACTTTTGGTCTGAATATGCTATTTCTGGATCTGGTGAGAATGGGGGTACGTATATGGGCACTGATGAGTGTGGTGGACTTGATGTGTGTTGGGTATAAGGGTTTATTATGGAGATTCGGATTTCCAATGGATCGTGTAAACACTTTCCGAGCTGATATTTCTACTCTATGCCCGGGTTACAAGAAATTCAGCCTAGGATAATTCAATGGAACACTTACGAATCTAGGCACAGAAACGTAAGCCAAATTGCTAGAGAAATTCTGTGTTAATCAGAAAGAGAGAGAGAGCTTAGAAAAGGGTGTCTCTAAGACTCAATAGGAGAGCCTTATTTATACATGTCGAATTAGGGTTACATTAGGTCGATTTTTAGGGTTTATGAGAGCGGCGCCGTCATTAGTGATCCGAAATTAGGGTTTGACGGATGATTTACCAAAATTGACGAAATTAGTCAATTTTACCATAGTCTCCCTCTAAAATTCGGAAATATCACTAAATCCCAGTCTAAATTTCCGAAGACCTTTTGGGGCTCTGCCCCTCGACCCCGCCCGCTGAACGGTCACCGCCAGGGGCTCTGCCCCATGGACCCCGCCAGGCGCCGCCTTAGACCTCACACCGGGGCCGCCCGACCCCGACATTTGGCCGTACCGGCTTATAATTCGATCTTATACATGTGTGCACTCCGCACATACCCCAACATATATTAGAATACAAATTATAAACCCCTTAGCTCACATATTAGTTCCAATTACACAAAATGAATGGTGACACTAAAATCACCAACAATCTTCCCCCATTTTAGTGTAACCCATGAACCAATATAACATTAATCCAATCAAACCAAACCAGTACATAAATGAAAATATCGAAACGATTGAATTTTCATCTTAGTATCATACACTTTCAAATACTCGAGAATTAGGGTGTTCTAAGAATTGAACGAATACCTGAAGATAAAATACATACTAGTTTATTGAATTTCTCTAACAAAATACAACTTGACACTATTATAAAGCCGTGTGTCCTAATCCTCTCATGATTGTATCAAGGCCAAGTCCCCAACCTCTTGAAATGCGGCTACACTTCACAATCACGTAGGTAATTCCTTTACTTCATGTATCTGCACATACATTTTATCAAAGGAATTATTAAGAAGTTAAATTTCAACCTAGGCAACTGCAGAACCGAACACATCCCTGGGATGAATACTTTGTGTGTTCCAATCTATAAGTGTGAGCTTTCCTCATTGAATTCAACTCCTAATGTCATATTAGAAGGGAATTGGGTGTCTCACCATTATAGAATTAGATGGACTTTAATCCCATCCCAATTACAGACTTGTGCACTAAGTCTCTTGACAGGCCCTTAGTCAAATGATCTGCCAAATTTTGTTGCGATTTCACAAACTCAACCGAAATCACACCATTCAAGATTAGATCTCTAATCATACTGTGTTTAACACCTAAGTGTCTAGACTTTCCATTATAAACTTGGCTATATGCCTTAGCCAATGTTGCTTCATTATCACAAAGGATAGAAATCGGTGCTATCGGTTTAGACCATAAAGGAATCTCATAGACTAAATTTCTTAGCCACTCTGCTTCTTTACCAGCAGCAGCTAACGCAACAAACTCAGATTCCATTGTCGAGTGTGTAATGCAAGTTTGCTTCTTGGAAGCCCAATGTAATATCCGCATTTTTCTTTCCCTTGTATCTTCATTTCTGGTGTATTTTTTCGATTGTAGTGAGCCTCGTGTATCTTTCCTGTCATCTATTGATCTGATTCTCGTTATTGTTGTGCGGAACCGCCGTTTCGGGGTTGCCGTGGATCCATTTCGTGTTATTGGTTCCCAAATATCGATTCCTATTGCTTTTATTCTATTCCCGGGTCATTTTTCTTCATTTTAGGACCCAAGGGGGGTGTGGGCCGCGGCACAAGGATTGTGCGCCGCGGCACACACATTTTCCAGTTTTTGGCCGAGCGGCCTGTACTGTGTGCCGCGGCACATGCCGACGGGGCCGCACAGACATGCCGAGCCGCGGCACACCCATCCGGGCCGCGGCACACTCGTGTGGCATCTTCGGCCAAACCCGTCTGTACCTTGTGCCGCGGCACATGCCGGCCGGGCCGCGGCACACTGCCGAGCACTGGGAGCAGTTTTTGGGCCTGTGCCGCGGCACACTTCAGTTGGGCCACGGCACACAATGCGGTCAACCCTATAATTGGGTGTGTTGAGCGAGATCAGCTCATTCTTTTCCTTTCCTTCACCTGCATACGAGAGAGAGAGAGGGAGAACTTCTCATCATTCATCACTTGAGGGTTGATTTTCATCATTTTCATTCGATTGTGAAGCCCGGATAATCGATCTAACGCGTGTTCTACAGATCATAGTACTTGGATCTTCAAAGGTGTTGTGTCAAGATTTATTCATCCCGACAGGCGATCGACTATAAGGCCGAGCGACCGAGTCAACCCCAGTCAAACTATGGCTAGCTCGCCTAATCGAAGACATCAGACCACCATCAGGTACCTAGCGATCGACTCCCAAGGCGATCGCCCTTTGGCATCTGGCGATCGACTCTAGTGTCCGGATAAGGATAATCGGCCTACGCCACGAACAGAGATGATCGCCCGTCAAAGTCATCGAAGACTGGATCTCAGAACAGCACCCACGTGCAGATCCACAAAAGGCGCTGACAGACAAGACCTTTGACCACAGCCTGTCACCTACCTCACCTACCTAGAGGTCTGCCGAAAGTTACAAAGTGGGACTGCCCGTGACAAAGAATCGGGACGCGTGCAGCTCTATCGACTCAGACACTGCCGCCAGCAGTCGCGGACTTTCAGGGAACAAGCCCATGTGCTAAAATACGATCGCCCGATTATTATAATACAGAAAAGGCGATCGCCCGGCATATCCAAGTCCTATAAATAGAGAACCTCCTCCTACTGGAAAAGGGTTCCGAATTGGTTCAGAACTCATTCACCTACATTCCGAATTCATTCACGGAAATACAGAAGAACACACATACCATCAAGCTCCCTGCTTTCTCGCCGGAATCCATCTCAGGACTTCTCTCTCCGAATCCCTCATCCAGAAGACGATCGGCAGAAGCCGGAAGTCTCCACAAGACAGATTCCAAGAGATTCATAAGCCCAGGAGCTCAAGCATCCAGCTAATACTCGCCGTGAGACACTGTCGATCTCTCACCGCCGCGACTGTTCATCTCCTTTGTTACAAGAACTCACAGAGCATCACATCTGGTTCTTCCGGCAATCTACACGCTCACTAGCTAAGATAACAAGAATCGTTACACTCATTGTAATTGTATTCTTACATTAGTACTTGTATCCCCGAATATTAGTATTAATAATATCTCGCGAGAGCATTCAAGCCCGGGACTAACAATCCCGGTAAATCTTGTGTTATTTATCTTTCTCACGGAAGTGTTCTCGTATTTGTTTGCTATCCATCCATTCCAGCAATATCTATCTCCGGATAATATTTTGGGTAGCAACAATTGGCGCTAGAAGAAGGGGAAAATATATACCTTCATTTTTCATTCCTACCGTCCCGAAGAACACTCACTGTTCTCGAGCATATACTTGAAGTGACACTCACTGCGCTTCAAAGAAAACCTTCAGAATCATGACATCCGCCGGTACATCGAAGAGCCACTCTGCGAACCGCCGGACACCATATCCCGGCTCAATCCAAACCCCAGCCGACGACCGGGGGAAGCCGCGGCAACGCGAGACTCTCGATCCCGCACCTGAGAGATGGCCCCAACCTCTTACTCGACCAGTTCCAAACCGAGGAACAGATCGAGGAGGCTATGGCCATCCTAGAGGAGCGACGGAGAGCATGCGCGTCGCCCGCAATAACTCCCTCGATCGTCCGCCGCATGAGAAAATGGAAATTCAATGGGCTACTGGGCGAGCGATCGTCAGAAAGCCCCAATTCGGGAGGAAGGGCTCTCGCACGACCGGACGGATCCGTATTCAATCGCTTGGGGCGCGACCCATCCTGGCGACCGGGGCATTCTGTTTCCAACCACAAAAAGACGGAATCCGAATCCGTCACCAGGAGTTCGGCCTACCCAATTTACACAACGCAGTCGCCTGCCTAACTCCCGCCCCAATCGCTGTGGATCGATTGATCGCTCGCCCGGCTCCGAGCATCGAGCCGCGAGCAGCCAGGCCACGGCGATGGTCGCTATACAACGTCAGCTCGAAGAGATGAAAGCACTCTTGGACACTGGGGCAAGCGCCAGCAGAAAGATCACCGGGCCGACCGAGCCACTCGCGGTCCACATCGAGCTTGCCCCTATACAACCAACGATCGCTCCTCCCAGAACACCTCTGTATGAGGGGAGATCGGACCCCGAAACCCACCTGAGTAAATTCCGAATCTACATGACTAGGTGTGGGGCATCTGATGCAACCAAGTGCCGGATCTTCCCGTTAACATTGGGCGAGCTGGCCCATAGGTGGTATGCCTCACTACCACCACGATCAATCACCTCCTTTAAAAAACTGGCGAATGACTTCACGTCATACTTCGCCACCAAGGTCGCCAGACCAGAAGGCCCCCACCGCGTGATGAAAATCAGGCAAGGGAAAGACGAAACCGACGCAGATTACATCGACCGAGTAGACGAAATCATCCTCACCGGCGAACCCGTCAGTGACGAGCTCGCTCTCTTTTCGGTCATGGGGGGATTCTACGGTCATTCACCCATGTTTAGACATCTCACCAAGGATATTCCCCCAACCTACGCGATCTTCCGTGCTAAGGCTGCCGACTTTCTGGCCAGACAAAGGCTACTCACCTTCCACCAAGGCGAAGAAGCGCCACCTCCTGCCCGAAAGAAGGCGATCGCCAAAGTAAAGAAGGCGATCGAAAAGCCACCCGGAGATCTCAAGGCCTTCGAGGACATGGAAGCCCATCTCCTCCATATGTTCAACCGAACTCCGGCACATATTTTCTATGCCATCAAGGGGCACGAAAAGCTCAAAAAGCCAAAGGCGATAAGGGACCACGGTCACCTGGACAACAATCAATATTGTGCCTACCATAAGAGTCCCGGCCACAGCACCAACCAATGCCGCGACCTCCTCAAACAGCTCTGGAGATTGTTCGAGGAGGGCAAGTTGGACAGCTTATTGGCTTAGCCGAAGCCCCTACCAATCTCTATACACGATCGTCCGAGTCGAACACAAGACGGGTTGGCAAGCTCGTACGAGCCGACCCCTAGATCAACCTCGGCGACCGTCTCTGCATGCTTCAATCAAGAGAAGGGGACCTCGGAAGTCTCCCCGATCTCCCTCCTTATTTAAGAAACTGGAGGACTCGCTCGCCATCTACAGTTCACCATCTAACATGATGGACTAAGGCACGAGATCGCCTCCCCCGCACAACATACACCATCGAAGGTCGGCATCTACATGACGATCTAAGGTGGAAGAGTGCAGCCATGGTCCTGGTGGTCGATGGAACCGACTGCTTAGGCCATGCAAGGTCCCTTTGGGCCAAGATCATCCGCCCTTCGTTTAAATACGAGGCCAGCGTAGTCTGAGGGCCCTCCAAAATTAATCAGTGGACACGATCGCTCGCCCTCAAATGTTCATCATTTAACGTGGTGAACCCGGACAATGCGACGTGCCATAACCCCCGTCTCAACGTACACCGTCGAGGTTCGCCATCTTCATGGTGGGCCGAGGTGGAAGCAGAGCTAAACAAGCCGTGGGCGTGGAGTTGAATCATTCGACGCTGCCCCGCGCAAGGACTCCTCTAGACCGAGACTGCACGCCCTTCGTTTAAATACGAGGCGAGGCGCAGCCTAACAGAGGACCCTCATAATAAAGTGAGTCACGAGACACTCAATGTCTTCGCGCATCAAGACATGATCAGGGAGTCGGTCCATCGAACTCCGCGATCGTGCACGGTTCCTCAAGACGGACGACCGTCCTCGAGGATTCGACAAAGTTGACCGCTCACTCAATGAATTATTTTCATCCCCTTACTTCTACTAAGTGAATAAAAACAAGGGGGAAGAGTGCGGACTACCTATACGACGATCGTCCTATTGGACCACATACAGAGGTCGTCATTTTTCAGATGTTGTGCAGCGATCGAATTTGTTGTAAAAGTTATCTTTACGAGTTTATCAATTCATTTGGAACTACCCTCGCAACGATCTCTCCTCACACATTTGTACAAAGTCAAACAAAGACTCAAAAATAACAATCATTCAAGTGATAAGTCAGAAAATAAAACATTCATTTCATCGCTTGAAGGAACAAAATACATGGTCGCCCGAAGACCAAAATGCTACAGAGAGAAAACTACAAAACTACAAGACAAAAAGCTAAAACAAGCAAACAAGAGCGAAGAGCCTCAGGCCTCCGCATGGCCTTCGCCTTCAGCCGTCGGATCGACCTGTGGTCCTTCCCCAGTTTTCGGAGCGACCTCCCCGTCCTCTGGATCGTCAGGATGAACGATGTTCGCCGGAGTCGGATACCAGCTCAGATCCATGCCAAGCTCCGAGAGATCCAAAATCGGCAAGGAGAAAGCAGGATGGAGAGGATGCTCCAACGCATACGCCTTGAAGTTCTCAGCAAGGGGCCTGACCTCCAAACCTCCTTTCTTAGATGCCCGGATCGAGTCGGCGAACGCCATATAATAGGCGAACTCGCTGACAAACTCCAAGTTTTGAAAGGGGTCAGCCCTGGTCGCCTCTACCTCTCTTTTCAGCTCCGCCATCGCCTGTTGCGACCCTTGGAGCTCGGCCTCCCTCGCAGCAACCTTCTCCCTCGACTCTGCCAGCTCGCTAGTCAACCGAGCGATCATCTCCTTATGACGAGTGGCCTCCTCCTCAGCAACCTTCTGCGCCCGGACGGCATTCAGCATCTTGTCCCGAAATCGGTCAACCGCCAAACGAGACAACTCAGTTTCCTTCCTCGCCAGCTCAAGCTCTTAACTCGCCCGCTTGGCTGCCTCCAGAGAGTCCTTCTCCATTGCCACGATCTTATCGGCGAACTCGGCGTTCTCTTTCCGAGCCGCCTCGAGATCCGCCTGCAGGCGAATAGTGGAAGGTCGCCCCTCAAACTCCTGCGCAGCCTGGACAGCCATAGTCGCCGTCTGGAGAGAAAGGGCGAGAACATCCTGCATCATACTCCCCGATCGCTGACGAGCGATCGCATATAGATCGGTCGTCCAGGCCTTCGGTAGAGCAGAAGCGGCCTTGCTGACGTATTGCGGGATGTCACAGGACTGGCGAGGAGATCGGCTGGCTAAAAAATCCAACACCATCGGCGGGCAAGATGGATCTGTGCGCCGGATCCTACATCAAAACAACAAAGTTAACACAACTCCTACACAATTGCAAGTTTCAACCCAAAATTACAATCTACCTCTCAGCCCTCTCGGGGTCGCGACCGAAGTACGGTCTCCCTCGAGGAGTCTCAGCGTCAGCGATCGCCATCTCTCGTATAAAAGCCGCAGAGGGCGGCTCATTCTCCGGAGGGATAACGGTGATCGGAGGCGCGGAGATCGGCACCTCATTGGCGGGGGCAGGAACCGGAGTTTCTTCCGGCCTCGGCCTTTTGCGATTCGTTCGAAGCCCCTCCTCCGGAGCTCCCTCCTCAGCCACGATCGGCTCCACGCGAGGCTCCGCCTCCGGAACAATTGGCAGCGCAACAGGTGGGGCCCGAGACGACTTCTTGTGGCGGAGACGGCCCAGAACTCCAGGATTCGACATAGCGATCTCCGGCGGGGGCTCCATAAAACGAGGAAAGCGAACCTCTACAGTTAAGACGATCGATCAACAGTTAGATATTTTCCTCAAGTAAGGCGATCGCCTAGAAAGTGAAGGTCGCAGAAACTCATACCTGGTACCGAGAGATGTCTCGGGAAGCGGAATAGCCGAGCCGACAACCAATGGCTCTCCTTATTGATCCGGCTAGCCTCAAGATCGTCGTCCGACAAGCTCCGTATCCGCTCCCAAACAACCAGGAAATCAAAGGGCAGCTCCTCGACCGTCGGAATGTGGAAACCTGCAAAACCGAAATCAAATTAGATCAGTTCAAAACACATCTGAATGAAGGGAGAGTCTAAACCCTTACCGTGATTCCTCTCCCGAAACTCAGTAGGGATCTCCAGCTCGCCCGAAGGATTGTCGCTCGCAGAAGCCCTCCACGCGCCGGCGACCCAGAACCACTTCATCGGATCGCCCCGCGCCTTATTCGGGACTCCGAGAATTACCCGACCAGATCGGCCCTGAATATGGTAACCGCCGATCGACCCCTTCTGAGCCGTCAGCTTGAACAAATGGTTCATCTCCGACGGCGATGGGAGGCGGTACAGGCGGTGACCGCCGAAAAGAGTGAGAGTGCAGATAATCTGGAGCTGCTGCTCGGCCACCAAGTGGCGCCACGTTCCAAGCGGACAGCAGGTGGGAGACAGCAAAAGATAGAGGGAAGCGCAGCTCGGCCTCCATAATCGCCTCATTCACGGCGACCATACCTATCGGGGGCTGATCGGCTCGCTCATTCTCCGCCGGCGCGAATATATCCACATCTGAAGGAACATGGAACCTCGTCCTCCAGACGGCCAGATCTTTCCTGGTCGCCGAACTCCGAATTTGGCCAAGCGACCACAAAGATTGGCAGCCTGCATCGCGATCGCTTGGGAAGCTGATAAGGGTAGGCGACCGAGTATCCCCGGAAATCGAATCTCGGAGACGGACCGGACAACTTCTCCATAATCTCAGCAAAAGCCTTATAGGCCCGGCCAAAAGCGCTATGCTGCTCCCAATAGGCCCTAATCACCAGATCTCTCTCTATCTGTGATCGTCTCTCTTCAGCAGCCACTTCCTTAGCGACGTCGGCTTCATTAAATAAAGCCTCGATTTCAGCAGGGTCAATTCCGGCCCGAATATCCTCAGCGGCCGTCTCCAGGTGGAAGTCAGAAGAAGGTCCTCCACGGACAGTCGATGTCCCGGTGGCGGAACTGGTACCCACTCCATGTGATGATGACGTTCCAGCCATTCTCAAAGAAAGAAAGGAGAAAAGGATTTTTTCTTACCCAAAGATGAAATTGATCAACGATCGGCACTAAGATCTTCAGAAAAATCTTCAGCAAGTCCTTCTTTCTCCAGTAAGTGCGCGTGAGAATGAAGACTGCAACACTGCGCCCTTTTATAGGAGATGGCAGGGACTCGTTTGCAATAAGGGAAAATCTCAGGGGTCGGATCTCAAACGTCGCATTTATTGACTCCCTCGAGACCCACATACGCGTCTTTTCAAGGACGCGTCAGTCGAGGAGTCATTAATGACTGTTGATATCCTCCAACAGAAGCCCGACACGTGCGCGGAGACTTTTCCACGCCTATTGCCTTTTCCCGCGCAGTTTAGCGGCCAACCAGGTCGTCCAAACTCAGAATCTATTAGCTCAAAGACGATCGCCAGTTCAGTTAAACGCAGAGTCGCTCGTCAAAAGTTCAGCGATCGCCAAGAGAACCACCTCACCCCACGTTTCCAACATAGGAGCGAGCTGGGGGGCAATTGTTGTGTCAAGATTTATTCATCCCGACAGGCGATCGACTATAAGGCCGAGCGACCGAGTCAACCCCAGTCAAACTATGGCTAGCTCGCCTAATCGAAGACATCAGACCACCATCAGGTACCTAGCGATCGACTCCCAAGGCGATCGCCCTTTGGCATCTGGCGATTGACTCTAGTGTCCGGCTAAGGATAATCGGCCTACGCCCCAAACAGAGATGATCGCCCGTCAAAGTCATCGAAGACTGGATCTCAGAACAGCACCCACGTGCAGATCCACAAAAGGCGCTGACAGACAAGACCTTTGACCACAGCCTGTCACCTACCTCACCTACCGACAGGTCCGCCGAAAGTTACAAAGTGGGACCGCCCGTGACAGCAACTCAGGATGCGTGCAGTCCCTATCGATCAGAGAAATGGCCGCCAGCAGCTCATGGACTTTAAGGGAACAAGCCCATGTGCTAAAAGACGATCGCCCGATTATTATAATACAGAAAAGGCAATCGCCCGGCATATCCAAGTCCTATAAATAGAGAACCTCCTCCTACTGGAAAAGGGTTCCGAATTGGTTCAGAACTCATTCACCTACATTCCGAATTCATTCACTAAATACGTAAGAACACACATACCATCAAGCTCCCCGCTTTCGCCGTAATCCATCTCAGATCGCTCTCTCCGAATCCTCATCCGTAAGACGATCGGCAGCCTAAGTCTCCACAAGACAGATTCCAAGAGATTCATAAGCCCAGAGCTCAAGCATCCACTAATACTCGCCGTGAGACACCTGCCGATCTCTCACCGCCGCGATCGCTCATCTCCTTTGTTACAAGAACTCACAGAGCATCACATCTGGTTCTTCCGGAAATCTACACGCTCACTAGCTAAGATAACAAGAATCTTTACACTCATTGTAATTGTATTCTTACATTAGTACTTGTATCCCCGAATATTAGTATTAATAATATCACGCGAGAGCATTCAAGCCCGGGACTAACAACCCCGGCAAATCTTGTGTTATTTATCTTTCTCACGGAAGTGTTCTCGCATTTGTTTGCTATCCATCCATTCCAGCAATATCTATCTCCGGATAATATTTTGGGTAGCAACAAAAGGTAATATCTCTTAGAACCCTATTTTTGGTTAATTTGGGGGTTTCGGGATTTTCGTCCGATTCATTCCGTTTTGTTGGTGGATCCAATGTGAATATGATTAATCTTGTTGATACCATTAGTTTACCTACGGATTCATGGTATATTTTCATGGTTTTGCGAAATCGAGAGGGTTTGGTTGTGGTCCGTCCTCGTTGTTATTTTTTGTACGAATATACATGAATCGTAGGCGGGTTTCCAGGTGTATTCCATTTCCGTAATCGTTTAGAAGTGGTTGTGATTGTGTTATTCGAATCGTTAGGTTTATTTCCGCCAGTTTCTCGCGGTCGTGTTGATCCTTCATTCCCGTTCGTGTCACCGTCTTGTGACCGAGGCAAGTATCCTTATGAACTTACGATCTTGACATAGTAGTATTGTATGAGAAATTGTGTGTGTATACTCACTACGGGTTAGATCCGACGGGGTCTCGGTAGGGCTCCACGAAGCTGTGGAACCGCGAGTTTGCTTTTAACCACTACGGGTTAGATCCGACGGGGTCTCGGTAGGGATCCACGAAGCTGTGGGTCCGCAGTTAATTGTGGTGCATTTTACAAATGTGGTTTGATCTTTGGCATTTCCGGAAATGAGTGTTTTGGAACTATGTTTTCTTGATTGCATGCATTACTGTATGAGTAAGATGTAAGTTGTTCATTTGGTTACTTGTACTAGCGTAATTGCTAACCCCTCTGGGGACCCGTTTGGGGAAATTCGTTTTATGAATTTCAGGTCAGGTTCATCGAGACGAACGGGCACTGGACCAGTATGCGGATGATGGCCGTGGGTGATGATTGTGCATGAGTGATGTCTTAGTGTCTTCTATCTTTTTATCTTTTGTGTTTTTTTTTTACTAATAGAAGTACTCGAGTACTTAAGGATTCTTGTTTGTCCGAATTGTATTTTTGTCTTTTGTGTTTGTGTCGGATGATGATGTTATGATTGACCGGTTGAACCGGGTGAATTATTTGTTTGGCATCTTGGTGACGAGGTGTTATTTTGTTGTTTCGGTGAGTCGATGAGTATGATGTTGTTCAGCCTGGTGGGTCCCAAATAGGGACTCACGGCGCTGTAATATACCTCGGATATCCTGGGGGTGTTACAGAAAATAGTATCGGAGCAAGGTTATGGATACCTAGGCTTGTCGGTTTATTGGGTCTTATTGTGTTTTGTTTTGCACATCATCGTCACGCTGCCATGATTCCGGTACTACCAGTGTCCGTAAGTTTTCCTTCCTCTGTTTCTTATTCCCTTGTATCGTACCTTTGATTCTCGATTTGTGATTGTTCTTTTCTTGTACTTACCATCGTATGGCTTTTGCTACTTATTTAACTCCAGTATGGATGCTGGAAGAGGTCGTGGTCGCGGTCGTGGTCGTAGACGCGGCTGGGGATGTGGGGCAGCTGGTGGGGCGGCCATGTCGCAGTCTTCGGGAGCCGGCAGTACCGGCGACCGTCACAGTCATGCTTCTTCTCAGGAGCGCGCCGACCTTGGTATTGCGGCCGTTATACAACAAATGGTGAATCAAATGGCGGCGATAGCTCAGGCGGTTCAGAACCCGGATCCGGCCCACGCTAATCGAGGCGGAGCGGATCGCTGGCTTCAGGATGTCATCAAGATGCATCCTCCTCAGTTTTCGGGAGCTTCGGACCCGATCGGCTGGGAGGGGTGGATCAAAGAGATATCTAAGGTCTTCATTGCCACCAACTGTCCCGAGGACCGTAAGGTCCCTATTGCCCAGTACTTTCTCACCGGGACGCTACGGATTGGTGGGAGGCCGTTGGGCCCAAAGACCATGTTGCTTCGTGGGCCGAATTTCAAGAATTGATGGAGATCAATATTGCCCGTGGTCGATGTGCTCGAGTACATGCTTTCTATGATGCTCAACCACGGGATATCCCCGTATCTCAAGCTATTGCTGATTTTAACAAGGAGTTGGGTTATGTGAAGACCCAAGTTGTCGCTGAGAGCGACAAAATTTTCCATTTTTCCAGACGGATGAAGTTGTCAATTCGGGACTATATGTCGGGGCTCGTCTGTACTACCTTGAAGGATTATCAGAGTAGGGCCCTTGCTTACGATATGTCTGTGACGGCGAGTGAGGCGGCCCGCGAGAGCAAGAAGCAGAAATCCGCCGGAAATTTTTCAGGCCACAAAGGTGGGGGTCAGCAGAAATTCCAGTCTGCTAACTTTTCCGCTGGTGGCGGCCCAGCTCGATCTACTAGGTTTCCCCGCAGGGATGCCAGTGCCCCTTCTCGGGAGGTGAAGTGTTTTAACTATGGCCATCAGGGTCACATCAGTCGTATTTGTCCGAACCCTTTGCTGACGTGTAATCAGTGTGGCCAGCCGGGCCACAAGGTCGTCAGGCCGAGAGGGAGAAAATCCTTGGTGCCCGGGCTTCCATTCCAAAGACCTATGGAGCCGAGTGTGAACCAGGCTCATTTGCTCACGCCCCGCCGAGTGCCTACGGGTAGGGGTCGGGGTCAGCCCGCTAGGGGAGGAGCTTCCAGTGTCGGCTCTGCCCAGCCGCGTATCTATGAGATGAGGAGGGCCGATGATCCAGCAGCTACTGTGGCGACAGGTACCGTTCATATCCATTCCCATCCTATCAATGTGTTTTTTGATTCGGGTGCTACGCATTCATTCATTTCTCTAGAGTGTGTATGTCGTTTGAGTCTCGACTGCTTGTCACCTTGCGAGCCTTTCATCGTTAAACTTCCTAGCGGTGATAGAATTGTCGGCGATCGAGAGGTCTGGGACTGTTCTGTGTTTATTTGTGAGAGGGATTGGCTCTCTAATCTTGTTGTCGTGAGTATTGAGGGTGAGGATTTGATTCTCGGGGATGATTGGCTCGAGCGGCATGGCGCAATCATGAACTACCGCACGAGAATCATCACTATGTTAGCCGAGGACGGCACCGAGCACTCTTTCGCAGGGCGAAAGAGGGGAAACCAGAAGTTCGTTATTAACGCCTTGAAGGCGATGAGACTCCTGCGAAAGGGGTGTGCTGGTTATTGGTTTTACGCCTTGAAGACGGAGAGTGGTGGAGTCAAACTTTCATCGATTCCAATCGTTAGTGAGTTTCCTGACGTATTTCCTGACGAGTTACCGGGATTGCCACCGGACCTAGAGGTCGAGTTTGCTATAGAGTTAGAGCCGGGCGCGGCTCCTATTTCGAAGGCGCCATATCGCATGGCACCTTCAGAGATGTCCGAGTTGAAGAAGCAGTTGAGTGAGCTTCTTGAGTCGGGGTATGTTCGACCGAGCGCCTCGCCTTGGGGCGCACCAGTCCTGTTTGTGCGGAAGAAGGATGGTTCACTATGTTTGTGTATCGACTATCGCGAACTAAACAAGGTGACCATCAAGAATAAGTATCCTTTGCCGAGAATTGATGACTTGTTCGATCAGTTGCAGGGAGCTGCGGTATTCTCGAAGATTTATTTGAGATCGGGGTACTATCAGCTCCGGGTGAGGGAGTCCGATGTGCCGAAAACAGCTTTTCGGACGAGATACGGACATTATGAGTTCGTAGTTATGCCTTTCGGGTTAACTAATGCGCCGGCGGTGTTCATGCAGTTGATGAACAAAGTCTTTATCGAGTATTTGGATAAGTGTGTCGTCGTCTTCATTGACGATATTCTTATTTACTCGAGGAACGAGGAGGAGCACGCCCATCATTTGCGAGTAGTGTTAGACATTTTGAGGACCGAGCAACTCTATCCGAAGTTCTCGAAATGTTAGTTTTGGCTGAAGGAAGTGATATTTTTAGGTCACGTGATTTCAGCCGAGGGAGTTCGTGTGGATCCGCAGAAGATAGAGGCAGTATTGGATTGGGCACCGCCTAAGAATGTGAAAGAGATACGTAGTTTCTTGGGTTTGGCTGGCTACTATCGTAGGTTCGTTGAGGGTTTCTCGAAACTAGCTCGGCCACTTACGCAGTTGCTCCAGAAATCCGAGAAGTTCATCTGGAATGATGAGAGACAGTCGAGTTTTGAGGAACTGAAGAAGCGTTTGACTTCAGCCCCGGTTTTGGCACTGCCATGTGGCAACGAGGGTTTTTCCGTTTATAGCGATGCTTCGGGTCAGGGTCTTGGGTGCGTATTGATGCAGCACGGCAAGACCATTGCCTATGCGTCGAGACAGTTGAGGCCGTATGAGCTGAACTACCCTACTCATGATTTGGAGTTAGCGGCAGTCGTTTTCGCGCTCAAGATTTGGCGTAATTATCTTTTCGGCTCTGCATGTCAGATTTTTACCGATCATAAAAGTCTGAAATACATATTTACTCAGCGGGAGTTGAATATGAGGCAGAGGAGGTGGTTAGAGCTGATTAAGGATTATGACCTCGAAATCCTTTATCATCCGGGCAAGGAGAACGTCGTGGTCGATGCCTTGAGTCGGAAACCGGTTGCGTTGCGAACACTTGAGACCCTTACGTCTCAGACTGAGCTTCGGCGGACTTTAATCGAGTTAGATGTTGAGGTTTTGTTGCCTGGAGCTGTCGGGCAACTTTGTGCTTTAAAGATTTCGTCGTCTTTGATCTATGAAATTAAGCTGAAACAGCCAGAGGATCCGATGATTACTCAAATCCGAGAGAACGTTCTTAAGGGAAAGTCTCCTGGGTTTGTGATTCATGAGGATGGTGTTTTGAGATTCCAGAGTCGGCTTTGTGTGCCGAACGACTCAGAGTTGAGACAGAGTATTTTGCGTGAGGCCCATGCTACACCTTACTCTGTTCATCCTGGTTCGAGTAAGATGTACAAGGACCTGAGAAGGAATTTCTGGTGGAATGAAATGAAGGAGGAGGTCGCACAGTTTGTAGCGAGATGTTTGACTTGTCAGCAGGTCAAAATCGAGCATAAGTGACCGACTGGGTTATTGCAGTCACTTCCCGTTCCGGAATGGAAATGGGAAGATATATCGATGGATTTCATTACGAGTTTGCCGAGATCGAGGTCGGTCATAAATATGGTCTGGGTAATTGTTGATCGTCTGACCAAGTCGGCACATTTTCTGGGCATCAAGGACACTTGGGGCCCAGAGAAGTTAGCTCGTGTGTTTATCGCGCAGATTGTGAGGCTTCACGGTACTCCGAAGTCTATTATTTCAGATCGTGATGGCCATTTTGTATCGCACTTCAGGCAGGCGGTGCATAAGGCGTTGGGTACCCATTTGCGTTTGAGTACCTCTTTTCATCCCCAGTCAGATGGACAGTCGTAACGCACTATCCAGACGTTCGAGGATTTGTTGCGTGCTTGTGCTCTCGATCGAGCAAAGGATCGGGAGGAGCATTTGCCATTAATCGAATTCACGTACAACAATAGTTGGCACACGTCGATTCGGATGGCACCGTATGAGGCACTTTATGGGCGGCGATGTCGATCTCCGATTTGTTGGAATGAGGCGTCCGATTTGGTCGGGACCGAGCCGGATGTCGTTTTAGAGACAAGGCGGAAGATAGAATTAATTCGGGAACGGATGTTGACTGCCCAGAGTCGACAAAAGTCGTATGCCGACGTCCGTCGTCGATCCTTGGAATTCGAGGTGGGAGACCACGTTTTGCTAAAGGTGTCGCCGACGAAGGGAGTTTTTCGTTTCAGGAAGAAAGGGAAGTTGAGTCCGAGATTTATTGGACCCTTTGAGATTCTCGAGCGAGTCGGTGGGTTGGCATACCGTTTGGCGTTACCGCCGGCCTTGAGTCATGTTCATAGAGTTTTTCATGTTTCCCAGCTGAGGAAATATGTCCCGGATCCTAGTCACGTCATCGATTATGGTGAGATTGATGTCGCCGAGGATATTACTTTTGAGGAGCGTCCTTTGAAGATTTTGGAGCATCATGAGAAACGACTGAGGCATAAGACCATCCCTTTGGTCAAAGTGCAGTGGTCGAGACACGGTGTCGAGGAGGAAACTTGGGAAACCAAGGATAGCATGCGTGCTAGGTACCCTGAGTTGTTTGTTTCTTAAGTTTCGGAACGAAACTTATTTTTAGAGGGGTAGAATGTAATATCCGCATTTTTCTTTCCCTTGTATTTTCATTTCCGGTGTATTTTTTCGATTGTAGTGACCCT
The DNA here is from genome assembly GCA_033398695.1 of Orobanche coerulescens. Classification (NCBI taxonomy): domain Eukaryota; kingdom Viridiplantae; phylum Streptophyta; class Magnoliopsida; order Lamiales; family Orobanchaceae; genus Orobanche; species Orobanche coerulescens. The sequence continues at coordinate 158,855,204 of CM065809.1, forward strand.
CGTGTATCTTTCCTGTCATCTATTGATCTGATTCTCGTTATTGTTGTGCGGAACCGCCGTTTCGGGGTTGCCGTGGATCCATTTCATGTTATTGGTTCCCAAATATCGATTCCTATTACTTTTATTTTCTTCCCGGGTCATTTTTCTTCATTTTAGGACCCAAGGGGAGTGTGGGCCGCGGCACAAGGATTGTGCGCCGCGGCACACACATTTTCTGGGCCGAGCGGCTCGACTGTGCCGCGGCACATGCCGATGGGGCCGCGCACATGCCGAGTCAAGGCTGCGGCACACCTGTCTGGCCGCGCACACTCGTGTGGCATCTTCGGCCAAACCCGTCTGTACCTTGTGCCGCGGCACATGCCGGGCGGACTGCGGCACACTGCCGAGCCCTGGGAGAAGTTTTTGGGCCTGTGCCGCGGCACACAATGCGGTAAACCCTATAATTGGGTGTGTTGAGCGAGATCAGCTCATTCTTTTCCTTTCCTTCACCTGCATACGAGAGAGAGAGAGGGATAACTTCTCATCATTCATCACTTGAGGGTTAATTTTCATCATTTTCATTCGATTGTGAAGCCCGGATAATCGATCTAACGCGTGTTCTACGGATCATAGTACTTGGATCTTCAAAGGTAATATCTCTTAGAACCCTATTTTTGGTTAATTTGGGGGTTTCGGGATTTTCGTCCGATTCATTCTGTTTTGTTGGTGGATCCATGATGAATATGATTAATCTTGTTGATACCATTAGTTTACCTACGGATTCATGGTATATTTTCATGGTTTTGCGAAATCGAGAGGGTTTGGTTGTGGTCTGCCCTCGTTGTTATTTTTTGTACGAATATACATGAATCGTAGGCGGGTTTCCGGGTGTATTCCATTTCCGTAATCGTTTAGAAGTGGTTGTGATTGTGTTATTCGAATCGTTAGGTTCATTTCCGCCGGTTTCTCGCGGTCGTGTTGATCCTTCATTCCCGTTCGTGTCACCGTCTTGTGATCGAGGCAAGTATCCTTATGAACTTACGATCTTGACATAGTAGTATTGTATGAGAAATTGTGTGTGTGTATACTCACTACGGGTTAGATCCGATGGGGTCTCGGTAGGGCTCCACGAAGCTGTGGAACCACGAGTTTGCTTTTAACCACTACGGGTTAGATCCGGCGGGGTCTCGGTAGGGATCCACGAAGCTGTGGGTCCGCGGTTAATTGTGCTGCATTTTACAAATGTGGTTTGATCTTTGGCATTTCCGGAAATGAGTGTTTTGGAACTATGTTTTCTTGATTGCATGCATTACTGTATGAGTAAGATGTAAGTTGTTCATTTGGTTACTTGTACTAGCATAATTGCTAACCCCTCTGGGGACCCGTTTGGGGAAATTCGTTTTATGAGTTTCAGGTCAGGTTCATCGAGACGAACGGGCGCTGGACCAGTATGCGGATGATGGCCGTGCGTGATGATTGTGCACGAGTGATGTCTTAGTGTCTTCTATCTTTTTATCTTTTGTGTTTTTTTTTACTAATAGAAGTACTCGAGTACTTAAGGATTCTTGTTTGTCCGAATTGTATTTTTGTCTTTTGTGTTTGTGTCGGATGATGATGTTATGATTGACCGGTTGAACCGGGTGGATTATTTGTTTGGCGTCTTGGTGACGAGGTGTTATTTTGTTGTTTCGGTGAGTCGATGAGTATGATGTTGTTCAGCCTGGTGGGTCCCAAATAGGGACTCACGGCGCTGTAATAAACCTCGGATATCCTGGGGGTGTTACACCCATGAAATGGCACCTCCCCCAAGCAAGAATACCCAACCATAAGTCGAGAAATGGTCCTCCAAGTTGTTTATCCAACTTGTATCCGAATGTCCTTCCAAAATCGAAGGATATCCCAAGTAACTCAAGCCATAATCCATGGTTCCCTTGAGGTACTTAAATACTCTATTCAAAGCTTGCCAATGTTGAGCACTAGGATTACTAGTGTATCTGCTCAATTTTCCCACAGCAAAAGCAATATCAGGCCTGGTACTTGTCATGGCATACATCAAGCTACCAATGGCCTTAGAGTATTCCAATTGTGAAATGGGAATGCCAGTGTTTGGCATTAATTTCACACTGGAGTCCATAGGAGTGCTGACGGGAGAACAATCACTGAAATTAAACCATTTGAGAATTTTCTCAATGTAATGACTTTGAGTCATTACTAAACCTAGGGGTGGGAAATAATACCGAAATACCGGAGTTACCGTACCGACAAATACCTAAAAAATACTGAATTATCGGTATACCGCAGGATATGGTACGGTATATTACCGTACCGGATATTTTTGGTACGGCAACGGTTTGAATATTTGCATACCGGCGGTATACCGTACCGTACCGAAATTACGATATACCGGTATATACCGCGGTACGGTATATACAGTAAACACGGTATATTACTAAATTCCATACCGTCACTTACAAAACCGATAACGTCACTTACATTAACTGCTTCCGTATGGTATATAAATTAAATTATCTTAATACTTAATATTAAGATAACGTTTATGATGGCTAAACCTAATTCACAAAGTCAAAGTGTCAAACTCACACCTAACACACCTCACACCTAACACACTAACATACCCTAAACACACTGCCTTCACTTCTGACTTCACGACTCTCACACCTCACGCAGTCACACTCACACACACACACTGTCTTCACTTTCAACATAACGGTGCGGCGGTGCTCTTTCACGGCGACGAAATCCTTTCCTTTCAAATTCCTTTCAATCTGAGGCTCTTTCACGACGAAGAGTCGATGATGAATATGCACGACGAGCTCTTTCACGGCGGATCAACCTGTACGCCGGAGCTCTTTCACGGCGGAGCTCTTTCACGATGGGCAGTCAGTCCGTGTTTTCATGGTGAGTTCGAGTTCTACTGTTCTAGTGTCTCTTAAATTTGTGGTGATTCTTATTTCTCAATCTTCAATTTATAGAGTTTGAATTTTGATTAAATATAATCCCTAATCTTAATCCCCATTTTTTATTTCTCTAACTTAGCTTCGAGTATAGAATAAATTTACAGTGTTTCTGCTTGCTTGTATAGAATAAATTTACAGTATAGATAAATCTTCAAGATTCTGGACAAAGCGTATCGTGATTTAGAAATGGACATGGGATGCGCAAAAGAAATAACAGGGAAGAGTCTATTTCTAGACCTCCTAATCTGCATGACATATGATTTCATAGGTAGGAATAAGATGCATCAGAAGACAAATTTTGACCCTTTTGATATTACTGATAACTGGTCCAGCATGAATAAGGAAGCAGTTAATGTTTATGAATTCTGAAGCTCTCTTTGAGAATAAATCTGAAGGGGTTTAGTAATCTGACTTGCTGCCAAAAGAAGGGGTTGATAATTTACAGGGATATTATCTATTTGTTAGCATAAAAAAATTGAGGGCTAATTAAACGAAATTCCAAGCGTTCATTGATAAGGTTAAAAAATACTTTGTAACTTTGTGGGCGGAGTACAAGGGAATAAATGATACCTTAGATATTGAGAGGAGTTGTGTCCAAATAGGGTGTAATGATGGAGATGGTAGAACTAGTACCGGTGGCGGTCTTTGGGATGAATTGTTTAATGATGTTCAAGCATAAAATGAAGAGGAACAACTTCAAGAGATATCCAATGAAATGGACAAGTACCTAGCCGATGAGATTGAAAAACGATCTAATCAATCTTTCAATGATTGCGAAGGATATTTTTGTAATTCCAAGTTCAACCGTTGCTAGTGAGTCCGATTTTAGTTTGGGAAAAAGAGTTGTGGATCTGTTTAGGAGTAGTTTGAGTCCTAAAATGGTAGAAGCTTTGGTGTGTACTAAAGATTGGTTAAGAGTAGAGTTCGACTTTCGTATGGATCCAACCGAAGATGACCTTATTTTATATAAGGAAATTGAAGAAATTGAAAAGAGTAAGAGTTTCTTTATTTAATTATGTGTAAATATAAATTATATTTCTTTAAGTATAATGTAATTTGATGCGTACTAATAATTTTATTTAATTTTGCAGCTGCAAATGCCGTTCAAGATCGTTCGTAGATTTGTACAAGCGTTAGTTGATTGTTCCAGGAGTTCTTTTGTTTACAAGCAGTGAGGTGTTGGTGCCTTGGTGGTATACCTCATGTTTACAAGCAGTGATTAGTTGGTTGATTGTTCCAGGGGTTATTTTGTTTACAAGCAGTGAGGTTCTTTAAGTGAAAGCTGAAACCATCTTTTTGTTTACAAGCAGAGCAGTGCAGTCACTCATGTTGTAATTTCTTATTGTAATGCGTTTGTTTTATGTTTCTGTGTAAGAGTTCTTTTTTATGTTTCATGGTGCCCTATTCAAATCGTGGATGTATGTTTTGTTTTGACTTTTGAGTATATCAACATGTCAATTCGGTACAGAACGGTATGACGGTAATTTCGGTATACCTTGAATATACAGTATGCCGAATTACCGTGTGTAATACCGAAAAACGGTACGGCAACGGTATATGCTATGTTTCATACCGATATCTCGGTATACCGAGTCTCGGTATGCCGAACCATTCGGTACGGTATCGGTATGTAATTTTATATAACGAAAGTTTCGGTACGGTATACGGTATAATTAAAATAAATCGGTACGGTACGGTATACCACCCCTAACTAAACCTTTGTTCACCCGCTTAATTCTTATTCCAAGAATTACATCAGCCTCTCCCAAGTCTTTCATAGAAAATTTAGATGACAACAATTTCTTAGTTTCATCTACTTGATTTTGGTCAGTACCGAAAATCAGCATGTCATATACATATAAGCAAATGATCACTCCAGCACTAGTAGTTTCATCAAATTTACTATAAATACATTTGTCACATTGGTTTAACTTAAAACCAGAGGACAAAATAACCTCATCAAACTTTTGATACCATTGTTTGGGTGCTTGCTTCAGCCCATACAATGATTTCACAAGTTTACATACCATATGCTCTTTACCGGGCATAATAAAACCTTCTGGTTATTTTATGTAAACTTCTTCATCAAGTTCACCATTCAAGAAGGCTGTCTTAACATCCATTTGATGGACAATCAGATTGTGAATACTTGCCAAGACAATTAACAATCTAATAGTAGAAATACGCGCCACCGGAGCATAAGTATCAAAATAGTCAACACCGGGTTTTTGTCTAAAACCTTGAATGACCAACCGGGCTTTAAACTTGTCAACAGTATCATTAACAGTCATTTTCCTTTTGAAAATCCATTTGCAACCAAGTGGTTTAGAACCCGGAGGCAAATCACACAACACCCACGTGTCATTTTCAAGAATTGATGACATTTCGTCATCAATAGCTTCCTTCCAAAAAACAACATCTCGAGACTCCATGGCCTCTTGAAAAGTTTTAGGATCCTCAATGCTGTAGCAATAACAGTATTGAAAACCAATTTCGTCCCTTGTCCCTTCTACCAAATAGAGTTGGAAGTCGGAACCGAAATTTTTCGCAATTCGGCCTCTTTTGCTTTTCCAAGGCTCTTGTGTTGTTGGTACAACAACACCATCTGAATTTCCTGGATTTTGCACTTCATTAGTGCCAAAAATCAGATCCTTAGGCCTTTGAATCGACGAAAAACGCATCTCATAAAAAATCGCATCCCGTGACTCGATAACGGTGTTAATCGATACCGAATCATTAGGTTCTATTACATAAAACCTATATGCCTTGGAATGTTCAGCATATCCAATGAATATACAATCTATTCCACATTCACCCAAAGTTTTCCTTTTGGGTTCGGTATGTTTTACAACTGCCCGACATCCCCAAACCCGAAAGTAGCTTAAATTCGGCTTTTTCTTGAACCAAAGTTCATATGGGACAGTTTTGTTCTTTTTATTTGGAACCCTATTCAGCAAATATCAGGCCGTTAACATGGCCCCTCCCCAGAATCCCTCACTCAATCCCGAGTAAGAAAGCATCGAGTTTACCATTTCTTTTAAAACTCGATTTTTGCGTTCGGCGATTCTATTTTGTTGGGGCGAGTAAGGTGCTGTGGTTTCATGAATGATACCCACTGATTGGAAGTATATGGATCCATATATTCACCTCCCCAATCAGTCCTAAGACATTTAACCGGATTGCTTAATTGCAATTCCACCTCAGTTTTGTATATTTTGAATTTATCCGAGGCTTCATCCTTAGAATGCAACAAATACACATAGCAAAACCGAGTACAGTCATCAATAAACGTGACAACATACTTTTTATTACTCAAGGAAGGAGTAGAGTAAAAATCACACAAGTCACTGTGTACAAGTTCCAAAATAGCCGAATTCCTAGTGACACTGGGAAAAGGCTGTTTTGTCACTTTTGTAAGCATGCATGTTTTACATTTTTCTAGATTCATGTCAAAGGCTGGAAGCAATCCATCTTTTAACATCTCATGCATCCTTCTAAAATTGACATGACCCAATCTAGCATGCCAAAGCATAGAGTCATCAATCTTAGAAGTAGAAGACACAAATGCAGCATTTTGAACAGTAATAGACTTATCTATAACATTCAAACGAAACATTCTATTATTCAAATATCCAAAGCCAATAAACATTCCACCTCGAGATAGGATGAACCTATCCGATTCAAAGACTTGTCTAAAACCATCAGAATTCAAACTACTACCACTAACTAGATTCTTTCGAATCTTAGGAACAAACAAAACATCAAAAAGTCTAATAGTCTTTCCAGAAGTAAATTCAAGACAAACGACACCGACACCACAAATAGGTATAAAAAAAGAATCGTCTCCCATTTTCAGCACCGATCCATCTTCAAGGGGTGTTAATGTTTCAAACCACCGTTTATCCTTGCATACATGGTTCGTTACCCCGGAGTCGATCCACCAAGAAACATCATCATACTGTACATTGAATGATTCTGGAATAAGTGGGACATAATAAACATAATTCTGTTTAGAATTATCAAGGTTGGTCAAGTACTGACCTCCTTTAATTTGGTCCTTAGACCCATGTCCACTTCCATTGGCTCCACTGTTTTCAGTACCATTGTTGCCTAGATTCACATGATAATCACGCTTGCAATGTCCCACCTTGTTTCACCTCCAACAAGTAATTACCTTATTCCTTTTGTTGGAGTTATTTGGGACATATTCTTGCTTACGTTTGCCATGTCCTTTGTTATTCGGGTTCCTTGGTTTGCTTTCAACCATATGAACCTTTGGTTTTATCAGATTTATCATTATCCCTTGCACGAAGAGATTCTTCAATGCGAAGATGACTAGCAAGTTGAACCAAAGACAGTTCCTTCTTTTGATGTTTTAGGTTATGTTTGAAATCTTTCCAGGATGGCGGAAGTTTGTCAATCACACTTGACACAGCAATGGATTCGTCCATGTTCATGTTGTGCAGTTTGAATTGACCCAAAATACGAAGGAGTTCATTGTATTGTTCTATGAGAGACCTTGAATTAACCATCTTATAAGCATTAAAATCGCTAACCAGAAACTTCTTACTCGAAGCATCCTCAGCGATGTATTTTGATTCAAGGGTGTCCCACAATTCCTTCGCACTCTTAGCATCACCATGGATATCGAATAAAGAATCAGACATACTGTTCAATATGTGACCTCTGCAGATGTAGTCATCGTTGTCCCACTTGCTACTCTTCCTGGTTTCCTCCAATGTCTCGTTCTCTGGGAGTACTCAGCACATACGCCGCCTTCAGAGTAGTCAGCATGAAGTGCATCTTCTTCTGCCAGCGCCTGAAATCGTTGCCTTTGAACTTGTCAAGTTTGTTGAACTTTGTAGTCATCTCGCGGATTGATTCAGCCATCTCCAGAAGACAGAAAATATCAGTTCGATTGTTGGGGTATAAAGGTTTATTATGGAGATCCGGATTTCCAATGGATCATGTAAACGCGTTCCGAACTGATATTTCTACCCTATGTCCGGGTTACAAGAAATTCAACCTAGGATAATCCAATGGAACACTTACAAATCTAGGCACAGAAACGTAAGCCAAATTGCTAGAGAAATTCTGTGTTAATCAGAAAGAGAGAGAGCTCAGAAAAGGGTGTCTCTAAGACTCAATAGGAGAGCCGTATTTATACATGTCGAATTAGGGTTACATTAGGTCGATTTTTAGGGTTTACGAGAGCGTCGCCGTCATTAGTGATCCGAAATTAGGGTTTGACAGATGGTTTACCAAAATTGATGAAATTAGTCAATTTTACCATAGCCTCCCTCTAAAATTCGGAAATATCACTAAATCCCCAGTCTAAATTTCCGAAGACCTTTTGGGGCGCTGCCCCAAACCTCGCGAGGGCTCTGCCCCTCGACCCCGCCCGCTGAACGGTCACCGCCAGGGGCTCTGCCCCATGGACCCCGCTAGGGGCGCTGCCCCCGGACCCCCGACATTTGTGTTGGGATTCCGAAACTAAAACGAAATACGCAGCGGAAAATAAAAACGAATCCCAAACAGGAACGATCAAGTAACGTATATACGAAAATATAAATACGAAGATAAAAATCATACCCTTGAAGCCTTTGAAATAAATCTTCGTAAATATAGATGACGATCACGAACTCCGTCCCGAACACGAAATCCCTTCATTCCAAGCACCGAAAATTCGAAGCCTCTACTCACACGCGTCGAAAGTTGCCCGGAAAAATTCGATAGTAATCCGTTCTCCAAGAATACGGCTAGAAATTACTATAGGAATTTATATCTCAATTTTTTTTTTAACTATTATATCATCTCAAAGATGAAAATATAAAAAAAAATATATATCTCCTCCTTGTTAATGCTCTCGGCAGGCAACATTTTATTGGCATGAAAGATGAGTTATATATACTACTCCTTTCATCATGTGTGTATTATAATGTGATGATATATATATATATATATATATTATAAAGGAATAATTATTCCTTTACAACTATCATTCACAATCATATGGGAATCTCAACTCTAAGTGAGTTCCCACACACATGCAAGATCATGCCATGCCAAGAGGGGTGGGCGGCTACAAGGAAGTTTCCTAAAAAACGAGCCGAGCCACTCGGCTCGTGTATCGGACGTTCATCAAACGACTCCGTTAAATACACTCCGTTTAATCATCAATGTATTTATAGTAATTAATTAATCTAATTAATTAATTATATCAAATACAAATATATTTCTCTAAGAAATATAATTTATGAATTAAATTAATTACCTGATAACTTAATTTTAATTCATAAGACCGCTATTTGATTTATCCAATAAATCATAATTAGATATCCAATATCTAATATTAATAGAGAGATAATAAATTCACATTTATCCGTCAACGCTCCTGATGCGCGACTCCGTAGGTCCGTATCACCCGGCATTGGGAGGAACCAATGAGTGCGGGCAGCACTTAGCCAGCCTAGCGGGCCGCACTGTAAACCCCGACTGAGAACGAATGAAGGGATCATTCAAGAACCATTATGTCGTGAATACTATATACGTATAGACCCTTCATCAGATGTCCCGGTCAAGTCTTCGGGTCACGGTAAAGTCAAACCCTACTGTTGACTAAACTCTATACATGTGTTAATGCAAATCAAGACCGACTGATTAATAGTGTATCTAATACGACTATATCAGAATGCTTTGGCCAAAGACTCATGATCTTATTTGCCATTAACCGTATAGGACATACGCCTGCTCACTAACAGGAGATAGAATCCTTTCTTGGCATACAAGAAAGATCGCTACTGCCCGTATAGTCCGCACTTCGAGGTCGACTCAAGAATTAAGCAAATGAGTCTAATGCTCTAATGACAAACTAAACGTCACGGGCACATCTTCTCGAATCCTCAAGTCAAAGGTCCACGTATACTATCACAACCTTTTGATTCGTCATCGACTCTCCGAGAGTGAATACCGTGTGACTGAATCGAGTATGAGTTGTGTTCGAGTATACTGGTCCCACCAATATACTTTATAACTATGCTATCAAGACGTGCACACGTCCTAGCATCAGTTATACAAGTCTTATTAAAACTTAATGCCCATTTAAGTTTATTGACTTGCGAATGATTTACGTAAATAAACTTTAAACACTTCCAGTACATTTTCTCTTATCCCATAACGAGAATGGAATGTTCAGTTTATTTACATGGACTTCACTTCAATGTTTACCAAGTCAAGAATGCAATTGAAATACAATAAATAGTGAATGAATCGAATTGCCTTTTTATTATTTATTCCATAATTACAAGTACAATGTCCCTACTCTCTCATCCCCTGAGTGGCATTCGAGGGCATATTCCTAACAATCTCCCACTTGCACTCAATGCCACACATCATGATATCCAATACCCATGTTCTTCAGATGTCTTTCTAAGACGGCCTGAGATAATGGCTTAGTCAGCAGGTCAGAGACATTGTCTGCTGAGTCTACTCTTTGCAATGAAACATATCATTTTTCCACCATCTCTCGAACGATGTGGTACTTTCTCTCTATATGATTGGTGTTGTGGTGAGCCCTCGGCTCCTTGGCTTGGGCGACAGCTCCATCATTATCACAGAATAGTGATATAGGCAACTCCGCGTTAGGCACCACTTGAAGTTCTTGTATAAACTTCTGCATCCAAAATGCTTCTTTGCTAGCCTCTAAGGCAGCTTGATACTCTGCTTGGCAGGTGGAATCTGCAGTAGCAGTTTGCCTGGAGCTTCTCCAAGATACTGCTCCTCCATTGAGAGTAAATAAATACCCAGATGTTGACTTAGAGTCGTCATTGTCTCCTTGAAAATCAGAATCGGTGAATCCAATCACCTTCAGTTCTCCACCACCGTAAGTAAGAACCAAATCCCTAGTTCTTCTTAAGTACTTAAGAATGTTCTTTACAGCGGTCCAATGTTCCCTTCCCGGGTTTGCTTGAAATCGACTTACCATACTCACAGCATAGGCTAAGTCTGGTCTCGTACACAACATAGCGTACATGAGGCTACCTACTGCCGAGGCATAGGGTACCTTACTCATCTCTATCTTATCTTCCTCACTTTGAGGACACATTTTCGTGGTGAGATGAATTCCATGTCGCATGGGAAGGAAACCTCTTTTAGATTCAACCATCTTGAATCTTCTCAGGATTTTATCTATATAGAGAGCTTGGGAAAGTCCTATCATTCTTCGCGGTCTATCTCAGTAAAGACGAATCCCTAGAATATAGGAAGCTTCTCCCAAGTCTTTCATGGAGAATGTTTTAGAAAGCCAAGCTTTCACAGTGCTGAGCATTGCTATGTTATTTCCTATAAGTAGAATATCATCTACATATAGTACTAAGAACGCAATGTTGCTCCCACTGACCTTTTTGTAAACACATGGTTCCTCTTCATTTCGTACGAAGTCAAAGTCCTTGACTGCTTCATCAAATCGAAGGTTCCAACTCCGAGAAGCTTGCTTTAGCCCATAAATTGCTCGTTGCAGCTTACATACCTTATGAATATTAGCTTTGGATACAAAACCCTTAGACTGTTCCATGTAGATTTCCTCCTCGAGGTATCCATTTAGAAAAGCCGTTTTGACGTCCATTTGCCATATTTCATAATCATAATAGGCAGCAATGGCAAGCATTATGCGAATCGACTTTATCATAGCTACGGGCGAGAAGGTATCATGATAATCGATTCCTTCCCTTTGGGTATAACCCTTTGCCACAAGCCTGGCCTTATAGGCATCAACCTTGCCATCCCCATCAGTCTTTCTCTTATAGATTCATTTATTTCCAATAGTCCTCATGCCAGTTGGAAGATCTACTAGAGTCCAGACCTGATTGGTATGCATCGAGTCTATCTCAGCTTCCATTGCTTCTTGCCATTTATCGGAGTCTACATCCACTATTGCTTGGTCATAGGTGACAGGGTCATTTTCACTGCTATCATGTGTGTCGTGGAGACCCAGTTCCTTGACATGTGTATAGCCATACCTCTCAGGTAAGTGAGATACCCTATCAGACCTTCGAAGTGGAGGTTGTGTTACAATAGGTTCGGTTCTTGATCCCTGATCAGATGTCTCCTTAGGACTTTCATTATGCTCTTCCAAAGAGATATTTCTACCCGAGCCACCTTCCTGAATAAATTCATCCTCAAGGAAGTGCGCTTGTAATGCCACAACGACCCTATGGTCTTCTGGCATGTAGAATAGATAACCCATCGAGTCCTTTGGGTATCCTATGAAATGTCCTTTTTTGGACCTCGCTTCCAGTTTGTCCACTTTAGCCTTTTTGACATAGGCTGGACATCCCCAAATCCTTATGTGATTAAGGCTTGGTTTCTTACCCTTCCACATCTCATGCGGAGTGATAGGGACAGATTTGGAAGGACATCTATTAAGGATATAGGCAGCGGTTAGTAAGGCATACCCCCACAGGTAAATAGGTAAATCAGTGTAATTTAACATGGAGCGAACCATGTCCAACAAAGTCCGATTTCTCCTTTCTGAAACACCATTTAACTGTGGGGTTCCTGGAGGCGTGAATTGTGAAACTATTCCATGTTCCTTAAGGAACTCATCAAACTTTGTGCTCATATATTCACCACCTCGGTCCGACCGAAGTGCTTTGATATGACATCCAGTTTGTTTTTCAACTAGGGCCTTAAATTCTTTGAATTTAGCAAAGGCTTCGGATTTATGTTTCATTAAGTACACAATCCCATACCTAGTATGATCATCTGTGAACGTTATAAAATATTGATATCCGTCTCGGGCTACTTTTAAAGCACCACAAACATCGGTATGCACCAATCCAAGTTTATCGGCAGCCCTTTCAAAAGTCCCTGTGAAGGGGAACTTAGTCATTTTGCCTCTAAGGCAAGATTCACAAGTTGGATAGGGTTCTACACCCAATGGACTTAAAAGTCCATCTTTCTCCATTTTATGAACCTTGGTTTGACCAACATGATCAAGTCTAAGGTGCCATTTAAGAGCTTGATTAGTATTTTGCCTACCACGTTTCCTAGTTATAGTGTTCACTGCTGTTTTATTTTGCATGTTCAGATGATATAAACCATTCAACAATGTAGCTGTGCCAACCAATTTATTTCGAAAATAAATTTTACAACTGCCATTGCCAATGAAGAAACAAAATCCTTTCCGGTCCAAGACTGGAATGGATACAATATTTTTATGCCCCTTGGGCAAAACAAGTACTTCATCTAATGTCAAAATAAAACCGGATTCTAAACCCAGAAGGATTGATCCAATATCGGTTGCCTCGACACTTTGTCCGCTTCCAACAGTGATCATTATTTCCCCAGCTTCAAGTTTTCTACTTCGTTCCAGATCCTGATTCATAGTACAAATGTGAGAAGTGGCAGCTGAATCCAGAATCCATGAAGCAGAATATACAGTAACGGAACAATTAGTTTCAAAAACAAAAAGTTCCGTACCTGATGCGCCATTAATCTTGGGACAAGTCCTTCGCCAGTGGACCAGCTCACCGCATTCAAGGCATTTGTCCGTAGGTTTTGGACCGCCTACCTTTTGAACCTTTCGGGCCTTGCCCTTTCCTTTTTGCACCCCTTTCTTGGGTTTGTACTGCTCATAGGTCTTTTTATTCTTGTTCTTGGACCTCCGAGGCCCAGAAGAAATCACAAGAGCAGCCTCTCTCGGTTTAGTATTCATGTTAGACTGCGCCGTCACCAGTTTATTCATTAGCCCAGCTAATGTGCATGAAATTTCATTACAGTTGAAATTCACTACAAACTGCGTGAAAGAGTCAGGGAGAGATTGAAGGATGAGATCAATTTGAAGGGATAAATCTATATTAAAGTTGAGCACCTCGAGCCTCTCAATCATAGAGATCATCTTGAGGACGTGGTCTCCCACTTTCTCTCCTTCTTTCATCCTAGCACTGAATAACTGCTTCGATATCTCATATCTAGCAGTCCTACTGTGCTCTTCATAAAGTTCGGTCAAGTGTGCGAGAATTTGCCTAGCAGAAGTCATTTTCTCGTGCGCTCTCTACAGCTCATTAGTCATTGAGCCCATCATAAAGCCACGGATTAGCACGTCATCCTTGACCCATTTTTCATGGACGTCAATGTCTTCCTGATTACCTCTAGTCCGGATTGGAGTCGGTGGAATGTCCGCCTCCAAGACGTATCCCAGAGACTCCATACTGAGTACAATCATCAGATTCCGCAACCAGTCAACAAAGTTGGGTCCAGTTAGGAGATTCTTTTCAAGTAGTATTGCAAGTGGGGTTTTAGCCATTTTAGAGAGATTTAATTTCGTTTTCTGCAAAGATTTAGACAAGATTAAATTAGTGACTTGTTTAATTATGACCGAGTATAGAATTTAAGGGCTTGTATAATTCTTGTCTCGGCTCCCACTAATTTTATTGGAATTATACACTCCCATGTTATAATCCGGAAATCATGGTTAGATCGAATTCTTAGTGGTGATCAAGTTCTTTACAAATTTTTAACAGACGCAACCTATTAGGTTTCTTGTCAATTAATTTCTGTAAAGTGGTGTCTAACACCAACCCGTCTAACGGATGATTTGATCTTCTTTTACCCCTAGTCTTCATGCCCTCAACCTATCAGGTTTCTTGGCAATCCAGACTATCTAAGTTGTTGACCATCAACGTCTATCAGTTTGACTATTGAATCTCACCCGGCAACCTATCAGGTTTCTAGGGGCGAAATTTATCACCAACCGAAGGCATCTAATGCACTCAAGAATTTTTCAACCTCTACCAAATGTACTACCCCGATAACTCGGAAGCATAGCACACCAGCTCGGGTATCAATTTTCTACGAGTTTGATGGAGGGTAGGAAACCTCGTAACCTTTTTCAAACTTAGTCTGTTTGTAGTCGGGAGAATTTCGCGATTAATGTTACAATTTGCACATTAATTCAATTATACGCGCATTTGTTGGTTTGTCAATCATTCAAAATGAAAAACAGAAAATAGTAACCTAGTTACTACCAACATATAGCTCATGGACCTAATTCCTAAGTACTGGGCCAAGCGAATGACCCAATAAATAAAAAAAACAGTCTTCGATTCTTCGTCTTCTCGGTCGGTTGTCTTCGGTCTTCGTCATACCCAAAATAATAATTACATCATTGAAAAATTGCATCCTATACAAGTTTTTCTAGTAAATATAAATAGGCTCAAAACGGCCTTTACAACCCAATCGAATCGAACAAATCAAAAACTAAGTCCACGAACTATACCACCATCACATAAGGATTCCATACAACATGTAGTGGCAACGAAATTAAACAATTAATTTTAATATAAATTAATCTAATTAATCTATAAATTAATCTATTCAAATTCTATTATATTAATCCAATTAATATAAAGTGGCATTAAAATTAAATAATCAATTAATATATTAATCCAATCAATATAAAATTAATCTATTCAATTTTAATGGTATTAATCCAATTAATACTAATAATCGTCATTTTAATTCGTTCGAAGTAATCTAGCCAAAATAATATTCTCGTTTAATTTATTTCCCTTAACACACAAAAAAAATATACCAAATATTAATTTAGTCAAATTAAAATTCAATTAAATTTCTGGAAATAATTACAACGAAATATAAACTTAAAACGGAGTCCCGGACAATCCGGTATTAGGTCCAGCCCGCGGCCCGATTCAAAATCGGGCCAAAACCCAAGAGGTATCTGGCCGAGCCACTGCTCGGCAGCCTGGCTGAGTCCTGCTCGGCAGGCAGGCAGCCTATCGGCAGCCTTGGCCGAGACATGGCCGAGTATGCTCGGCAGCCTAGGCAGGCAGCCCAGGCAGTGCTGACGGCACCACTGCCGGCAGCCCCGTTTCTTCGTTTTTCGGCTCGTTTTCAAAAACGTGATGCTACAACGAACAATTTAAAAATCTACGATTATACCAAACATGATACTAAATCATAATCATCATCCAAAAGCATTCAAAATGCACAAAAAATCGTATATACGGTATCATTGACCTCGCTCCGATACCACTGTTGGGATTCCCAAACTAAAACGAAATACGCAGCGGAAAATAAAAACGAATCCAACGATCAAGTAACGTATATACGAAAATATAAATACGAAGATAAAAATCATACCCTTGAAGCATTTGAAATAAATCTTCGTAAATATGGATGACGATCACGAACTCCGTCCCGAACACGAAATTCCTTCGTTCCAAGCACCGAAAATTCGAAGCCTCTACCTCACACGCGTCGGAAGTTGCCCGGAAAAATTCGATAGTAATCTGTTCTCCAAAAACACGGCTAGAAATTACTATAGGAATTTATATCTCAATTTTTTTTAACTATTATATCATCTCAAAGATGAAAATATAAAAAAAAATATATCTCTCCTCCTTGTTAATGCTCTCGGCAGGCAGCATTTTATTGGCATGAAAGATGAGTTATATATACTACTCCTTTCATCATGTGTGTATTATAATGTGATGATATATATATATATATATATATTATAAAGGAATAATTATTCCTTTACAACTATCATTCACAATCATATGGGAATCTCAACTCTAAGTGAGTTCCCACACACATGCAAGATCATGCCATGCCAAGAGGGGTGGGCGGCTACAAGGAAGTTTCCTAAAAAACAAGCCGAGTCACTCGGCTCGTGTATCGGACGTTCGTCAAACGACTCCGTTAAATACACTCCGTTTAATCATCAATGTATTTATAGTAATTAATTAATCTAATTAATTAATTATATCAAATACAAATATATTTCTCTAAGAAATATAATTTATGAATTAAATTAATTACCTGATAACTTAATTTTAATTCATAAGACCGCTATTTGATTTATCCAATAAATCATAATTAGATATCCAATATCTAATATTAATAGAGAGATAATAAATTCACATTTATCCGTCAACGCTCCTGATGCGCGACTCCGTAGGTCCGTCTCAGCCGGCATTGGGAGGAACCAATGAGTGCGGGCGGACTTAGCCACTTAGCGGGCGCATCAGAATCCCGGCGAGAACGAATGAAGGGATCATTCAAGAACCATTATGTCGTGAATACTATATACGTATAGACCCTTCATCGATGTCCCGTCAAGTCTTGGTCACGGTAAAGTCAAACCCTCTTGTTGACTAAACTCTATACATGTGTTAATGCAAATCAAGACCGACTGATTAATAGTGTATCTAATACGACTATATCGTAATGCTTTGGCCAAAGACTCATGATCTTATTTGCCATTAACCGTATAGACATACGCCGCTCACTAACAGAGATAGAATCCTTTCTTGGCATACAAGAAAGATCGCTACCGCCCGTATAGTCGCACTTTGAGGTCGACTCAAGAATTAAGCAAATGAGTCTAAGCTGCTCTAATGACAAACTAAACGTCACAGGCATCTTCTACTCAATCCTCAAGTCAAAGGTCACGATACTATCACAACCTTTTGATTCGTCATCGACTCTCCGAGAGTGAATACCGTGTGATCAATCGAGTATGAGTCGTGTTCGAGTATCTGGTCCCACCAATATACTTTATAACTATCTTTATCAAGACGTGCACACGTCTGGCATCGATTATACAAGACTTATTAAAACTTAATGCCCATTTAAGTTTATTGACTTGCGAACGATTTACGTAAATAAACTTTAAACACTTCCAGTATATTTTCTCTTATCCCATAACGAGAATGGAATGTTCAGTTTATTTACATGGACTTCACTTCAATGTTTACCAAGTCAAGAATGCAATTGAAATACAATAAATAGTGAATGAATCGAATTGCCTTTTTATTATTTATTCCATAATTACAAGTACAATGTCCCTACTCTCTCATCCCCTGAGTGGCATTCGAGGACATATTCCTAACAATTTGGCCGTACCGGCTTATAATTCGATCTTATACATGTGTGCACTCCGCACATACCCGAACATATATTAGAATAGAAATTATAAACCCCTTAGCTCATATATTAGTTCCAATTACACAAAATGAATGGTGACACTAAAATCACCAACAATGTGTTGGGTGATGAGTGATTAGATGATGGAGAATGAGTAGAAGGAAAGGAGGAGTTGAAAATTGTGGTGGGATAAAAGGAAGATGTGAAGCTACAAGAGGTGGCGTGGGAGTTTGTATGTCATTCGATAAAATGGTAGTGTACGGGAATTCTTGTTCATCGTAATCAATTGCTCGTGGTATAAAAATCCTGCCAGTGGGACTACGACACTTATAGCCTTTATACGAAGGATTATAACCAATGAAAAGACATGTAGTGGATCTAAAATGAACTCTGTAATTGTTATATAGCCTGAGGAATGGAAAACAAGCACACCCGAAGGTTTTGAGGAGAGTATAATTTGGATGCTGATGAAATAATTTTTCATGAGTATAGATTTTGCCAATAACTGGAGTGTGAATTTGATTTATGAGAAACGCCACATTATAGAAGGCACTCCACCAGAATTTTAAGGCATAGAGACTTGTACAAGTAGCACCAATGTGTTGATGTTGTCTTTCAGCTGTGCCATGCATGAGGGCCTGGATATCTAAAATAAATGCCTATCTTAGTAAAAAGGGATCTGGGAACAAAGAACAAAGTTGGAAGATGGAGATGTTTGTTGTGATGTACACTGGGAAGGACTGCAGAATCAAGATGTGAAACAAAAGTCGGGGTACCATTTTAAAGGGTTCGGATGCAGTGCGATAAGATGCAGACTACGATGTCTGGGAATCGCGTCGGATTACACACGCGCACACACACACACCCGTGCGGGTGTGTGTGATCCAATGGTGGGGTGCAACACTGCATGGTGCTGTACTGCACCAGATCCCCTCTCCATTTTCAACTAGTAAGAAGTCTTTACCTCGATAAAGGGACTGAATTCCGAGATTCTCATTATTTGATGAGTGGCTCCATTGTCTAAGTATCACTGATTGACAAAGTTTGGAGATGCTGACACTACAAGAAATTTACAAAATATCGACGGATTTTTGCCGTAGCCAAGTACCGAGGGGTTGCCGATGAATTACTAACCAAAATCAAATCAAATCAAACTAAACATACCCAGTGTATCCCGCTCAGAGCAGGGTCTGGGGAGGGTAATATGTACGCAGACCATGCCCCTACTTTTTACGGTAGGGAGGCTGTTTCCGTGAAGACCCCCAGATTAGTGCACAACAAAGTATTGCATGATATATACAAAGAAGCATATGATATGAAAAAGCTCAAGACCATACCTGCGCCCATGGCTTAATTCACATGAGACTTACCTAAGGGGACTTTGGCAACTGCACTCTCGATGAACGCTGCTCTAACAGAAAAGAGGTTGACGCTGCTCTAACGATGAATTACTAACCAAAATTGATATATTTATTAATTAAAAAATTAAATAAATTTACTAAGAAATTACTGACGGATCACTCACAAAGTTTCCCGATAAAAATACTTTGGTTGGTAAATGTTAGGGAAATTGTACGCTAAAACTTAGCGTCGGTTGGAAATTAGTATTCTCGTGATATGTCTTACCTATCACAAATATTCAATCAATCAACATGACCCGCTCTTATTATTGCATAACTCACAAACTTCATTTGTTTGGTCCATACACACATACATAGTAGAGTTCCTTCACAAAATTTCCAACGATTTAAAATTCACCATGTCACACGAAGTGTTGGTATTCCGGAGATACTTGTTCGACCGACTAGACTCATACAACCTAACATAACCCGACAATCTAGGTTTCCACAACCTAAACTCTGATACCATATTTTGTAACACTGAAAACATTTGAGGCGAACTACAGCGCCACGAATCCTCTCACTAGAGTTCACCAGATTATACTCAAAACTACACTAGAACTCTCATACATCTAATATCGTTGAGGATTCCCTTTACTTCCGCGTCGCCCTGCGATTGCTCATCAAATCCACATGAACCTGAACGTATGAGTTACATTCACGCCCAAAAAAATTAACAATTGAAATTTACTAGTGCAAGTACAATAATCATCAAATAAAATAAAAATTATAATAATTGGAACATTTTCAAAATAATTCACATTAATGTTCAGAAATATCATAATTATTTCAAATCATCAAAAACAACAAATAAAAAACACTCGGTATCTTTCTTAAGTCATCAACACCCTTGGTATAAATTACAAACCACAAACCCCCTTTTTTACTTCTTCTTCTCTCTCTCACTGTTGAACTTGGCTTATTTACATCGACCCAATCTCCCCCAAGATTTTCACTCTTCAACATCTTCTTCTTCCCCAGTTTCTTCTAAATTACTCCTGTCGTCACTAAATTATTCAAAAACTCCGTTAATTCCGAAGTCGCTGTCTAGTGCTAATTATCACAAATATGCAGAGCTCATTCGTTGTATTCAACACCAAACCGGTTTTAGCCGCGATTCATGCCAATAATTGTTATCATCATAGTAAAGACAACTCTAATTTTTCTCTGCTTACTGCTAACTTTAATTTGGTGCAATCGAAAAACCCCATTACTTTGCGCCAGCATAGTTGCACGCGCAGCCGCGCGCGTCCTGTCAGCAGTAAGGTATATTATGTTCCTGTTGGGAATTTTGTTTTGTTTCAGTCCTTTCTTGTGCTGCCTCCTTTTTTTTCGCCCTTTTTAAATTTGTTGTTCGGATAGTATATTATACCGTTGGACATTGGAGTGTAATTTGGTATGCTTTAATTTATTCATATGGAGTAAGTTTGAATCTATGGAGTAATTGGTTAGTTAAGCTCTAAATATGGTTTATAATTTTGTAACTTGTATGGTTACTTGTTATCTTTGTTAAATTGTAATTGCTTTAGCAGTTTTTTTTTGGTGCGATAGCAATCTATAGCCGCCAAACGGTTTGCCTATAGTATTTCCATGTAGAGTGTGATTGCCTGGAAATTTGATTTAAGTTGGCAAAAATTTATATATAGTTGGATTCATCTTCCACTGGAGTTCATCTTGGAGTATTAGACTCATGTAGAAAGACGGAGGAGTTAGAATGCTGAAATTACTCAAGTCTTACTTGCTTACCTTGTAAAATAGAAGTGCACCTATTAAATTTTGTGTAAAGCACATCCCCATGTGTGTGTCTGTGTTTCGGAACCTTGACATCATAACTTTTGAGACTGGTGCTGGAAAATGCAAAAGATTTAAACTGGCGGAACGAGGTTCTTGTTTAGTAGAGGTTATTGCTATTAAAGCACAGGCCTCGGCACTCATAAAGATTCCTGTTTTAAATCTTTACGTCATTTCTTCATGTTGTAGCAACTAGCAACTACCTCGTTGCTTGTAGGATAAGGCCACATGCATTTGCACTCTTTATCCCACAAAAAGTAGTGAAAGACCGTGATTGGGTAGACCCTTTCTATTGAAGGCTCCTAATTACGGACCAGTGAGGTGAAAAGACACAATGTGTGCATTATGTCTGACCATAAATCTCTGGAAGTGTCAGATCTCCAAGATGTTGGTACTAAAATGAATAATATTGAATTTTTAGAGGTCAGGATTTATGATATTGCTTTTGTCAGCTTTTGTATCAATACATT
The DNA here is from genome assembly GCA_033398695.1 of Orobanche coerulescens. Lineage (NCBI taxonomy): Eukaryota > Viridiplantae > Streptophyta > Magnoliopsida > Lamiales > Orobanchaceae > Orobanche > Orobanche coerulescens. Next base: position 158,876,771 of record CM065809.1, read on the forward strand.
TGCTCATTTGGTGTTCAAGGAAACCTCTGTTTTCTGACTTGCATAACATAATTTTTTATTGTTATCTTATTACTAACTCTAGTTCCTGCTCATTGATATCTGCTGCAGAATACGTGGAGAAGATTTCCTTCTGAGTTCAATGAGTTAAAACCACAATTGCAGTTGCTATATAAGTGTCACCAAGTGTCCTGTTTCCATTCGTACAAAAGAAAGCATATTGGTGCGAAGAGATTCGCCTCTGGAGTCTTTGTTGACAACTCTACCTTTCATCTGCCAAAGCACAAACTTGATAACGCTAAAGTAAGAAGTCAGTAAAAATTACCAGTTCTTTGTTTTACGGTGTATTCTTGGAGACATGATCTTCAGGCAGTCACTTGACCACCATGTTATTCTAATGAAAATTGTGATGTCTCAGTTTGACATATTTTTTATGGTTAAGTCGGTCGTGACATGATTTGATGATTGTCAATTATTGTTTGGCTAGTGATAGGTTATATATATTATCTCCCATATAATTCTATGACAGAGATTATTCTTCTTTTCTAGCCCATTTTACATATGTAATATTATATTATTACTATTATTATTCTCAAATACCAGAGGATTATTCTTCATTCATGTTACATGAAAGCAAAATATTGCATTCTCCAACACTCCTTTATGGAAGCATTGTTGTACTTCTTTCAGGCTTTTTGTTTGAGGGGAGGACTATCCAGTTATGAGGAGACTGGAGAGAAATAAATAATTACATGATTTACCAACACTGCAAATTGATCTCCACTCACCCAAATGCAATAGCTTCATACTTGTGATTCCATTCATTTTCCTTAAAACAAGATGGTGGCGTTTTAGTTGCTTTTGGTTAGCATTTTATGATTATTGCTTTTGTTGACGCGGCTTTATGTTCTGATGCTTATGTCTCGAATATATGTTATATTAATATTTAATAGTTTAATATTGTTTACGTGCTCTATAGCAGTCATCAAAACCAACAAATATCGTGTTTGATTCATAATTTCAAGAAGTTCCATCATTTATCTGTTACAAATCTAAATTGACTTTATTTGTTTCGTTCTGCCAGTTTGATCTTCATGTTAGACAAATTGATGTTCCACGTGCCACCGTGGGATCTGAAGAGCCACATGCAGTAAGTACAACCTGGCCTGATATTGTTACTGAGAAACAGGGTTTGCATTCGTTAGACTCAGAAATAGAGAGAACAGAGTTGGAGAACTTTTTGAAACTCGAGCTTCCTTCGCACCCGAAATTGCACAGGGGACAACTGAAAAATGGGCTCCGCTATCTCATTATGCCAAACAAAGTCCCTCCTAATAGGTTGGTTCTTTAGCATTTAACTCTCCGTCACTGGGGCATGATAAATGCATTTTTAAATTGTTGTAAATCATATAGTAACATGATTTTCTGGATAGGATAGGTAGGTAGGTCTTTCTTGTTCATTTCTAAATTGTAGCACTGTACTGCTCTTAAAGAACATGCGAGACATAGTCTCTTGCCCATATGGTGCCAGCACTTAATGAATTTATTTTTCATTTTCTGTTTTCAGTTCACGAGTAGAGTCAGAGCTAACTCATTCACTTTCAGACCTCACTGAATTTATAACATCTGAAGGTGGAGATGGGATGTATTTTCTTTACACATACATACACACTATATTGAAAATACAAATTTATGAAGCTTTTGAAGTGAATAGTTATTTTGCTTACTTTTAAATGTAGAAATTCTGAATTTGTCTTTTAACTACTGTGAAAAGTCATTCTAGTTTTTGAGACAAACATTTACCATCCCCCATTGGCGATACAGGTGTTACAGTTTGAAGAAAAAAGCATATCTTCATCCTCATCTGTGTCCTCTGTTTTTGAAATATAGGTTTGAAGCTCACATGGAAGTTCACGTGGGGTCAATTGATGAGGAAGATGATGAACAAGGAATTGCTCATATGATTGAACATGTTGCATTTCTTGGAAGTAAGAAACGTGAGAAACTTTTGGGGACTGGGTCAAGATCTAATGCTTACACAGATTTTCATCATACTGTGTTTCATATCCATTCACCCACCAATGCAAAGGTTTGTGATGTTCTCATCTTTTGCTTTTAAGCTGTGCTGAAACTTATGTTTGTGTCTCCCTTTAAGTTTGTTGATTGACCTTTTCTAGTTTGCATTATGCACCTTTTTTTATGTGGAAAAGATGATCAAGCTTGGATGAAGTTGTGATGTGAACTGTAGAACAACCGTGCATACGGCACTTCAACAGAACACCTGTTTATCTAAAACTTGTGAAAACCATAACTCGTTGCTTAGCGAAGCAAGAATCATGGTATTATGAAGACGGGATGAGTCGATTTTGCAAGTTGCAACACTAATTAATATCTCAATGTTCTTGAAGCACTTGGAAAACACACAATGTACGAGAGAATAATTTTCATTGATCAAAAACTGTCATAATTCGAGTATTAAGCACCCCTTATATAGTAGGGTGAAAGCTGGTCAAGAAAGGAGCCCAAAACGAAAAGGGAACAAAAATCGCGCAAAATCTACCTATGTATCCGCATGTAGAGACGACACTACCCTTCACGGACCTTTTGGCCTGTTTGAAGCATGACCAGACTTTGATGTCTTCATATGACTGTAGCTCTACTTTGTATCTTCCCATGGTCGTTTGAATCACCTCAATCGGACTTCGGATGAAAGTTACAACCAAACTACAAAAACTGTTGCAAATTCATCATCCGCGCGAGGATTGCTATTTTTGTCTCTTTTGTGCCATCGACTCACGACTCAACAACTTAGGCCCATAACATTCGGTCTTACTACATGATGGAAATCAAGAAGGAATTTAAATTTTAGGATAATATTAAGTATTTTAGGTTATTTCCTATTGTAGTTTATTTAGATAATTTTTAGTAATTTATACTTTAATAGGATTCTATTTCCTAGTTTAATTAGGACTCTTAGCCTTAAATAAAGGCTTAATAGCTGTGTTTTATTCACTTTTATTATTATTGACATTATTGCTATTGAATAATGCAGAACTTATTTCTTTTTTCTTGTTTCTCTCCCAAATTGCAGTTCTCTCAAATTGCATCTCTCTCAAATTGCATTTTCTTCTCTATCAACTTGGCATCGGAGAAGATTTTCTTCCGCGTCTTTTTTCCTGCAAACAACAAAGATATTCGTGTTTACTGTTCACAGTCTTCAAATCAATTCTCATATTCAGCCTAATTTTTGTTTCTGAATTAAAAAAAAATGTTGTTAGTGTTCTGAATTTTTGCACATCCGTTTTAGTTTTTGTCTCTGATTTTTATGGAAAAGAAGAAGAAGAAGAAGAAGAAGGCAACAGAAGACATCATGGTCTTCCCCCTACACACGGTGGCGCTGCTGTACCACGCCACCCACATCTCCGCCGTCTGAACCAATCGGGAACTCCAAATCGTGAACCTTTGTCGCAGCCCGAGTCTTAATCGCGATTTCTTACCAGTCTAGTTTCACCAACCTAAATCGTGACCAACCCTGCTTTCCGCTGTTGTCCATCGTGGTAGATCACTCGTTCAGATCTATTTCGCCCGATCACAAATTGCAGATCCACTGCTGAAAATTGCAGATCCGGTGTCGTGAGTTTCGAACACGAAACAACCAACCTAGCCATATTCGTGTTCTCTCCACCTCCAATATACATCGCGACGTCGTGATTCCCCGTTAATTGCTGTTGTTTTACTGTTACAGGAAGCTATCCATTGCGTTGTGAAGACAGAGAAGAGAAGGCTAAAATTGAATCGTATTTTCGAAAGTAGCTTATTTTATTTACGTGTTTCTTTTGCTAAAAAACATTTGGGACCCTTATTCGTAGCCCACGTTTGAAGATTAGCAGGCCAAGATCATTGCTTTTTGGTGGGAATTTGCTAAAGTATGGGCTGAATGAGTTTGTTGAATTTGTTGGGTAGAGCTTTGGATATTATTTTAGGAAATTATTATGGTTTAAATTGGGGATGAGCCCATGAAAATTAAACCTCCATTTCGATGCTTGATTTAAAATATGGGTCACGAAACGCTTGGAATAATCTTACTCAACCTTTGAACTTCTTGGATGAATTACTTTTCATTCTTAATAGGGTAAATGATCCACTATTTGAGGTGGACCAATCACCTAATATATCCATCCATCCAATCACCTAATATATCCATCTTCCAATCCAGATGACGAGGTAAGATCAGGAGTAGCCTCTTGCATTAATGAGATAATTAGAACCACTGCTCCTGATGCTCCATATGAAGATGAAACAATGAAGTATGTGTTTCAGTTAATTATTTCATGTTTTAAAAGTATGTCGGATGCACTTAGCAGATCATATGACCAGAAGGTTACCGTTCTTAGAACAATGGCTCAAGTATAAGTATCTTTTGACGATGTTGGATTTGGATTGTGATCATATGATAGTACATATATTTCAAAACTTACTTAGAGGTTTATTAGAGATTATCATGGAGAAGTCGTGTTCAAGTATGTAGAAGCATTATGATTGGTATTCTTGAAGAAAGTGAAGAAAATAGATTGCGAAATCTACTTCATCCACTTTTGTCATGCTTGAAAGGGAGTTATAATCTAACATTAGTATATTAGCTGAAAAATTATCCAGAGTTGTTAAGATATTCTTCAACCATATTTAAGTGAGGAATTGTAGATGAATTTGTGGTTGAAGCTCCAATTGACTTGACTGGCATTGAAGGTCTCATTGTTGACAATTCTCGAGGAGTCTTAGATTGTTCGAAGACCCCTATTGTCATCGTGAAAGAAGACGTGGTAGATTCAAATTTGCACTATAATCTCCTTGTGAATGGTTAGACGTTATAGTTCATAAGAATTATAGTAAGATTAGTCATGCTATTTAGCTTGTCGTAACAGAAACTGGTCTGATTCTTCAAACTGGCTCAAACTACACAAATGTTGATTTGTCATACCTAATCACACAAAAGTCTGGTTACAAATTGATTTTGGCCAGTTTGGGTTCCAAAGGCCTATGAACTTGAAAGCTCGAGTGGAATTTAATGCTGGGAGAAAGAGGAAAGCAAGGAAAGCTAAAGTTGTTTCATGTTGATAAGGATATCAATGCTATCTCATACATTGGAAAGGACAGCCGGATTTGGAACATGTCTTAACTTGTGGTGACAAATTTCAATCCTATTTGGTTCATTGGAAGGTCGTCCTAAATGGACTTATTTGAAGATGGAATACCACTTTACCTTGTTGGATGAAAAGGTCGTCCGGATTACTATACTATCAAGGAGTTCCACCAATCTTTCTGGTCATATTTTTACACACTTGTAGGAGCTCATGTTTTTAATCCTGGAGAATGATGGAAATCAAGAAGGAATCTAAATATTAGGATAATATTAAGTATTTAGGTTGTTTCCTTTTGTAGTTTGTTTAAAAACCAAACCAAACCAAAACAAACCATACCAAGCCTTATCCCACTAGGTGGGGTCGGTTATATGAATATGACGTCTCCATTCTGCTTTGTGCTGGGTCATCCCTTCTGTTAAGCCCATGAGCTCGAAGTCTTTCGAAATAGTCTTCGTCCAACTCTTTTTCGGTCTACCCTACCCTATTGTAGTTTGTTTAGATATATAATATTTACGAATTTATGATTTAGTAGGATTCTATTTCCTAGTTGAATTTGAACTCTTAGCTGATGAATAAAGGCTTGAGAGCTGTGTTTTATTCACTTTTATTATTATTGACATTATTGATATTGATTTTTTCAGAGTTCATCTCTTTTTTCTCGTTTCTCTATCAAATTGCATGCCATTCTCTATCACTACGACTCGCAACATAAATAAAAGACTAAAAAATACTACCTCTGTTCTCTTATAATTGCAACATCCAGACTTTCACGCTTGCCAATGCACATCTTTGATTATTAATATCTTTAATTCTTTATTTTTAAGAATTATAAAAGGTTGATAATTTGAAAGGATATTTCGAGATGAATCTAACAAGATCTCACATGACTATATTTTTTCATATGTATAAATCACAAAAGATGGTCAAGTGAACAGTGTAATAGTCAACACGTTGAAATAATAAGAGAACGGATGAAGTAAATATTTACTGTTCAAAACTAAGATAAACAAATACAGGAGCTTTAAGGACTCGTACACAAGTGTTCAAGAACTTCAAGATTTCGTATTTGATATGTCGGATCGCCATGCTCGGGCTCCCGTCAAGTTGGGGGCAGCCATACAACAACTACAACAACATATTAGCCTTAATCCCAACATGATTTGGGGTCAGCTAACATGAATCATCCTTTGAAATCGCCTACGATCGATATTGGGGGAAGCCATAATAGCTCTGTAAAACTTAGGAGACAAATGATTTTCTTTGCTCCTCTCCTAGATGAAAAGGCAGACTTATAGTAAATGCGACGAGATGGTTGATTTTCTCCACAAAGTATTATTACTCACAAATAGTAGGACTATTATACGTTTGCGCACTAATGTGTTGTTATCTATTATTATGAATATTATGGTCTGTATCTATCTATCTATCTATCTATCTATCTATATATCTATCTATATATATATATATATACTATTTTTTTGTTACCAAAATACGTGTTTTGTAGTTGTGTTCACATTGTAAATTATATATAGTATTAATATAATGGAAGCATTGATCTCTAGGACTCTGAAGGGGATTTACTGCCAGTTGTTCTGGATGCTCTGAATGAGGTATAGCCTACTCGTTTCAATTGATATTTATATTGTTTTATGGCAGTTAATTTTACTACACACACACACATGATTCACTGAGCAATGGCCCTTCCGCTCTTGGAAACCCTTGCTTGGCTTGCACCTTCCATCCTTTCTGAAGCTCCAATGGGAAGATAAAGTCTTGATTTCTTTTGCTTGATTGAATATCAGTTCACCTTATTTCCACATTATCTGCTGTATGAAAGTGGTTGCTTTGCTAATCTACATTTGAGTGGTCATAGATTGCTTTTGAACCCAAGTTTTTGGCTTCTCGAGTTGAAAAGGAGAGACGTGCAATTTTGTCAGAACTGCAGATGATGAATACCATAGAGTACCGTGTTGATTGTCAGGTATTCCCCTCAAGAGACATTATGTTGTCTTCGTTTTCTTTTACAAAATTTGTTTTCCTTTTCACCCAATTCCTCTCTCTTGTCGATATAGTTGTTGCAATACTTGCATTCTGAGAACAAGTTGAGCAAAAGGTTTCCTATAGGATTAGAGGAGCAGATTAAGAAATGGGATGCTGATAAAATCAGGAAATTCCATGAGCGGTGGTACTTCCCAGCAAATGCCACACTATACATATTTGGGGACATTGATAACATTTCAGAGACGGTTAAACACATTGAAGTACGTATCTTTTAATTGCTATCTTGAGATCATGTGGACATATGACATCAGTTTATGCTTTTATGTCTGAGTTAGTTTGCGCATGCAGTTACCTTTGAAGTAATTAGCGTTATAAAAATTTTGCAGGCAGTTTTTGGACAGTCGGGCTCACAAACTGAGGCATCTGTTGCACCTACAACAAGTGCTTTTGGTGCAATGGCCAGTTTCCTTGTTCCTAAGTTGTCAGTTGGACTTTCTAGTGGTTTAATTCAGGAACGGCTACCTGGTTCTTTGGAGCAATCGAAAAATTTTAGAAAGGAAAGGCATGCTTTGCGCCCTCCTGTTCAACATGATTGGTCCATTCCTGGAAGCTACACAAACGCAAAGCCTCCCCAGATATTTCAGCATGAGTTGCTTCAGAATTTCTCAATTAATATGTTCTGCAAGGTTGTTATTGCTTGCTCCAAGTATTTCTTTTACTCCCATTTCTTTGTAATTTTTACTTTTATGGCATTATTGAGATTTTTCTATGTGACTTTTCTATTATAAGTACCCTAGAAAGAGTTTCTTCTCTTTTATTTCTCTCTCTTCTTAATTCTTTATATTTTTGTATGTGTGGATTCTAGTTGTAAACAGAATTGGGAAGCATCCTTTCTCTACTCACCATCATATGCTATTGTCTAGTCGGACAAGGTTAATGCTAAGAATGAATTAAATGCGTTTGCTACTGTAGTTGAAATCAAATTTCGTTTTAGTAATTTGCTTAGAATATTAATAAAGACTGCAAAGTTGATAATTGGTGCCTGGTAATGAATTAGGAAAGCTTAAAACTCTGAAAGTGTACGACATTGAGTATTGATCGAATCATTTTTTACTTTTGCTTTAGTCTTCTCATATACCAATAGTTTGTTAGCCGCTGGGATATATATGAATTGATTTTTTGTATACCGTTTCAGTTTTTATTCCGACTGCTAATGAAGTTGACATGAAAGGGCCATTTTGATGTGAATACATTGGCGATGATTCAGATTATAGTTTACAACTTGATTAAATATAAATAGTATGATCAAATTGAAAAGTGGGCAGCAGGAGTAGTTTGGGAACATTTCAACAATTTCTGTAATGTTTTGGCTTGTATGAATAACCTTTTCTTTGACAAATGGTGGACTTGTGGCCGAGAAAGATTTAATGTCCTTATGAGTTGAATTTTTTTAAAAATGTCTATAACATTTCAGTTACACATTGCCCTTTCACATCATCTCGGTATGAGTTAGTCTATTTTGTTCATTCTTCTCAAAACAAACTTATACGTCTTCATGCACCTAGTGGTTCTTCTCTGTGTAGTTGGTGGCATCTGGGCTTATGCTTACTTGATATTCCTTCAGAATTGCTCTTATTTCCTTAAAAAGACGTAACAAGTTATTTTTTCCTATTATCATTTTCTTTGTTCATAAAGTTCTTTATCTTCTCAGGTACCTGTCAACAAGGTCCGTACATATGGTGATTTGCGGAATGTTCTGATGAAGAGGATATTTCTTTCTGCTTTGCATTTCCGCATTAATACAAGATATCAGGTGCATTCATTTTCCTCTTTAATTGGCTACAGTGCAAGGAGTCAACTCTGTATGGGTTTGTTTAGCTGAAGTATATTTGGTGCGCTGTTCTGGTTCCTGAGGTTAAGTTAAAATCTAGTTCCTTGCTTCTGCATGCTCCACTTGGTAAAGAGGAAGTAATATGAAATGCAACATTATCCCTTAATGTGTTCTTTCCTCTCAAACTCTTGGCAAAATCTGAGTTTTTGTAATGAATATGTAGGAAAGTCTAAGGCATGTATGTTTAGAAAAGCCCCAAAGTGATTTTATGCCTATTGCCTATTGGTCAATGCCAAAATGAAATCCAACTTCCTTTGATTCATGTATCCTTTTGCATTTGACGAAGTTCTCCTGATAAACTGGCAAAATCAGAGTTTTTGTAATAAATATGTAGGAAAGTCTAAGGCATGTATGTTTAGAAAAATCCCAAAGTGATTTTATGCCTACTGCCTATTGGTCAATGCCAAAATGAAATCCAACTTCCTTTGATTCATGTATCCTTTTGCATTTGACGAAGTTCTCCTGATAAACCGGCAAATTAAACAATATACTTTTTAACAATTTGTCAGTATTTCTTGAAGAAGCTGCAGGTAACCTTACCGGTGAAATAATTTATTATCTTTCTTATGGGACTTTGAACACAATCACTTAGCTTCAGTGTTCCGCTATTTCGTGCATCTGCAAGTCTGACAGTATATTAGATGTGTAATTGATCCGCATATGGTTGCGATTACATATTGAGGTTAAAATGTGTGCCTCGAGTTATGCTGGGGTCTGTCCACACATGCTGATAAACATATCTGTTCTAAACACTGAGCAGTTGGTATTTTAGTTTACATCTTCATCTGTGGCATTTGAAGCTAATTTGATGTTTCTTTTTTCAGAGTTCAAATCCCCCATTTACCTCAGTGGAATTGGACCACAGTGACTCAGGAAGAGAAGGTTGTACTGTTACCACTCTTACGGTGACTGCAGAACCTCAAAATTGGCGAAATGCAATTACAGTTGCTGTACAGGAGGTCTGTTGTTCCTTAAAGTGTTACTCTCTCTCTCTCTCCTCTCTCTCTTTCTTCCCCTCTCCCTCCCTCCCTCCCCCCGCTCCCTCCTCCCCCCCCCCCGCTCCCGCTCCCTCCTCCCCCTCCCCCTCCCCCTCCCCCTTCTCCCTCCCTCCCTCTCTTTCTGCCCCCTTCCCCTCCCCCTCCTCCCCCCCCCCCCCCTTCTCTGTGTGTATGTGTGCGCGCGTGTGTAATTCAACATTGCTGCCATTTGCCTTTTGTTTTCAAGTGCCATTTGTTTTCTTGAAACAGTTTTGTACTTCTACTCAGTTGTTTTGTTTCTCATGTGTTTATTGTTTTCTGTTTCAGGTTAGAAGGCTCAAAGAATTTGGTGTTACAAATGGTGAATTAGCGCGTTATTTGGGTGCCCTATTAAAAGATAGTGAACAGTTGGCAGCTATGATTGATAATGTAACATCATTGGAAAATTTAGATTTTATTATGGAAAATGACGCACTCGGTCATATTGTGATGGATCAAAGACAAGGACATGAAAGTTTGGTTGCTCTTGTTGGTACAGTCACCCTTGAGGAGGTAATTCTCTCTGAATCCTTCCTGTACAAATGCTTTCCTCTTCTTAAAGGTGGCCCGTTATGTCTTGTGTTGTATAGTAGATAAAATCACTGTGCGTCAGGAAGATGATGTTTGCTCAGACTTGATAAGATCTCAACCTGTTTCTTGAAGTAATCAAGATTCAAGAGCTACGTTGTTCACATAATTTGTGGATATTCGTGGCATGAAATTGTGACTGGTGTTTACTTGGCCCTTTTTTATATTTCTTAGGTCAATTCTATTGGTGCAGAGGTGTTGGAGTTCCTATCTGATTACGGGAAATCATCTGCACCACCCCCTGCTGCAATTGTTGCATGTGTTCCGAAGAAAGTGCATATCGATGGAATTGGTGAGACTGAATTCAAGATAGAACCAGCAGAAATTTTGGCTGCTATTGAAGCTGGCTTGAAGGAACACATAGAGGCTGAGCCCGAGGTTTTTTTACCTTGAAAGTTGTCTTTGTTTCATTAGTCAATACTCAATAGTTACAAGGGGCACAACAACAACAACAACAACATCTAAGCCTTAGTCCCAAAATGATTTGGGGTCGGCTAACATGAATCAAACTTTGAAACCGTCAATGATCGTTACATAAATAACATAAAAGGAAAAAAAGAGGGAAAAAAAGTAGAGAAAAAAGCAAAAAAAAAAATCCTGAAAAATAAATTAAAAGATAACATGAAATAAAAGAAAATAGGAATTAAAAAAAAGGAATCAGATTCCATCTACCATCCGTATTCTTTCCCGCCACATTTGCCTCTCCATCACCATACTTTCTCCAATTCCAAGAAACTGCATATCATTTTCAATCATCTTTATCCAAGTTTTCTTGAGTCTTCCTCTACCTTTCACAATATTACTTGTTCCCCAACTTTCTAGCCTCCTCAATGGGCATCAACAGGCCTTCTTCTCACATGACCAAACCATCATACTTCTATAGACGCAACTCTTACCTTCTCTCTAATCACCTCATTTCTGAGCCGATTCTTTTTTGTATGACCACACATCCATCGTAGCATACGCATCTCCGCCACATTCATCTTTTGAACGTGACACCGTTTTACAGCCCAACACTCGGTGCCATATAATAGTGCATGCCTAATTGCCGTGCGGTAGAATTTACTCTTTAATCTATGAGGCATGTGAGGATCACATAAAACCCCTGTGGCACTCTTCCACTTCAACCACCCTGCCTTTATTCTGTGAGCCACATCGCCATCTAGCTCTCCATCCTTTTGGATAATAGATCAGAGATACCGAAAGAAAGTGGATCCATGAACAACTTTCCCATCAAATGTGATCATCTCCGCCTCTCCATCCTTTTACAAGGGGCACAAGACGGTCGAAAAAAGATCATTATACCACATTCGTGTACCACAATGTGTACCACGATTGTATTTTTCACCATATCTCGCCCCAAGTATTGTAGGTCCCACCCCATTTTAACTAATGATACACATTGTGGTGCACAAAAATAGTACAGAGGATCCATGCCGCAAAAGGGCCATGGGGCTTTCTGTCCCTTTTGGTGAATGAATCTTAAATATTTTTGTTGTTAAAGGAGCTCCTATGATTTCATGTCATGGTAGTGTTGGTAGAAGAGTAGAAGTACTATGAAAAGAGTAAGTTTTTTCATTCATACAGTTCCATTACAGGTTATATTAACTTCAACCTGTTTTGTTTTTTCAATTCTGCAGCTTGAGATACCGAAAGAGTTGATATCCTCAGAACAACTTCAGGAATTAAGGTTGCAGATACGCCCATCCTTCATTCCTGTTGATGAAGAAAATAAATGTATAAAGGTTTATGATGAGGATACGGGAATCGTTCAGAGGCGTCTTTCAAATGGACTTCCTGTCAATTACAGGGTAATTAGTTTTTGTGATCATATTTAGTTGAATATTGAGTGTTTTTTTGAAGGGATGTTCTGACAAGTGTTATAACTTTGATTTTGAAATTTATTGTTGCATTTGGACACTTTAGCTTCATAGGCTCATGTTTCGGGTGAACAACGTATCATAATCATTCGCTGTGATTGCTAAAATCACACAATTCATGATGCTGGTATTGCTCTCTAGTTTCAACATGTTTTTCATGCTCGCTGATGGTTTGTAAATACATATTAATGGTTAGATTCTTATTTCATTGTGAATTCTTGCGGACCATGGTTCCATATTGTTCTTGTTTTATGCTAACAGATATCCAAGAGTGAAGCCAATAGTGGTGTCATGCGCCTCGTAGTTGGTGGTGGACGAGCATCTGAAAGTGCTGAAGGCAAGGGAGCTGTTATTGTTGGTGTTAGAACTCTGAGTGAAGCAGGACGTGTGGGGAACTTCTCGCGTGAGCAGGTGAATTATATAAATTATTTTCTATTTTATTTTCATTCCATAAATTTTAATTTCAATATTGTTTTATGTATGACTCATTGATTCATTTTAAGATACCTTCACCAATTACATTTAGCGTCTCCAAGACTGAATTCCTTCATTTAATGTTTACTATGATAAATTTAATATCACTATTTTAGCATGAGAACATGGTTAGTTGATCATCAAATGAGATGAGTTCTGGTGCAGTGTTTGGTTGACTACCATAAAAAAAAAAAACATTCCTCTTGCTATCCTTAACTTCAGTGTTTTGGTAGTTAATGTGTCTTTTCATTTATTTTCTTTGCGAACTGTCAATATGAAATGATAAACTTGATGGTACTATTGTTTCACTTTAAATATTTATGGTATTTAAATTTTCATTTTGGTTTAACATCTATTCGACCTTTGTATGCTCTTTAACCTTTCTTCCATGGCAAGATGACCAGAAGTAATTAAATATGCCGCAGCCTGCAGCCAACAATTTTTCCTCCTTGCATTCATGGTCCTTGGAATTGTTATAATGCATAGCATCTGTCTCAGGTAGAACTATTTTGTGTGAATCATCTGATAAATTGCTCCCTGGAGTCAACCGAGGAATTTATAAGCATAGAGTTCCGTTTTACATTAAGAGATGATGGAATGCGTGCTGCTTTCCAGTTACTTCATATGGTTCTTGAGGTAATTTGAAGTCTTTTGCCATGTGTATCATTTTATTGAAGTTGTGTATCAATATTTAACCTGGTTAGTCTTCCCGTATTTGACACTCCAGATAGCTGCTATATATTTATTCGTATAGTCACCCTCTACCTTGTCACCCCATTCGTAACAGGACATGTTGGGAATAGAGCATAGCTGATTCCACTGGAACTGGTCAATTATTCTTAGACTATGAATCCTTGGTGCTTGTCTGTCGGGTCAATGACAATTCCAGATCTTCTAGACCTGATTTTGTTGATCTATTGTTTATTAATGTATACTACATGTGTGATGTCGTGATGTTCGTCCTTCCATACAACCGAGTTTGCGCTAATATGAATTTGTAGACAGTATTTTCATCAAAACAATTACGGATATAATTTTCTCACATGAATGTTGTTAATTTTTTCTGATCCTGTGATTTTTATCTGGCTGGTCAAGCTAGATCGGTTGACCGAAAGTCTGGATGTACTTTTAGAAATACTGTGTTTCTCTGGGCTTATAACTTGGCATATGTTGCAGCATAGTGTTTGGTTGGAAGATGCTTTCGATAGAGCGAAGCAGTTATACCTGTCCTTTTATCGCTCTATTAAGAAGAGCTTAGAGCGCTCTACTGCCCACAAGCTCATGCTTGCTATGCTGGATGGAGATGAACGGTTCGTTGAGCCCACACCTCACTCATTACAACAACTAACACTAGAACAAGTGAAAGATGCAGTGATGAGTCAATTCGTTAGTGACAACATGGAGGTTTGTATCTTATGTACTTTTTCCTCATTGCTTTGTCTCTAATATTTTCTTTTAGATTTTTTGTAATCCAATTTTAACATACGAAACGTCTTCTCATCTAAGTAATGGTCTTGTTATCTGTTTGATAGGTAAGTATTGTTGGAGACTTCTCAGAAGAGGATATTGAATCTTGTATTTTGGAGTACTTAGGCACAATAAGGGAAATAAGAGGTTCTGAGAGATTACAAGAATACAACCCAATCATATTTCGACCATATACTGCTGATTTACAGCATCAACAAGTAAGAACATAACTTCTTGTTATGAATGTCATGCTTTACTCTTGATATACTCTTCATGCATTGATATTTTTCTTTACTTTATTATTGTTTGCATTTATCCATGGTTGTTTTATTGACCAGCTGCTTCACAGGTATTTTTGAAGGACACAGATGAGCGAGCATGTGCATACATTGCGGGCCCTGCACCAAATCGTTGGGGATTTACTTTCGAGGGAAAGAACCATTTGAAGGCAGTCAGCAGAATCTCTGCTTTTGGTGAGTCCTTGCAGGATTTTAGTAGTCTATATATCTTGACTTGTCTTGTTTACTTGCTTCCTTGAGCATGGCCTAAGGTATACCCAAGCCTCTTGCTCTAGTCCTATATTGAAACATAGGATTTGCCACAATTGTTTGTGAAATGAATATTACATGTGCTTAATTGTTATAATAAACTTACTGGTAAAATGTTATTCCTGCATCTAACACTAATAGTATGTCAACATTAATGGTTTTTCTGCTTCTTAGTATTGGTACTAGCACCACATTGGTACTCATGGTGCTAGATAGTGCCTTATTATAGAGACTTTTTAAAGATTTACCACAATCCATCTACATTCGTGATGTATATTGTGATTTATATCTAAACATGTCCTGTTGATTTGTTTCTCCAGGTGAACATAAAAAGTTCACAAAATTCGAAGATTTCGAACAACCTGGAGAGTTGGAAAATGCTGAAAAGAGCCTGCAAGGAAAATTGCGTGCTCACCCATTGTTTTTTGCAGTTACATTGGGCATGTTACAAGAGATCATAAATTCCAGGTAGTTTTAGGCTATAGGCTTAGACTGATGTGGTTGTTATCGTTATATATAATTTTTAAATTATGCATTTAGCTTAGCTACAGCCTGACTAACTTGTTTGTGAATAAATCATATTATGCTTTACACTCAGGCTTTGGTCTAATTTGCTTAAACTTGTTGCATGTGTGAATGTTGCTTAATATGGAGTGGATACTACCCATATTTAACATTCACATTGTTCCATGTGAGAAACTCCTTGCTCTACTTTCTCCTGTATCTGTTGTATTTTTAATGCTTTTCCTACATATCATTTCTTAAGAAATATTTTGATGTGTTGTGACTGAGCTACAATGTTGAGTTGTGCTTTTTATCAGATAAGTTCATGGACATGGTAGAATTGTTACTTCTTTTCCTTTCTCCATTTTCATCTGTATTATTTCGTGTATGTGCCATTAATAAAGATATTTTGCTGACTTGATTAGTACGTTGGTCATATGTAGGCACAAGAAATATTCTGTGCAAAGTACTAGAAAAATAAAATAGTTTTCCCATGAAAGTCAAATCTGATGCTTCAGGTCATGCTTGCTTATATAATACATGTATATGCCTAGATTTAATTTAATGTAGTGATCAGACGTGAAACTTATTGATTGTCAATTATTGTCATTGATCTTTGTATAGGCTCTTCACTACTGTCCGGGATTCTCTTGGATTGACGTACGATGTATCATTTGAGCTAAACCTGTTTGATAGGTTGAAAGTCGGGTGGTATGTAATCTCCGTGACATCTACTCCTGAGAAGGTATGTGTGTTTTTCTTAATGTAATCCATAACTTGTGATGATTTTGCATTTCTATTCTAGTTGTTATACTATTTCAGCCTAAATCACTAAGTTTATAGGTACATAAAGCTGTTGATGCTTGCAAGAATGTCCTCATTGGCCTGCGGTTCAATCGGATCACCACAAGTGAGTTGGACAGAGTAAGTTCTTCGTAAAATGATGAACTCTGGTCATCGTTACTTTTTTTTTCCTTCTCATTTTTTGATCTTTCAACTGGTTAAGAATGAGATGGATTATCTGTCCGAGATTCCTTTTATGTTTGGAAATATATGGACTTTAGGGAAGATTGTTAGGGAAACAATTTCTTGACTACCTGAACTTTGGCCTTCTCTATACTTCTGTCATGGGTTGAAACTCGATTATTTGAAAATCCCTCCTACAGGGTCACTAGCTAGTTAGCCTCGATACTAGCTAGTCAGCCTAACTCTCAAAGTTGCTAATTATGAAATAAGAGGACACTTGGGAGTTGAGAGAAAGCTTGAATGCTTATACTTATTTGATGCTCCCATGAGGCTTATTTGTACTCTATGAAGCACAGACACTCTCATGAAGCCACGTATCCCGTCCGATACGAGTTGGACAATCCGGACACGTCCGGACACACGAATGGCCACGCTAGGGATTTTTTTTAGCTGAGGTTGTTTTCTATCTTGTTGTCAAAAAAAAGGGAGGAAGGTACCATCTTGTTTCTTCAATGGAGTAGACAAGAATAGCACACAATTGTGCGAGAAAGAAAGGAAAAAGTAGGAAGAGGATTGGTTGGACTCCATCTTATTTGAGGAGAGCGGGAGGGGAAGACGGGTGAGAATACAGATCTTGGAAGGAGCGGCTAGTTCAACTAGGTTAAACCTGATATTGGGCTGGGATTCTTTGTATGTAGGTTTTATATTTATTCGTCTGAGCACTTATGGGTGATATCGTTTGTTAACTTGTTTGATAGTAGTAATAACAGTATTATATATTTATATATATATATATAATTAAAAAGATAAAAAGCATGTGCTTACGTGTCTTTCCCTATATTTTAGAAAAAATGGGAATCTCGTGACCATGCCGTGTGTTGCATGTCAAATTCATGCCTCATAGTTGATATACTCTCCCAAAGTCTATCCTAGAATCTTCTATTTTCACCTCCTTATACCTCAACTATTTTTATTTTTCTTTGTACATCACAATTGCCACTATTCAAGTTTTCACTTTGCAATCCTTCTAGACTATTCTACATAGGCCCTGTTCTTTTGGACTTATTTTTCAGTTTTTCAATTCGCCAGTCCATTCAGTCCATTCGATTCGATTCAGTCAGTCCATAGGTCCATTCGGATTGATTCGATTCATTGTCTTCTTATTATTATTATTATTATTAATCTTAATTATTATTATTGTTATTATTACTAATAATATTACTATTATCGTTGTTGTTGATTACTATTATTATTATTATTTACCATTATTATTATTATTTACCCTTAATATATATTTCATTTCGATTCGATTGGGATTCGAGTCCATTCGGCCTTCGTAGATCCATTCAGATTCGATTCGATTCGATTCATTCAGTCCGAAAGAAGAACAGAGCCATACACCTCTCATAATATACAGGAGGTCTTAATCCTGAACACTTCTAGATTCTTCTAGAGTTCTATATACAAAAATGAAAACCTCTTAGAGAACTCGATTAGGATGATTGGAACATCGCGCCGGACGTGACACGTTGCTACCTCAACTATTTTTATTTTTCTTTGTGCCTCCCAATGTCAACTATGCAAGTTTTCACTTTGCAACCTCTGACTAGACGGAATTTGATTTTTCAAATAGAAGATATTTTGCAGACTCCGAACGTCCGGAATTGGGGAAGATTCCCATTACAGTTGGTCGGAGGTTGCAAAGTGAACAACTTGCACAGTTCAGGTTGTTAATTGCAACGAAAAATAGTTAATGTAGCCAAGGCCAAAGTTCATGTTGAAAAAATATTCTTCTCTAAGATAGCTTCTGCAGAGGCAAGTCTGGGATGTAAACAGACACACAGTGTCCTATGACTCTAATGCCAGAATACTTCGTGTCCTTGAACTCTAGTATGAGAAACCTTTCCCCATTCCCACAGCAAGGATTATTTAGCGTGCCTTGTTTGTGCATGTTAGTGCAAATTCTCACCCTGCTTCATCTCAAACCCAATGTCCGCCGCCAGTAAACATATTCCTTTTTTTCTTGAAGTTCTAAAAGAAAATTTTTAGAACTATAAGAATAGGCATAACTACGAGAACTAACCTGAGGTTCAGCCTGATTACAACAAATTCTAAACGTGCCTTTTAAGTTTTACAAACATTTAGGAATTTTTGCTAGAAATAGGGATAGAGATAGAGGTATCACAAAAATACACATATGTTTTAGCCTACTTACCAAAAAAAAAAAAACATCTTTTTGAAGTTACAGGCACCCCCTTAAGGTATTAGTTATCACAAACACCAACTTGGCGTTTATGTTTATTTTACAAATACCCAAACATGCGTAATTGTAAATATAAGCACATGTCAATGGAATATGGGATATTTGTAATTTTGAAAGACAACCAAGTTTTTCATAATTTCACTAAACCTCAGGGGTTGTTTTTGTATTTATTTATTAAAAGAATTATCATAATATGAATTATGAGAAAGCGGTGTTGTTGAGGCTGCCGCAAGGTACACATAAGATGTCTAATATCATGAGGTAAATCCCTGAAACTCAAAATATAAATAGCCTCATCCTGGGCCTACTTTCTGTCCCGGGTAGGGTGGGGGAGGCATTGATTCTGTTAAATAACTCTTTGTCGGCATATACAGGCGAGGCGAACATTGCTTATGCGTCATGAAGCTGAAATTAAATCGAATGCGTATTGGCTAGGATTGATGACTCACTTGCAAGCAACATCTGTCCCAAGAAAGGTAGTATGTGAAAAAACTTCCTACAGTCAATTTTGAAACAAAAGCAAATTTGTAATCATCAGTATGCATTACCATGATTTTCTGATAATTGATAATTACGATTAACTACCCTTGAGGTTTTGCCTTAATTATAAAAAAAGTCAACTTTGAAAATTACTAGAAAGACCCTCGAGGTTTACGTCGGTCTTATGTGTTGCAGCTGCTGTTAATGACGCCACCTAATATATTTATGATTATAACCCTCATTTTTCTAAATAGTACAAATAACCCAATCGTTCGGTTCAACAAATGACTCATACATCCCTCAACTGTTCAATATATTACAAATAACCAAACAAAAAATTGAGGCCATTTGTAATATTCAGAAAAGTTGAGGAGTGTAATCGTAAAATAATTGATGATATCAGCAAATTCCGTCATGCCAACTAACTATTGAGGCCAAATGTAAGACTAAACCTCAAGGGTAGTTTCTGTAGTTCTCAACATTTGCTTGGGGTTTTCTGTCATCACCAGAAACATCAGGGGTATTCATGTAATTATCTATTCTAATAAAGTGCAAACCTCTTCGCCGTCTTTAAGATTTCCATCTTTGAATTTCCCACTTTGGATGCAAGGACGATAGTATGTTTTTTTTTTCCGCTCAGGATATCTCTTGCATCAAAGATATGACTTCCTTATATGAAGCTGCGACCGTTGAAGATATATATAGTGCATATGAGCAGTTGAAAACAGACGAAAATTCATTGTACTCTTGCATTGGAATTGCTGGGTCCCAGGCTGGCGAAGCTGTTGCAGGTGAAAAATAATCTGATGCTAAAATAAGATAACAAAAAAGGGATACTTTAGTGAACTGCACCATTGTTGGTGTTATTAGGTCGTACTGGTTTATATAAAACTACAATTTTGTTCTCTACAGCTTCGCTGGTAGAAGAGGAACCAATTGAGAGCCTCCACAATGTTATTCCAGTGGGGCGGGGCTCGTCCACTATGACACGCCCAACGACATGAAGTTTGTAATATGAGCGCATTGCATATGTTGATATATAAGGTAATTTTGTTTTTAGTAGATCTCGTTTACCATTTTTTTTTATACATTTTGGTACGGGGAAAATGCAAGACCAATCATAGAGCTATCAGAACGGGTGGGGCGGGCCATCTTGGCCCGAGCCCTCCAGGCCGAAGAAAATTGGTCGCTTTTTGATGGCCCAGCCCGACCAATGCCATAAGAAATAGTGTAAAACTGAATTGGGCCTAACGGGCCGCCCGCGGTACGCCGACCCTCGAGCGGCTAAGCGGGGCGAAAAAACTCAAGTCCTATGGTTTTTGATCCTAGGAATTGGAGCCCAGTACAATCCAAGTATCAGGTTGGTCGGGCCGGCCCACGGGTGGGGTTGTACTTTGACAACCAGGGACAGTAAGGGTACTGCAATAGATCTAAAAAAGAATCAAAAAATCTAAAAAAGTAACCCAAAAAAAAAAAAAAAACTAAGACCAAACCAAATCAAACCAAACTAAGACTATCCCACTACCATGGGTCAGCTATATGGATATGACGTTACTAATCAGCTCTATGCTGGGTCATCTCCTCTGTTAAGTTCATGTGTTGCATGTCCTTTCTAATGGTTCCCCTCCAACTCTTTCTTTCGCAGCTCTCTCTTCTTTTGACCGCATTTGTTGTCTATAGTTTCGCACCTCTTTATTGGAGCCTCCAACGTTCTTCTTTGCACATGACCATAGTCGATTTTTCCTCATTTTCTCCTCGGTTGGGGCCACCCCTAACTTTTCCTTTTTTTGAAATACCCCTAACTTACTCCAAATCAATTCATTTCTAATTTTGTCTCTGCTGCTGGTGACTCCAAACACCCACCTTAACATTCTCATTTTTGCCACCGCCATTTTATGTACATGTTGGTAGTTCACTGCCCAATACTTCGATCCATAAAGCATCTCTGGTCTAATAACCATCTTGTAGTATTTATCCTTGACCTTCTTAGGAACCTTTTTTCACATGGAACTCCGATGCACTTCTCCATTTGTTCCACCCTGCTTGGTCCTATGACGAACATCTGCATTTAATTTCCCAAATGAACCACTGCCCCAAATACTTGAACTTCTCCCTTTCAACAATCTAATGTTCTCCAATACTTGTGTGGTACATGTACCTCTGTTCCTGTTGAAACTACAATGCATATACTCCTCGCCTTAGTACGATTTATTTTAAACCATTTATACTCTAACGCTTCTCTCCACATCTCCAACTTTGCATTAAGACTTGTTGTCTTTTCGTCCAATAAACGACGTCATCTGCAAATAACATACACCATGACACATCATCTTGAACATGTCTGGTGAGTTCGTCCATAACCAAAGCAAATAACAGGACTCAAAGCAGGTGTAGTCCAATTATAATGGGAACTCTTTACTCTCTTCCACGCGTCTTACCTGACGTCACTACTCCCTCATACATGTCCTTGCTTGCTTCGACATACGCTACACAAACTCCTTTCTTATCTAAAACCTTCCAAAGAATTCATCTAGGGACTCGGTCGTACGCCTTTTCCAGGTCAACGAACACCATATGAAGGTCCTTTTGGTTGTCTCTATAATGTTTAATTGATTTCCTTAGTAGAAAAATGGCTTCCATCATAGATCTACGCGGCATGAAATCAAAGTGGTTCTCAAAGATGTTGGTGGCTGGCGTATCCTCCTTTCCAAAACTCTTTCCCATAACTTCAATGTATGACTCTTAAGTTTGATCTCACGGTAATTACCCACAATCTTGGATATCCCCTTTGCTCTTGAATATAGGGACCAATGTACTCCTCCAAACTTCTGGTATTCTCTTGCTCTTTAATATATGACTTAAAAAAGACTGGTTAACCAATCAGTACCTTTGGTGCCTGTAACGCTTCCACACTTGTATAGAAATGTTATTTGGTCCAACTGCTTTACCGTTGTTCATCTTCTTCAAGGTTTCCCCAACCTCACTTGTACTGATTCTCCTATAAAAATTTCGATTAAGATTTTCCTTGGGAATGTCCGGTTCCTCACAATGTATATCCCTCAGCCCCTTCATTAAACACCTGCAAAAATACATCTCCCAACGAGATTTCACATCACCCTCTCCCACCAAGAAATTTCCCTTTTTCGTCTCTTATCCTAATAAAACTAAGAAAAAAAAATGAGACTAGAAATTGAAAAAACCCAAGAAAAATAAAAAAAAACTATAAAACTGAAAAAGAAAATTTAAAAAAAAAAACTGAAAATTAGACTCCATCTCACTGAATGTGTCCCGCAAAATGGTCTTGTACATGTTTCGGCATAACTGAAACCGTTGGAACGGATAGTTCCGATGGTAATATCATAAAAATATATAACGATCTTTGCCATCCATTAAGATCTTTTTTCTTTTTTCCTTTTTGCCAACATCATTTTTCCGTTTAAAGTTACTGCAGCATTCAAAGAGGATTGTTGCTCCATTTGTGTTCCGTACCGAATCAGAGGAGTCCAGAAACATGTGAAATAACTTGAGGGGAGCCTCTCGAGGGACACACACACTCGGAAAAATAAACATTTATGGGGGTATTTTGAGGATTGTTGTTATAGAAAGACCAGAATCCCGTCGATGTTTTGCCTGATGCACATCATGATTTAAATGTGCACATCACGCCTGTATTTTATTTTATTTTTTATTTTAACTTTTTGTTTCTTTGAGGGGAACAAAGGTTTGATTCTCAAGGAAGCACTCATTCTTTAAAATCGTTATTTTTTTTGTATTTGTAATGTTGTAATAAAACGAGCAATCAAATTGGTTCTGACAAGCAGGGGATTGTGCTACAAACTCTTCTGCTCGTATATTTATATGTCTGCAGGTTTAAAAGCTAGACTAAGAGCTTCTTTAATGCAATTATTGTTTGATAATAATAATATTTCACGTAGGAAGCAGCACATTCAGAGTTCGGAAAAATCTACTCCAATGTAATTATGGTCTCTTAAGAGGTTGTTGATGTGGCAGGAAGATGAAAACATCCTGTTGGAGACATCTTGAACTAGGGTCTCCAAAATAATGTCTTTCCCATACTGGTCAGTAGAATTAATGAATTGTTTTTTTAAAGAGTAACTAACTTATAAAAAAAAATCTAGAAAGTATGAACTCAGTAACTAAAATCTTAAGAAAAGCTAATTTTATGAAATAAGAATTTCTTTTTTAATTCAGGACATTTTTCAAATCTTTTTATAATAAGTTCAAAATAATTTAAAAATAAAAAACAAATCAATTTTCTGGAAAATTGTTTTTTATGTTGAAGGGAAAGCAATTGAGACAATAAAATAGGACAAAAGTGTGTATTATTTGATTGATGATATCCCTTTAAATAGGGAGAAATAGATACAAGCAGGCCTAATCATACCCTAACTAGGAAAGTCCGTAAACTAACAGGCTTAGGCACACAATGGGTATTATTACGTTAACACTCCTCTTTGTGCCTAGTCTACAAGCGCATGTTATGTTGCCTCGTTAAAACCTCGTCAAGCAAAAATTCAGTGGAAAAAATATCTTGATCGTAGGAAAGAGTACAGTATCTAGACACATCAAGTTTAGACTTCGTCCCTTGAATCTATCCTTTCATTTATATTTAATCATAGCGCTACTAAGGTGACCATTCTATCGATCCCTAAAAATGTACATCTTGTTACCTCGTTAAAAATCTTTCCATGTGATAGAAACTCTGTGGGGAAAATGATCATTGGGAGGAAAAGAGTATAACGTACGGTGTAGATGTAAGACTCCTCTTCAAGTCTACATCTCCTCCTGACTTGTACATCAATCAAAGATATTTTGAAAAACTTGTGCATGTGTCGTTTGCCTCATTAAAAACTTTGCCAAGTGACAAAACTCAATGGGAGAAATAAACCTTGGTCAAAGAAAAGAGTACAACGTCGGTGAGTAAGTTTCTTTATGACTCACCCTTCTCCCTCTACCTTTACATCGATTTCGGGAGTTCGGAAATTCTCCGATACTTCAAACACGGCTTTGGGCAGAGATTTGGTGAACAAATCGGCCACATTCTCCTCAGATTTCACTTGCTTTACTTGAATATTGAGGAGAGCCTGTTGCTGATTGTAGAAGAATTTTGGAGATATATGCTTTGTGTTGTCCCCCTTAATATACCCAAGCTTCATTTGTTCGATACAAGCTGCATTATCTTCATATATGCATGTGGGTGCTTCAGTGACATTACTTAGTCCACTGTTACCTCGGATATGTGTAATGATAGCTCTTAACCAAATACACTCACGTACCGCCTCATGCAAAGTGATAATCTCGGTGTGATTAGATGAGGTAGCTACAAGGGTTTGTTTAGTAGATCTCCAAGATATAGCGGTGTTCCCAATAGCAAATACATAGCCAGTTTGGGAACGACCTTTGTGTGGGTCGGAGAGGTACCCTACGTCAGCAAATCCTACCAATACGTTCGTCGGGGTAGGTTCTATGGCATTAGCATTTACTTCAGCATTTTCCTTTACGGAAGCAGCTTCCTTTGCCTGCTTGTAGGGAAAGAATAGTCCCAAGTCAATGGTTCCCTTTAGGTATCGGAATATGTTCTTGATACCATTCCGGTGACGTTGCGTCGGTGTTGAACTAAATCGAGCCAGCAAGTTTACTGAGAAGGCGATGTCCGGTCGCGTACATTGAGCTAAGTACAATAGAGCGCCTATTGCACTTAAGTAGGGAATTTTAGCTCCCAAAAGCTCCTCGTCATCTTCCTTTGGACGAAATGGATCTTTCTTCGCATCCAAGCTACGACCGATCATGGGAGTGCTAACCGGGTATGCTTTGTCCATGTTAAAGCGTTTAAGCATCTTCTGGACATAAGCAGACTGGTGGATGAAAATTCCACAGACTATGTTCTATCTGAATACCAAGACAGAAACGAGTGTTCCCAAGATCTTTCATCTCAAACTCAATTTTCAAGTATCCAGTGGTTTCTCTTATTTCATCAAGAGTGCCGATTATATTCATATCGTCGACATATATTGCGATGATCACAAATCCGGAACTTGTTTTCTTTACAAAGACGCAAGGACACAGTTCATAGTTCTTGTATCCCTTTCCAATCAAGTATTCACTCAGACGGTTATACCACATCCTTCCGGATTGTGTCAAATCGTAAAGTGAGCGTTTCAAACGGACTGAATACGCACTCCGTGGTCTGGAGTTACTTGATTTGGGTAATGAAATGCCTTCGGGCACTTTCATGTAAATCTCCGTATCTAGATCCCCATAGAGATACGCAGTGACCACGCCAATTAGCTGCATTTCCAATCCTATAACTAGGCTGATTAGATAGCGGAACGTAATAACGTCCATTACGGGGGAGTACGTTTCCTCGTAATCGATACCAGGGCGTTGTGAGAAACCTTGTGCAACAAGGCGAGCCTTGTACCTTAGGACTTCGTGATTCTCATTACGCTTTCTGACAAGAACCCATTTGTGTTCAACAGGCTTTACACTTGGCGGAGTTAGCACTATTGGGCAAAATACCTGGCGTTTTGTCAGAGAGTCAAGCTCTGCCGGGATAGCTTCTTTCCATTTAGACCAATCGGCTCTTCGTTGACATTCTTCAACAGAGCGTGGTTCGACATCATCATGCTCTATGATTTCTTGAGCAACAGTGTATGCAAACACATCATCAATATGAGTGGTCGATCGTTACATCAAATCAGACGCACTTTTATAGTTGATCGAGATCTCTTTGTTCTCTAATGTCGAATCGATCTTTGGGGCGTCCCCCAGTAATGATTCGTGGACATAGCTATAGTCAGAGACGATCTCGTGGGAAGGATTCCCAGTATTGATGATTAATGGGTACTCTTTTCTTCATTGGGCGGGTGTCTGTCGAACCGGGTGGCCTCCCTCTTTTCCTTTTGGGAACCACGGCCTCGATCACGCTTCCACTGGGTGCGATCGCATCACTCGGTACATTGGTGATGTGCTCCTTATTGGGGACTTCTAACCTTGCAGGCACATTTGCAGCTGGAATGTGTGATCTTGTCACTTTGGCGATATCAGTAAACGCATCAGGCACCGAATCTGCTACGTTTTGAAGATCGAGGATTCGTTGTACTTCACGATCACATAGTGAGTTACGGGCATCATAATGAGACAGACTAGGGACGGACCAGGACAATTCCTGTCGTTCCTTGAGAAATTTCTTTTTCTCCTCTCCCTCTAACGGCGGGAATTCTGACTCATTGAAGTGACAAATCCGCAAAGCGCGCGGTAAAGAGATCATCTGTCAAGGGTTCTAAGTAGCGGATGATTGTTGGGGATTCATATCCAACGTAGATACCTAAACGTCTCTGAGGACCCATTTTATTGCGTTGTAGGGGCGCAATCGGCACATATGTTGCACAGCCAAATATGGGTAGATGTGAGATATCCGGCTCATATCCAATTACCAACTGGTACACAGAGAATGGTTGTCCAACGGTGGGTCTGAAACGAATAAGTACGGCTGCATGTAGGACTGCATATCCCCAAGCAGAGATGGGCAGATTGGTGCGCAAAACCAATGCCCGTGCTACCATTTGGATTCTTTTAATGGTTGCCTCTGCGAGACCATTTTGTGTATGCACATGGGGAACGATATGCTCTACATCGATTTCGATTGACATGCAATAGTCATCAAATACTTTAGATGTAAATTCTCCTACATTATCGAGCCGAATAGACTTGATAGGGTGATCAGGATGGTGAGTCCTTAGACGAATGATCTGAGCTAGGAGTTTTGCAAATGCAGCATTTCGAGTGGAAATGAGTGCGACATGTGACCAGCGTGTCGAAGCATCCACCAATACCATAAAGTACCTAAATGGTTCGCATTCTGGGTGGATGGGTCCACAAATATCTCCTTGTATACGTTGTAAGAATGGGATGTTCGCTTTAGTATATATAGTGTAGGAAGGTCTCGCTTCTACTTTAGCTAAAGAGCAGGCTTTGCAGAATGAGCGATGTGCTTTTGAGATAGTCAATTGCTTAGGAGGGGCATATGTCTATATTTATTTAGACGACATAGCATGATTAACATCAATACTGTTTTTGTGTTGAGTTGTTGCCCTTTTCACTCGAAAGAAAGGATGTCCGTGCGAGTTCTTTAGGATACGGATCATCATTCTCGACCAGGATGACCTAGTCTATCATGCCAAAGCATATATGAGTCTTTGTCCCAAATTTCATTTATGGTGACAGCATAAGATTCGAATACCCTAATGGTTGTGGTGTATAGTCCACTATAAGTTTTTCTAATATGCGTTTACGTCCACATTCATTAGATGTAATATAAAGGAACTCGATTCCATTCTCACAGTGGGTTTCGATGTGGAAACCATTGCTACGTATATCTTTAAAGCTTAGTAAGGTTCGAGGGGCTCTAGGTGCGTATAGAGCATCAGTAACTCGAAGAAGAGTGCCGTTAGGCAATAAAAATCGGGCATTACCTCGCCCTTGGATGAGTTGGGAGGACCCAGTCATCGTAGTTACCGAGGATTGACATGCAACTAATTCAGTGAATAGAAGCCTATTCTTAAGAATGGTGTGGGTGGTCCCACTGTCAACCAAACATTCAAGTTCTCCTCGATTCATTCCTACGAAAATGAGGAAAAGAAAATTCGAATCATAAACATGCAAGCAATATTCATTTCTTCGAAATAAAGCTAAGAATAACGTAAGCAATAATAATATCTTGTTCTAGAAAAATAAAGTTTCGTCACACCATTACTGAAAATAAAGCATCGATAAAGTCGTTCTGAGGTAACAATGCCAAATGTAAACGAGAAAGCAAACATAATGATGACATTCAGTCATAAATGGGTGCCTCTAATGACTGTGACACGTATGGCTCATTGGGATTATCAGTGTCTGTGAAATTGACGTTGGGAGACTCGTCGAGAGCATCTTCCTCCATATAGTGAGCTTCCCGTTCTTTGGACTCTCTATATTTCTTGTAGTGTGCTGCGACTTGCTTGCTTGCATGACAGTTCTTGTACCAATGTACAGCATCTCCACATCGATAGCACGGTTCATCGCCAACTCTAACTTTGGGGGCGACATGGGGGGTAGGTGCTTTGTTTCCTTGGCTAGAAGATCCGGGAGCACCAAGTCTTCTCATTACATTGGAAGAACCCCCACGTCCTCGACCGCTTTGCCCTTTTCCACGTTGTGGTTTGGGGTTGCCATGACCATTGACCAGTCCCTTGTGCATTGGAGTTCTTTCCACCTTTCACTTTGCCATAGTTGGCCTCGGGAACTTTCTTTGTCCCAGCCGGTCTGGCATTGTTGTTCACTAGCACTTCATTATGCCTTTCAGCCACTTGCAGTAGGTTGATAAGCTTATTGAAGGTAGTGATGCGTTTGTTGTCACACTCCAGCCTATAGTGGTTCGCTAGTATAAGGGCAGAAGTAGGGAAGATGGAAAGGGTTTTTTTGATCATATCATCTTCTGTGATGTTCTTTCCACAGAAATTAAGGCGTGCCTTCAGACGGAGCATATCTTTGTTGAAATCGTTGATCTGTTTATAATCAAGCAAGCGGATTTCATTCCACTGCACGATCAACTCAGGGAGCAAAGTATTATGGATGTTCCCAAAACGGCCCTTAAGGGCATCCCACAGTTCTTTCGGGGATTTCAACTGCAGATATTCCCATCTTAGGCTGTGGTCGATATGTCGCCTAAGGAACATTAATGCACTAGCTTTGGTTTTGTCAGACAGTACTTCGCCTGCTTTTTCAAAGATAGTAGCACTATAGTTCTTAGCGACAAAAGTGGTCTCTACGTCATAAACCCATCTATGGTACTCAAGTCCTTCTGAGTCCAAGATGTCAAATTCAGGACGAGTTGGATCAGCCATCTTGAGACAAGAAGAAAAAAAGGAAAATGAGTTTTCACAGTATATCATGAGTCTCTTTATTTCCGTTGTCCTTTTTGATGTGGTTGTTTTTCTTTAAACTTGTGAACCTATAAAAAGTACTCGCGAGTACTTAGGTATTTCTACTGGGATTATGGTTTGTATTATTATATGTTATTTATGATTGGCAGTGATGTCTGTTTTTCCGGTTATATCGGGCGTTATATTTATTTTTCGTTCTAGTGATGTGTGTTTTCTCGCTAACTAAGATAGTTAGACGAGTGGTATTTCTTACGCTGTAATATTCTCTGAATATCTTGGGGGTGTTACAGCAATTGTCCTGGATAGTAGCCTCTCATGAATGCACCATCCAAACCTAACAGCTCTCTACCACCAGCTTTAAACCTTTCAAAGCACCCAAACAAATATAGATCCTCCTAAACATTCTAGTTTCTGAATCTAGATCTTCTTCCATGTATACATCAATCTTTACAGTATTGTCTGGGTTGCACCTCTTCAGCTCATTCACATAATCCCTCAACAAAGCATATTGCACCTTAGCATCACCTCTCAAATGGACTTGTGCCTTTGCTTTAGCTCTAAATGTTTTAGTCTTAGATACACCCACCTGGAACTTTTTTTGCATATGTTCTTGAGCATCTTTAATAGGAATTTCAGGGTTCATGGTTAACAGATCTTAGATGTGTTTAGAAAGAAAAGTTGAAGTGCAGACTTTTATCTTTCTAGAGGAGACATTTATGTTCATCCTTAAATATTTTCACCACCCACTTGCCTTTATCACTCTTAGCAATATACAAAACCCTAGGACACTCATTTTTTTTTCTTTTTCTACTTGTACATTTACCTCCTTGCCCTTACCTTTAACGTTATCTAAAATAGAATCTTTGCTTTTCAAAGTGGGAACAACACCATTGCACTTTACCCTGATCCTTTCTCTGTCATTTTTTTTAAGTTCAGTGTTTCTTCTGGACTCAACAGAATATGCTCTAACCCTCTCCTTTGCTTCATCTCTATTTGCAAATTCCTTTCCTACAAATAAATTGTTCTTGATACCAGAAGCACCATCAGTCTTTCTTAATTTCCTAAGCCCATTTTTTATTGCATTTTCTAGGTCATCCCCTACATCACTTTCAAATGAATCAAAATCTAAAACCTCCAAATCCTCTTCAGTGACATTCAGCTGAGGTTGAATTGGGTTAAAATCTGCATTCATGTCACTATTTGTCTCAACTTCAAACTTAAAACCATTCATGTCAACTTCTACTTCATCTATTACATGTTCCTCATCAATAATATCTTCAACTACATCCTCATCCTCATTAACCTGCTCATTCTCATTAAGCTTCCCATCCTCATTAACCTCCTCATCCTCATTCTCCTGTTCATCTAATTTCTCATCACTAGATTGTTCCTATCATATCCTAAACCACTAGACTGCCCAATATTATTGTCTACAGTCCACTCAATGGCCAATTTTTTTCTAGACTTAGGCAAACCATTAAAGTAAACATCAACTTCAGGTGCAACTAAATCAATGATATCCATATTAGGATCCAACTCCGTGATTTCAACACTACTCTTAAAAGGTGGATCATAACAAGTGTCAACTGTGGTATAACCATGCTCAATGTAAATATATATTATCCTATGTTTTTTAACATATTTTATCATGTTGCAAATATCTTCACTACCCAAAGCCTTCAGTCCATAATCTAAACCTTTCATGGGTGTCGTGTAGTGATAATACATTATTTCATTCAGATCATAACCTAAGGTTTTCACCACTGAATGTATGACATGAATCTTAAACTGATCAATGTGTATCAGGTCCACAAAGGTAATCTTACCTTCAACATACTTCCTGTTTGGAAAATCTGTGAGCCGTCCACCATGATGCAATTTAATTGAGAACAAGTTCGAATATTCAGCTATTTCAAAATCAAAATACAATAATTTAGTAAGAATCACATTATATCTCAATAACAAAGGAAAATTAACATTTAGGGTTTTTACCATAAACTGCTGTCGAATCAAATTTTTGTCCATCGGGTCTAAGGTACCAAAGTTGGGTAGTTGTAGTCATCTTTAGAGCTTGTCAATTTTAGGGATTGTGAGTGGAATCATAAAAAACAAATGAGGATTGAGAGTGACAGAGAATATTAGGTTTTGATGTTTAAAGTGTGTGTTTGTTTATGTCGGGTTTCTACTTGAGGAGGTCGTTTGGTGGGATATTAAATTGTGTTTTTTACGTTTTTATCCCCGTGTGCAAGTCACCTGCATCGACTAATGGATTGCTTCTAACTTCGTTTGAAGTAAAGGACCAAATCGATCTCAAGTTTTCCTCACAGGGAGGCCGCCTGCACTTATGAAAGATCAGGGACGAAACATGCAATCTGAGCAAACCACAGACGAAATTTGTAATTTACTCTATTCTAAATTAAGGTATTTTTTTATAGAAATACTAGCAGAAACAAAAAACACACAAATGTTGGTGAACGAAGTCTGGTCGACGACCGGCGGCAATCGATGGCCCGTGGTGGTGGTACGTGGCTGTTGTTGATAATTATCACTTGATAAAAAATATTTCACTATTATTTTATGCAAAGGACATTTAAAAAAATTTTAGAATATTATTATTTTAGTTATGTGCCTTAAGGACTATAACAATTGTGTTTTGGTCAAAAAATAAAAGTAAATGTATTTTGAGTCAAAAAGAGTTTATGATTGGTTTTAGGTCAAAGCCCCTATACATATGAAATTGATTTTTATAAATAAATTTGATTAACTATGTGTTACTTTGCATAAATTATTTTGTTCAATTCAATCTGATCCCATATCTACTTTATTATTAAAAAGGAGTTGTAAAAAATACGTGTCTTTATGTGAATTTTTTGAATTAATTGTCTTTTTTTCTTTTTAAAAATAAACTAACTCCTACCCATTTGAATGAGAGTTAATGGGAACCATTTTTTTCTTTTTTCTTTTTATTTTTCTCTCACTGTTTAGAAGTTAATAGTTTTATCGTTTCAACTCTATTTTTTATTATTAATATTTTAAATTAATCTTCTTTTTACGATATTTGATTTAACATTCATTAGGCATATATATAATTAAAATATTCCTTTTTGAATATAAGTTGTTTTTGAATAATTATTATATTATATGTTGATTTTAAATTATTTGTATATAAAATACAAAAATCAGATAATTTCAAATAATTTCATTAAAGTAATCTATCTGATGTTACCGAGCTGATCGGTCACCAAGAATCGGATTAATCTCTTAAGTTTATCTGAGAAAACCCGAATATGTGTAGTGTTATTCTCTCTCTCTCTCTCTCTCTTTGTGTATATTTCTTTCTCTCTCTCTTTCTCTAAAATACTGTAATCTCAGAAGTATGCTTAACCTTTGAAAGAAAGACTTCTCCCCTATTTATAAAAGGGAGGGCCGTCTGTCCTTAAGATCTTTTCTTGATTTTAGGGAGGATCCCGGATATTCAGGGATTTAGGCTGCGGTTTCCCATCCCTGGATATCCGGGATTGGGGACTATGGTTTACCAATCCCTGAATCTCTGGGATTCTATCAGGTAGGTCAAGATTTACCTTTCCGAGAGCTCAACCTTCATTATCCAGGCGATTCCCGACCCCGGGTATGACTAGGCAGGTTGATTCATATTATAAAGGGCCACTTAAGTCAGGACACTCTTGTATAAGTCCGTAGGTCGGCGAGACCTCTGAGGTCAGCACGCTCTTATCTGAGACCATAGGTCGGCGAGACCTCTGAGGTCGGCACGCTCTTATCTGAGACCATGGGTCGGCGAGACCTCTTAGGTCGGCACACTCTTATTTGAGTCCATAGGTCGGACTTCATTCGTCTAGGTCTCCCCTCCTTTATTCATAGATCGGTACGTCGGTTTATATTGGGCTTCTTTAAACCGGGTTTTTAGGAAGCATACATTTGTCGTCCTATCAACCAGTCCCCCTTACTATAGTCGAGCTGTAAGACCGAGTAGAGTAAGATTTGTTTATGAACTAACGACCTCGATACGGTAGTCCTTGGGAATCCCGTTCCTAGGTAACGAGGCTTCTCGAGATTCGTGCGCCTTTATATCAATGTCTTCTCCTTTCCTTGCCTCCCAACCGTCGCATATATGCCTAGTTTCAGGTGTCAGTCTGCTATAGGTCGGATGAGGCGGTGTCAGATCTAAGCCGTTCTTTTACAGAAGGCATCGGACGCTCCAGATCGCCCGTTATCTTCTTGGTTTTCGCCCTTCTTCTCTATAAAAAGAGATCCTCTACTCCCTCCGCCACTTCCGCTTTTTATTTTGCTGAACACTAGTGTGAGAAAGTCTTCCGGCGACACCCGCGATCCTGGTTTCCTGTTTCCGGTGGTGCCTTTTCTATCTTCCTCCGATGTTCTTCCTTCCACCCAATCTCATGGGTATGTCTATCTAAACACCTGCACTCTTCTTCTTCTTCTTTATTATTATTTTTTTTGTTACCTATATTTTCCTTTCTTCTCTCCCTCCCTTTTCTTCCTTTCACTATGTCTTCCGCCTCCGATTCTCATAATCTTTCCGGCCAATCGGTCGTGGACTCCTTTTTAGAAGGTTTATCCTCTTCCGATGGGGATTAAGGGGGTAGGTCGGAGCGAGCTCTGGGCTCCTCCCTTCGTCTTAGGGACGAACCTCTAGGTGATGTAGATTGGTCCGAGCTGGGCGACATCCCCTCTATCCTACCTTCCGGCATCCCTCTGGTCATCGTAGATCCCCCGTCTCCTCCTCCTACTGGTGAGGTAACTGTGACCGGCCTTTTAGCTGATCCGTATCAAGCGGTCGCAGGAGATACTCGGGTTCTTCCTCCTCATCCTCTGTCTAGGACTAGTCCAGCCGCGTTGGCTAGTTTTATAAAATTTCTTAGACTTCCTCCGGGGTGGGAATTTGTCACGCCCCAGGATCGCGACACCCCTGATCGTCCTCCTCCAGGTCATATTACCTGTTTGTGGATCAGGTGAGCAGTGGTATTCGCTTCCCTCTTCACCCCTTACTTGTTTCTCTTTCTGTTAAATATAATCTTCCCCTCAACCAGTTTTCCCCCAACTCTTTTCGCTATATGGTCGGTTTTCTCGTGTTATGTCATTATAGACACGAGGAACCCGACCTGTATTTTTCTATTTTTGCTTCGGGCTAAAGAGCTTTAAAGGCTCCTTTTACTTGACTTCCCGGAACAATGCCCATTTCTTCACCCACCTCCCTTCCAATGTGAAGGACTGGAGGTCGCATTTCTTTTTTTTCCGGCTCCCTTCGGTTGACTCCTGGGGATTCCCCACGGAATGGACGCAAGCCACTCCGAGCCAAGCTCCTATTTCCAGGCGCAGTTCTATCCGAGCTGGGTGGGTTGAGAAGGTTTCGGAATAGAACGCCATTCCTTACAATGCTTTCCAGCTGACGCAATTTCATGATCTTTTATTCCATTGTAGGCTGAGCTCGAATCCTTATCCAGCTATTCCCGATATTGGTAGGTTTTAACAGCTCTTTCCCTAGTATATTTTTTGTTATTTTGTTTTTCGGCCATCTTACTGACCTATTGTATTGCTCTTCGTAGATTGCTTCATGCAGACCTGCCAATCCGATGCTTCCAAGCCTACCGAACCGACGAAGGAGAAGGTCCCCAGGTCAACGAATCCCCCTAAAGAAAGGGCGGAGGGCTCGTCCAAAACCATGCAGAAGCCCTCGTCCCGTCCCAAGGTTGGGGTGACTCTCCCCTACGACCTGGCCCCTCCCTTGACCACTGGGCGGAGCCCTGCAAGTTCCTCTCGGCAGCTTTAGGTCGCGAAGAGGGCTCATTCCCCCAGCTTCCCTGTTTCTAAGCGGCTCAAGACTGCAGGTCCCCCTGGTCCGGCTATGGAGACTTTTCTCCGTTGCAAGGAGTGGGAAAAGTTTCTTCCGTATTTCAGCTCTATGATCCCAGCTAAGGATAAGCAGGCATTACGAGACTCCACGGAGGACTCTCGTTTTGAGGCCATGATGATGTATTTTGGGAAGGTACTCCTTTTATCGCCTTTTCCTCTTTTCCACCACTTTTATATTTATTTATTTTGTATATATATATTTCTTCCTTTTTTATGTTCTGATGCAACTGTTTTTTCCCCCTACACAGTTCTGCACTACTTTTGTGACCTTCGCGGAGGAGCATAAGATCTTTGCTTCGTACTCTTCCCAGGTTACCCAGATGTCAGCCGATCTGGCGGCCGTCCTGGAGGCTAAGGCTGATCTCTCTGCCCAGCTTCAGTAGAGGGAATACCGCTTAGATGTTTCCCTTAAGAAGATTTCTGAGCGAGAGACAGTTTTGGAACGGGCTCAGATGGCCAACGTTCAGCTGAATCAAGAGCTAAAACTTTCAAAGGCTCAAATTCAGGCGGAATCGGAGAAGGTGGTCCAGCTCGAGGCTCAGCTGGCAGAAGCTAAGGTCGAGTCTGAGAAGATCACCCAGCTCGAAGCTCAGGCTAAAGCAGAATCGGAGAAGGTCGCCCAACTTGAAGCTCAACTAGCCGAGGCTAGATCCGAGGGGTCTTCCTATGAGCGAGGGGTAGCAGACGGTCGACGTCGATTTCTGACCAGCGACGTCGGTTACTCCTTCCTAGAGACTTACCGTTCTGCTCTCCTAACCCGGTATCACAATTCCACCTCCTATCTAGTCAGGCTAGCTCCTGCCGCGACGCAGTACTTTGACTTTGCCCTAACTGGCACCCGCGAACAACTAGCCGCTTTGGGCTTCATGGGGGAGCTGGACAGGGATGCAGCTTTGGACGGGGCTCCTGTCCCTTTAGGTTGGTCTGGTGATGTGAGCGAATCTCCCGAGGCAGCCTGGTGGGAGGACGCCCTTGGAGAGTCTGTAAAGGAATCCGGCCTGGATTTGTAGCTGCCTTCTATCCCTTCTGCATCGTCAGTCAAGGCCAACACTCCTAATCCAGATGCGACTGGGGCCGACCTCGATGCTTCTCCTTCGTCGCCCCCCCAATCTTTCGAGCCTGTAGCTTAGCCTTTATTTGTATATGTATTTATTCTTTTCGTTGTTTATTGTACTAGCACAGATATTTTTAATGAAAAGTCTTTTGATGTGAATGTAGTTCGGATCTGTATGATAGTGATGTGCCCTGTTAATGTAACTTGATTATGAGAACAGTGCTTTTTTAACATAGCTCATCTCTACCAACTACCTCTTTAAAGTTAATATGACTTGACTACTTTAAATGACTCTTTGGGAGTTGATATA
Source organism: Orobanche coerulescens (assembly GCA_033398695.1). Classification (NCBI taxonomy): domain Eukaryota; kingdom Viridiplantae; phylum Streptophyta; class Magnoliopsida; order Lamiales; family Orobanchaceae; genus Orobanche; species Orobanche coerulescens. The sequence continues at coordinate 158,913,184 of CM065809.1, forward strand.
GCTCGGCGTCAACCGTAACCTTAATATAACTCAACTTTATTTGAAACAATCCCCTACTTCAAAACTTCTTTGAAGTCCACACCACTCGTTTTTTAATCCTCCCCTTAGTATAGCTCGGATGCTTTATTACTTTAAGTTTTGTAACATTTTAAATATAACTCGGCCACCTCGATTTTACAAGTTATGATAACTTGGCTATTTTAGGTCGGCCCAACCTAACTTTATCACCGAACAACCCTTTGGAGTTTAAGGTAGCTCGGATATTTCTAACTCTCTCGAGTGGGATATAGTCTGGATAATTCCAACTCTTTTCACTGAAAGTATCCTTTTTTATAGATCGGCTCACACTTTAGGTCTGAGGCTATTTATAGATCGGGGTAATTTGCCTTTATCTGAATCCGAGGGTGTTTCACCTAGTCTGATTTTTTAGGGCGGTTCACCCTTACTCGGATCTGAAGGCATTTCACCTGATCAGATTTCATAGGGCAGTTCACCCTTACTCGGATCTGAAGGCATTCACCTGATCAGATGTCACAGGGCAGTTCACCCTTACTCGGATCTGAAGGCATTTCACCTGATCAGATGTCACAGGGCAGTTCACCCTTACTCGGATCTGAAGGCATTTCACCTGATCAGATGTCCTTTCTAGTTTTGTTCGATCAATACATTCAGATTTTTTCGTAATAGACTTTTATTAAAACACTACAAGCTTTCCTCAAACACTTCTTCATACAAAATATTTTTTTAAGTGGCATATGTTCCAAGGTCTTTTGATGGGGTGTCCCTCCATATCCTCGAGCTCATAAGCTCCCCCTGCACAAATTCGGATTACCTTGTAAGGGCTTTCCCAGTTCGGCTCCAGTTTTCCTGTTTTTCTAAGGGCATCAGCTCGCCTAAGCACCAAGTCGCCGACTTGGAACTGTCTCTTCCTTACCCTTTTGTCATGAGCTGCTTTTTTCAAGCTTTTGTATCTTTCCGCTCGTGCTGCAGCCGTTTCTCTTCTTTCTTCTATGGTGTCCAACGCCCCCCTCATCATTTCTTCGTTTTCTTCCTCGTTGAACCACTGAACCCGATGTGACATTTCTCCGACCTCTGCCGGGATGACAGCTTCGGACCCATATACCATACTGAAGGGTGTTTCCCCCGTCGATGATCTAGGTGTGGTTCGGTATGACCATAGCACCGAGCTAAGTTCGTCCACCCATCCTCATCCGGCCTTGTCTAAGCCGGTTTTGATCCCTTACAATATTGTTCTGTTAGTTACCTCCACCTGTCCATTGGTCTGCGGGTGAGCTACCGTGGCGAACCTTTGTTTAATGTACATCCCCGGGTTCTTTTCCCATTGAATTGAGTTCCATTATCTGAGATAAGTATTTGAGGCGCTCTGTACCTGCAACAAATGTTGTTAAACAGGAAGCTTATGATTCTTTGCTCAGTGATGGTGGCCACGGGCTCGGCCACTACCCACTTGCTGAAGTAGTCTATGGCCACTACTAAAAATTTCCTTCCTCCCAAGCCAGGTGTAAACTGCCCCATGATATCGATTCCCCATTTAGCAAAAGGGCAGGGTGCTCCCATGGTGATCATATTTTCCGCTGGGATGTGTATCAAAGGTGCATGTATCTCACATTTTTGGCACCGCTTGACCATCTCCACCGCCTTCTTGCTCATTGTCGGCCATAAAAAGCCAGCTCTTAGTGTTTTACTAATTAGCGCTCTTCCTTTGGTATGATCACCACAGCACCCTTCATGGATTTCTTCCAGTATACCCCGCCCTTCTTCTTCCGAGAAGCATCTCAGGTATGGACCGAGGTAGGATCTCTTGTATAATTCATCATTAATGCAATAGAACCTCGCTGCCCTCCGTACAATTTTCGCTCTCTCTTGCCTTTCATTTGGTAGTTCTGCTCTTCTCAAGTATGCCAACAAAGGAGTTCATCAGTCCACTATCTCGCTCACCTCCATCACCTGTTTCGCGATGCTACTCCGGGCAGCTCCTAAAATCGTTACTGTCCGTGAGCGACAATCCACCAAAGAGCTTCCCATTTTTTCTAAGTAGTCAGATTTTACATTTTCCGCCCTAGGAATATGGATTAACTTCCATTCCCCTAGTTTTTTTGTGGCTTCTTTCACTTCTTCGACATACTTCTTTATCCGCTCCTCATTTATCTCAAATTTTCATCCTACATGTTGTGTGACCAACTGAGAATCAGAATAAGCTGTAAGTCGTCGCGCACCCAAGTCTATTCCCAGCTGCATTCCTTTAACCAGGTCTTCATACTTGGCCTCGTTGTTGGAGGCCTTGAAATCGAATTTTACGGCATACTCTAGCTGTTCGCCCTCCGGGGTAGTGAGGACTATCCCTGCCCCGGAGCCACCGGTCATTACTGATCGATCCACATGTAGTAGCTACTGCCCTTCCGGCGGTGATGGTGTGGCCCCCTCTTGGATGAAATCCGCTAGGGCCTGAGCTTTGATCGCCGTTCTCGGTTCATACTCCATGTCATATTCTCCCATCTCTACAGCCCATTTTACCAGGCGACCTGACGCAATAGGTCGCCCTAGTGTCTCTCTTAAGGCCAAGTTGGTTCGCAGTTTTATTCGGTGGGCTAGGAAATATGGCCTCAATCGCCGAGCTGTAACTACTAATGTTCTCTAGCTCGGAGTAGTTCCGTTCTGCCCCTTCCAAAATACGGATTATATAATAGATAGGCTTTTGCTTGTTCTCTTATTCTCTTAGCAAGACCAAGCTAACTGCCCCCTCTCCTACGGATAAGTAGAGTATGAGCTCCTCTCCTGGTGTTGGTTTGGTGAGCAGGGGCAGCTCGGCTAAATACTCCTTTAATTTTTCGAAAGCTGTTTGTGCTTCGGAGGTCCATTCGAATTTGTTCCCTTTTCTTAAGAGTTTAAAAAATGGGAATCTCTTCTCGGCTGAGCGTGATATGAATCGGCTCAGCCCCGCTATTCTTCCTGTTAGTACCTGGATATCTTTGATGTTTTTTGGAGGATTCATTTGTAATACTGCTTTGACCTTTTCCGGGTTGACTTCGATTCCTTGCTGTATGACCATGTATCCCATAAATTTTCCCGATTTTACTCCAAAAGAACACTTCGATGGGTTGATTTTCATTCCGTATGTGCGCAACTTTTCGAACGTTTCTTCTAGATCTTTGATATGTTCTCCCACTTTTGCACTTTTTACTAGCATATCATCCATGTAGACTTCCATGTTTCTGCCGATTTGAGATTTAAAGATTCTATCAACCATCCTTTAATACGTGGCTCCTGCATTCTTTAACCCGAAAGGCATGCGTACATAACAAAAAGTTCATTTTGATACCAAAAAACTGACCCTCTTTCTATCCTCGGGTGCGAGGGGAATCTAATGGTATCCTTAAGAGGCATCCATCATGCTGAGCAATTCGCACCCCGAGGTAGAGTCCACTAGTTGATCTATGCGGGGTAATGGTAGTGATCCTTTGGACATGCTTTATTCAGGTCTATAAAATCCATGCACATTTTCCACTTCCCTTGGCTTTTCCCTACCGTGACAGCGTTGGATAACCACTCTGGAAACTGGATCTCCGCTATGTGACCAGCTCGAAGGAGATTGTCAACTTCTTCCCCAATGATATCCATCTCCGGCCCAAAATGCCTCCTCTTCTCTTTCACTGGCCTTACGGTTGGGTCGATGTTTAATCTATACTCAGCGACTGCTGGGCTGATTCCCACCAGATCCTCGGCCGTGAACGCAAAGATGTCCACAAATCTCCTTAGTAAGCGGATAAAGCTTTCCTTTATCCTACCATCCAACTAATTTCCCACGCGAGTTTTTGTTTATGGCTTTCCCGGAACCAATTTTATCTCCATCAATTCCTCATTAGGCTTGACACCTTCTTCCTCAGCCTCCTCGGGCACTTTTGATTTTTTATTCTTTTTAAACTCTGGATCCGGGCCTCTTAGCTCGGGCGCCCTCTTCTGTTGTACTCCTGTTTCTGGTTGCACAGTAACAAGATCGAGATACAAACTGATCCCCGGCTACTTCCCCTACCCCGCTTCCTGCAGGGAATTTTACTTTCATGTGTGAGGTAGATGCCACCGCTTCGAACTTGTTGAGCCCCGATCGCCCTAAAATGGCGTTATAGGCCGATTTAGTGTCCACCACTAAAAAACTGAGCGTCTTGACCTTCCGATGAGGTATCTGGCCCAGTGCTACCGGAAGTACCACTTCTCCGACTGGCTGCACCTCGGTCATGCAGAACCCATAAAGTGTTGTATCTACCTTTTTTAATTCCACCTCGAGGTTCATTTGTTTGAAACAGTCATAGAATAAGATGTCCACCGAGCTTCCTGTATCGATGAATACTCTTTGCACATCATAACTGGCAATCTCTATGCTGATGACCAGTGCATCATTATGGGGCGCCTGTATCCCGCTATAATCCGCAGGGCCGAACTGGATGACAGGCCCGCTACTCACAGAGGCGACCTCTTCGAACTGATGACACTTAGCCCTTCGCTTGTGATCTTTCCTGGCCTGATTAAAACTCCCGTTGGTTGGTCCTCCTGATATCATGTAAATCACTCCTTTCTTAGCTGGGGGAGCGGCGGGTCACCGAAGAGCTTCTCTTTTCATCCCCGTCCCCCCATGGGGCATGGATGGTTTCCTCCGTCCTCCATCCCTTTGCTTGATATGTGAACTCCATTAGATGTCCCGCTCGGACCATCCTTTCGATCTCGTCTTTGAGGTGTTTGCACTCGTCCGTTTTATGCCCATAATCATTGTGGAATCGACAATAAAGCTCGGATTTTGGCTGGGTAGGCCCATTAGAACGAGATGTAGGCCACTCGATAACCCTATTCATCTAACCCTCAACCGCTTCCAAAACCTGCGCTCTTCTCATTGTTAATGGGTTGTATTGGTCAAACCTCGGTCGTCTTAGGCTGATATCGCTCTTCTTTCGGTCCATGTTTCGGTCTATCTTTCCACGTGGCATTTCCTCCCGAGGTAGATTTCCTCGAAAGGTATACACCTCGCGTTGTACCACCCTGCTAGTTCCTCCTTCCCCATCCTCGGATTTTTCTTGCAATTCCTTCATATCCTTCTCGGCTTCTTCAACATTGTTATATTTTGAACATCGGGCTAAGACCTCATCATATGTTCTTGCCGGTTTTTTAGCCAACGAGGTGTGTAGCAACCCAGGCTTTAGTCCCTGCGTCAAGGCACTCGTCTTTACCTCTTCAGATGACGAGGGTACCTCCAGACACGCCTTTGTAAAATGGGTCACATAAGCTCTCAGCGCTTCTCCGGAGTACTGCTTGATACTGAATAAGGACATGAAGGTCTTCTGGTGTGCACTAGCGCTTGCGAAGTGAGTCAAGAACGCCGAGCTAAAAGTTTTGAAGCTAGTGATCGTCCCTGGGGATATCTGGTGGAACCAGTCCTGAGCTGACTCCGTTAGTGTAGCCAGGAATGCTCTGCAACTTACAGTATCCGAATATCGATGCAATACAGCCATGTTCTCGAATCGGTATAAATGTCGGGTAGGATCTGAGAGCCCATCGTAGGTGAAGGTGACAGCTCTAAACCCATATGTGAGTTCAGCCTGTAGTATACTCTCCAAGAAGGGGTGACCTGGATGACTCTCCGCGTCCCTCCCCAACCCTCTGTCGCAACTCCTCTAGCTCGTCTTGCATACTGGATATTAAGGGACCCAACGTTTTTTCCTGTCTAGATCGCTTCCATACTCTTGGATAGCTCTCCCCATGCTCTTCCTGCTGATCAATTTCCTCCGGCCCATCCGAGAGGATGGGTATCACTTTTTGTGGTATTTTTTGCTTTTCGACCTCTCGGCTCTTCTGGATCGCACTAGCAATTATGTCGGCCAAGGCTTCCTTTGTCAGTGTGATTGTGCTGGGTGCAGCTTATTCCACCGGGGTGATGGGTGTTCTTTCCAGAGTCAATTCTCCACCCGCACCTGCTAGTTCTTCTTCCAATTTCGGGGTATAAGCTCCCCCATTTTCTTCTGGTTCGTTTCTTCCGCCATTACCGCTCTCATGTCTCAACTCAAAGTGCCTCGATGTCACAAGTTCCCACAGACGGCGCCACTTGATATTACCGAGCTCATCGGTTACCAAGAACCGGATTAATCTCTGAAGTTTATCTGAGAAAACCCGAATATGTGTAGTGTTATTCTCTCTCTCTCTCTTTGTGTATATTTCTTTCTCTCTCTCTTTCTCTAAAAGACTGTAATCTCAGAAGTATGCTTAACCTTTGAAAGAAAGGCGTCTCCCCTATTTATAGAAGGGAGGGCCGCCTGTTCTTAAGATCTTTTCCTGATTTTAGGGAGGATCCCGAATATTCAGGGATTTAGGCTGCGATTTCCCATCCCTGGATATTCGGGATTGGGGACTATGGTTTACCAATCCCTGAATCTCTGGGATTCTGTCAAGTAGATCAAGATGTACCTTTCCGAGAGCTCAACCTTCATTAGCCCGGCGATTCCCAACCCCGGGTATGACTAGGCAGGTCGATTCAGATTATAAAGGGCCACTTAGGTCGGGACACTCTTGTCTAAGTCCGTAGGTCGGCGAGACCTCTGAGGTCGGCACGCTCTTATTTGAGACAATAGGTCGGCGAGACCTCTGAGGTCGGCACGCTCTTATCTGAGACCATGGATCGGCGAGACCTCTTAGGTCGGCACACTCTTATTTGAGTCCATAGGTCGGACTTCATTCGTCTAGGTCTCCCCTCCTTTAATCATAGATCGGTACGTCGGTTTATATTGGGCTTCTTTAAACCGAGTTTTTAGGAAGCATACATTTGTCGTCATATCACTATCTTTTTACAAGATCAATATTTTTACTTCAGTTTTCACTTTCTTATAATAATTTTATATTATTGAGTTATTTTATTTTAAAAATATTTGGGAAAAGAATTATAGACATGTTAGACTTACAATTTCCAGTAGAAAGATTTATTATTAGTTAAAATAATTTTTTGATTGATTCTTCTTTTTATGAAAAGAAAAATTATATAACCAAATATAATAATTTGATTATATTTTTATTTAAGTACGTCACAATAATATATTGTATCACCCTATGCCTAATGAATTAATATCATTGTGGATCTCATGGTATATTATTAAGTATAAAATATGTGACTTTAATCTAAATATTTATCAAAAATATATGACGTTCTTTCACTTGTATACTGATATGTAGTTATATTAGTATATAAATATTACAAATATACAATGCTCATATAGATTCCTATCATGTTTATATATTTTATATCAAACTTTTACACATCTATACTTAATATTAAAAGAGTCGCAAAAAAATATAAGGAAACATGTGTCGTATCCACGTTAATCCTCTTTTTAAAAATCTTAAAAAAAAATGAACGTTTAATTTAAGAGGGGGTTAAAGAATTATTCCATTATATACTATCTACCAATTAAAAACTTCCTCTCATTTTATTCCTTTTATTTTTAACTTAATAGTTTAAATAATTATAACTTTTATGTATCAATTTTATTTTTGAAAAAAATATCAAATTAATTCTTACTTCGTGCTCTTTAATTTGACATCCATATAGTATATATAAAGTAATATAAATATAATTATAATATATTTAGATGATTAAAATATTTCAATATAAAAATAAGACTATTGAAGAAAGATATATTTTTTATTTATTTTCATAGCTTTTTAACAATTATTTGATTTTTAAGAATTATTTTGTTCTGATTAAAATAGTAAAATATATTACATTAATATCAAATCATATAAAAAATTATACTAGTAAGAATATTGGTTGTATACTTTTAATGAAAGTTGATAATACAACACCAACAACATTATCATGAGAGCCTCAGTCCCAAAATATTTTGGGGTCGGCTATAATGAAAATTGATAATAATAAACATAATTTAATTTCTTATTTATAAAATTAGATATAAGACTCATTGTACTATATGAAAAAATAAATATCGATGCTTAATTAATTTACGTTTTTCCTATCATGTGCCCTTAGATCACATGATAAGAGTTTATAAATGAAACTAAATCAAATAATAATATATGTATATGTGTGTATACTTATACATGTATATTTTATAATAATTTTATAATATTATTGAACATGTTATTAATATAATAAAATATTTAACATTTTACACCGTGCATCGCACGGATGGACATCTAATTTATTTAAAAAGAAAGCCTTAGAACCAACCAACACCAGATTTCAAATTTATTTAAAAGAAGAAAAAAAAACGTCAAATAACCATATATAGAAGAAATTCAGAAAGGTACCAATAAATAAATCACCACAGCAATAACAATTTAAATCTTGGCAAATCACATTTCTTCTAAGGTTTCCAAAGCATTGTTGTCTCTGCAATCAAGGAAGTGACGACATACGGGTCCATGTTCGAAGCCGGCCTCCGATCCTCGAAATATCCTTTACCCGCCTTCTCGGTGTCCCTCCCGACCCTAATCGATGCTCCACGGTTCGCCACACCCTGCAATGAAAGACCACCACAACATTGGGTAAAGTTAATTACAAAAAGCCTACTAGATTTTCGCTTAATTACAAAAAAAGAAATAAATTATTACAGCCAGCCCCTGTAATTTTCAACACTAATCAAACATGGGGGTATTTTTCAAAGTTTTGAAAGCCATAAGGGTTGTTTTGCAATTAGACCAAATCTTAAGGGTACTTTTTGTAATTATTATTCCTCGAGTTTATATACATCATTAACCCATTTGACATATGTTTATTTAGGAATGGGAGATGGGAAGTGATTATTAAAAAAAAAGAAATTACCCATAAGAAGGTGTTGATGTCGGCTGTTTCGTGCCTTCCGGTGAGACGGCGTTCATTGCCTTCACCGTAAGCAGCAATGTGGTGTTTGTGCCTCAAGCCGAGCTTCTCAATGGCCTTCTTTATGATCTCGTAACCCCCATCCTCTCTCATGGACTTGGTACTGAACAATTTCAACCAAAAAAATAAACAAATGTGTAGTGCAGCTATGGTAACATAGACTGATGAAACCTTAACGAAAAATCAAAAGTAAATACAGAACCAAACCTGTAATTTGTATGAGCACCGGCACCGTTCCAATCACCCTGACATAAAGAAAGAAAGATTACATGCACAATATGAAGTCACATTTTAGGCTAAGCATCAAGGGCAATTGTTTTTGCAACTATCGAAAATTAGTAAGTCGGAAGAAAAAAGGAGCTTACGGGAATTGGTTTTGGGTCGAATGATACGACAACACCAGCAATCTCAGCAATCCTCTGTTGAGATAAAAAAATATAATGTGAAAATGATTAATTTAATGTTAATGAAAAATAAGAACTTGAGGGGAGCTTTGGTAACAAAATGTGCTTCATGTTTAATAGAGCGGCAGAGTACCTCAAGAATGTAACGAGCAACCCAGACCTCGTCTCCTGCAGATATTCCGACTGATGGGCCGACTTGGAATTCCCACTGAACATTGCCACCAAGAAAAGAACTTAAACTTATCATATTTATAATATTATCATATTTGGCTCCTTCATTTTAACATTTAGCCAGTAAATTTGAAAGTTTGCAGGATTTTTTGTAATAGGTCAAATTTCAAGGGTGCTTTTTGTAATTATTTCTTAAATTCATAATGTTTGCAGTACCTGGCCAGGCATAACTTCTCCATTGATGCCACTAATATTGATGCCAGCATATAGACACGCTTTATAGTGAGCATCGACTATATCACGTCCGAAGGCCTTGTCAGCACCAATACCACAGTAGTAAGGCCCCTGAAACAAAACATCTATCAAATTGAATAAATAATATACAGGTTTTAGAAGTATATTACAGTGGAAACTCCTGTTATTTAAGAACCATCCCTCAATGTTTTTGCAAAAAAAAAAAAAAAAAAAATAGTATCACAATGTATGTTATATGCTTTGTTTTTAATATTTATATAATTTAATCTCAACTATGATGACGGTGGCATGAAGATTATAGTGCCAATTAATTATCTAAAATTAGTTAACACTACAATTATTTAAAAAAACAAAGTGACAAAGTTTTACATTGGATGTACTTCCTATCTCAACATTCATATGTAGACGAGTTTTAAATATTTTTATTTAATATAAAATATTTTATATATATATATATATATTATATATGTATGATATTTCCATTGTTTCCCATGGAGACAAAATCTCACTATTCCTCTTTGGTTCTGTTATATGATGGAATAAATCAAAATAGCTCACTAAATTGACTGCGCTTCTTTTTATCATGAAGTAGCAGTCATTCCATACAATTTTTTATGCAATTTTTATTTTGGATCATCGAAAGACACCCCCTTAGTATTGAGAACACAAGGGTAAAATTGCGCACATTCGATCCCCCTTACCCCGCTTTCTGCGGGAGCCGCTGAGGCATTCGGGTAATGTTGTTGTTGTTCATATATATATATATATATATATATATCTAGGAAATAGATCATATGAAAACTAATTACCTTATGAAATTTAAAAACTTTGTAGGCCATTGATATTAGTGATATGCAACAAATAATAACAAATATGCAATGAAATTACATAATAATGCAATTAGTTTCTAGATTTCACAATCAAGAGTGTTTCCACCATAGTCAATCCCTATATATATATATATATATATATATATATATATTCTTTCTATACATGAAGACATGCATACATGCACCAAATATATGTCAAAATCAAATAATGAAAAATCTAGTAGACTATTACATATTCGATTAAAGATTAAATAATATCCCTTGAACATGAATATTTCGCATTAAAGATATACGTACAGATATATATATATCTATATAATTACACCGAGACGATACGTATATTACTATTGTATCCCGTATCGTACAACATTGACTACCATGCCTCAAATTAGTAATTTTACCTAACAAACACTCCCGGGTGTACTTTGCACTTTGTTAGAAAAAACAGTTATCAAGGACGGGCTTTTCTTGATCCGTAAGACGCTCCAAATGAAATATAAAAAAAATAAACATAAGAAAAAAATATTAAAAATTATAAAAAAAAAAACTAAAAACCTTGAAAAAATAAACTAAAATACTAGAATACTAAAATTAAACTCCATCTCACAATGTATTATGTAAGACTGGTCTCATATAACTTCTTGCCAATATTAAATACCAGAGTAGTGTCATTGGTATACCTGAGGTCCAGGGAATCCTCCAGCAGGCCAGCCATGTGGCCACTTAATATTTTTCTGCAATAATGTATACTCTTGCTCTATACCATACCTGTATTTTTTTAAGAAGAATATAAAATAAAAATTCCAATTTCATCTCATCTTATTTCATAATGAATCTTCATAAACAAGGAAAAAAAAAAGGTCCTACCATGGCTCCTCAGCAGCTACATCAGCATGGCTAAATATTTTAGCAGCTTCATACCTCTTGTTTGTTGGAATAGGATCTCCTGCTGGAGTGTAGGCATCACACATGACCTATCCAATTAAAAAAATTATGGCCATTTTTTTTCAACATGAAAAGGTAGTATAAGATGACATAATAGTGAGCTTTTTGCATAATGTGTATAGAGAAAAGAACTTAACAAGTATGTTGTTTCCTCTTCGGAATGGATCCGAGAAAATTGCTTGTGGACTGCATTGCCACCAAGAAGAACAAGAATGTTAATTCACTAACATAGGATAATTATGACAATGCGAAGTTAAAAGATATTCACCAACGGATTTACAATGAAAATCATTTGCTACAGATACAATGATAAATATACATGCAGGTACGGTATGTATAAAAAGAGTCGGGGTGGAATGTTTGCAATTTCACCATGAGAAAAATCTTTTCTTTCTCGACATTTTTATTTTGGAAAGGCGATCTTTTAGCCGTTTTTGGGTTGAATTGTCTTTTTCGTCCTTACTTTCGTTTCTTTTTTCAGAAAAAAAAAACAGAGTTTTTAGCCTTTGGGGGGTTGAATTGTCCATTTCAGTCTTACATTTGGATAGAAACCGTCTTTTGAAAAGATAAGTGGCCAAAACACCTATTAACACACAGAAAAGAAATGCACCCTTCCACCACCATCATCATCATTTGCACCTTAATCCCAATTATGTAGGATCGGTGTCATAAAAGTTATAGTGTCGGATAATGGTCAAAATCACTTAACATTATGAAATCATACAAAACACAAAATAGCAAATTTAACAGAGTACTTGTAATTTTCTGAAACACAATCAGTGGTCAGCAATTGATTAGCTGTTTTACTGTATTAATTGGTTTGACAATCGTTTTATATTATTTATTTGTATGAAAGTGTTTGGTAAATAATTAATAGCCTGGGAAGCACGGGTGCGGCCCCTACGTACCCTACTGCGTAGGTATACGTAGAGGTGCGGCGGGATGCGTACGGGATACGCCACCTGGCGTATCCCCGTAAGGGGTGCGGTGGGGGTGAGGGTGGGGGGTGCGGGAGGGGTACTTTTCGTAATTTTATGGTCACTTTTCCCCGAAAAAAATAGGATGATTTGACAATAGTTTCAAGATGATTAATGTTATAATGTTTTAAGATGTTTATTTTTATGTTTTAAACTATTAAGGATGGTTTAAGTTATACTTTCCACTGTTTGTTAATTTAATGAAACTCTTCACTCTTTCTTGCTAATATTTTTTTTGTTACATCTAAAATCATAAATATACATATATACTCACTCCGTCCCAACTTATTAGTCCTAGACTGGGGCGGCACGGATTTTAAGAAATTGTTAGGTGGGTGTGTGATGAGTGGAGAAAGGGTCCACTTTATTAAGTGATAAAGTAAGGGTAGAAGATAAAAGGTTTGTAGTGGGGTAGTGTCCAAAAATAGATATAGGACTAATAAGTTGGGATGGACCGAAATGACAAATTATGGCCTAGAAAGTTGGGACGGAGGGAGTATATTTTAAAATATTTTTATATATGCCGTATCCCCTGCACCCGAATCCCCATATATTCAAATTTATCGAATCCCCGTATCCTCGTGCTACGCACCCGCACCCGCATCCCCGCACCCATGCTTCTTAGCTAATAGTTGATAGCTACTTAATTGTAAAATGACCAACAAGCACATTCACCCAATTCATTATTTTCACTATTTCTATATTCTCTCTTATTTTAAAAAAAATTATTTCAATAAACTCATATTTTAATTTATATAACATAAAATAATAATTAAAACTGTTAGATTAATCCAATTGCATATTTCATTAAAATAAAATTATTTCTTCAAATTGGAAACTTTAGTGAAATGGGAAAAAAATCATTTGATTTGAACAAAATATAATTAAACCAGGAAAACCTAAATTTTACTTTATTTTTTTAGTGACATAATTTTTTTTCTAATATTTAATTTTTTATGTAGAAATAATAAAATATTGAATAATATACTATAATAGTACAAATCTATGAGTCATGTTCTATGATGTATGTGTTGATTTTACAATATCAATCACGTATTGTGACATGACAATAGCAATTATCTCAAACTCATCGCCGTCTCATGATATTTTCCATATAAATGGAAAAACCTATGATGTTGACGGTTTTGGAATTTCGTTCTATTTCTCCTTCATATGAAGGTTGCGACAGGAAGGGCATCCGGCGTAAAACTTTGCCACTTTGTTATTTGCATGAGTTATGGTGTTAAGTAATTTTAGACAATTAAACGACACTATAATCTTCATGCCACCGACCCCAATATAGTTGGGATTAAGGTGCTGTTGATGATGATGATGAATAGTACAAATCTATAAAATTTATATGAAAATATATCGCCCCACAATGTAATCATATTCATATTATATTAGTTTATTAGTTAAAATTTTGGTTTGAGATTTATGATTAAAGAAAATATTCTAATTTTTTAGATATGTAGGGATAAATACGTCTTTTCAACTCATTTATTGAATAAGTTAATTAAAAATATGAGGTTTTCGAGAATTAGAGAATTGAGCCCAATCACCTAATTCAAAAAGCTCACAACCAAACATCAAATTTAGAAGTTTATAAAATCAAACTTCTATTTTTGGCTCAAAACCTATTTACCAGATATATATATATATATCAAATTAATTGATTTTTATTTTTACAGATGGAACTTCAATCATATATTATTAGAGAAAATTATCAAATTGGTCCCGTATGTGGGATCAATTGGCCAAAAAGCTCTGTCTGTCTCCGGCGGACAAAAAAACCCCACATCCCCCCCTGTTTTCGCCAATTTAGTACTTCATCGCCGGCCGGAGTATTTTTCGGCCATCGGAGCTGACGTGGACGACACATGGCTGACAAGTGGCAAAAATAGTGGGTCCACTTGAGACAGACATGGCTTTTTAGCCAATTGGTCCCACATAGAGGACCAATTTGATAATTTTCTCATTATATATATATATATTTCAATATTAAATATTAATTGCACATGATATAAATAACTACAATTTAAATGAGTTTAAATTATTTGTGGCAAAAAAGTTCTATCAAATAAAAAATTGATGAGCGATAAAATTATTTTGATGGAAAGATATTCTGATTACTACTTTAAGAATCAATTTACTTTATATAATATATCCTCCATAATAAAATTATACTACTTTTATTACTTTTTTAAGAATAGGTTCTATTTGTATTATCCAACAAAAGAATACATTCTTGTAATAAAAGAAATAATTTTAATACCCAACAGTAAATTTCTTTATTTAAGATACTTTGCATTTATGCTAAAGAGCTTACTTAGTTGATTTTTTTCTAAATAATAAAAACAATAGTTTCAATCAATTTAGGAGAGAAATTGAATACATTTTAGGTAAATTTAATTAATTTAGAAAATATATTTTACAAATCAATTATATCAGAAAACTAAAAATCTGCATAAAAATATAACAAACATCTTTTTTGCAAGTAATAAACTTCTACCAATCTTTATTAGATTTGCCGCAAATAATTTATTATAGTTCTTTATATCATGTGCCATTAATATTTATTATATTTATTGAAAAATAATTTCATATATAATGAGAAAATTATCAAATCGGTCCCGTGCGTGGGATCAATTGGTCAGAAAGTCCCGTCTGTCTCAGACGGACCCATTATTTTTGCCACTTGTCAGCCACGTGTCGTCCACATCAGCTCCGATGGCCGGAAAATACTCCGATCGGCGATGGAGGGCTAAATTGGCGAAAACTGGAGGAGATGTGGGTTTTTTTTGTCCGTCGGAGACAGACAGAGCTTTTTGGCCAATTGGTCCCACATACGGGACCAATTTGATAATTTTCTCTATATAATTATCTCAAAATATAAACATAAATTTACAAAATTATACTGTTATATTCGTATTAAAGAGTATATTTATAACATATTTTCTTAATATGTTTGTCATTAATAATTTTGAGAGATACACTATGATTAAAATACAACCTGAAAAAAAAAAAAATCAAAACATCAATGAATATGAAACAGATGGGAGTGTGTGGGTGGGTGAGAGAGAGAGAGATTTGAAATAATAAATTTCAACATAAAAGAGGACGAGTAAGGGATGTTTCCTCACTAGAGTATAACTTCACTATCTTCACCAGGGGCTTGACCTGTGCTGGAACCATCATAGTTCCACTTTGGTAGCTTTGATGGATCAGAAACTTCACCAGACAAAGTCTAATTCCAACGAATAATAAATAAAAAAAGTAAAATTAAAATTCTAAAAATACTACAATGAAAAAAAAAATTGTTAATTTCTTGTGCGATTGAGTAAAATAAATAATAAATAAATTACCCTGGCCTTGCTTCGAAGATCCATCCCGGATCCACCAATCCTGCTCAATGAATAAAAATATTATTAATAAAAAATAATTATTATTATAATAATAAATCATAACAATAATAATAATAATGATAACAATAATATAATAATAATAATAAAAAAAGGAAATAAAAAGGAAATTCTGAAAGAACTAACCATATGTATTCAGCAATGACTTTATCAGTAACTTCAGAGAGGTTCAAGTTGATGAGATCATTAAGCAGCGACATTTTTCCTTTCTTCACAAATTTATGTAAATTAATTAATATATGATAAATAAATTTTGGTAATATGGAGAGACAGAGAGAGAGAGAGAGACGAGCAGTCCTTTTTATAGAGGCGCACTCTTATGGCGTTCGCAATTTTAGGAAGAAAATAAATAAATAAATAAATTTACCGTTTCATATTCTTGTTAGGAATAGTAGTATTAGTTGCAACATTGCTATAGCAAGTGGAGCTTAATTTAACAACTTTAACCATCAATATATTTTAAATTAAAATAATACTACAAAATATAAAAATTGAGACAAATCTAATTACTCACATGATAGTATTCATTTTTATATTATTTAAAAAATACAATCGATATTAGTATACAAGGAGTATGAAATAAAATTAGTACTTAGGGCTATTATCGAGTCGAACACTACCGAACTTTCACTGGGTTCGGCATTGGACTAATCCCGATACCGCAAGACGATTTCAACTCTTGGGAGTTACTGGAAAAATATTTTTTGATGAACTTTTAAATTTAATAGTTTTTGGTAGATAAAAAAATAGTATTTTTAAAATTTATCGGTCACTGACAGCAGATTTGAAAGCAGCATTAGGATTGCTTTGAGAAGTTGTTATTATAAAAATATTGAAAATTAATATTTTATATTTTTTGAATCACTTTAAAAAAATTATAAAACATAAATTATTTAGATTTATAGCTGCTTATTTTTACGTACAGTAAGTTTTTTTTATTACAATAATAAAAAATTAGGCCTAAAATAATATGGTGTTCCACCTATAGGGCTTTTTCACCTATGTGCCATCATTTTAGAAATTATTTTCTGAAATGCCACTCTTTTTAGATTTAGTACCAAAATACCATCTTTTTACTCTCTCTTCTATTAATATAATTCCTCATTTTTTTATCATTTTTATATTAATTTTCTTATCTCTTTAATTAATTAATTTTTAAAATTAATTAACCAACTAATTTGTTATTTTCTTATTAAATTAATTAATTTTTAAAACTAATTAGTGGGCTTGGATGTTTTTTTAAAATTAATTAATTTTAAAATTAATTTTTAAAATTAACTAACTAACTAATTTTTTTTAACTTACTAATTTATTTGTTAGTTAACTAATTAATTCATTATGTAATTTCTTATTTGGAAAATAGATAATTAATTAAGTAACTAATAAATTAGGTTTTTAATATATTTAATTTTAATAGAATATTTATTATTAACTATTTATTTACTTAAATGCCGTAAAATAAGTAATAATAACATAATAGACGGAAAATAACTGAGGTTGATTACGATATTATGAATATGGGTAGACTGCGGACGACCTTTTGGATCTCTTCGCATGGCTGGATTGTGACACAACTCAAGTCCAATGTATTTTGGCCAGTACGATTCATGGGGCACTGCTTCAAACTCTTCTTTGTAAACATTGAAAACATATCGCACCGTATATTGTTCTAGCATATACACTGTATAGTCATGGTGAATATGTGCACAAGCAGCGATAACATGTGAGCATGGGTAATGTAGTGCTTGGAATTCATCACAGTCACACCATTGTCGTTGCATGTCTACAATGAATGTCCCTGCAGGGATATAATCTAAATAATTAATTAAATATTTTATTACAATTAAATATATTAAAAAGGAATTTATTAGTTATTTAATTAATTATTTATTTCTAATGAAATAGATAAGTAACCACTTAATTATTTATCTAATTAATTAATTAATTATCTATTTTCCAAATAAGAAATTACATAATGAATTAATTAGTTAACTAACAAATAAATTAGTAAGTTAAAAAAAAATTAGTTAGTTAGTTAGTTTTAAAAATTAATTTTAAAATTAATTAGTTTTAAAAAACGTCCAAGCCCACTAATTAGTTTTAAAAATTAATTTATTTAATAAGAAAATAACAAATTAGTTGGTTAATTAATTTTAAAAATTAATTAATTAAAGAGATAAGAAAATTAATATAAAAATGATAAAAAAAATGAGGAATTATATTAATAGAGGAGAGAGAGTAAAAAGATGGCATTTTGGTACTAAATCTAAAAAGAGTGGCATTTGAGAAAATAATTTTTGAAATGATGGCAGAAGGGTGAAAAAGCTACTCGTAACAATAAATCATGTGCATATTGCAACGAGTAGGTGTTGAACATTTGGTGAAGTTCAAAGTGGAAGACTCAAAAACCACACCTTACTGAAAATGACTGTTCTGCCGTTTACTTTTTTCATGTCAAAATTTGTTTGCATATTATCCTTTTCTAATTGATTAATTAAAATACAAAAAATGGTGTGGAATGTTTTATTACGCAGATTGCCACAAGGACGCAGGTTCGAGTCCGGACAGCCGCAGTGTGGAGTTTTATCTCTCCAATATGGGGGATAATTCTTTGTGGGCACCAGACACTGTTCCTCCCACCTAGTGGACCGTTGAGTCACCATGATTTAATTCATCATCAATCTCTATCGGACCGAAGGGTGAGAATCTTGGGAGCAAGGAATTTCGCTTTTTGCTGCGAGATAGGAAAGTAGTCCAACTATTGAGTTCAAGGGATGCTAGCGCAGTGGGAAGTATTGATGTATTGAGTTCGAATCCCCACCCAAAAAAAAAAGTCGCTCGACTATTGATGTATATTAATATATTTTGTTCCATTAATGCCATTTTTTAGTGTATAAACATGTTCGTATTTGTGTTATGTTAGTTTATATTAATTAAAATTTTTGTTTGAGATTTATAATTAAGATAGATATTGTGATTTTATAAAATTGTAGGATAAGTATGTCTTTTCAACTTTGTTTTGAATAATAATCTAGTTAGAAAAACTCCTAAAATGAACTTTTCTGAAATCAAATGATCGAACTCGATCCTCTAATTCAAAAGACCGTCAACCAAACACTAAACTTAGCAAATAGTATATCTCATTCTAATTAGAGGTTTGAAAAATCAAACTTCCAATTTGCTCTAAAAACCCCTATTTTTTGCTAAAACAAAGTCATTTACCAAAAAGTTTTCTCCCTTTGATTTTTTCCACCCCTAATCTCATAAATATCAAGAAAAATTATTATTTCTACCTAACGCAAATATTAAATATTTTTAAAAATTATTTTTTTACTATCGTATAATAACTTTTTTTATATTTTTTGGCTTCGCATCAGGTCTACATATAAAAAAATATTTTTCCTTTCTTCCATTGTCTTTTGTTTATCAATTACAATGCCTAATGACTTATGAAATGTTTATTTAATTTAACTCTGTTATAAAATCGAAATATTATAAAGAGAGAATTTAGAGAGAGAATAGAGAATGATTCTCAAGTATGTTTTTCATTAATAACTGAAGTCCTATTTATAGGAAAACTTCAGATGGCACAATCGTAATTACATAATTACATCAGGGACATAATAGTCATTCACACTATATAAAAACAAAGGGGTAATTGAAATGTCATTTTCAAGGTATATTATAACACTCCCCCTTGAATGACTATTTACATAAATATCTGCTGAACTAGTTTGAAGAAAAACTCAATGAGAGAAAAACTTTCAAACTGTTTGTATTGGAGCTTGTGGCAATCATATCATGTTGCATCATAATGTTGGTAGGAAATCTTCGTGGGATAAAACTTCAGCAATCGGTGATCTCGTAAATTTGCTCCGCCTTATCTCGATAGTTCTTGTATGAATATTCTTGTGTCGTCTCAGTAAAACCTCGTGGGATAAAAACTGAGTGAATATGTCATGTATATCATTCGTTGGAGTATCCATGTGTTGCCTCATTAAAACCTTGTCAAGAAAACCCAGTGGGAAAAACTTGATCGAAGGAAAAAGAGTACAACAACTCCTTCTATTTTCAAGCTTTGAGGAATAATCTTGATCTTTGTAGTGTTCCTCATTATGCCATGAATATGCCTCGTTAAAACCTTATTAGGAAAAACCCAATGGGAAAAATCCTAATGAAGGAAAAAGAGTACATTATTCATACTAATACGTCATTCCAATTGCCTCGTTAAAAATCTTGCTAGGAAAACCCAATGGGACAAAACCTCAGTCAAGGGAAAAAGAGTACAACACGTATTTTATATAAATATGCCCCAGGCATTTCAATGATCCTCTAGGGATTAGTACGAGTATCATTTTCAGTGCAGTTTGTAATATCGGACTCATATTCATTGCAATATATTCTAAATTTCTTTTGGAGATTCCATATTTGTTGTGATTAGGCCGCCTCGTTAAAAACCTTGCTGGGAAAACCCACTGGGATAAAACCTCAGTCAAGGGAAAGGGTACAACATATAATTTTCATTCACAACGTTTTATTTTGAGTGACTGCACGCACTGATAATATGTTCAAAATCTCCTTACGAGTCACTTTCATTAAGCCTATATATTTCATTTTATTATAAGGGCATATATTTCAATTTTGATGGATTTCAATATGCTCATCTTCACAAATCATGGATTTTAATATCTTTATTTCCAATATCCATATTTCACAGTCATGGATATCCTCATATCATTTATCGATATCCTCTTTCCAATCATTGATATCCTCATTTCATTCATAGCGCTATATTGTGTCGACACTTTTCAATATTTATTTCCCCATGGCAATATAACTTGCCGAGATATCTCATTATCAATCACCCACTGGGATTATGTCTATATACTTCTCAAAAGTATATGCCTCCTTTTATCATTTGCTTTGATTCATATTCGGGGAATTATTATGTATTTATCAAAGCAATTGTAGTTGGTACCAAAGATTAATAATCTGTCATGCATCTTTGAACCTCAAGTTCATATTTGAGTTGTGAGGATATATTGTGATGCATTTCACATATTTCCAACTACCAATACTCCCCCTCATGCTAAGAGATTTCTTGAGACCAAATTCGTATGCCAGTATCTCATTATTCATCTTCAGTCATGGGAGTTTGTATATTATGTTCTCGATATTGGCTGGAGGACTTCAAATAGTATGCCAATTGATATCCCACTTGTATGCGCATATCTCGATCCTTTCTGGGATCTATTCAAGTTTATTTGGGATATATTACTAGCTTTATCTGATTTGGAATATGTGCTCAAACTGTGAGCAAATTATCTCGTAAATTTCTGATTACGAGTCATATATACATGTGACTATCTAGTGGATCCATAATATCTAGTAGTTCACATGTAGAGGAAGTGGGCCCATACTCCCCCTTAATATATTTCAAATTTATTAGGGATTCATTCCCAATATTGGCTAGTAGTGATATTAATCGAGAATAAATATTTTAAGATGATGTGTCTATATCACCATATAGATATTTTATCGGCATATCACATCATCTTTCGGTGCCATTATTGCACATCATTTTCAACATGGAGTCGCTGCTCCCACATGTCATATTATGTTCATTATTCAAATATATAGAGCCGTAGTTCATACGCTTCATGACGCGGAGTCAAATCTCATACGCGTAATTCCAATCTATAAATAGATTATCATTGTATTCACAATCATCCATACCGAGGGTTTGAATATTATAATGGATTCAATGTTTTCGAATCTTCGTAAATATTATCCATCTCTTCCAGTGAATATCATAAAAAGAATTTATCGAGCTCGACTCGAAAGATTAAGGGTGCTAATGAGAAATGACATCCCAGAAGATATTCGATGGTTGATCGAAGCACAAGTTTGACTATCTGGCGAATTTTCAAATTCATTTAAGTATATGTCAGGTACAGGTAAGAGTAATTTTGCAAAGAAACGCAGAGCAAAAATATTAGGTGGGTGTTATAAATGTGCTCGGTGGACATGTGACACACGATGCAAATCTGTGGGGTTTGTATCCAAAAATCGAGAAGATAAAATAGCATTTATCAAGGATGGATTGAGTAAGAAATCTATGGATCATGATATTCAACAAATTCTTGATGCACATCCGAGTGGATACGTTCACCGTGAACTAATGGCTTTGTGGATACAATTTAAGGATGAACGGGAACGTTATAGTCATGAAAAATTAATCTCAAAAGATCCAGTTTGTAAGTCCGTTCTATCAAATTTGGTATAAGGTAATAGAAAAAAATAATGCAAGTTGATGAATAATGTTTTCTAATACTTAAATTTCTCAGCTGCCGTACGGTAACGTCATTTTCATTGAAAAATATAATATCGTATCTTTCATTTTCTTTTGCAATTTTGTCAAAAGTAATGTCTTATATGCCGCTCCTTTTTCAATGAATATAGTGAAGTCATTTGCCGTTTAGAAAGAAGTTTGTTCTTTAAATTTGGGATTCACAAATCAGAAAATGTATCTCTCATAAAAGTATTTTGAAAGTCTAGTGTAGAAAGATGGAGTTCTCAGAATCCTCATATAGATCTCATCCATTTAAAACTATATGTATTTTAGGTGGATCCAAACTGATAGGTCATATCCAGCATGTAGATATGGCGTATCAGTTCGTAAAAGAATTAGGAAAGCACAAAATCGATATATTGTATGGTGGGAGTAATTATAGATTTTTGGGTTATCTTTTAGAGGCTGCACAAAATGGGAGAATAAGAGTAACAAGTGCCTTACACTTTCCCACAGTTAGAACCAGTAGTATAGGGGGTTCAACTGGGTTGATGCTTCAAGCACAGTCCGTGCATGATAGTTTGATGTATGTGGTGAATAATAGTGATGCCTTTATTTTTCTTTCAGGTGGCTATGGCATACTCAATGAGATATTCAACATCACGTCATGGGCTGAGCGGGACTTTCATACCAAACCTATAGGTTTGTTGAATATTAATAATTTCTTCAGCGATTTGCTTGCCTTTCTAGATCAAGAAGTAGATCACAAGGTTATATCTCAGCCATCACGAGATATAATAATATGTGCTGACACTGTTGCTGATCTACTTATAAAGTTTCAGACATATATTTCAGTTAAGAATTTGGAAGTCAAGGCTTATCAGCCACATGCTATTGCTGCCAAACGGAAAAGAAATTTAGATCCTTTAGATCTTTTATTATAAACCCTTATGCCAGGGGGTGGCAGAGTTACGGAGTTTTATACTCTCGAGACGCACCCATTTTCTTTTTATGGGTTTCATATCGCGTTTCATATTGTCGAGTGTTTATTGCCTTTCAGCTAGTTTCGATATTTTCACTTCGATTGTTGTGTGCTTCTTCAGCAATAATAAGACCATCTTTTGCTTTTATGCAAATACAATATTTTTACAAATATGTGATATATGTTTCCCCATGAATATTGTCAATCAATATGATTTTAATGATCCCACCATGTGATATAATCAACATGTGATTTATTGAGCAATTATTTTCCAGTGATAGTTTTCCATATCACTTGTCAAATGATCCCATCATGCAGTTTGCATGAGATTTTCTTTAATTAATCGGTGATTGCTTATGGTATCACTTGCTCAATTTTCTCCATTCATGTTTAATCATGGAGATCGGATATTATTTCCATCAACTGCTTCTTCTTCGAGAGTAGGATTTGAATCATTGATCAACTACTTCTTCAGAGTAGGATTTATTTCTTTCAACTGCTTCTTCAGAGCAGGATTTAGATAATCGATCAACTACTTCTCCAGAGTAGGATTTATTTTTATCAACTGCTTCTTCTTCGAGAGCAGGATTTATGAACCATTCATGTGGTATAACCAACCACGATGGTGATATATATAAATTGCGTACATGTAAAACCATTCGTTTTGTGATAATTGAACTCATCACATGGGAGGTATTATAATTATATAAAATAAACGCAATAAATATGTGGTTTTAAACCACTACTTTGAGATAAGTAAGAGACATAATTTAAACTGCAAAATAATTAACTACTTCTACCAGAGCAGGATCGTCCAATCAATTTCGCAAAATAGTCATCGTCAAGGTATATGTCGAAATATCGACTGCCGCTAATAGCAAGTGTAATGGTATGTATTCATAAATCTTTGCGGTTTCCAGGGTTGGATATTAATTCGTACGTTGTAATAAATTTAATAATGACATGTATGAAAAGAGTTAATACCCATATCAATATTAGTGTCAAATTGAAGCTCTCGTGAAATGAGTCACGGTGGCATCAAGAAAAATTAATTCTGATAACATATGTATCTTATATGTAAGAAAAATAAATGTATGATTCAATAAATTAAAAGAATATTTTATTTTTTTATTATTTTATCAAAAAATTTTGTTAGCTTCCGGTTATTTTAAAGGTTTTCAATTTTTTTTCTTTCTGTTTTTGCGGACAACCCCATCTTCCTCCCTTTTTTTTTTAATTATTGTCTTTCCTTCCTGTCCGTGAATCAACCTCCCATCTCCATTATTCCCCTTTTTTTAATCTTTTCTCCTCGGTATTTTTTATGCCGTTCTTCTTTTTTTCTTTTTGTTTGTTATGCCGACACAACCCAGCGGTCAACTACCCTCTTTTTTTTTTTATTCTTCGATCAACATATTTTATTTTGTTTATTTTTGTTTTTAACTTTCCTCAATCTTCTTCCTCTCTTACCTGTTATGTTCTTCCTCTTTTTTTTCAGGCTTCTTCTTCGTTTTTTTTTATGTTCTGTAAATCAACACATATATGTACACACAAAGATTACCTCATGGGTGGATGTAAGATCTATCCGTTTATCACGCTAAGTTTCGCCAAACCGAGTGAAGAATCCAATTACGACACCTCATTGAAACGAAATCTGATTTGCATCTCTTCCATTTGATCCTCTGAGTCCCAAGTCAGAAATGGCAGTTCCCGGTGAACCTCGGCGAGTCGCCGCCGGATTATTCGTCGGAATCCAGCTGAAGTCTCCGCGTATGAGGTGGTGAGGACGGCCATCTCAGGTCTCTCTTCTTTGTCAAGATCGGAAGCTTTGGAATCAAGCATCATTGCTTCCAAAGTCAAGTCAACAGAATTCTCAATCCAGTAACTCTTTTGAACTTTACGTTCTTGATCTTGAACGCCAGCCATGGTGTGAGAATAGAAGTGTGGAGATGGGTTGTTTATGCTATGTGGTCAGCAAAGACAGATCAGGAAATTGAGAAAAATTGGGGAGGCTAAGTATAAACTTGACAACCCTCAACAGCAATGCGGGATCTTGAAAATGTCCGGGATCTTCGGTTGGAGGATTTCTCCTTTTGCTTCCAGAAAAAGAAAATTATGCAAAGTGAGATAACATGAAGGTGAGAGAGAGATCCGTGATTTTGTAATAATTTGGTTTCTGGTACAGAGGATCATCTATAAGATGCAACTGTAAAGCATACTTCCATCATATTACTCAAAATGGTTAGAATCGTGCTGATAACGTGTTATAAAATCGAAATATTATAGAGAGAGAATTAATATCCGCAATTTTCGATTTTCGGTAAATTTCTTTTTTCGGCCGGAGTCCGTTTTGATGACTCTCTCATGACCGTTTCGTCATTCTTAGAATGATTAATTCTACGCTTTTTGTCATCCGAGCTCGTTTCGGTGTCGTTTTGTTGAGTTCCGTGCTTTTAGCGGTTTTTCCGCACTTGAGTTCGATTCTTGCGAATCTCGTCCGAAACTGTTGTTTCGACTTTCTCGTAAGTTCATTTAATGTTATTATTCATGTTGCGAGCTTTGGATTGGTGTTTCGATCACGTATCGTAATTTTCGGGCGTTTTGGGCCATTTTCGTAATTTCCCAAAGTTTGGGGTAATTACTTTCCGTTGTCGAATTTCGAGCCTTCGGGTGGTCGGAATCGTGTGTTCTCTTAGTGCTCGGATTTGTCTTTGCGAGTACTTCGTAACCGTATCTTCAATTCGTACTCAGGTTCGGGTTTCGGGGTCGTTCGGGCCGTCGGAGTTGGTCCCGGCCGAGTCATGGCCGGCATCTTGGGCCGGGCACCTGGCCGAGTAACGTGCGGTAGTGATCGGCGATTACGTACGTAAGGCGATTACGTCGTAAGGCCCTGTCCGTGCTTGTCACATGCCGGCATTTCAGCGGTGAGTTCGCCATGGCGATTCGTCGTAAGCCGTGGCCGATTCGTCGTAACCCGGCGATCGGCTTTATTTAAGGCCTGGCAGCGTTTTCTTCAGCCATTTTCACTTGGTTTTCCTTCTCTTACGCGGCTGGAAGTGTTGGAATCATGGAAGGATGTTGTTATACAATCAATCCATGAAGTCTTGGAGTTCATATCATCAATCATCCATCCTATAACATCCTCCGATCTACCGAATCAGGTCAGATTTCCTAGAAATCTAGTTTTGGGGAATTTGGGTATTTTGGTTGTTTTCGTCCGATTAATCCGTTTTAACTTAGGATTGTGATGGATTGATGATTATTTGGATGTATTATATCATTTCCCTTGTTATTCCATGGTTGGATCATATCGATTCGATATTTGGGTCGAGTTCTTGACCGACGCCTTTAAGGTGTCCGGTAAAATGTCTTAGAGGGGTTTTCGGGCGTTCTACGATTATTCTTCCTCGTATAATCGATGATTTATTGATTATATGTTGTTAGGGTCGAGTTTCTTGCGAAGAAACCGAGTTGAACCGTTCCGTTCGTTGTCGTCTTCCGTTTCGAAAGCATCGGGCGTTTCGAAGCTTTCCGGTTGAGCCGTGTTCGTCGGAATACTTGCGTGCCGATTTCGAGGCAAGTACCTTGCCCATACTTTTCTTATTTTATGGATATGATGATCGGTGATCGTCTTGGTGTGTTTGTTTGGTTGTTTGAAATGAAGTTTCAAAAGATTTCGGTTTGGCCTCGTTAAAGGCTCTCTTTCAAAACGCGTGTGTGTTTTGTGAACATTGTGTTTTGGGAAGTGATTATTTTGAACGTTGAAGGCTTTGATGATATTCCTATTGTTTAAAGTTATGGAATCGTGTATTCCGTGTTTAATCTTGTTATTGTGTTTTGAAGAGTTTGATAATGTTGTCGGATAAATGGCCATCTCTAGTAAGTATTCTTGATGAACTTACATTCTTAGCATATTAGTATTGCATGAGTAATGTGTGTGTGTGTGTATGCTCACTACGGGTTAGATCCGACGGGGTCTCAGTAGGGCTCCACGAAGCTGTGGGACCGCGAGCTTGCTTTTAACCACTACGGGTTAGATCCGACGGGGTCTCGGTAGGGATCCAAGGCCGTGGTCCGCGGTTAATTGTGGTACATTTTGCAAATGTGATTTGATATTGGCATTTCCGGAAATGAGTGCTTTGGAACTGTGTTTTCATGATTGCATGCATCGACTAAGTGTGTAAGAGGTAAGTGTTCGTTTGGCTTACTTGGCTAGGATGGCACTAGAGTATTTTGTTGTTTGTTTAAAATCCTTTATTTGTGGATTTTGATGTTGGGAGACGAACCTTGTTGTCGTTCTCGTGTACTGTGAGTTGATGATATTTGGGGCTAAAATCCCAATGGTTTTGTAAAAGTCATTTTACGGATTTGGGGCTAAAATCCCAACGGTTTGGTAAATGTCATTTTTACAGAAAGTAAACATTTGGGGCGGTGACCCCCCTTTTGCCTTTTGGGTTTCGAAAAGTAGGATTTGATAATCCTAAATCGTTTTCTATTAAAACTCCCGACGGTATTTCAAATCATTTTATAAATCGTTTCCCTTGATATTTGATCTTGTAATTTTGGGAAGTCTTTACTCAAACTCTTGCCTCGGGAAATGTTCATCTTGTGGTATTTGAATCTTTGAGGATTCCTGATTATTGTTATTCGTGGAATGTGAATTGTATGACTCGTATTTTTGCACTTGTACTTGCACTAGCAAAACAGTGGAGTTTTGCTAACCCCCGAGTATTCGGGGGGTGGATGTCTATTTTTGCATTCAGGTTTCGGAGCATAGCACAGGGTCGGCACAAGGGATGATGAAAGATGAACGATACTAATCACACGAGGATCCGTATGATGTCTTCGGTTTAGTTGTATTTTATTTCCGCTGCAGTATTCTTTTCCCGTTGTACGGGAGTGTGTTGTATTCGACCCCTGCGTGGGCATGTATTGTAATTGAGTTGTATGTATTTATTGAAAGACCAAATCGGTCTACTGAGTCATTTTAGCCTTAAAGGCATTGTTGAGTTGTTCTATGTTGTTACCAGCCTGGTAGATCCTTGAGGAAAGGGTCTACGGCGTGTAATATCCCTGAGTGGATTGGGGGTGTTACAGAGAGAGAATAGAGAATGATTCTCAAGTATGTTTTTCATTAATAACTGAAGTCCTATTTATAGGAAAACTTCAAATGAGGTAATTGAAATGTTATTTTCAAGATATATTATAACAAACTCGATGATAACTTAATCTGCCTTTTTATATTCCACAACAAAAATATGTAAAGATTAACTTCAATCTAAAATGAAATAGTGAAAGAGAGGTAAAATCGCATCAAATATTCACTTTTTATATTCCCATGAAAGAAGAATAAAGAAACAAGATCCGTTATTCTAGAGATGGAATCTTGAGTATCTTTGTTTGACTCATTCCAAATGTTAGGATTCACAATATAAATGTATATCAATTAATATTAAAGAATTATTGGTAATTAAAATATTACTTTCTTGGTCATTTTATTTTTTTTCCTCTTAACTTTAATTATGTTATCGTGCAACTGTTGAGTTTTCATAGATAACTAGTACTAACCCGTGGCGTTGCCACGACATGATTTCCTTTAAATCAGTAATACATGAAATAAAATATCATCCAAACAATAAATAATATTAAACAGAATCAAAGGTTCAGTATATCGAAAAATATGAAAGAGAATGCAAAGTCAACGTGTACAATCACAGTAGACATCTGAATAATCGCCAACTGCAAAACGATATCTGTACAAATCAGTAAGCAATAACAAAATCAAATAAATGTATATTGCTACTTTAGACATAAAGTGTATTAATATGATAAAAACATACCTCAAAGTTTTGAAAACACCTCCTTGTATACAATGTTGGTGATCGTATCGGTGGGATTGCCTTCCTCATCCAATGCTAAAACCTTGAGCCACTTTCTGCTTGTTACTCTGGAAAATGCAACATAGAGCTGGCCATGGCTGAAAACAGACTTTGGGAGCTAGGCCCAACATGAGATAAAGACTGTCCCTGACTCTTATTGATAGTCATTGCATAACAAACTGATATAGGAAATTGTCTTCGCTGAAATCTAATAGGAAACTTGGTAATATCAGAAGGTGAAAGTACCATCCTTGGTATGAAAACCTTCACTCCAGCGTTCTTTCCATGTATCGTCTTAGCCTCAATAACGTGCTTGCCAATCGCAGTAACAATCAATCTAGTTCCATTACAAAGCTCGGCAGACTGGTCAATATTTCTAAGAAGCATTATAGGACAACCAACCTTAAGTCGAATTATATGATTTGGTATCCCAGAAGTCCTTATAGTGTTCAGGAACTCGACAGAATAGACATCTTCTCTATTGACGGTATCATCTTCGTCAGGGCATATGCTATCTGAACTCATGAATTCCGTGGCATCTCCAGGTAAAAGAGACATTATATAATCATTTACTTCCTGGACGATCTCGTTGGTGGGAGCAAGAA
The DNA here is from genome assembly GCA_033398695.1 of Orobanche coerulescens. Lineage (NCBI taxonomy): Eukaryota > Viridiplantae > Streptophyta > Magnoliopsida > Lamiales > Orobanchaceae > Orobanche > Orobanche coerulescens. Next base: position 158,942,836 of record CM065809.1, read on the forward strand.
TAGCCCTATCATGAAAGTACCGACCATCACCGACATGGTCTAATATGCTCGGATATGTGCTCTTAACTATTGCAGCAATTGGTTCATCAATAGACCGAATCAGAATATCATCAGGCGGTTTGAATTCTACCTCACCATCATTATCAACACCAATTTCACCATCTCCAAACTTCAGCAGCCACTCAGCAAACTCCCTGATGCTCTCGGTCTCATCATATGAACCGCCAAACTGTAATTTAATAGCACAAAGTCAACAATTTATATACATTTAAAATAAGTTATTTATATAAAAAGTAATTATCTAGCATAAAATTTTAGAAAAGTACCTGTAGACGCATCTTCTTCGTAAGCTCCAGGACACGACAGGAACTCCAAATTGTCTTAGATGAGCAAAGGGATGCGTGGACTATATCCTGCCTACTACCCTTTGGTATGACGGGCACCAAAGACAACGACCAATCCACCAAACGGCTTGTTAGATTCCATACCATGATGATCTTTCATCATATCCCTTATACTGCGATCCAGTGCCTCAAAGCAAAACTTATTAGTCATGGGTGCCTCATCCCATATAATTAGCTTTGTACTCTTCAAAAGTCCTATCAGATCGCCATTGAATTTTCTGTCGTTATCCGAAAATATCATAACAGTCCATCTTTTTCAAAAGACTTGATTATCTCGACCTGGAATAAAATAAAATCGTATTGATGATAGATATTTTATTATCTAAGTCATTATAATCGAGTGGTTTAAACTTGTAGGATTATTAGGATATGGTTTTCAATTATTTAGATTACCCAAATCTTTAGTTCTCCAATTTGCAAGTTGATTCGGTAAAAGACTTTAGGATATGGTTTTCAATTATTGTTGTGATTATCCGAATGTTAGCTATTTAAATATCATGATTTGATCTGGTCTTTTAAAATATCATAAAACATTCTGAAGTGTTTTAACTTTTTAGAGTTTATAGGATTCAGGTTTAAGTTGTTTAGATTATCCGAATTGTAGCTATTTAAATATCAAATTGATCTGGTCTTTTAAAATATCATAAAACATTCTGAAGTGTTTTAACTTTCTAGAGTTTATAGGATCTAGATTTAAGTTGTTAAGATTATCCGAATTTTAGCTATTTAAATATCAAATTGATCTGGTCTTTTAGAACATCATGAAACAGTCTGAAGTGTTTTAACTTTGTAGAGTTTTCAGGATCTTGGTCTCAATTGTTAAGATTATCCGAATTTTAGTTATTTAAATATCAATTTAATCTGGTATTTTAAAATATCTTAAAACAGTTTGAAGTGGTTTAACTTTCTAGAGTTTTCAGGATTTTGGTCTTAGTTGTTAATATTATTCGAATTTTAGTTATTTAAATATCAATTTGATGTGGTCTTTTAAAATATTATAAAACAGTCCGAATTGGACTTTCTAGAGTTTGTAGGATTCAGGTATCAATTTGATTTGGTCTTCGAAAATATCATAAAATAGTCGGAAGTGGTTCAACTTTCTAGAGTTTTCAGGATCTAGGTTTCAGTTAAGATTATCCGAATTTTAGTTATTTAAATATTAATTTGATATGGTTTTTGACAATATTATAAAACAGTCCTTCACTGCGCGTTAAAAGATCGAACAAATTAGAATTAAATGAACATTGTTTTGAATATATAGTAGATATCTTATTAGCTAAACAGCTTATTATAAGGTGTTTATTTTTGTTGAGTTGTTAGGATCTCAGTTTCTATTAAATATTAAAACAATCCTCATCTTTTAAAAGATTGTTAATAATTTTGATCAGGTTAATTTATAATTTGATTCGAGCATTTAAAATATTCAAGTCATTATCTATAATAATGATTGATTCGGTCTTTTTATTTAATTAGAATTAAATAAAAATAATCATAGAAACACGGGAATTATCTAATACAGGTAATTTGTAACTTTTATAAATATAAGTTATTTATCTTGCTAGAGTTGTTAAGATCTGGGTTTCAATTATTTACACAAAGCCAATTATCTATTAGCTATCTAATTGGCAATGTTATACGCTCCCAGGAGAATCGGTTAACATGCTTGGAATAATTGAAACACGCATGAGCAGAAAAGTGAGAATTTGAAACCCAAGATAAGTGAATATGATTCACAAATATAAGTTGATAGAGAAATGCGAATCGAGACAATTACAATGATATTGAAATACTCTTAGATTTTGGCGCCGTGCTCGCATGTACTTATAGCATTCATATAGACCACTTCAATATCAGCAACACATCTAGGGCACTGGTTGTGCGGAAGTTATCTTTCTAGATGCGATAGAAATTCTTCGTCACTTAAATTACAGAATAGTGGAACACCAGGGTAGTTAGGAAGCTTAAATTTCATTTTTGGAAGTCTTTTTTTCAGTTGCCATCTACATGATGTCACGTAGTATGCGCTCTTAGAATTATCCTCCAACATCGACAACCCTTGAATTCCCTCTTCTCTGTGTTTTTCTTCACCACTAAACAGCTTCATGAAGTTTAAACAATATGTGGCTTCATGGTGATTGAGGTTTAAGGCGATAATCATTAATTCAAATGCTTCGTCTTCATTTTGTTCGACGAAGAACTTTAACTACAAAAAAATGAAATAGTAATAAAATTAGGAGAAGATGAGATAAAAATAATTAGTAACTAATTAGATATTAATGTACCAATGATTTTCTGAACAGTGCTTCAGGATTTTTTGAAGCCACCAGTTTATCTAACATTGGAGGAGAAACATCATGTTGCATGTCAAAACTAAGCCACTGCAAAATACTTGTTGTGTTATCCAACTCATAGAAGAGTCGACAGCTGGGAATCGTAGTATTGTTTGTAGTTAGAAATTAATAATTTATTTATATATACAATAACGCGCAGTGAATGAAGAACCTATGTGTAATATCCGGTATTTTTCTTTCCCTTGTATTTTCATTTTTGGTATATTTCTCGGTCATAGTGACCCTCGTGTACCTTTCAGTGTGTCCTTCCTGTCAACTGTTGAACTGTATTCTCGTTATTGTAGTGCGGAACTGCCGTTTCGGGGTTGCCGTGGATCCATTTCGTGTTATTGGTTCCCAAATATTGATTCCTATCGTTTTATTCTCTTTCCGGATCATTTTTATCATTTTGGGACCCAAAAGGGGGTGTGGGCCGCGGCACAAGATGTGTGTGCCGCGGCACACAAATTTCTTCATTGTTGGCCAAACGAATCAGTGCGTGTGCCGCGGCACACCCATCCGGTGCCGCGGCACAAAGCCAAGCCACTGCCGCGGCACACTCGTGTGACATTTGCGACCAAAACCGCTGTCACTGGTGCCGCGGCTGCGCGAGCCATCTTGACACCGCCGAACCACAGGAGTAATTTTTGGCACGTGCGCGGCACACCTCGGTGTGCCGCGCACACAATGCGGTCAACCCTTATAATTATGTCGTTTTGAGCGTCACCGCTCATTTCTTCTTCTTCTTCTGCGGCGAGAGAGTGAGAGAGGGGGAGAGTTCTTCATCATTATCCATTGAGGGGTTGATTTTCACCATTTTTCTTCGGTAGTGAAGCCCGGACGATCAATCCAACGCGTGTTCTACGGATCTTAGTACTTGAATCTCCAAAGGTAATATTTCTTGAAACCCTCCCTTTTGGATAATTGGGGATTTTGGGGTTTTTGTCCGATTCTCTCCATTTTGTTGATGGATTCTTGATGAATATGATTAATCTTGTTGATATCATTAATTTTCCTACGGATTCATGGTATATTTTCATAGTTTTGCGGAATCGAGAGGGTTTGGTTGTGGTCCGCCCTCGTTGTTATTTTGTACGAATATACATGAATCGTAGGCGGGTTTTCGGGTGTATTCCATTTCCGTATTCGGCTAGAGTTGGTTGTAATTATGTTCTTCGAAATCGTTAGGTTCGGTCCCGTTGATTCCTAGTGTTTGTCGGTGATTATCCTGTCCGTTCGTTGCGTCATCAAAATATTCAAGGCAAGTATTTTTGGAAACCTTTATGCTTAACGTGAAATAGTAATGTATATTGTGTGTGATTGCTCACCTCGGGAGGGTCCGACGGGATCACGGAGGGAATCCAATGGTATAGCCACAGATTCACGAGTTTGTTTCGCTTGATTCGGGAGGGTCCTTAGGGATCACGGAGCGGGATCAATGGTATAGCCCTGTTCCCAAGGCGATGCGTGTGCGTGATTTGTTTTATAATATGGCCAGCTCGGGAGGGTCCTTAGGGATCACGGAGCGGGATCAATGGTATAGCCCTGTTCCCACGGCAAATTGTTTGACTGTTTAGTTCCGGAAAAGACATGTCTGGTTTTGGCTTTTGAAATTAATATTGGTGCATGTACTATGAAATGTGTAAGCGATTGGTTTGCCTTGATTACTTGTACTAGCGTAATTGCTAACCCCTCTGGGGACCCGTTTTGGGGAAATTCTTGTTATGGATTTCAGGTTATGATTATCCGGACGAGCGGGCACCTGGACAGTACGAGGACGTTGGCCAAGGTCGTTGACATGTGCATTTGGGTCTTTCTATTTCTTTCGTCCATTTCGATTTGGTTGTTCTAATAATTATAAACTCATAGAGTGTACTCGCGAGTACTTAGGCTTTTCATTTCAAACTCCGCATTGTGCTACTTTTAAATTGTTACATTGTTGGTTGATGATCACTTCGCCGGTTTCTCCGGGCGTAACTTTTTATGTCTTATAATTAAATGTGTGTCCTCGCTAACCGGGATGGTTAGTAGAGTGGAGTTCTCTTGTTTGTAGCCTGGTGGGTCCCATGTGGGGGGTCCACGGCGCTGTAATATACTCTGAATATCTCGGGGTGTTACAGAAAATGGTATCAGAGCCAGGTTTATGGATACCTAGGCTTGTTGGTTATTTGGGTCTAGTCGTGTTTTGTTTTGCACATTGTCACACCACTGCCAGCATCCCAGTACTTCCAGTGCTCGTAAGTTTTCTTATTCGGCTCTTTTGTTTCTTGCATTGTATTTCCACTTTTGAATCGTAGTTGTTTTTCCTCCCTTACTCATCATCGATATACTTCTGTTATCTCTCAACATCAGTATGGATGCCGGAGGAAACCGTGGTCGTGGTCGTGGTCGTGGACGCGGCCGGGGACGTGGGGCAGCCGGTGGGGTGGCCACGTCGCATTCTTCGGGAGCCGGCAGTACCGGTGACCGTCACAGTCATGCTTCTTCTCAGGAGCGCGCCGATCTTGGTATTGCGGCTGTTATGCAGCAAATAGTTAACCAGATGGCGGCTATAGCTCAGGTGGTCCAGAACCCCGATCAGGCCCATGCTAATCGGGGCGGAACGGATCGTTGGCTTCAGGATGTCATCAAGATGCATCCTCCCCAGTTTTCGGGAGCTTCGGACCCGATCGGCTGGGAAGGGTGGATCAAGGAGATATCCAAAGTATTCACTGCTACCAAATGCCCCGAGGACCGTAAGGTCCCTATTTCTCAATATTTTCTCACGGGAGATGCTACAGATTGGTGGGAGGCCGTTGGTCCCAAAGATCATGTTGCTTCATGGGCCGAATTTCAAGAATTGATGGAGACCGAATATTGTCCGTGGCGGTCGAGTGCTCGAGTGCATGCTTTCTATGATGCTCAACCACGGGATATCCTCGTATCTCGTGCCATTGCCGACTTTAACAAGGAGTTGGGTTATGTGAAGACCCAAGTTGTCGCCGAGAGCGACAAAATTTTCCATTTTCGGGAGGATGAAGTTGCCCATTCGGGACTATATGCAGGCTCGTCATGCTGTACTACCGAAGGATTATCGAGTCGAGCCCTTGCTTATGATATGTCGGTGACGGCGAGTGATTTGGCTCGTGAGAGCAAGAAGCGAAGTCGGTTGGAAACTTTTCTGGTCCTAAGAGTGGAGGCCAGCAGAAATCTCGAGCTGCGAATATTTCTACGGGCGGTTCGGCTCGTTTCTCTGGGAGCTTTCGCGGTGCCGCCGGAACCCCCGATCGTGAGCTCACATGCTTTAACTGCGGCCTTTCGGTCATAAGAACCGGACTGTCCTCGTCGCCTTTAACTTGTCATACTTGTGGTGGTCGGGCCACAAGGCTTCTTTGTGATCGGCTCGGGACGGCTTGCGGTGCCGTTCTTCTCACCCGGCACCTATGGAGCCGAGTGTGAACCGGGGCTCATTTGCTCATTGCCTTCACCGAGTGCCGCCGAGGTAGGGGTCGGGGTCGGCCCGCTAGGGTGGAGCTTCAGTGTCGGCTCTGCTCGGCCGCGTATCTATGAGATGAGGAGAGCCGATGATCCGGCGGCTCTTTGTGGCGGCAGTACCGTTCGTATTCATTTCCATCCTGTCGGTGTGCTTTTCGATTGGTGCTACGCATTCATTCATTTCTCTAGAGTGTGTACGCCGTTTGAGTCTCATTGCTTGTCACCTTGCGAGCCTTTCATCGTTAAACTTCCTAGCGGTGATAGAATTGTCGTGTCGAGAAGTCCGGACTGCTGTGATCATTTGTGAGAGGGCTTGGCTCTCTAATCTTATTGTTGTGAGTATCGAGGCGAGGATTTAATTCTCGGGAATGATTGGCTCGAGCGGCATGGTGCAATCATGAACTACCGCACGAGGATCATTACCATGTTAGCCGAGGACGGCATCAACACTCTTTCGCGGGCGAAAGAGAAACCAGTTTGTCATTAACGCCTTGAAGGCGGTGAAACTCTGCGAAAGGGTGTGCGGTTATTGGTGCTACGCCTTGAAGGCGGAGAATGGTGGAGTCGAGTTTTCGTCGATTCCGATCGTTAGTGAGTTTCTGATGTATTTCTGACGAGTTGCCGGGATTGCCACCGGATCGTGAGGTTGAGTTTGTTATAGAATTAGAGCCGGCGCGGCTCTCCGATTTCAAGGCGCCGTATCGCATGGCACCTTCAGAGATGGCCGAGTTGAAGCTTGATTGAGTGAACTTGGAGTCGGGGTATGTTCGACCGAGCGCCTCGCCTTGGGGCGCACCGGTCTTGTTTGTGCGTAAGAAGGATGGTTCACTACGTTTGTGTATCGACTATCGCGAACTAAACAAAGTGACCATCAAGAACAAGTACCCTTTGCCGAGGATTGACGACTTGTTCGATCGGTTGCGGGAGCTGCGGTGTTCTCGAAGATTGATTTAAAATCGGTACTATCGGCTCGGGTGAGGGAGTCCGACGTGCGAAGACACTTTTCGGACGAGATACGGACATTATGAGTTTGTAGTTATGCCTTTCGGGTTAACTAATGCGCCGGCGGTGTTCATGCGATTGATGAACAAAGTCTTTATCGAGTATTTGGATAAGTGTGTCGTCTTTATTGTGATATTCGATCTATTCAAAGAATGAGGAAGAGCATGCCCATCATTTGCGGATAGTGTTAGACATTTTGAGGGCCGAGCAACTCTATGCGAAGTTCTCGAAATGTGAGTTATTTGAAGGAAGTGATGTTTAAGGTCACGTGATTTCGGTAGGGAGTTCGAGTGGATCCGAGAAGATTGAGGCGGTGTTGGATTGGGCATCGCCCACAAATGTGAAGGAGGTCCGTAGTTTCTTGGGTTTGGTGGTTACTACCGTAGGTTCGTCGAGGTTTCTCAAAACTAGCTCGGCCACTTACCAGATTGCTCCGTAATCAGAAGTTCATCGGGACCGATGAGAGGCGTCGAGTTTCGAGGAGTCAAGAAGCGTTTGACTTCAGCCCGGTTTTGGCGTTGCCGTGTGGCAACGAGGATTCGCCGTTTATAGCGATGCTTGGGCCGTGGTCTTGGGTGCGTATTTATGCGGCACGGCAAGACCATTGCCTATGCGTCGAGACGATTGAGACCGTATGAGCTTAACTACCCTACTCATGATTTGGAGTTAGCGGCGATCGTTTTGCGCTCAAGATTTGGCGTCACTATCTTTTCGGCTCTGCATGTCGATTTTTACCGATCATAAAAGTCTGAAATATATATTTACTCGGCGGGAGTTGAATATGAGGCGAGAGGAGGTGGTTAGAGGCGATTAAGGATTATGACCTCGAAATCCTTTATCATCCGGGCAAGGCGAACGTCGTAGCCGACGCCTTGAGTCGGAAACCGATTGCGTTGCGAACACTTGAGGTCCTCACGTCTCAGTCTGAGCTTCGGCGGGCTTTGATTGAGTTTGGTGTTGAGGTTTTGTTGCCTGGAGCTGCCGGGCAACTTTGTGCTTTAGAGATTTCGTCGTCTTTGATCGATGAAATTAAGCTGAAACAATTAGAGGATCCGATGATTACTCAAATCCGAGAGAACGTTCTTAAGGGAAAGTCTCCTGGGTTTGTGATTCACGAGGATGGTGTTTTGAGATTCAGTCGGCTTTGTGTGCGAGCGATCGAGTTGCGGACAGTATTTTGCGTGAGGCCCATTCCACACCTATTCCGTTCATCTGGTTCAAGTAAGATGTACAAGGACACGAGGAGGAACTTCGGTGGAATGATATGAAGGAGGAGGTCGCACGGTTGTGGCGAGATGTTTGACTTGCCACAAGTCAAAATCGAGCATCGCCGGGTCAAGTTATTATTGCGATCACTTCCCGTTCCGGAATGGAAATGGGAAGATATATCGATGGATTTCATTACGAGTTTGCCGAGATCGAGATCGGGCATGAATAGGGTTTGGGTGATTGTTGATCGTCTGACCAAGTCGGCACATTTTCTGGGCATCAAGGACACTTGGGGCCCGGAGAAATTGGCTCGTGTGTTTATCGCGCAGATTATGAGACTTCACGGTACTCCGAAGTCTATTGTTTCGGATCGTGATGGCCGTTTTGTATCGCACTTTTGGCAGGCGGTGCATAAGGCGTTGGGTACCCGTTTGCATTTGAGTACCTCTTTTCATCCCCAGTCAGATGGACAGTCGAAACGCACTATCCAGACATTCGAGGACATGTTGCGTGCTTGCGCCCTCGATTGGAGTAGCGACTGGGAGGAGCATTTGCCATTGATCGAATTCACGTACAACAATAGTTGGCACGCGTCGATTCGGATGGCACCGTATGAGGCACTTTATGGGCGACGATGTCGATTGCCGATTTGTTGGAATGAGGCGTCCGATTTGGTCGGGACCGAGCCGGATGTCGTTTTAGAGACGAGGCGGAAGATAGAATTAATTCGGGAACGGATGTTGACGGCCCAGAGTCGACAGAAGTCATATGCCGATGTCCGTCGTCGACCTTTAGAATTCGAGGTGGGAGACCACGTTTTGCTGAAGGTGTCGCCGACGAGAGGGGTTTTCCGTTTCGGGAAGAAGGGGAAGTTGAGTCCGAGATTTATTGGACCCTTCGAGATTCTCGAGCGGGTCGGTGGGTTAGCATACCGTTTGGCGTTACCCCCGGCCTTGAGTCACATTCATAGCGTTTTTCATGTTTCCCAGCTGAGGAAATATGTTCCGGATCCTAGTCACGTCATCGATTATGGCGAGATTGATATTACTGAAGATATTACTTTTGAGGAGCGTCCTTTGAAGATTTTGGAGCATCGTGAGAAACGACTGAGGCATAAGACCATCCCTTTGGTCAAAGTGCAGTGGTCGAGACACGGTGTCGAGGAGGCAACTTGGGAAACCGAGGATAGCATGCGTGCTAGGTACCCTGAGTTGTTTGTTTCTTAAGTTTCGGGACGAAACTTATTTTTAGAGGGGTAGAATGTAATATCCGGTATTTTTCTTTCCCTTGTATTTTCATTTTTGGTATATTTCTCGGTCATAGTGACCCTCGTGTACCTTTCAGTGTGTCCTTCCTGTCAACTGTTGAACTGTATTCTCGTTATTGTAGTGCGGAACCGCCGTTTCGGGGTTGCCGTGGATCCATTTCGTGTTATTGGTTCCCAAATATTGATTCCTATCGTTTTATTCTCTTTCCGGATCATTTTTATCATTTTGGGACCCAAAAGGGGGTGTGGGCCGCGGCACAAGATGTGTGTGCCGCAGCACACAAATTTCTTCAGTTGTTGGCCAAACGAACTGTACTGTGTGCCGCGGCACACCCATCCGGTGCCGCGGCACAATGCCAAGCCAGTGCCGCGGCACACCTATCCGGTTCCGCGGCACACTCGTGTGACATTTGCGACCAAAACCCGCTTGTACCGGGTGCCGCGGCACACGCAGGCCGTGCCGCGGCACACTGCCGAACCCTGGGAGTAATTTTTGGCCTGTGCCGCGGCACACCTCAGCTGTGCCGCGGCACACAATGCGGTCAACCCCTTATAATTATGTCGTTTTGAGCGTCAGCTGCTCATTTCTTCTTCTTCTTCCTGCGACGCGAGAGAGAGTGAGAGAGAGGGGGAGAGTTCTTCATCATTATCCATTGAGGGGTTCATTTTCACCATTTTTCTTCGGTAGTGAAGCCCGGGCGATCAATCCAACGCGTGTTCTACGGATCTTAGTACTTGAATCTCCAAAGGTAATATTTCTTGAAACCCTCCCTTTTGGATAATTGGGGATTTTGGGGTTTTTGTCCGATTCTCTCCATTTTGTTGATGGATTCTTGATGAATATGATTAATCTTGTTGATATCATTAATTTTCCTACGGATTCATGGTATATTTTCATAGTTTTGCGGAATCGAGAGGGTTTGGTTGTGGTCCGCCCTCGTTGTTATTTTGTACGAATATACATGAATCGTAGGCGGGTTTCAGTGTATTCCATTTCCGTATTCGGCTAGAGTTGGTTGTAATTATGTTCTTGAAATCGTTAGGTTCGGTCCGTTGATTCCTAGTGTTCGCTCGGTGATTATCTGTCCGTTCGTTGCGTCATCAAAATATTCAAGGCAAGTATTTTTGGAAACCTTTATGCTTAACGTGAAATAGTAATGTATATTGTGTGTGATGGCTCACCTCGGGAGGGTCCGTAGGGATCACGGAGGAATCGATGGTATAGCCACAGATTCACGAGTTTGTTTCGCTATCCCGGCTCGGGAGGGTCCTTAGGGATCACGGAGCGGGATCAATGGTATAGCCCTGTTCCCAAGGCGATGCGTGTGCGTGATTTGTTTTATAATATGGCCAGCTCGGGAGGGTCCTTAGGGATCACGGAGCGGGATCAATGGTATAGCCCTGTTCCCACGGCAAATTGTTTGACTGTTTAGTTCCGGAAAAGACATGTCTGGTTTTGGCTTTTGAAATTAATATTGGTGCATGTACTATGAAATGTGTAAGCGATTGGTTTGCCTTGATTACTTGTACTAGCGTAATTGCTAACCCCTCTGGGGACCCGTTTTGGGGAAATTCTTGTTATGGATTTCAGGTTATGATTATCCGGACGAGCGGGCACCTGGACAGTACGAGGACGTTGGCCAAGGTCGTTGACATGTGCATTTGGGTCTTTCTATTTCTTTCGTCCATTTCGATTTGGTTGTTCTAATAATTATAAACTCATAGAGTGTACTCGCGAGTACTTAGGCTTTTCATTTCAAACTCCGCATTGTGCTACTTTTAAATTGTTACATTGTTGGTTGATGATCACTTCGCCGGTTTCTCCGGGCGTAACTTTTTATGTCTTATAATTAAATGTGTGTCCTCGCTAACCGGGATGGTTAGTAGAGTGGAGTTCTCTTGTTTGTAGCCTGGTGGGTCCCATGTGGGGGGTCCACGGCGCTGTAATATACTCTGAATATCTCGGGGTGTTACACTATAAAACCTGCAAATTTCCTGGCGCTAGCGTTTGCCCAGTCGTTGGGTGATTGACGTGCAAGCTTTTCCATAATGCACATGATTAAATCATGTGGCAGATTTGTAATGGCATAGTTATCGATAATCATCATTCTTTTCGAATCAAAAATTTTGAGATAAACACAGGTATTCTGACCTTGTGGTATGAGGAATGTCATTTCTTGTTTTATAACCAACGGTTTTTAGGAATGAGGAGTGGTTGTGTGATAAGTATTCGGCTCCCAAGAAATCTCATAAATCTAACTGAAAGTTGCCCTCGGGTCCCTATTTGTAGCTGAAATATTTTTAAATCAATTAATTTTTTATAGGATGTATGATGAGTATTGGTGCCCTACAAAATCTTGTAAATCTAACTAACTAATGGATAATATGATAAATATTATAAATAGCTAAAATTGTGGCAGAATATAATTTGAATTGTTTTATATATATGAAATAATTTTAGACTATTTTTTTCTGCTGGAATTTGCCACGTAGGCTTATAGCTAAAATTGTGGAAAAATGAACAAACTATTTTGAATGGCAAAATATAATTAAAATGATTTTAAATCATTTATTTTTTGCTGGAATTTGCTACGTAGAATTTTGTCCCATGTGGCATGTCTCTCCTTTTATTTAAATCATGTGGCAGATTTGTAATTGCGTAGTTATCGATAATCATCAAACATTTTGAGATAAACACATGTATTTGACCTTGTGGTATGAGGAATGTCATTTCTTGTTTATATAACCAACGGTTTTTAGGAATGAGGAGTGGTTTTGTGATAAGTATTCGACTCCCAAGAAATCTCATAAATCTAACTGAAAATTGCCCTCGGGTCCCTATTTGTAGCTGAAATATTTTTAAATCAATTAATTTTTTATAGGATTTATGATGAGTATTGGTGCCCTACAAAATTTTGTAAATCTAACTAACTAATGGATAATATGATAAATATTATAAATAGCTAAAATTGTGGCAGAATATAATTTGAATTGTTTTATATATATGAAATAATTTTAGACCATTTTTTTCTGCTAGAATTTGCCACGTAGGCTTATAGCTAAAATTGTGGAAAAATGAACAAACTATTTTGAATGGCAAAATATAATTGAAATGATTTTAAATCATTTATTTTTTGCTGGAATTTGCCACGTAGGATTTTGTTTAGCTAAAATTGCGGAAAAATGAACAAACTATTTTGAATGGCAAAATATAATTGAAATGATTTTAAACCATTTATTTTTTGCTGGAATTTGCTACGTAGGATTTTGTCCCATGTGGCATGTCTCTCATTTCATTTAAATCATGTGGCAGATTTGTAATTGCGTAGTTATCGATAATCATCATTCTTTTCGAATCAAACATTTTGAGATAAACACATGTATTTGACCTTATGGTATGAGGAATGTCATTTCTTGTTTATATAACCAATCGTTTTTAGGAAAGAGGAGTGGTTGTGTGATAAGTATTTGGCTCCCAAGAAATCTCATAAATCTAACTGAAAGTTGCCCTCGGGTCCCTATTTGTAGCTGAAATATTTTTAAATCAATTGATTTTTTATAGGATTTATGATGAGTATTGGTGCCCTACAAAATCTTGTAAATCTAACTAACTAATGGCTAATATGATAAATATTATAAATAGCTAAAATTGTGGCAATATAATTTGAATTGTTTTATATATATGAAATAATTTTAGACCATTTTTTTTCTGCTGGAATTTGCCACGTAGGCTTATAGCTAAAATTGTGGAAAAATGAACAAACTATTTTGAATGGCAAAATATAATTGAAATAATTTTAAATCATTTATTTTTTGCTGGAATTTGCCACGTAGGATTTTGTTTAGCTAAAATTGTGGAAGAATGAACAAACTATTTTGAATGACAAAATATAATTGAAATGATTTTAAATCATTTATTTTTTTACTGAAATTTGCCACGTAGGATTTTGTCCCATGTGGCATGTCTCTCCTTTCATTTTTATCACCACTTTTCATATATATATATATATATATATATATATATAGATTATTTTATTATTAAATACTCCCTCTATCCCAATCGAAAGTTGACAAAGGCGTATGTTTAATATATTTCTGGTAATAATTGATATAAGTGATGATGATAAAAATGTATGATGAAGATTAAAAAATAAAAAGTATTGATGATGAATGTGTGGTGAAGATAAAAAGTAAAAGATGATTGTTTGATTTGATTGTAAAAAGTAATGTTTGTAAACTTACTAAATGGATAATTATTTGATAGAATGTAAATCTTTAGGCGGATGGGGGATAATTAAAAACTTAAGAAACGGTTTAAATACTTAGTCACTCAAATCTATTTAGAATTTATATATCACTTGTACCGTATTTAATTTAAAAGTAATTAAATCCATATAATAATACCTCCTGATTATCCGAATTTGAGCAAACTTATAAAATATTTAAATGTTAAATATAAATTACAACAATAAATTGACTATCCGTCTCAATAAATCTAAACCTTACAAAGTAACACTAATAATGAAAAGTACAAATAACAAGAGATTAAAAGTTAAATTTCAAGTATAAATTTAGAAATTGTAGGATTTATAGTGTAATATCCGACTGTAATTTTCGTTTTTACCTGTCATTGTATTATTCGGATAATCTGATTATCATGAATCGTTGCATTTAGTATTATGTTGAGGTATTATAGATTTGAATTTCACATCGTTGTTATTTCATTTCATATGTGATGATTCGATGTTAATTAGAGAGTTGCATTTTCGAATTTTTCTGTTGATGTAGCGTACGCTACATAGTATGATTAACGTACGTTAATCCTGTGCCTTAGCATGCGTAATGTTTCCTCTGTTGCGTACGCTAAGAGGGAATCTGGCATCAGTTGACTTCAACACGTGAACTCCTTAGCCGTTGGCATGCATGTGAGTAATGTCTGAGCTGTCATGTCGGCTAGAGTCAATTTTTATTAGCGTGCGTAACCCCTTTTTCATTAGCGTGCGCTAACGACCTGCGAATTCAAGACAGTAGCCACTGTAAGCCGCTTATGTACGTAATATCGACAGGTTAGCGTACGTAAGTGTGTTAGCGTACGCTAAACTGTTCCGATAGCGTGCGCTAAGTCTGTACAGTCTATTTATAGGACCGGCCTGTTTTTCATTTCTTCACAACTCCAAACCGATTCTCTCTCCATATATCGTCCCTCTGCACTCTCAAACCGATATCAACCTCCCCCCAACTTGCTTATAAGCCTTAAATCTTGGAGTGGAGCTCATTTCCTTGGAGATTAGGAGGTGTTCTTGAGCTTGGAGTATATTTTCTCATAGCATTGAAGTTGTTCTTCATTTCTGGAGGTAGGTGTACCTTCCTCTCTGCATTATTTTCATATGTTGATGTTAATAACGAATTATACTTCACCTAGAGTAGATTAATCAAGTAAAACATAGTTTTAATCCAACCTTTTTAACACTTTTGATGAATATGATAAATAAGGGTTTGAGATGGATGTGTTCTTGATGATATAGTGATTCTAACCGCGTTGTAACTACCATGCTCATCTTGTTGGACGAATTTAGCTCAGTAGAATACCTTTGAATCAGTTAACTTCACCATATTTGGATTTAACTAATAGAGTTGTTATCATAAAGTGATTAAACACCATTTTAAGTTTTCACTTACCCTGGGAAGAACTTGGCCATGTTAGAAGTAGAAGGATGTCTTCTTACTCAGATTTCTTAAGAATCATATTCTCCTTATGTTTAGCTCAGCAAGATTTTGAATGGTTAAGGATATTTGTGAAACCAACACAACAACTTTTCATTAATCTAATGTGTTGAGAACTTAGTTTGTTTTGATCATCATACTAGATAGATGGTGAATTCATCATGATGTTAATGAATCTTCTAGCCTTGTAAAGAAATATTTTGATAACCCTCATGGATATGGTGTAATCTCAGAACTAATAAACTTGTTGTAAGCTTAATATTCAATTTAGATGAGAGGAGAATGATCATAAATGTGCAGATTTTGTTCTTTCAACATTTTAATATTTTGGAAAGTTTAATCATCATAAGATGATCTTAACATCATAATTGGTTATTCAACATACCCTTGATAGAACTCTTGTTTATGATGAACCATGTAAACATTCGGTAAAAGTATTGTAAACTGATTTTTATGGTTGTAATGATGTTAAAAGAACTCCTGACATAAGGCTTCGATAATTGGAAATAACAAACTATTCTAAAGGATTGTAGGATGACGTCTTACTAATCCTGTATTGATAATTATACGAATATGTTATTGAGTAAAATGTATTTCGTTTATGGTTGATTGTTCGAGTAAACAATATTAGTCGAGGACCGTTCGTTCGTTCCGACAAGAAGAGGACTATTCTCGTCTCCGTATTGAGGCAAGTTATCTTGCTTAGTTATAATGATGATTAGATTCTTGTGATGGTTATATATTTCATATGTATGAATTGTTCATGTAATGTTTGTCGTGATTTGACATTGTCCTTGACGTTATTCCGTTTTCTTCATGGGGTTGCATTCCCAAGTACGTCGCTTTGAATCGTTGATCTCATTGGTCTTATTTTCACTTCGGTGAGTTTTTCTTGATCCTTAATCGGATATGTGATTTATTGAATTCGTTGTCATGTTGTATCGTGACATATCCGGAATCATATCTGCATTCCGATTGGTTATTGTGTAGGATTTTTAGCCAGGCACGTATATAGTCATGCGTGGATATTATTCCGCATTGGACTGTGCACACGAGACGTAGTTCTTGAGGCTAATTAGGTACATCGTCACACGTATATTCTGGATTCCGTATACGGGGTGGACATGTACACGGACACATTTCTGGATCGGGCGTACTGTGATGTCCATCTTGAGCTATATTGTTAATCGTTCATAGTCCATGTATGATTGGATGTGTTCGACGATTTGTGACTGATTGTTTCATACGCCCGAGAGGTATGATTAATAGTCGGAATGTTTTCCTTGAATTCTATATATGTGAATTGTATAATGTCGGAAGAATTGATTATCATGTATATCTGACCCTGTGTTATGGGCGAAATACTTGTATTGTATTTTAGGTCGAGGCAAAGGCAAGGCACGGGAAGAGCATGTTGACGGCGAAGGGTTCGAAGGATACTAGTTCGGGGGCCCCACATCATTTGTTGTCCGGTTATGTTAAACCGTGTTATGTTATTTTATTTTATGTTTCATTTAAATTACTATCTGGTTGTATTGACATTTGAAGTATTTTCCATCTCCATATGGTTTATACTTGTTTTTCGGATCCTGTGTATTATAAGGCCGTTGGCCATAATTTTGATAAACTCCTAATCGGAGTAATGACTATTCATTGTGGTTCGGTATCACAAATAATATTTATTTAATCTGTTTTAGATATCGCCTGGTGGGTCCCAGTGTGGGGTCCACGGCACTGTAATAGCCGCCTTTTGGGGTGTTACAAAAGATGGTATCAGAGAGTTGTTTCCTTTTTATGAGTCATTGTGAAATGAACTAGTATCAAGAGACCTTCGTGTCACGTGTGACCGTCTGTCGCGACCCTACGAGCCAAATACGGTATGTACTTTATGAGCCATGATTTAATTACTGGCATGATATTGATATCAGTATGGGTCTCCTTGTTGATCTTGCTATTTCGAGGATTTGTGACAGGATTTATCTGATTGATAATCCGAGATAAATGCTGAATTGATTATATGATTGAAATTGTTCGACTTGACGCCGATATAATATTCGGTGCGACATTCGTGGTATCGATAACCGTTTTCCTTGAATATGTGATTCCTTGTTGCTATTAACTTAGCATGAATTTTAGTATCTTGAACTATACTTATGGTTATCATTATGATTGATTCTTTCAGTATGGAAAGAA
Organism: Orobanche coerulescens; assembly: GCA_033398695.1. Classification (NCBI taxonomy): domain Eukaryota; kingdom Viridiplantae; phylum Streptophyta; class Magnoliopsida; order Lamiales; family Orobanchaceae; genus Orobanche; species Orobanche coerulescens. The sequence goes on from CM065809.1 coordinate 158,960,439, forward strand.
ACCTGAGAGGTTGTGGCAGAGGGGGACGAGGCCGCGGAAGGGGCCGAATCCCGATACCTCGAGCCAACAGACGCGCAAATGTGGATCATAGTTCCACAGACAGTGGTTCACCTTCTGGGGAACAATCGCACCACAGTGGGCGCGGGGATGCGCGTGTCGATCCTTACATCGTGATGCAGGGCATGATGACACAGATGACCCAGATGGGTCAACTAATGGAAGCTATGCAGAGGGCCGCTACTAGCCAGCAACAGGGGCCTCATCCTCCTCCTGTGATTGGCGGACCCGTGAGTCGTATTATCAGCGACATTTCTCGCCAGCGACCACCGACTTTTGAAGGCTCCTCTGAGCCTGCTGACATTGTGCATTGGATCGAGCATTTTGAGAAACTTTTCCAGATGGTAGACTGCCAGGAAGAGAACCGCGTCTCGATAGCCGCGTATTATCTTAGCAAAGGCGCTCACTCCTGGTGGCTTTCAGTAAGGCCAGCTGATGGTGTTTACTCTTGGGAGGAATTTAAAAACCTCATGCTAGACCGTTACTATCCAGGGCCATTCCGTGAGGCCAAACTGTCGGAACTACTGAACCCCGACCCATCTGAAGACGATGATGTATTATCTGTTGCTGAGAAATTCCAGGCACTCCTTCCTTTCGCCACGACAATTATCCGAACAGAAGCCGATAAGATCAAATACTTTCTCAAGAGGCTTAAACCCCGAATGAGAATGCAGCTGTTGAATCACCACCGTACTACCTTACCAGAGTTCATCGAGAAAGCTCTGGAGTACGAACTCACCGCGAAGGAGATTTCCAAGAAACAACCACAGTCCAACAACAAAAGATCCAGGAACCAGAACCAGACTGAGAGTAATCAGGAGACATTCAGGAAGCCCCAGTCTTTGCCAAACCCTTCTGATCGACCACCCATGGCGTCGAAGCCAGCTGGATCGCACTCTCGAGTGGTCCCCTCATCTGTTGTGTGCTATAACTGCGGAGACCAGGGGCATTTCAGCTCCAAATGCCCGAAGCCTGCCGTCACATGCCATACTTGTGGCAAGATTGGTCACCATGCTCGTTTTTGCAGGGTGGGCCCGGACCTGAACCAGTAGCGTCTCATGCTCCAGTTCAGTCCTCTGTCCAGAACCGGACGCCTCCGACCGCTTCCTATCAGACCACCGGGGCGAATAGGGGAATGGGCCGTAGGAATCAAAGTGGTACACCTGGTGCCGGAACTGCGAAACCCATGATTTACGAGATGAAGAAAACTGACGATCCCAAGGCCAGCATGATTTCAGGTATACTAGAGATCCACTCCCAGCCTGTGTGTGTTCTTTTTGATACCGGTGCTTCACACTCCTTTATATCTTCTTCTTGTTTAAGTCGTTTGCCTCTAGACCATGTTATCAATTGTGAGCCCTACATGATTGGTCTACCTGATGGTAGAAGAATTATTGGAAATCGTGAAGTCCAGGACTGTCCGATTCGTTTGAACGACCGTGAGTGGTTATCAAATCTGATTGTAGTCGATTTACATAAGGGTGATATAATCTTGGGTATCGATTGGATGGATCGTCATGATGCAATACTCAGTGTCCGCAAGCGGATGGTAACCGTCACTTCTGATGATGGTTTCGAGTGTATTTTTCGAGGTGATAATCCGAGTCGTTCTGGGAGAGTCATCAGCGCTATGAAAGCAGTGAAACTGCTTAATCAAGGGTGTATTGGTTATTGGTGCTACATGACCAAAACAGTAGATCGACCAGTTGAATTGGCCGACATTCCGGTAGTCCGAGACTACCCAGATGTATTTCCAGACGAGTTGCCAGGCTTACCTCCTCATCGTGACGTGGAGTTTATTATTGAGTTAGAACCTGGTACATCCCCGCTCTCAAAAGCACCGTACGTATGGCTCCGACTGAGATGCAGGAATTGAAGAACCCGGCAGGAGTTGACTGACAAGGGCTATATTCGACCTAGTGCGTCCCCTTGGGGAGCACCAGTGTTATTTGTACGGAAGAAAGATGGATCTCTGCGCTTATGTATTGATTACCGTGAGCTGAACAGGGTAACCATAAAGAACAAGTATCCTTTGCCTCGTATTGATGATTTATTGGACCAACTTTAGGGAGCTACCGTGTTTTCTAAGATCGACTTGAGATCTGGTTATCATCAGTTGCGGATTCGAGAGTCTGACATTTCAAAGACAGCATTCCGTACTCGCTATGGGCATTATGAGTTTGTGGTGATGCCATTTGGACTGACTAATGCACCGGCGGTATTCATGGAATTGATGAATTGAGTTTTTATTAACTATCTGGATCACTTTGTAGTCGTTTTTATTGACGACATTCTGATTTACTCTCGTGACCACGAAGAGCACGAGCGTCACCTCCACCAAGTTCTCGATACATTGAGGCGGGAACAGCTTTATGGGAAATTTTCTAAGTGTGAATTTTGGATGCCTGAGGTTATCTTTCTCGGGCATGTGATATCAGCCGAAGGGGTGAGGGTGGACCCACAAAATACGGAAGCTATTCGAGATTGGCTACCACCGAAGAACGTGAAGGAAGTTCGTAGTTTCCTCGGCCTAGCAGGTTACTACCGACGATTTGTAGAAGGATTTTCTAAAATTGCGCAACCGATGACTAACTTACTGCGGAAGGATAAGAAGTATTTGTGGTCAGAAGCATGTCAGCAAAGTTTTGATGAGCTCAAGAGTCGATTGATTTCGGCACCTGTTTTGGTCTTACCAAAAGGAACGGAAGGATTTGTGGTGTATAGTGACGCGTCGAGACAGGGCCTTGGATGTGTAATAATGCAAGAAGGGAAAGTGATTGCCTATGCGTCGAGACAATTGCGACCCTATGAAGTTAACAATCCGACCCATGATTTGGAGTTAGCAGCCGTAGTGTTTGCTTTGAAGATCTGGCGTCACTATCTGTATGGAGTTACCTGCCAGATCTTTATAGACCACAAGAGCCTAAAGTACATTTTTACTCAGAAGGAGTTGAACATGAGACAGAGAAGGTGGCTAGAATTAATCAAGGACTATGATATCGAGATCCTTTATCATCCGGGTAATGCAAATGTGGTTGCCGACGCTTTGAGCCATAAGACATTGCAGGAGCAGATGCTGAGCCGTTTGACAGCACAGAGAGAGTTGCAGTTGGACCTTATGAGGCCAGAAATTGAAGTTTGGTTACAGCGTGTTCAGGGACAACTTTGCACCCTTGAGATTTCTTCGTCTCTTGATGATATGATCAAATCGAAGCAAATTACGGACCCATTCTTATCTCGAGTTCGGGATGAGGTAACCCAAGGGAAAGCCCCTGGATTCGTGATCCACGAAGATGAATTGATACGCTTTAGAAATCGAGTTTGTGTACCCGCTGACAAAGAGTTGAGGAACTCTATCATGAGAGAAGCCCATGCTACCCCATACTCTATTCACCCGGGATCTAGCAAGATGTATAAGGATTTGAAGCAGAATTATTGGTGGGGGAATATGAAACGTGAGGTTGCCGAATTCGTTTCGAGATGTTTAACCTGTCAGCAGGTTAAGATTGAGCACCAGCGACCCGCAGGAATGCTGAAACCGCTCCCGATTCCCGAGTGGAAATGAGAGGACATATCTATGGATTTTATCACTAGCTTGCCAACGAGTCGTAGAGGAATGAATACGATTTGGGTGATTGTGGACCGTCTGACCAAATCAGCCCACTTCTTGGAGATTAAGGACACGTGGGGTCCCGAGAGATTGGCCCAGGTGTTTATTAAGGAATCGTGAGATTACATGGTACCCCCAAGAGTATTGTATCAGACCGTGACGGGCGATTCGTGTCGCACTTCTGGAAGGCAGTTCATCGTGTGATGGGCACGCAGTTGAATTTCAGTATGGCTTTTCATCCACAGACCGATGGTCAGTCTGAGAGAACCATCCAGACTCTAGAGGATATGTTGAGAGCATGTGCTTTTGATTGGAAGGACGATTGGGAAGCCCAACTGCCCTTGGTGGAATTCACTTATAATAATAGTTGGCACGCTTCGATTCAGATGGCACCGTATGAGGCATTGTATGGCCATCGCTGTAGGTCCCCTTTATGTTGGGACGAACTGTCAGAATCTCTGGGTACGGAACCCGATATGTTATTAGCAGCCCGTGAGAAGATCACTTTGATTAGGAGTCGGTTGTTAACGGCTCAAAGTCGACAGAAGTCTTATACTGACCACCGTCGATGACCGCTTGAGTTCGAGGTTGGTGACCATGTGCTAATGAAGGTGTCTCCTACCCGAGGTGTTTTTCGTTTTGGGAAGAGGGGCAAGCTGAGCCCGAGGTACATTGGGCCATTTGAGGTGTTGGAGCGTGTAGGTGATCTGGCCTATCGACTAGCTTTGCCGACGACTTTGAGTAAGATTCACAACGTGTTTCATGTCTCTCAGTTGAGGAAATATGTTGCTGATCCGAGCCATGTACTTCAGTTCTAAGAGATTGAATTAGCGGAGGATCATTCGTACGAGGAGCGTCCTGTGCGGATACTCGAGAGGAGGATCAAGCAGTTGCGGAACAAGACGATTCCCCTATTGAAGGTTCAGTGGTCACGACACGGAGTCGAGGAGGCTACGTGGGAAACCGAGGATAGTGTGCGAGCGAGATACCCCGAGTTATTTACCCCTTAGTTTCGTGGACGAAACTCCTTTTAAGGGGGGAGTATGTAATATCCGACTGTAATTTCGTTTTTACCTGTCATTGTATTATTCGGATAATCTGATTATCATGAATCGTTGCATTTAGTATTATGTTGAGGTATTATAGATTTGAATTTCACATCGTTGTTATTTCATTTCATATGTGATGATTCGATGTTAATTAGAGAGTTGCATTTTCGAATTTTTCTGTTGATGTAGTGTACGCTACATAGTATGATTAACGTACGTTAATACTGTGCCTTAGCGTGCGTAATGTTTCCTCTGTTGCGTACGCTAAGAGGGAATCTGGCATCAGTTGACTTCAGCACGTGAACTCCTTAGCCGTTGGCATGCATGTGAGTAATGTCTGAGCTGTCATGTCGGCCAGAGTCAACTTTTATTAGCGTGCGTAACCCCTTTTTCATTAGCGTGCGTTAACGACCTGCGAATTCAAGACAGTAGCCACTATAAGCCGCTTACGTACGTAATATCGACAGGTTAGCGTACGTAAGTGTGTTAGCGTACGCTAAACTGTTCCGATAGCGTGCGCTAAGTCTGTACAGTCTATTTATAGGACCAGCCTGTTTTTCATTTCTTCACAACTCCAAACCGATTCTCTCTCCATATATCGTCCCTCTGCACTCCCAAACCGATATCAACCTCCCCCAACTTGCTTCTAAGTCTTAAATCTTGCAGTGGAGCTCATTTCCTTGGAGATTAGGAGGTGTTCTTGAGCTTGGAGTATATTTTCTCATAGCATTGGAGTTGTTCTTCATTTCTGGAGGTAGGTGTACCTTCCTCTCTGCATTATTTTTATATGTTGATGTTAATAACGAATTATACTTCACCTAGAGTATATTAATCAAGTAAAACATAGTTTTAATCCAACCTTTTTAACACTTTTGATGAATATGATAAATAAGGGTTTGAGATGGATGTGTTCTTGATGATATAGTGATTCTAACCACGTTGTAACTATCATGCTCATCTTGTTGGACGAATTTAGCTCAGTAGAATACCTTTGAATCAGTTAACTTCACCATATTTGGATTTAACTAATAGAGTTGCTATCATAAAGTGATTAAACACCATTTTAAGTTTTCACTTACCTTGGGAAGAACTTGGCCATGTTAGAAGTAGAAGGATGTCTTCTTACTCAGATTTTTTAAGAATCATATTCTCCTTATGTTTAGTTCAGCAAGATTTTGAATGGTTAAGGATATTTGTGAAACCAATACAACAACTTTTCATTAATCTAATGTGTTGAGAACTTAGTTTGTTTTGATCATCATACTAGATAGATGGTGAATTCATCATGATGTTAATGAATCTTCCAGCCTTGCAAAGAAAGATTTTGATAACCCTCATGGATATGGTGTAATCTCAGAACTAATAAACTTGTTGTAAGCTTAATATTCAATTTAGATGAGAGGAGAATGATCATAAATGTGCAGATTTTGTTCTTTCAACATTTTAATGTTTTGGAAAGTTTAATCATCATAAGATGATCTTAGCATCATAATTGATTATTCAACATACCCTTGATAGAACTCTTGTTTATGATGAACCATGTGAACATTTGTTAAAAGCATTGTAAACCGATTTTTATGGTTGTAATGATGTTAAAAGAACTCCTGACATAAGGCTTCGATAATTGGAAATAACAAACTATTCTAAAGGATTGTAGGATGACGTCTTACTAATCCTATATTGATAATTATACGAATATGTTATTGAGTAAAATGCATTTCGTTTAAGGTTGATTGTTCGAGTAAACAATATTAGTCGAGGACCGTTCGTTCGTTCCGACAAGAAGAGGACTATTCTCGTGTCCGTATTGAGGCAAGTTATCTTGCTTAGTTATAATGATGATTAGATTCTTGTGATGGTGATATAATTCATATGTATGAATTGTTCATGTAATGTTTGTCGTGATTTGACATTGTCCTTGACGTTATTCCGTTTTCTTCATGGGGTTGCATTCCCAAGTACGTCGCTTTGAATCATTGATCTCGTTGGTCTTATTTTCACTTCGGTGAGTTTTTCTTGATCCTTAATCGGATATGTGATTTATTGAATTCGTTGCCATGTTGTATCGTGACATATCCGGAATCATATCTGCGTTCCGATTGGTTATTGTGTAGGATTTTTAGCCAGGCACGTATATAGTCATGCGTGGATATTATTCCGCATTGGACTGTGCACACGAGACGTAGTTCGTGAGGCTAATTAGGTACATCGTCACACGTATATTCTGGATTCCGTATACGGGATGGACATGTACACGGACACATTTCCGGATCGGGCGTACTGTGATGTCCATCTTGAGCTATATTGTTAATCGTTCATAGTCCATGTATGATTGGATGTGTTCGACGATTTGTGACTGATTGTTTCATACGCCCGAGGGGTATGATTAATAGTCGGAATGTTTTCCTTGAAATCTATATATGTGAATTGTATAATGTCGGAAGAATTGATTATCATGTATATCTGACCCTGTGTTATGGGCGAAATATTTGTATTGTATTTTAGGTCGAGGCAAAGGCAAGGCACGGGAAGAGCATGTTGACGGCGAAGGGTTCGAAGGATACTAGTTCGGGGGGCCCACATCATTTGTTGTCCGGTTATGTTAAACCGTGTTATGTTATTTTATTTTATGTTTCATTTAAATTACTATCTGGTTGTATTGACATTTGAAGTATTTTCCATCTTCATATGGTTTATACTTGTTTTTCGGGTCCTGTATATTATAAGGCCGTTGGCCATAATTTTGATAAACTCCTAATCGGAGTAATGACTATTCATTGTGGTTCGGTATCACAAATAATATTTATTTAATCTGTTTTGGATATCGCCTGGTGGGTCCCAGTGTGGGGTCCACGGCACTGTAATAGCCGGCTTTTGGGGTGTTACATATAGTACTCTTTTAGAACTTATATATTTGCATTTGTATGGTATCCAATTAAACTACATAGTCACATTCCAAACCATTTGATGGCACAAGCTAATCACTCGAGCTCATTTAAATTCAAGTGTAAACTATTATAATAACTTTTTATTCTTGTCAATAAAAATTTGAATATCACAAAGTATCTAAATAGTACTATAAGATAATAAAATAGTAAATTAAATTCCTAGTAATTCCTAGATAATAAAAATACTCCAATCTAGATAAAAAAATTATTACTACATATTTTCATACTAAACATGTATAGTAATACCTAGTGTTGTGCGGCGATTTATACGACTCGATGGCAATCGGCATAATGGTCAGGAGCCAGCTAAAGAAGACAGGTGTTGGGCAAGTGCCTAGCGGTCGACGTCCAAGGCGATCGTCTATTGGCATCTGGCGATCGCCTATAATGTCCGACTGTAGACGATCATCTCGTGCCACGTATGAATCCGACATCCGTCAAAGTCGTCGAAGACCGAACCTCGGATGAAGACCCACGTGCAGATCTGCAAAAGGCGCCACAAGATAAGGCCTTTTGACCCCAGCCTGTCACCACCTTCACACCTACCGACAGGCCCGCCGAAAGGTACAAAGTGGGTCCTCCCCAGACAGCGACTCAGGACGCGTGCGGACTTCTCATTGGCTCGCACATCTGGCTGCCAGCAGCAGCCGCGGACTTTAAGGAAACCATCCCACGTGATGAGACGATCGCCCATCTTATTCTAATATAGAAAACGGCGGTCACCCACGATGGACAGGGAGGACCTAGCAACCTCTTCTCCTATAAATAGAAGGCCTCCAAGAGTGGCCAAAACACGGTGAAACTGATTCACGAAGATTCACACAGTGAAATCGATTCACGAAAACACGGTGCAATTCATTCACGAACACAGAACACCAAAAAGCAAGAACTCACAGAGCTTCATATCTGGTTCTTCCGGCAATCTTCACGCTCAATAGCTAAGATAAGTATAATCTTTACACTCATTGTAATAGTATTCTAACATTAATTTTTGTACTCCCTAGTATTCATATTAATAACATCTCGCGAGAGCATTCAAGCCTGGGACTAACAACCCCGGAAAATCTTGTGTTATTTACTTTCCCACGGAAGTGTTCTCGCATTTGTTTGTTACTCGACCATTCCAGCAATATCATCTCCGGATAATATTTTGGGTAACAACAATTGGCGCTAGAAGAAGGGGATCTTAACCTTCATTTTTATTCCGACCGTCTCGAAGAACACTCACTGTTCTCCGGGGCATATACTTGAAGAAACACTCACTGTTCTTCAAAGAAAAACCTTCAGAGACATGACGTCTGCCACGACCTCAAAAAGAGCCACCCTGCGATCTGCCGGACATCTTATTCCGGCCCAGACCGAATCCCAACCTATGGCGGAAGGCGACCGCGGCGACGCTAGACTCTCACTCCCGCCCCCGAGGGATGGTCCCAGCCTCTCACTTGATCAGTTCCAAACCGCAACAGATTTGAGGAGGCTATGGCCATCCTCAGGGAGCGACGGAGGGCATGCGACTCGCCCACCATTACTCCATCAGCCATCCGCCGAGCAGGCAAGCAGAAGCTTAAGGGGCTATACGTCGAGAAATCGTCGGAAAGCCCCGAGCTACAGGAAAAGGCTCTCATAAGGCGGGATGATTCCGTCTTCAGCCGCCTAGGGAGTGATCTCTCATGGCGACCCGGGCATTCAGGCCCCAGCCGGGAGACATCAGAGTCTGAATCCATCACCAGGAGTTCGGCATATCCGACTCCCAGAAGACAGGCTGGCCAACGGGCTCCCACTCGCCCAAGAATTGAGCTCGGTGGCGGAGAGCTCGTCACCTACCATGGGGTCAGGAGATCAGTACATGATCGCCTCGGCTCCCGCTCCGAGAGCCAATCAGCGAGCAGTCAGGCTACGGCGATGGCCGCCATGCAGCGCCAGCTCGGCGAAATGAAGGCGCTCCTAGAAACTGGGGCAGGCGTTAAGAGATCGATCATCCGTTCAACCGAAGATCGCTCCTCCTCAAACACCTCTATATGAGGGGAGATCGGATCCTGAGACTCATTTGAGCAAGTTTCAGATTTACATGACCGGATGCGGGGCATCGGACGCGACAAAATGCCAAATGTTCCCATTGACATTGGGCGATCTTGCCCATAGGTGTTACATCTCACTGCCACCACGCTCGATCAATTGTTTTGAGAAGCTGGTGAATGACTTCACGTCGTATTTCACCGCCAAAGTTGCTCGGCTAGAAGGCCCCCACCGCATGATGAAAATCAGGCAGGGGAAGAACGAGCCCGATGAAGACTACATCGACTGAGTGGATGAAATAGTCCTCACCGGCGAGCCCATTAGCGACGAGCTCGCTCTCTACTCGGTCCTAGGGGGATTTTATGGCTATTCGCCCATGTTCAGGCACCTTACAAAGGACATCCCCCCGACCTACGCAATCTTCCGCGTCAGGGCCGCTGATTTTCTGGCTAGGCAGAGGATGCTCACCCTTCGCTTAGGTGAGGGATGTGCCGGGGAAGGTAAGGCGCCAACTTCCATCCCGAGAAAGGCGGTCGCCAAGCCGCCCGATGAATTCAAAGCCTTCGAGGATGTGGAGGTTCACCTCCTCCGCAACCTCAACCTATCTCCGGCCCACATTTTCAATGCCATCAAGGGGAGCGAGTGGCTTAGCAAACCGAAGCCGGTAAGGGACCACGGTCATTTAGACCGCAGCAAATTTCGTGCCTACCACAAGAGTCCCGGCCACAACACCAGCCAGTGCCGCAACCTCCTCAGACAACTCTGGAGACTGTTTGAGGAAGGAAAATTGGATAACTTGGTTACCAAGCCAGAGCCCCGAGCAGAGAGGACCGTGGGGCGAGAGCGCCGACAGAACGACGGAATCCCTCCCAATCCAGTCGCCAGGATCGAGCAGAACGAGCCGGAGTACTCTGACTAATCAATCCCTCCGATCAACCCTGGCGGCCGGATCAATACGCTTCAGGCGGGAGATGGAAACCTCGGAGGCCTTTCCCTGGTTTCCACCATGTCGAACAGAAAGCGGAAGGCCGAATTGAGGGCGTTCGTCGGGGTCCATGTCGTGGTACCTCCAGAGCCGACCATCTCCAAAGACGTGCTCATCACTTTTTCCAACAAGGATAGGGAGGGAGTGCAGTTCCCCAAAGAGGATGCATTGGTAGTCTCTGCATGTATCCTTGGGAAAATGGTCGATCGCGTACTGGTTGACAATGGGAGCTTTTGCAATATCATATTCAAATCCGCTCTTGACCAGCTCAGCAACCTGACCAAGTTCATCAAGCCATTTGACACCGTGCTCCAAGGGTTCGGCGACAACACAGTCCAAGCCTACGGAAGGATCAAGCTCTCTATCGAGCTAATATGTTATTACGATCCCAAGGTTAGGATTACTAGGAACCTAAATTTTGTAATCATGGATAGGCCTAGCATCTATAATGGGTTCCTAGGTCGCCCATTTCTAGAAACCTTCGAGGCGGTCACCTCTTTTTTCTTTTACTGTATCAAATTCCCCACTGCCGATGGGACGGTCGGTACTGTAAAAGGAGATCAACTAATGGCTAAGAAATGTTTGAATTACTCCTGTGTCGTAATTTCTTTCAACACTTCCCATACTATTTATAATATTGAGACGATCGACGTTCAACCGATGGAGATCGACGAGCCAAGCACCTCGAACCAACCCAACTCAGAGGACGACATCTCACATCGATTGACGGACGACATCGAGCTAAGGATCGGTTTCGAGCCAAGCCTCGACATCGATCCGAGGATCGAGTCCGGAAATCGTTCCAAATGAGAAGATACCGTCCCCATTGAAGAGTTGGAAAGTATAACGATAGATCTGGCTCACTCGGAATGGGAAGTACAGATCAGCACAAGCGTCGGCATCGAGTTAAAAGGTGATCTGATCAATTTACTATGTAAGAACATCGGAGTCTTTGCCTGGTCGCATCAAGATATGGTCGGCATAAGTCCTGAACACGCTTGCCACTATCTAAAGATCGACCCGGCAAGGAAGCCTGTTCACCAGAAATGTAGGAAATTCGATCCGGAGAAGTACGCAGCGCTCGACGTAGAAGTCAAAAAGCTACTCGACAACAAACTAATCGGGGTAGCTACGGACGAGCCACAATGGGTAGCTAACGCGGTACTCGTCAAAAAGCCGAGCAACTCCTGGAGGTTATACATCGACTTCACCAACCTCAACGCGGCATGCCCAAAAGACCACTTTCTGATGCCTCATATTGACCACTTGGTCGATAGCACGGCAGGTTGCGAAATGATGTCGTTCATGGATGTCTTCGCCGGGTACCATCAAATCCCCATGGCGGAGAAAGACATAAAACACACGTCGTTCCACACGGAAAAGGATGTGTACTTTTGGGTCCGAATGCCGTTCGCTCTGAAGAATGCGGGGGCGACCTACCAACGGCTAGTCAACGGGATGTTCGCCAACCAGGTCGGCAAGACCATGGAGGTCTACATTGACGACATCGTGGTCAAAAGCCTCAAAAAGGAAGATCACCTCAATGACCTTGCCGAGACGTTCGCCATCCTCGAGAAGTTCAATATGAAGCTAAACCCCAAGAAATGCAACTTCGGGGTAAGCTCCGGAAAGTTCCTGGGGCACATCGTGAGCCAAAGAGCGATCGAGGCAAACCCCACCAAGATCCAGGCGATCCTCGACATGCAGGAGCCACGGAATGTCAAGCAAATGCAACGCCTCACAGGTTGTCTAGCTTCCCTCAACCGTTTCATATCTCGGCTCGGGGATAAAAGCAAGCCATTCTTCACGACCATAAAGAACAAGAAGTTCGCATGGACAAAGGAGAGTCAAATAGCATTCGCCAAAATCAAGGAGTATCTGTCTAACCCCCAAATCTTGGCGAAGCCGATCCCCGGTGAAAAGCTATTCCTTTACCTGGCGGCCTCAGAGGTCGCGCTGAGTGCAGTTTTAGTGCGAGCAGAGGGGCAAGCCCACTTGACGATCTACTTCGTTAGTCAAGCGCTCCATGATGCGGAAACGCGTTACACGCCTCTGGAGAAGATCGCCTACGCTCTAGTCATGAGTGTTCGCAAGCTAAGAGCCTACTTCTTCGAACATCAAGTGGAGGTTCTGACGACTCTCCCCCTAAGGCAAGTTCTGCACCGGCCTGACACCAACGGGCGACTCCTCAAGTGGTCACTAGAGATCGCCCAATACGGTATTACGTACGCTTCTCGCACGGTGATCAAAGGCCAAGCTCTGGCGGACTTCGTGGTGGAATTAACGTTCCCTCCCAGTCCGACCCAGGTCGGCCACCCTGCTTGGAAGCTGTACGTAGATGGCTCGGCAACCAACTCGCGAGCAGGGGCAGGGATTGTCCTCATCAGCCCCGATGGCCAAAGTTTCACAAATGCTATGCGTTTCGGGGCCCGTGCGACTAACAATGAAGCCGAGTACGAAGCCTTGGTAGGCGGGCTCGATCTAGCACTCGCCCTGGATATTCGCCATCTCTACATTTTCATGGACTCCCTATTTGTCGTGAACCAAGTCAAGGGAGAATATGAGGCGCGCGGCGAACAAATGATCAAATACCAAGAACTGGTCGCCGAAATGTGCACAAAGTTTGAAGAAGTGCTGATCGAACAAGTCCCGAGAGAGCACAACTCCCAGGCCGATGCCCTATCCAAACTAGCATCGTCAGATGGGGCGGCCGATTTCTCTAACATCCAAATCACCAAATCAACAAAACCGGAGATCGACAGAAGCCTGGTTACCACAGTTACCATCGCCGAAGAGAGCTGGATGACTCCGTTTATTAAATACTTGAAGGACGGAACCGTCCCCGCCGACCGTATCAAAGTTCACCAACTTCAGTTCCGTGCAACCAGATACACCCTATTGGACGACCGGCTTTACAAGCGAGATTTCAGCCTTCCTCTCCTCAAGTGCATTACGCCGGAGGAAGGCCGACTCGTTTTAGCCGAGATCCGTGACGGGATCTGTGGAAACCATGCTGGAGGGCGAGCTCTCATCTACAAAATGACCAGGCAAGGCTTTTTATGGCCTACACTACAAAAAGATGCGATCGCCTATGCCAGATCGTGTCACAGGTGTCAAGTGATGGGCCCGAACATCAAGCTTTCCCCCGAGCAGCTCACCTCTATGTACAGTCCATGGCCTTTCGCCCAATGGGGCATCGACCTCATCGGTCCTCTGCCGACGACGCCAGAAGGATGTAAATTTGCCATCGTGGGGGTCGATTATTTCACGAAATGGGCTGAGGCCGAACCACTCAACAAGATCGGTCAAGAACAAGTAATCAAGTTCATTTGGAAGAACATCATATGCCGGTTCGGTCTACCCCAGGCTATAATCTCCGACAACGGAAAGCAGTTCGACGGCTTGGAAGTCATGCAATTCTGCGAGAAGTGGGGAATCAAAAAGTTGTTCTCGGCCCCTACCACCCTCAGACGAACGGGCAGGTAGAGGCTGTAAACAAGATCCTCAAACACATGATCAAAGAACGACTCGAATCCAAACAAGGGCGATGGGAGAGCGAGCTCCCGGATGTTTTGTGGTCCTACCAAACGACGACCCGAAACTCAAACGGCGAAACCCCGTTCGCCCTCGCCTTCGGAACAGAAGCAGTAATCCCTTCGGAGATCGCCGTCCTCAGCCACCGAACTGAACAGGAAATGACGACGGACAATGATGTAGCCCGACGGATCGACTTGGACATGCTCGAAGAACGGCGACTGACCTCGGAAATGAAGAACACAATACACAAAAGGAGATCTGAGAAGTTCTACAACTCGGGTCGGCAGGGGCTCCTCCAGCCTCTGCCTCTTCAACTCGGGTCGGCAGGGGCACCACAATGGACGCCTCCACAGCGGCAGTCGGCAGGGGCTCCTCCGGCCTCCGCCTCTTGCGGTTGCGCTGGAGCTGCTCCTCATCCCGAGCCTCCGGCTCGACGACCGGTACTATAGTAGGTCTCTCCTCAGGGATAGGATGGGACGTCGTTGCAGGGGCACGACCCGCCTTCTTTCCCTGGTGGAGACGACCCAAAAGACCGGGGTTCGACATTAAGATCTCTCTCGGGGGCTCAGAGTAGCGGGGAAAGTGGATCTCTGTCAAATAAGAAATTCGGCCAAGTTAGACATCTATCTCAATCAAATGATCGTCAAGCAGAAAAGAGGATGTAAAAATTTATACCTGAAACCTTCAGGTGGCGAGGGAAGCGAAACAATCGGGCGCCCAACCAATGAGGTTCGTTGTTGACCGTGCGAACGTCGAGGTAGCTGTCCGGCAAACCACGGATCCGCTCACAGACGATCAAGAAATCAAAAGGAAGGTCGCCGATCGCTGGAACAAGGAAGCCTGCAAAAAGGAAACCAAATTAGATCAGTCCAAGGTGTATCCGAACAAAGGGAGAGTTAAAACCCTTACTCGGATTCCTCTCCCGAAAACTGGTGGGGATATCCAACTCTTCTTATGGCTTATCGCTCGACGCCGACCTCCACGCTCCGCCGACCTAGCACCATTTTTCCAGGTCACCCCGAACTTTGTTCGGCGCCCCAAGGACCACCCTACCCATGCGACCCTGAATGCGGTAGCCGCCGACCGATCCCTTCTGCACAGTCAGCTTGAAAAGATAGTTTATTTCCAGCGCAGAAGGTAGACGGAACAACCGATGACCGCCAAAAAGTGTCAAGGTGCTAATAATCTGCAGCCAGGCGTTCGGCGTCAATTGGAGCGGCGCCACATTCCAGGCGGACAACAAGTATGACACGGCGAACGGCAATGGGAACCGCAAACCGGCCTCCAAGATCAGTTCGTTGACGGTGACCAAACCCTCGGGAGGTTGATCGGCACGTTCGTTCTCCGAGGGCACATACAACGAGACATCAGAAGGGATATGGAATTTCGCCCTCCAACGACTCAAGTCTTTCCTGGTCGCCGAACTCCGGATCTGACCGAGGGTCCACGGGGAGCGGTCCGCGGCCCAGAATGCCGTCCGCTTCACGGGCTCATAGGGGTGGGCGACCGAGTATGTTCCGAAGTCAAACTGAGGACGTGGCCCGGAAATCCCCTCCATAAGACCGGCGAACTCCAAAAAGGCCCGGCCAAACACGCTGTTCTGCTCCCAATACAGCCTCACCGCTTCATCCTCATCCACCGGCGAGCCCCTCTGCCCCGCCGCCGCCGATCTCGCCGCGTCGGCCTCGTTGAAGAGCTCTTTAACCTCCGCGGGTGCGATTCCCGCACGGATGGCCTCGACGGCCGTCTCCATGTGAAGAACCGCGGAGGCTTCTTCCCGGGCAGGCGAAAGCGCGGCGTCAGAAGAGCTACCAGCCTCATATGCTTTGGATCCTCCTCTAGACATGTTTCGAAGAGAAAAGGGGGGAGAGAATTTTTGTTCTTACCTAGAAAGAAAGTCGATCGGCACAAGAAGCTTCAAAGAAATTCGGTAGAGTCTTCGTCTAAACGCAAGGGCGCATAAAGAGTTGAAGTGCAACCATCGGGGGGGACACATTAAATGCATCCCTCGAAACCCGCGTACGCGTCGTTTCGAGGGCACGCCAGGCGACAAGTCTGACAAAAACCGTCGGACTCCCCCAACGGGAGCACGACGCGTGTCCCTGCAACATTCCGGGAGCCCGCCTCCACTTCCCGCTATTTCCAGCGCATAAGGAGATCATCCGGATTCGAAATCAGTTCGTCCAGGCGACGATTGTCCTTGTCATAAACAGATGAGTCAATAGTCTAAAACAGGCGATCGCCAACAGTGCCACCTCACCCCACGTTTTCAACATCGGAGCGAGCTGGGGGGCAATTGTTGTGCGGCGATTTATACGCCTCGATGGCGATCGGCATAATGGTCAGGAGCCAGCCAAAGAAGACAGGTGTTGGGCAAGCGGCTAGCGGTCGACGTCCAAGGTGATCGTCTATTAGCATCTGGCGATCGCCTATAATGTCCGACTGTAGACGATCGTCTCGTGCCACGTATGAATCCAACATCCGTCAAAGTCGTCGAAGACCGAATCTCGGATGAAGACCCACGTGCAGATCCACAAAAGGCGCCACAAGATAAGGCCTTTTGACCTCAGCCTGTCACCACCTTCACACCTACCGACAGGCCCGTCGAAAGGTACAAAGTGGGTCCTCTCCAGACAGCGACTCAGGACGCGTGCGGACTTCTCATTGGCTCGCACATCTGGCTGCCAGCAGCAGCCGCGGACTTTAAGGAAACCGTCCCACGTGATGAGACGATCGCCCACCTTATTCTAATATAGACAATGGCGAATGGACAGGGAGGACCTAGCAACCTCTTCTCCTATAAATAGAAGGCCTCCAACAGTAGCCAAAACACGGTGAAACCGATTCAGGAAGATTCACACAGTGAAATCGATTCACGAAAACACGGTGCAATTCATTCACGAACACAGAACACCAAAAAGCAAGAACTCACAGAGCTTCATATCTGGTTCTTCCGGCAATCTTCACGCTCAATAGCTAAGATAACTAGAATCTTTGCACTCATTGTGATAGTATTCTAACATTAATATTTGTACTCCCTAGTATTCATATTAATAACATCTCGCGAGAGCATTCAAGCCCGGGACTAACAACCCCGGCAAATCTTGTGTTATTTACTTTCCCACGGAAGTGTTCTCGCATTTGTTTGTTACTCGATCATTCCAGCAATATCATCTCCGGATAATATTTTGAGTAACAACACCTAGTAATTAGGCGAGTTCGCTTAAATTATAAAATTAAAGGTATGGTTTCTTTTATCTAATTATTTAATTGGTGAAGTCTCTTAAAAAGTTCAAGTAAGGTTTTAGTTGGAAAAAGACACATTATATTTAAGTATTCTTTGATTTAAATTCTCTATTATGGAGTCTCTTTAAAAATCAATGTGAAATTTTTACTTCAAAAAAATAGAAATAGAAAATGGATAAAATTCTATATAGACATGTGAATCGAATATAAATTGTTACATTAATTGATTATATGTGTCAATAAAAATTTGAACATCACAAAGTAAATTATAATAAATATTAAATAACAACAGACTAAAAACTAAAAGTAAACAATAATAAATATTAAACAACAACCGACTAAAA
The DNA here is from genome assembly GCA_033398695.1 of Orobanche coerulescens. NCBI lineage: Eukaryota > Viridiplantae > Streptophyta > Magnoliopsida > Lamiales > Orobanchaceae > Orobanche > Orobanche coerulescens. The sequence continues at coordinate 158,978,231 of CM065809.1, forward strand.
ATTAACTCTCAAATATAAATAAAAATTTTAAAATAATATTTAATATTTATATGCTAGTGCCCTTCTCAGACATTTTCAAAATATTACATAACTAATTGTTTCCATCTCAATTATTTGGTTTAGTACTATACAGTAATTAGCTTACTTGTTTAAATTTGTGAACCTGAAAGTGTGGTTCCATTTATTTAGGGTCTTCAATTAATAAGAATTTCTAAAAAAATTAAATGTAGTACTTTAGTTACGAATATAGAGATTACAAAAATATATTTTATTTAGGTTATTCAACTTGTGGAGTCTCTTGAAATCAATATGAAATTCTAAATATTAGAAAAATAGGAAAAAGAAAATGGAGAAAATATCATATAGTGTATTGCCACTCGATTACAAATAATTATCGATCCAAATTAATTTAAATAGTTGTAGAAAATTTTAGTTACTTTATCGAATTAAATTATTTATGTTGTTAACTTAAATTAAAAATTCATATGAAATAAAATATTTATTTGCCAAATCAAATTCCCCAAATTTAATATAGAATGTTGGTTGGGAGGAAACGTCCAATTATACTTTTATTTGAGTTTTCTACTGGTGAAATCTCATAAAGAAATCGACGTTGGATTCCAAGTTTTTACCATAAAATTATATGTAGCTGTTAAACTAATAATACCCAACGTATGCCTAAGTCTGTTAGTTTACGGGCTTTCTTAGCTAGGGTAGGATTATGCCTGCTCGTATGTATTTCTCCATATTTAAAGGGATGTTATCAATGGAATAATACACAATTTTTGTCCAACTTTTTTGTTCAGTTATTTTCCCTTCAGCACGTTATCAACACGTACTCTACCAATAGAGCAAGAGAAATTTGTCCAAAAATACTGAAAATTCAAAAAAAGAAAAAAAATGAAATCGGATTTTTCCTGCAACCCCTAGCAGCCGTCGTCTTCTGCTCATCTTCTGCAATCGGCCGTTGAACGCCTCTGCCTTAGGCCAAAACACCACTGGCCGCCCTTTCCTTCACCCTCGGCCAAAACCCTAGCCGTCGGCCCTCCGATTTCCGACAGAATTCCTGCCGCGTTCTAGCCGCACCAGATCTGTCACCTTCTACATACCAGACGTCGTCGCTGTTCCGATCCCGACCACCGTAGTCAATCCAACACAGACCCCCGTCTGAGATTTCCGCTCGTGATCCAGTCGCGCGACCGCCGATCTCCTTCTGCAACTTCGAACGTCATTCTAGTCCGATCCCAACCAGAACCCATCCAGCCCGCCTTTTTCCAACCCGACCCCCTGTGCACTTCACCTTTTGCTGTCTAGCCCGCGCCACCGCTGCTTCAAATAAGAACCCGATTCTTGTTGCATTCTACCCATATCCAAGATCGTCCCTGCACTCCGTTTAGTCGTCTAACCGATCCGACAGCTTCAAAATACGGATATTTTTATCTTCCTAACCCTGAAGAAGTAAGGTACACAATACGAACTCCATTGTCTGCAAAATGCAATTTTACATTCTTTCAATTACCTTCGGTTGCATATATTATATTCCGAAATTTATTTATGCTTAATTAAACCAACTAAAAACATGATGCATTAATAACTTTAATTAAATTAAAGCGATTTGCTTTAAACAGCTCGGATTAAAATTAATTCACACGAACTAAACGTAGATTGCGCCATAAGACACCTCTTTGACTGCATATACCCGTGTATAGGCATATTCATAGGGTTATGTGATTATATCTATAATTACACATATATTTGCATACATATATAGATATGGCATGCAAATTAGGCTTCATCACTAGTAGATTTTAAAGGACTTATTTCTACTACCTACACTAATCGAACCATGATAAAGTAATTTCATTGGTAATCCTCAAAAAGCATCGAAAGTCATTTATTAACCATATCTTGGTTCTGAAAAAAATAATAACCCTCCACATTATTGAAAATTTTATCATGGAAAGTACTCATGATATATACTGTGAAAACCCATCTTCCTTCTTTCTTGTCTTAAGATGGCAGATCCAACTCGTCCTGAATTTGACATCTTGGACTCAGAAGGACTTGCGTACCATAGATGGGTTTCTGACGTAGATACCACTTTTTGTCGCTAAGGACTATAGTGCTACTATCTTTGAAAAAGCAGGCGAAGCACCGTCTGGCAAAATCAAAGCTAGTGCATTAATGTTCCTTAGGCTACATATCGACCCCAACCTAAGATGGGAATATCTGCAGTTGAAATCCCCAAAAGAACCGTGGGATGCCCTTAAGGACCTTTTTGGGAACATACACAATACCTTGCTCCCAGAGTTGACCGTGCAGTGGAATGAAATCCGCTTGCTTGATTATAAACGGATCAACGATTTCAAAAAAGATATGCTCCGTCTTAAGACACGCCTTAATTTCTGTGGAAATGACATCACAGAAGATGATATGATTCAGAAAACCCTTTCCACTTTTCCTACTTCTGCTCTTATACTAGCAAATCAGTATAGGCTGGAGTATGACAACAAACGCATCACTACCTTCAATAAGCTTATCAACCTACTGCAAGTGGCTGATAGGCATAATGAAGTGTTAGTGAGCAACAATGCCAGGCCCGTTGGGACAAAGAAAATTCCCGAGGTCAATTATGTGAAAGGTGGAAAGAACCCCAATGTACAGGGGACTGGTCATGGCAACCCCAAACCACAACGTGGTCGAGGAAGTGGGGGTTCTTCCAATGTAATGAGAAGACTTGGTGCTCCTGACTATACTATCCAAGAAAATTATAAAGCACCTACCCCTCCTGTCACTCCCAAAGTCAGAGTTGGCGATGAACCGTGCTATCGATGTGGAGATGTTGGACATTGGTACAAGAACTGCCATGAAAGCAAGCAAGTCGCATCACATTACAAGAAATATAGAGAGTCCAAAGAACGAGAGGCTCACTATAGGAGGAAGATGTGTTGGGATTCCGAAAAAATACGAAATACGCAGCGGAAATAAATACGAATCCCAAACAGGATCGATCAAGTAACATATATACGAAAAAATTAAATACAAAGATAAAGGATCATACCCTTGAAGCCTTTGAAATAGATCTTCGTAAAATGTAGACGATGATCACGATCCCGTCCCGAACACGAAATTCCTTCGTTCCAAGCACCGAAACTTCAAAGCCTCTACTTCACACACGTCGGAAGTTGCCCGGAAAATTCAACGTTACTCCATTCTCCAAGAACACGGCTAGGAAGTTACCGTAGGAATTTTCTCTCTATTTTTTCTTGAATTTCTTTCACCTCTAAGATGAAAATTGAAAAAAAAAAATTCTCTCCCTTCCTCACAAAAAACTCTCGGCCAGAATTTTTGGAGCAGCAGATCAGTTTTTTTTTTGTGTGTGTGTGTGTGTTGTCACAAGTCCACTTATGAGTTGATGTGTTGATGATTATATATCTACCTAAAACAACTCACATGTAGATATAATAAAATCATCAAGCATCTTAACACATGAAGACTTAAACAAGACAACCACAACACACATGCAAGCAATAATACCATGTGAGGTAGGGAAGAGGCGGCCCATTTAGGAAGTTTCCTAGAAACGATCCGAGCCATTCGGCTTGTGTATCGGACGTTCGTCAAACGACTCCGTTAAATACACTCCGTTTAATCACCAATGTATTTATATTAATTAATTAATCTAATTAATTAATAATATCAAATACAAATACATTTCTCTAAGAAATATAATTTATGAATTAAATTAATTACCCAGTAACTTAATTTTAATTCATAAGACCGCTATTTTGATTTATCTAATAAATCATAATTAGATATCCAATATCTAATATTAATAGAGAGATAGTAAATTCACATTTATCCGTCAACGCTCCTGATGCGCGACTCCGTAGGTCCGTCTCAGCCGGCATTGGGAGGAACTAATGAGTGCGGCAAGACTTAGCCACTTAGCGGGCCGCACCGTAAACCCCGATCGAGAACGAATGAAGGGATCATTCCGTAACCATTATGTCGTGAATACTATATACGTATAGACCCTTTATCAGATGTCCCGGTCAAGTCTTCGGGTCACGGTAAAGTCAAACCCTACTATTGACTAGACTCTATACATGTGTTAATGCAAATCAAGACCGACTGATTAATAGTGTATCTAATACGACTATATCAGAATGCTTTGGCCAAAGACTCATGATCTTATTTGCCATTAACCGTATAGGTCATACGCCTGCTCACTAACAGGAGATAGAATCCTTTCTTGGCATACAGTAAAGACTGCTACCTGCCCGTATAGTCCGCACTTCGAGGTCGACTCAACAATTAAGCAAATGAGTCTAACTACTCTAATGACAAACTAAACGTCACAGGCACATCTTCTACTGAATCCTCAAGTCAAAGGTCCACGTATACTATCACAACCTTTTGATTCGTCATCGACTCTCCGAGAGTGAATACCGTGTGACTAAATCGAGTATGAGTCGTGTTCGAGTATACTGGTCCCACCAATATACTTTATAACTATGCTAAATCAGTTATACAAGTCTTATTAAAACTCAATGCCCATTTAAGTTTATTGACTTGCGAACGATTTACGTAAATAAACTTTAAACACTTCCAGTGCATTTTCTCTTATCCCATAACGAGAATGGAATGTTCAGTTTATTTACATGGACTTCACTTCAATGTTTACCAAGTCAAGAATGCAATTGAAATACAATAAACAATGAATGAATCGAATTGCCATTTTATTATTTATTCCATAATTACAAGTACAATGCCCCTACTCTCTCATCCCCTGAGTGGCATTTGTAACACCCCAAATCCACTCAGGGATATTACACGCCGTAGACCCTCTCCTCGAGGATCTACCAGGCTGGTAACAACATTTAACATCTCGACAATGCCTTCAAGGCTAAAATGACTCAGTAGACCGATTTGGTCTTTCAATAAAATATACAACTCAATTACAAACACATACCCACGCAGGAGTCAAAATACAATAAACTCCCGTACAACGGGGAAAAGATACTGCAGCGGAAAAGAAAATACAACTAGACCAATACGACATCAACGGATCCTCGTGTGATTAGTATCGTTCATCTTTCATCATCCTTCGTACCGACCCTGTGTTATGCTCCAAAACCTGAATGCAAAAATAGACATCCACCCCCCGAATACTCGGGGATTAGCAAAACTCCACTTTTTTGCTAGTGCAAGTATAAAATACGAAAACGAGCCATACATATCATACTCCACGAAACATGTTAATCATAAACATACTTCCCGAGGTGATTCACTTAATCAAACGATTCAATCGAAAGATAGGGTAAACCCGATATACATCTTGTGAAAAACATTTTACGACCTCCGGGAGTTTTGAATACATTGGGATTTAAAAATTCTCAGGCCTTTCGAAAACATTTAGGGACACAGCCCAAAAGTCATTTTCCCAAAACATAAATTCGATAACAACAAGTGGGGTCCACGACCCGATCATACCATAACAACCTGTTTCCACAGATTATTCGCGTCCCGTGCTAGCAAGCCACGGACCTCAGATGCTCCCGTAGAACAAACCCGAGTGAATAACCCACAGGGAAACTATATCAAATCACATGTCACCGTAACCGCAGTCACGTGACTAAAAGCACATATACTTACATAATCAAACCACAACCATAAGTTATCCCGGCATCGTGCTAACAAGCCACGAACCTCGGAGTCCCCGCAAGACATACCCGATGATAACCCCACAAGTTATCTCGGCATCGGGCTAGCAAGCCCCGAACCTCGGAGTCCCCGCAAGACATACTCGTATTGGATAACCCTACGGTTTCGCCCGACCCATACTAGCAAGTATGGATCCCGGAGATTCAACAATCCTACCCGGAGGCACATCACATACAACAAGCACACAACAATAACCGATTATCAAGACAAGCAACACTAAGCATCACAACCTCCTTTCAAAGGAGTAACGACTAACATCACATCATGTCGAATACCCACCGAACAAATATACAATTCAATGCACAATCCTCGGCAAACAATTATGGTCTATTATATTCACTCAATGCGATCATAACGTCTCTCAATGTACGAAACTAACACACATATTCCGAGAACATATCCATTCACAAAGTATACGAATTATCGTTGAAAGACAATATTTATCGAGAACATACCGATCCCTTTTAACGTTCATTAAACATTGGATTTCGCATAAAATCATTTATCAATAATTATGCCTAAGAAATAAGAAATGTATGGGCAAGATACTTGCCTCGAATAACCACAACGCGGAGAATCGACCGAAGTAGGTTGGCACGAACCGACTACGAACTCGCTGACTCCACCGAACGACAATCCACAACAATGAACTACGAACGAAAACAATAACAACAAAAATGAATTCCAAAGTACGACCCAAAGCCGCTGAATTCAAAGAACCAATGACGAAGGTTCAAGGATTTCCCCCAAAACGGCCAAGAACACGATTCGTCCCGTCAAATCACGAAAACGGAATTCCAAGTTGAAATACGGATATACAATCCATAGAATATGTTTAAAAACATCATTTAACCATAATCGATCCATCGAAAACGGATGAAAAACGAGATCGAGGACAAATCCCCCAAAAAGTCAATTCGAAGGAAATCAAGAAATATACTTCGATTCGACGAAGAACAATGGATTAAATGATGTTAAACACAAGAATACTACCAAGATTAATCATACCCATCGTGTATTAATCAACAACACGGAACGAATCAGACAAAAACGCAAAAACCCCAAATTTTCCCAAAATAGGGTTCTAGGAAATCTCACCTTGATTCGCTGGATCAAAGGAGGTTATGGAGGGATTAATCAATGATATGAACTCCCAATCTTCGTGGATTAGTTGCTTGACAATATGTCTCCTGGATCACCAAGTCTCCAGCCGTGGAGAGGAAAAGATGGAAATGAAAAACGGGTGAAAATATGGCTACTCTGTCATATTTATACAGGCACGGCCTAGCGTGCGCTGCACCTTCCGGACTAGCGCGCGCTAACGGGCAGCCTCGGCCGATAACCCTCGGCCGGGGCCCGCAAGGCCCTGTACTGAAGACTCAATCTGCCGGCCGGATCCTGCCTGCCCGACCCCAATAGCGCGCGCTGCGCGGACGCTAGCGTGCGCTAGCCGATCTGCCCGTAACCTCTCGATCAACCGCCCGGCCAGTAACGACGCTAGCCGGCCGGCTGCGGCGCTTACGCCGCCGACTAGCGCGCTACGCTCGGCGTAGCGTGCGCTACCGCCGATCCTTCCCGAGTCCGTAACCCTGAAACCCCACTGCCCGGCCCGATAGCGTGCGTTGGTCGACTAAGCTAGCGTGCGCTATACTGCCAAGCGGCTACAGCCCTTCCGGCCGTAGCGTGCGCTACGCCGGTTCCTGCCGCACCTGTCTGGCCGGTGCCCGCCATCGTCCGGCCAGTCCCGCAACCGTCCGGCCAGTACTCGACCACCAGGGCTCGACGACCCGATTTCCGAAAACGTACGGAACGAGCACGACAAAAAGTTCGTGGACAACATCAACGATCCGGAATGAAAACATAATACCATAATTAGTCATACGCGACCAAGAAATGGGTCGAGACAACAATTATAGATACGGATGCCCGTAACTTTCAAGAAATTACAAAATGGCCCAAAACGCTCGGAAATCACGATACGTGATCGAATAACCAAACAGAAGTTCACAACACGTCTAACAAAGTTAAACGGACTTACAGGAAACTCGAAACAGCAGTTTCGAACGAGATTCGCAAGAATCGAACTCAAGCGCGGAAAAGTCGCTAAAAAGCACGGAATTCAACAAAACAACACCGAAACGAACTCAGATGTCAAAAAGTGCAGAATTAATCATTCTCAGAATGACGAAACGGTCACGAGCGAGTCGTCAAAATGGACTTCTGCTGAAAAAAAGAAATTACCGGAAATCGAAAATTGCGGATATTACAGCATTTGAGGGCATATTCCTAACAATCTCCCACTTGCACTCAATGCCACACATCATGATATCCAATACCCATGTTCTTCAGATGTCTTTCTAAGACGGCCTGAGATAATGGCTTAGTCAGCGGGTCAGAGACATTGTCTTCTGAGTCTACTCTTTGCAATGAAACATATCATTTTTCCACCATCTCTCGAACGATGTGGTACTTTCTCTCTATATGCTTGGTGTTGTGGTGAGCCCTCGGCTCCTTGGCTTGGGCGACAACTCCATCATTATCACAGAATAGTGATATAGGCAACTCCGCGTTAGGCACCACTTGAAGTTCTTGTATAAACTTCTGCATCCAAAATGCTTCTTTGCTAGCCTCTGAGGCAGCTTGATACTCTGCTTGGCAGGTGGAATCTGCAGTAGCGGTTTGCTTGGAGCTTCTCCAAGATACTGCTCCTCCATTGAGAGTAAATAAATACCCAGATGTCGACTTAGAGTCATCATTGTCTCTTTGAAAATCAGAATCGGTGAATCCAATCACCTTCAGTTCTCCACCACCGTAAGTAAGAACCAAATCTCTAGTTCTTCTTAAGTACTTAAGAATGTTCTTTACGGCAGTCCAATGTTCCCTTCCCGGGTTTGCTTGAAATCAACTTACCATACTCACAGCATAGGCTAAGTCTGGTCTCGTACACAACATAGCATACATGAGGCTACCCACTGCCGAAGCATAGGGTACCTTACTCATCTCTCTCTTATCTTCCTCACTTTGAGGACACATTTTCGAGGTGAGATGAATTCCATGTCACATGGGAAGGAAACCTCTTTTAGATTCATCCATCTTGAATCTTCTCAGGATTTTATCTATATAGAGAGCTTGGGAAAGTCCTATCATTCTTCGCGGTCTATCTCTGTAAAGACGGATCCCTAGAATATAGGAAGCTTCTCCCAAGTCTTTCATGGAGAACGTTTTAGAAAGCCAAGCTTTCACAGTGCTGAGCATTGCTACGTTATTTCCTATAAGTAGAATATCATCTACATATAGTACTAAGAACGCAATGTTGCTCCCACTGACCTTTTTGTAAACACACGGTTCCTCCTCATTTCGTATGAAGTCAAAGTCCTTAACTGCTTCGTCAAATCGAAGGTTCCAACTCCGAGAAGCTTGCTTCAGACCATAAATGGCTCGTTGCAGCTTACACACTTTATGAATATTAGCTTTGGACACAAAACCCTTAGGCTGTTCCATATAGATTTCCTCCTCGAGGTATCCATTTAGAAAAGCCATTTTGACGTCCATTTTCCATATTTCATAATCATAATAGGCAGCAATGGCAAGCATCATGCGAATCGACTTTATCATAGCTACGGGCGAGAAGGTATCATGATAATCGATTTCTTCCCTTTGGGTATAACCCTTTGCCACAAGTCTGGCCTTATAGGCATCAACCTTGCCATCCCCATCAGTCTTTCTCTTATAGATCCATTTATTTCCAATAGTCCTCATGCCAGTTGGAAGATCTACTAGAGTCCAGACCTGATTGGTATGCATCGAGTCTATCTCAGCTTCCATTGCTTCTTGCTATTTATAGGAGTCTACATCCACTATCGCTTGGTCATAGGTGACAGGGTCGTTTTCACTACTATCAGGTGTGTCGTGGAGACCCAGTTCCTCGACATGTGTATAGCCATACCTCTCAGGTAAGTGAGATACCCTATCAGACATTCGAAGTGGAGGCTGTGTTACAATAGGTTCGGTTCTTGATCCCTGATCAGATGTCTCCTTAGGAGTTTCATTATGCTCTTCCAAAGAGATATTTCTACCCGAGCCACCTTCCTGAATGAATTCATCCTCAAGGAAGTGCGCTTATAATGCCACAAAGACCCTATGGTCTTCTGTCATGTAGAATAGATAACCCATCGAGTCCTCTGGGTATCCTATGAAACGTCCTTTTATGTACCTCGCTTCCAGTTTGTCCAACTTAGCCTTTTTGACATAGGCTGGACATCCCCAAATCCTTATGTGATTAAGGCTTGGTTTCTTACCCTTCCACATCTCATGCGGAGTGATAGGAACAGATTTGGAAGGACATCTATTAAGGATATAAGCAGCGGTTAGTAAGGCATACCCCCACAGGTAAAGAGGTAAATCAATGTAATTTAACATGGAGCGAACCATGTCCAACAAAGTCCGATTTCTCCTTTCTGAAACACCATTTAACTGTGGGGTTCCTGGAGGCGTGAATTGTGAAACTATTCCATGTTCCTTAAGGAACTCATCAAACTCAGTGCTCATATATTCGCCACCTCGGTCCGACCGAAGTGCTTTGATATGACATCCAGTTTGTTTTTCAACTAGGGCCTTAAATTCTTTGAATTTAGCAAAGGCTTCGGATTTATGTTTCATTAAGTACACAATCCCATACCTAGTATGATCATCTGTGAACGTTATGAAATATTGATATCCATCTCGGGCTACTTCTAAAGCACCACAAACATCGGTATGCACCAATCCAAGTTTATCGGCAGCCCTTTCAAAAGTCCCTGTGAAGGGGAACTTAGTCATTTTGCCTCTAAGGCAAGATTCACAAGTTGGATAGGGTTCTACACCCAATGAACTTAAAAGTCCATCTTTCTCCATTTTCTGAACCTTGGTCTGACCAACATGACCATGTCTAAGGTGCCATTTAAGAGCTTGATTAGTATCTTGCCTACCACGTTTCCTAGTTATAGTGTTCACTGCTGTTTTATTTTGCATGTTCAGATGATATAAACCATTCAACAATGTAGCTGTTCCAACTAATTTATTTCGAAAATAAATTTTACAACTGTCATTGCCAATGAAGAAACAAAATCCTTTCCGGTCCAAGACTGGAATGGATACAATATTTTTATGCCCCTTGGGCAAAACAAGTACTTCATCTAATGTCAAAATAAAACCGGATTCTAAACCCAGAAGGATTGATCCAATATCGGTTGCCTCGACACTTTGTCCGCTTCAACAGGTGATCATTATTTCCGACTTCAAGTTTTCTACTTGCCCAGATCCCGATTCATAGTACAAATGTGAGAAGTGGCACCGAATCCGTAATCCATGAAGGTAATACAGAGCGGAACAATTAGTTTCAAAACAAAAAGTTCCGCACTGATGTGCCATTAATCTTGGGACAAGTCCTTCGCCAAAGGGCTCACCACCGCATTCAAGGCATTTGTCCGTAGGTTTTGGACCGCCTACCTTTTGAACCTTTCGGGCCTTGCCCTTTCCTTTTTGCACCCCTTTCTTGGGTTTATACTGCTCGTAGGTCTTTTTCTTCTTGTTCTTGGACCTCCTAGGCCCAGAAGAAATCACAAGAGCATCCTCTCTCGGTTTAGTCTTCATGTTAGATCACGTCACCAGTTTATTCATTAGCCCAGCTAATGTGCATGTAATTTCATTACAGTTGAAATTCATTACAAACTGCGTGAAAGAGTCAGGGAGAGATTGAAGGATGAGATCAATTTGAAGGGATAAATCCATATTAAAGTTGAGCACCTCGAGCCTCTCAATCATAGAGATCATCTTGAGGACGTGGTCTCCCACTTTCTCCCCTTCTTTCATCCTAAGATCGAACAACCGCTTCGATATCTCATATCTAGCAGTCCTCACCGTGCTCTCCATAAAGTTCGGTCAAGTGTGCGACCGCCTAGCAAGTCATTTTCTCGTGCGCTCTCTGCAGCTCATTAGTCATTGAGCCCATCATAAAGCCACGGACTAGCACGTCATCCTTGACCCATTTTTCATGGACGTCAATGTCTTCCTGATTACCCCTAGTCCGAATTGGAGTCGGTGGAATATCCGCCTCCAAGACGTATCCCAGAGACTCCATACTGAGTACAATCATCAGATTCCGCAACCAGTCAACAATGTTAGGGCCAGTTAGGAGATTCTTTTCAAGTAGTATTGCAAGTGGGTTTTTAGTCATTTTAGAGAGATTCAATTTCGTTTTCTGCAAAGATTTAGACAATATTAAATTAGTGACTTGTTTAATTATGACCGAGTATAGAACTTAAGGGCTTGTATAATTCTTGTCTCGGCTCCCACTAATTTTATCGGAATTATACACTCCCATGTTATAATCCAGAAATCATGGTTAGATCGACTTCTTAGTGGTGATCAAGTTCTTTACAAATTTTAACAGACGCAACCTATCAGGTTTCTTGCCAATTAATTTCTGTAAAGTGGTGTCTAACACCAACCCGTCTAACGAATGATTTGATCTTCTTTTACCCCTAGTCTTCATGCCCTCAACCTATCAGGTTTCTTGGCAATCCAGACTATCTAAGTTGTTGACCATCAACGTCTATCAGTTTGACTATTGAATCTCACCCGGCAACCTATCAGGTTTCTAGGGGCGAAATTTATCACCAACCGAAGGCATCTAATGCACTCAAGAATTTTTCAACCTCTACTAAATGTACTACCCCGATAACTCGGAAGCATAGCACACCAGCTCGGGTATCAATTTTCTACGAGTTTGATGGAGGGTAGGAAACCTCGTAACCTTTTTCAAACTTAGTCTGTTTGTAGTCGGGAGAATTTCGCGATTAATGTTACACTTTGCACATTAATTCAATTATACACGCTTTTGATGGTTTGTCAATCATTCAAAATGAAAAACAGAAAACAGTAACCTAGTTACTACCAATATATAGCTCATGGACCTAATTCCTAAGTACTGGGCCAAGCGAATGACCCAATAAAAGAAAACAGTCTTCGATTCTTCGTCTTCTCGGTCGGTTGTCTTCGGTCTTCTTCATACCCAAAATAATAATTACATCATTGAAAAATTGCATCCTATACAAGTTTTTCTAGTAAATATAAATAGGCTCAAAACGGCCTTTACAACCCAATCGAATCGAACAAATAAAAAAAAAAACTAAGTCCACGAGCTATATCACCATCACATAAGGATTCCATACAACCTGTAATGGCAACGAAATTAAACAATTAATCTTAATATAAATTAATCTAATTAATCTATAAATTAATCTATTCAATTTCTACTATATTAATCCAATTAATATAAAGTGGCATTAAAATTAAATAATCAATTAATATATTAATCCAATCAATATAAAATTAATCTATTCAATTTTAATGGTATTAATCCAATTAATACTAATAATCGTCATTTTAATTCGTTTGAAGTAATACGGCCAAAATAATATTCTCGTTTAATTTATTTCCCTTAACACAAAAATATTTCAAATATTAATTTAGTCAAATTAAAGTCCAATTTAAATTTTGGGAAATAATTAAAATGAAATATAAACTTAAAACGGAGTCCTGGACAATCCGGTTTTTGGCCCAGCCCGCGGCCCGATTCAAAATCGGGCCAAAAACCCGAGGCCTGCCTGGCCGAACCATGCTTAGCAGCCTGGCCGAGTCCTAATCGGCAGGCATCGGCTGCCTCTTGGCAGCAGCGGCCGAGACATGGCCGAGCATGCTCGGCAACCAGGGCAGTCAGCCCAGGCAGTGCTGCCAGCACCACCGCCGCAACCCCGTTTCTTCGTTTTTCGGCTCGTTTCTAAAAATGTGATCCTACAACGAACAATTTAAAATCTAAGATTATTCCAAACATGATTCTAAATCATAATTATCATTCAAAAGCATTCAAAATGCACAAATAATCGTATATATGGAAACATTGACCTCGTTCCGATACCACTGTTGGGATTCCAAAAAAATACGAAATACGCAGCGGAAATAAATACGAATCCCAAACAGGATCGATCAAGTAACGTATATACGAAAAAATTAAATACAAAGATAAAGGATCATACTCTTGAAGCCTTTGAAATAAATCTTCGTAAAATGTAGACGATGATCACGATCCCGTCCCGAACACGAAATTCCTTCGTTCCAAGCACCAAAACTTCGAAGCCTCTACTTCACACGCGTCGGAAGTTGCCCGAAAAATTCAACGTTACTCCATTCTCCAAGAACACGGCTAGGAAGTTACCGTAGGAATTTTCTCTCTATTTTTTCTTGAATTTCTTTCACCTCTAAGATGAAAATTGAAAAAAAATTTCTCTCCCTTCCTCACAAAAAACTCTCGGCTAGAATTTTTGGAGCAGCAGATCAGTTTTTGTGTGTGTGTGTGTGTGTGTGTGTGTGTGTGTTGTCACAAGTCCACTTATGAGTTGATGTGTTGATGATTATATATCTACAAAAAACAACTCACATGTAGATATAATAAAATCATCAAGCATCTTAACACATGAAGACTTAAACAAGACAACCACAACACACATGCAAGCAATAATACCATGTGAGGTAGGGAATGGGCGGTTCATTTAGGAAGTTTCCTAGAAACGATCCGAGCCACTCGGCTCGTGTATCGGACGTTCGTCAAATGACTCCGTTAAATACACTCCGTTTAATCACCAATGTATTTATATTAATTAATTAATCTAATTAATTAATAATATCAAATACAAATACATTTCTCTAAGAAATATAATTTATGAATTAAATTAATTACCTGGTAACTTAATTTTAATTCATAAGACCGCTATTTTGATTTATCTAATAAATCATAATTAGATATCCAATATCTAATATTAATAGAGAGATAATAAATTCACATTTATCCGTCAACGCTCCTGATGCGCGACTCCGTAGGTCCGTCTCAGCCGGCATTGGGAGGAACTAATGAGTGCGGGCAGCACTTAGCTAGCCTAGCGGGCCGCACTGTAAACCCCGACTGAGAACGAATGAAGGGATCATTCCAGAACCATTATGTCGTGAATACTATATACATATAGACCCTTTATCAGATGTCCCGGTCAAGTCTTCGGGTCACGGTTTCATACCGTCTCTGATTGACTTAGTTTCTCTTCCAACTTCTCCGCCATCTTGATCTTGCGCGCACGCTCAACATAGAAGGACGCGTGACTCTGCAGCCCATCCACGAGAGTAGCTAGGCATGCATTCTTGGCACGTGGGAGGGTTTATACCGAAAAGCACGGGCTACGGGCATCTCGCCTGGATCTTGGCCTTTTACCTATCTTGGAGTTCCTATTTGAAAGGTGCGCCTCGCAGGTCATTCTTTCTCGTTTGATCGACTTTGATCGGGGCGAGAACTCATACCTTTTTCTGTCAAAACTGGGTCCCCTCGAGATAGTTGTATAAGCCCACGCCGTGGTGCTTAGGCCTACCCACCCTATTTGTTCCATGATCTATGGGTCTACTGGAGCTACCCACTTCGATCAATTAGCCAAGATTTTGACCGGATACGAAATCACTGGTGCTCGATCTAGTGGTATTTTTATGGGGATTCTATTTATCGCTGTAGGATTCCGCAGGATGTAATGAGTCGAGCTGCACTCAGCCTTTGATTCGAGTCTTCGTATGAGAGAGGGGCGAAGGAAATTGAAAGCTAAAAATTCAAAGTGAAAGGGTTATTTTTAAGACTTTTCGTAATCATAGTATTCCATTCCTCTTCGGACTGGACTTCATTAGTCTCGTCAGCAGTCTGGTCTATTAGTTCATCCTGCTGAGCCGAAGCTAAAGATAGAGGCGCATGGGAATTATCTGGTCTTTCTGGCTAGCCCCTTTGGACCATGCCAATAGACTTTGAAGAAGCAAGGAAACACACGTAGACGCTTTCGCCCAAGCCTTTCTCTATGCCATGGTGGAGCGTACCTTACCAGGTGTCTGTTACCAGGAGTGCTAGTAGTGGGGCCCTAAGGGAAATGAAAGAAATCGTCTCATATATGAATTGGAAAACTAAAGCGGCCCGGAAATCCGACTGAACCAGCCAACAACCCCTCAACCTGAGATGAGACTCCCGCTAAAAAACATTCTTCTTCAGACACCACCAAGCTTTGCCAAGGCGCTAACTCAGAGCGAAACAGTCTTCCATTCTGTTCAGCGGCATCCTTCCGCATTAGCGGCGAGTGGAGTGCCACAATCCCATTCATCATTTTTGATTTACATAAGCCAAAGCCCATAGCACTGGCGACGTCTCCGGCATAAATGCACTTAAAAGAGCCTTCTTTGACTGTTGATGGAGTCATTACCGCTGCTTGAGTACTCGTAGCCGGCTGTACATGAACTCTATCAATTTGAAACCCTACTATTGACTAGACTCTATACATGTGTTAATGCAAATCAAGACCGACTGATTAATAGTGTATCTAATACGACTATATCAGAATGCTTTGGCCAAAGACTCATGATCTTATTTGCCATTAACCGTATAGGACATACGCCTATTCACTAACAGGAGATAGAATTCTTTCTTAGCATACAGTAAAGACTGCTACCTGCCCGTATAGTCCGCACTTCGAGGTCGACTCAGCAATTAAGCAAATGAGTCTAACTACTCTAATGACAAACTAAACGTCACAGGCACATCTTCTACTGAATCCTCAAGTCAAAGGTCCACGTATACTATCACAACCTTTTGATTCGTCATCGACTCTCCGAGAGTGAATACCGTGTGACTGAATCGAGTATGAGTCGTGTTCGAGTATACTGGTCCCACCAATATACTTTATAACTATGCTATCAAGACGTGCACACGTCCTATCATCAGTTATACAAATCTTATTAAAACTTAATGCCCATTTAAGTTTATTGACTTGCGAACGATTTACGTAAATAAACTTTAAACACTTCCAGTGCATTTTCTCTTATCCCATAACGAGAATGGAATGTTCAGTTTATTTACATGGACTTCACTTTAATGTTTACCAAGTCAAGAATGCAATTGAAATACAATAAACAATGAATGAATCGAATTGCCTTTTTATTATTTATTCCATAATTACAAGTACAATGCCCCTACTCTCTCATCCCCTGAGTGGCATTCGAGGGCATATTCCTAACAAGATGCTCTTGACGAGTCTCCCGGCGTCAATTTCACAGTCACCGATAATCGCACTGAGCCATGCGTGCCACAGTCATTAGAGGCACCCCTTTATGACTGAATGTCATCATTATGTTTACTTTCTCGTTTATTTTTGGCATTGTTACCTCACAACGATTTTATCGATTCTTTATTTTCAGTAATGGTGTGATGCAATTTTGTTTTTTCTAGAACAAGATATTATTATTGCTTACGTTATATTCTTAGCTTTATTTCAAAGAAATGAATATTGCTTGCGTGTTTATGGTTCGAAATTTCACTCTTTTCTAAGGAATGAATCGAGTAGAACTTGAATGTTCTTATAATAAGGCTTCTATTCATCGATAAGTCGCCTGCCAAACCTCGGTAACTACGATGATTGGGTCCTCCCAACTCATCAAAGGGCGAGGTAATGCTCAATTTTTGATGCCTAAATGGCACTCAATTACAAGTTACCGATACTCTGTATGCACCTAGAGCCCTTCGAACCTTACTTGGCTCCAATAATATACGTAGCAATGGTTTCCAGATTGAAACCCACTGTGAGAATGGAATAGAGTTTCTTTTATTAATTCTAATGAATGTGGATGTAAACACATTTTATAATAACTGATGAGTTGATCTAGTAGATGTACCTCACTAGTATTAGGTTTTTAAAATCCTATGTTGCAACCAACAATATACTTTTGGACATATACTCATATAGGCTTTGGCACAATAGACTAGTTTATCCTGGTCAAAGTATAATGATCCATATACTAAAGAACTTGTACGAACATCATTACTTTTCGAGCGAAAATGTGGCAACAACTCAACATAAAGAACAATGTTGACGTTAATCGTATTATATCATCCAAAGAACCGGATGCATATCAAATGCGCACCACTCATTTTTGCAAAGTCTACTCTTTAATCAATATGGGAGCGAGACCTTCCTACGCTAAAGAAACAAAAGCAAGCATTCCATTCTTACGCTGAATATAAGGATATATTTGTGGATCCATCCACCTAATATGCGGACCATTTATGTATTTATGGTTTTGATGGATTCTCCGACATGTTGGTCACATGTCGCTCTCCTGTCCACTCAAACTGCTGCAGAACTTCCAAAATAATTTATAAGGACTCACCTCCCTTATCACATCTAAAGGACTCGATGATGTTGGAGAGTTCACATCAAAAAGTACTTGATGTTTATTTCATGATAGAGATTAATGAATAGTATCTCGTCCCATGTACATATGCAAACGGTCTCACATAAACCACCATCGAAAGAATATATATGGTGATTATATCATTGGTTATGCGCACCAATTAGCATATTTTGCCTGGAATTATGCAATATTGCATGCAACTTTACTTAAATCGTTCATTCTTAGACCCTCTGGTAACCAATTAGTTTATGCGTACCAGTTGGTAACTGGATAGCCTGATTTTTGTATTTTGGACCCAGACGGACTTGAGTACCAATTGCACATATTTGGTTATGCATTATATGTGCCTTCTGCGCCCCACAACATATTGGTCTTTAGAAACGATTAAGTATTCACGTTGGATAAGAATCTCCAGACGTTTATCCGCTATTTAGAACCTTCACAGTGATCTCTTTACCACACGATTTGCGGATTGTCACTTTAATTAGACAACCTTCCCGTCGTTGGGGGAGGAGAGAAAATATAATTTCTCAGGGAATAACAGGAATTGTCATGGTGTCTCCATTTTGTCTCATTATGATCCCCGAACTTCACAATGTTACCGTGAAGCACAAAGAATACTCGATCTTCAGGATGTAGTAGATTCGACGCTTGGTGCATTTACTGATATCGTTTAAGTGATAAGATCTCATATTACAGCTGCAAATATGTCTGTAAGGTTAGAAGTCCCCTCCAAGGGGCACATCACCAATGAACTGGGTGATGCAACCACACTTGATGGATGTGTGGTTGAGGCCGTGGCTCCCTGCGAAGGAAGGGGCGGAAGTCACATGGTTCGACTAAATACTCACCCAAGAAAGAGGTAGAGTATGGCACAAATTCACATGTTAACCATCAATGAACTCATTTTATGAGATCATGCTTGATTTTATTATGTCCATGAGTCATGACGAGGGGGACGTCCCGAAGATATAATTCAGAAAATCAAGAATCTCGATGAAATTATGAGGGTGTGGCCTGATCAACCACCCACTTTGATGACATGTCATGAATCATAAATTACGATGATGTCGAACCTCACTCAGTTGGACGAAATCAACATAGATATTATTGGCCTATAAGAAAAATATTCCAGGTAGAACTAGATTCTCTGACAAAGTGACAGGTATTTGGTGTAGGTAGTGCTAACCTAACCAAGTGTAAAGCCTGAAGGACATAACCGAACCTTTGTCGTAAATCATAGTGAGAATAGTAGAGTCCTAATGTACAAGGTTCACGAAGTAATGCTTCTCACAATGTCCTGGAATTAATTACGAGGAAATGTACTCCCACGTATACGTTTCGTTATTTGATTAGCGTAGTAATTTTCAAGGGACTGGAAATGCAGCTAAATGGATGTGGTTACTATGTATCTCTATGGGGATCTAGATACGGAGATATATATGAAAGTGCCTGATGGCATTTCATTACCCAAATCAAGTGACTCTAGACCACAGAGTGCGTTTGAAATTAGATTGAAACGCTCAACTTTACGGTTTTGAAGCAATCCTTAAGGATGTGGTATAATCATCCAAGTGAATACTTGATTGGGAAGGGATATAAGAATGATGAACTATGTTCCTACATCTTCACAAATAAGTTCCGGATTCACGAGCATCACAATGTAGGGGTGTTTTCGGTTTCGGTCGGGGTAAAATTTTCGAAACCCAAACCCTCCCCAAACTTTAAAATTCGGTTTCGGTTTCAGTCCGTTTCGGTTTTCAAAACTCAAAACCCAAACCCTCCCCAAATATTTCGGTTTCGGATTAGTTCGGTCAAATTCGGTTTTGACCCAAACCTATTTAATTTATATATATTTATTTAAAAAAGTAACAAAAAATTAATTATATTAATAAAACTTATTTTAAAATAATAGATAGATCTTTAATTGATATATTTAATCATTGTTTTTATCAAAACTACAATATATGTGCAGATATATTATTTTATAAGTTTAAAAATTTTAGTCATATAAATAAAATTTTATATAATATAAATAATTCGGGTTAGTTCGGTCCAATTCGGGGTAATTCGGTTCGGTTCGATTTTAAGTTATCTAAACCCGAATTAATTCGGTTTCGGTTTCGGTTTGTAAGTTTCAAGTTCGGGGTTGCTTTCGGTCGGGGATTTTTGATTCGGTGCGGATTGGTTTGGATTAGTTGGTCAGTTTTCGGATTTCTATTAACACCCCTATCGCAATGTATGCCGATGGCATGAATATAATCGATCTTGATGAAATAAGAAAAATCACCGGATGCTGGAAATCTGAGTTTGAGATGAAAGATCTTGGGAAAACTCGGTTCTGTCGAAGCATTGACATAGAACATCAAGTTTGTGGAATTTATTCCACCGGTCTGCCTATGTCCAGAAGATTCTCAGGCACTTTAACATGGACAAGGTAAAGCCGACTAGCACCCCATGATAGGTCGAACATTTGGATGCAAAGGAAAGATCTATTTCGTCTAAAGGAAAGTGACGAAGAGCTTTGGAAGCTGAAATTCCCTACTTGAGTGAAATAGTGCATTATTGTACTTGGCTCAATATACACGACCTGATATCCCTCCCCAGTTAATTCGCTGACTAGATTTAGTTCAGCATCGACACAACATCAATGGAATGGTATCAAGAATATCTTATGATACTTAAAAGAAACCATTGACTTAGGACTATTCTTTCCCTACGAGCAGGCAAAGGAAGCTGCTTGCGAAAAGGCAAATACTAAAGTAAATGCTGGTGCCGAAGCAACTACCACAAAGTATGTGTTGGTATGATTTGCTTATGTTTGGAAATCGACTACACAAACCCCTTTTGGATACCTCCTTCATGAAATGATTATTGCTTTGCATGAATCAGTCCGTGAGTGTACATGATTAAGAACTATCATTCTACACTTGTGAGGAACTAGTCATAAATCGCCATCGATGAGCATACTTACATTTATGAACATAATGTAACTTGTAAATCCTCTTGATTGATGGAATGATCATAACGGGAAATATGTGAGATATAATGGAACATACTTACATATGTTGCAGTCTTTTCCTTAGACCAAGGTTTATTTTTCCCACTGGGTTTTGTTACTTGTCAAGGTTTTTAACGAGGCAACGATATATGAATGTAAACATTAGGGGGAGATGTAGATTTTTCCAACTCTCGAGATCGATGTAAAGATCACAAGGAAATGATGATTATAAAGAAACTTAATCACATGTGTTGTACACTTTTCTTTTTACCAAGGTTCATTTTCTCCCATTGGGTTTTGTTACTTGGCAAAGTTTTTAATGAGGCAACGACTACTTGATTGATGTACAAATCAGGGGGATATGTAGACTTGAAGGGGAGTCTTACATCCACACCGTACATTATACTATTTTCCTTCCAAGGGTCATTTTTCCCACAGGGTTTTTATCACTTGGAAATGTTTTTAATGAGGTAACAAAATGTACGATTTTAGGGATCGATGGAATGGTCACCTTAGTAGCGCTATGATCAAATGTAACGATCATATGAGAGGATAGATTCAAAGGACGAAGTCTAAACTTTATGTGTCTAGATGCTGTACTCTTTTTCCTACGATCAAGATATTTTTCCCACTGGGTTTTTGCTTGACTAGGTTTTAACGAGGCAACATGACATGCACTTGTAGACTAGGCACAAGGGGGAGTGTTAAAGTAATAATACCCAATACGTGCCTAACTCTGTTAGTTTACGGGCTTTCCTAGTTAGGGTAGGATTATGCCTGCTTGTATGTATTTCTTCCTATTTAAAGGGATGACATCAATGGAATAATACACAGCTTTTGCCCTACTTTTCTGTTCAATTATTTTCCCTTCAACAGTAGCCAAATTAAATTAGATTGTTGTGAGGAAAAAACATTTTTTTGATCAAAATCTATTTATTTGGTTAAAACTCTTTATTTGGTCAAATAATTTTTTAAATTTGTGGAAAAGAAACTAAATATTTGGCCAAAATAACTCATTCGGTCATATTACATTCCACGAATTCAGTGTTGAATTTAGGTTGGAAAGAAACATCTAAATATCTTTTCACCTAGGTTCTTCATTAGTGAAATCCCACAAAATTTTATATGGTATACCAAATTATCTCGCAAAAAATTGATGTGGTATACCAAATTTTAGGAAAACATGAATATAATTAAATAGTTGTGAAGAAAACTATTCATATAACTAGATTCAACTAAATATTCTAGAAATAATATTTATTTGACTAGAAAATGTAATGAATTTAATGTGAAATTCTCTAAAGAGGAAACATCTAATTATCATTCTATCTAGTTTCTCCAGTGGTCAGTATGGAAATTACCACTTTAGCCCACGACTAGTGTAACACCCCGAGATATTCGGAGTATATTACAGCGCCGTGGACCCCTACATGGGACCCACCAGGCTACAACAAGAAAAACACCACTCGACTAACCATTTCGGTTAGCGAGGACACACATTTAAATAATATGACATATAAAGATACGCCCGGAGCAACCGGCGAAATAAGCATCATCCGACAATGTAACAATTTAAAGTAATACAATACGGAGTTTAAAAGGAAAAAGCCTAAGTACTCGCGAGTACAATCTATAAGTTTATAACTGTGGAAACAACCATATCGAAATGAACAAACGAAATAAGAAGACCCAAATGCACATGTCAACGACCCTGGCCAACATTCTCGTACTGTCCCGGTGCTCGCTCGTCCGGATAATCATAACCTGAAATTCATAACAAGAATTTCCCCAAACGGGTCCCCAAAGGGGTTAGCAATTACGCTAGTACAAGTAATCAAGGCAAACCAATCGCTTACACATTTCATAGTACATGCACCAAATCATTTCAAAAACCAAAACCAGACATGTCTTTTCCGGAAACAAACAGTCACAATTAATTTGCCTAGGACCGGGACGAAGCCACGAATCCCACTCGAGGCCTCTAAGGACCCTCCCGAGCTGGCCACATTCATAAAACAAATCAAGCACCACGTCACCTAGGACCGGGACGAAGCCACGAATCCCACTCGAGGCCTCTAAGGACCCTCTCGAGCTGGCTAGCGAAACAAACTCATGAATCGAGGACGAAGCCATAGATTCCCTCGAGGCCCCGTCGGACCCTCCCGAGGTGAGTAAAGCACACACAATATACATTACCATTTCACGTTAAGCATAAAGGTTTCCAAAAGTACTTGCCTTGAATAAAAGACGACGCAACGAACGGAAAGAAAAACACTGACGACCGTTAGGAGCCGATAATCACGAACCTAACAATACGAAGAACACAATCACCACCAATTCTAACTGAATACGGAATTGGAAAACACCCAAAACCCGCCTACGATTTATGTGTATTCGTATCAAACAACGACGAGGGTGGATCGCAACCAAACCCTCTCGATTATGCAAATATCACGAAATACACCACGAGTTCATATGAGAACAAGAACAATGACGAGATTAATCATAATCATCAAGGATTAATCAACAACACGAAGCAAAACGAACATTACACCCGAAATCCCCCAAAGTAGATTATAAGAGATTTTACCTTGATTCGAAGATGATTAGTGATAGGTTGATGATATGATACTTGAATATGCCCTTACTATGGAGTTTGGATCAAAATAGGACGAACCCTAGCCTCAGTCGTCGCTCCCGTCGCGAAAAGAAAAGAGAGATGTGAGAAATGAGGAAAAACTGGGCCGCTGTCAGTTTATATACTGGCAGGTGTTACGGCCGTAACACACCCCACATACGGCCGTAACATAGGAACATTACGACCGTAACTTGACTCTCTTACGGCCGTAACTGGCCTCTGGAGAGAAGCTTGGCAAATTTAACGAATGACACATACGGCCGTATCAAGAACACCATTACGGCCGTATCTATACTTACGGTCGTAACTCCAACATGATACGCCCGTAACTCAGGACTGGACCAGGAGGCAAGAAACGAAGCCTTGTTACGGCCGTATGAAGGAAGCTTACGGCCGTACTCTCGATTATTACGGCCGTAACATATACGGCTTATGGCCGTAACATGGCCTGTGACAGAAGGCCATAGTCTGAAGCACTGCCCGACGAGGAGATGATCGGAAAGAGAAAAATAACAAGGTGCATTCACGACCAACGGATACACTCACCACGGATTTGAGTCAGAAACCAAAACGTTATAATGAAGCGTGATTCCGAATGCCCGAAGGCTCAGGAACAACAAAGATAACGAGAATACCCTAAACTTAGGGAAATTACGAAACGGCCCAAACGTCCAAAAACCGCGATACGACGTCGGATTAACAAACCGAAACTCATAACACGAACAACTCAACTATACGAACTCGTGAAACCAAAGAAATTACAAAAGCGAACGAGTTCCACGAGAATCGAACGTCCATGCCATAATACATGACATAAAACGGAATAATATCAAAACATCACCAAGATCATCCCAGATGGAGAAACTCCAAGAATAACATAGATTCAAGATGTCGACATGGTTACAAGCGAGCTACTAAAAATGAAAATACACCAAAACGGGAATATCGGAAAAAGAAGAAAAATGCGGATATTACATTCCACCCCTCTAAAAACAAGTTTCGTCCCGAAACTTAAGAAACAAACAACTCAGGGTACTTAGCACGCATGCTATCCTCAGTTTCCCAAGTTGCCTCCTCGACACCATGTCTCGGCCACTGCACCTTGACCAAAGGGATGGTCTTATGCCTCAGTCGTTTATCACGGTGCTCCAAAATCTTCAAGGGACGCTCCTCGAAGGTAAAGTCCTCAGCAATATCGATCTCACCATAATCGATGATATGACTAGGGTCCGGGACATATTTCCTCAGCTGAGAAACATGGAAAACGCTATGCACGCGACTCAAGGCCGGAGGTAATGCCAAACGGTATGCCAACTCACCGACTCTCTCGAGAATCTCGAAGGGTCCAATAAATCTCGGACTCAGCTTCCCCTTTTTCCCAAAACGGAAAATTCCTCTCGTCGGCGACACCTTCAGCAAAACGTGGTCTCCCACCTCGAATTCTAAAGGTCGACGACGGACATCGGCATATGATTTCTGTCGACTCTGGGCAGTCAACATCCGCTCCCGAATTAAGTCTATCTTCCGCCTCATCTCTAAAACGACATCCGGCTCGGTCCCGACCAAATCGGACGCCTCATTCCAACAAATCGGTGATCGACATCGTCGCCCATTAAGTGCCTCATACGGTGCCATCCGAGTCGACGCGTGCCAACTATTGTTGTACGTGAATTCGATCAATGGCAAATGCTCCTCCCAATCATTGCTCCAATCGAGAGCACAAGCACGCAACATATCCTCAAATGTCTGGATAGTGCGCTCCGACTGTCCATCTGACTGGGGATGAAAGGAGGTACTCATACGCAAACGAGTACCCAACGCCTTATGCACCGCCTGCCAAAAGTGTGATACAAAACGGTTATCACGATCCAAAACAATAGACTTCGGAGTACCGTGAAGCCTCACAATCTGCGCGATAAATACACGAGCCAACTTCTCCGGGCCCCAAGTGTCCTTGATGCCCAGAAAATGTGCCGACTTGGTCAGACGATCAACAATCACCCAAACCATATTCATGCCCGATCTCGATCTCGGCAAACTCGTAATGAAATCCATCGATATATCTTCCCATTTCCATTCCGGAACGGGAAGTGACTGCAATAACCCAGCCGGTCGCTGATGCTCGATTTTTACCTGCTGACAAGTCAAACATTTCGCTACAAACTGCGCGACCTCCTCATTCATATCATTCCACCAGAAATTCCTCCTCAGGTCCTTGTACATCTTACTCGAACCAGGATGAACGGGGTAAGGTGTAGCATGGGCCTCGCGCAGATCTCAACTCTAAGTCATTCGGTATACAGAGCCGACTCTGGAATCTCAAAACACCATCCCCATGAATCACAAACCCAGGAGACTTTCCCTTAAGAACGTTCTCTCGGATTTGAGTAATCATCGGATCCTCTAACTGCTTCAGCTTAATTTCATCGATCAAAGACGACGAAATCTCTAAAGCACAAAGTTGCCCGATAGTACCAGGCAACAAAACCTCAACATCTAACTCGATCAAAGACCGCCGAAGCTCAGACTGAGATGTAAGGACCTCAAGCGTTCGCAATGCAATCGGTTTCCGACTCAAGGCGTCGGCCACGACGTTCGCCTTGCCCGAATGATAAAGGATTTCGAGGTCATAATCCTTAATCAGCTCTAGCCACCTCCTCTGCCTCATATTCAACTCCCACTGAGTAAATATGTATTTCAGACTTTTATGATCGGTAAAAATCTGACATGCAGAGCCGAAAAGGTAGTGACGCCAAATTTTGAGCGCAAAAACAACTGCCGCTAACTCTAAATCATGAGTAGGGTAGTTAAGCTCATACGGCCTCAACTGTCTCGATGCATAAGCAATGGTCTTTTCGTGCTGCATCAATACGCACCCAAGACCCTGACCCGAAGCATCACTGTAAACGGCAAAACCCTCATTGCCACATGGCAACGCCAAAACCGGGGCTGAGGTCAAACGCTTCTTCAGTTCCTCAAAACTCGACTGCCTCTCGTCATTCCAAACGAATTTCTCGTATTTCTGGAGCAACTGAGTAAGTGGCCGAGCCAGTTTCGAGAAACCCTCGACGAACCTACGGTAGTAGCCAGCCAAACCCAAGAAACTACGGACCTCCTTCACATTCTTGGGCGGTGCCCAATCCAACACTGCCTCGATCTTCTGCGGATCCACACGAACCCCCTCGGCTGAAATCACGTGTCCTAAGAACATCACTTCCTTCAGCCAGAACTCACATTTCTAGAACTTCGCATAGAGTTGCTCGGTCCTCAAAATGTCTAACACTACTCGCAAATGATGGGCATGCTCCTCCTCGTTCCTCGAATAAATAAGAATATCGTCAATGAAGACGACGACACACTTATCCAAATACTCGATAAAGACTTTGTTCATCAACTGCATGAACACCGCCGACGCATTAGTTAACCCGAAAGGCATAACTACGAACTCATAATGTCTGTATCTCGTCCAAAAAGCTGTTTTCGGCACGTCGGACTCCCTCACCCGAAGCTGATAGTACCCCGATTTCAAATCAATCTTCGAGAATACCGCAGCTCCCTGCAACTGATCGAACAAGTCATCAATCCTCGGCAAAGGATACTTGTTCTTGATGGTCACCTTGTTTAGTTCGCGATAGTCGATGCACAAACGCAGTGAACCATCCTTCTTCCGAACGAACAAAACCGGTGCGCCCCAAGGCGAAGCGCTCGGTCGAATATAACCCGACTCAAGAAGCTCACTCAACTGCTTCTTCAGCTCGGCCATCTCTGAAGGTGCCATGCGATACGGCGCCTTCGAAATCGGAGCCGCGCCCGGCTCTAACTCTATAGCAAACTCAACCTCACGATCCAGTGGCAATCCCGGTAACTCGTCAGGAAATACATCAGGAAACTCACTAACGACTGGAATCGACGGAATCTCGACCCCACCATCCTCCGCCTTCAAGGCGTAGCACCAATAACCAGTACACCCCTTTCGCAAGAGTCTCATCGCCTTCAAGTCGTTAATAACTAACTTCTGGTTTCCCCTCTTTCGCCCCGCGAAAGAGTGCTCGGTGCCGTCCTCGGCTAACATAGTAATGATCCTCATGCGGTAGTTCATAATTGCACCATGCCGCTCGAGCCAATCATCCCCGAGAATCAAGTCCTCACCCTCGATACCCACGACAATAAGATTAGAGAGCCAAGCCCTCTCACAAATAAACACAGAACAGTTCCGGACTTCTCGATCACCGACAATTCAATCACCGCTAGGAAGTTTAACGATGAAAGGCTCGCAGGGTGACAAGCAGTCGAGACTCAAATGGCGCACACACTCTAGAGAGATGAATGAATGCGTAGCACCCGAATCAAAAAGTACACTGACAGGATGAGAATGGATATGAACGGTACCTGTCGCCACAATAGCTGCTGGATCATCGGCCCTCCTCATCTCGTAGATACGCGGCTGGGCAGAGCCGACACTAGAAGCTCCTCCTCTAGCGGACTGACCCCGACCCCTACCTCGGCCGGCACTCGGAGGTGGCGGCGGAGCAAATGAGCCCTGGTTCACACTCGGCTCCATAGGTGCTGGGTGAGAAGAACGGGCGCCGCGAAACTGTCTGAGCTTCTCGCAAAAAGAAGCCTTGTGGCCCGATTGACCACAAGTATGACAAGTCAAAGGTAGACGAGGACAATCCCGGTTCACGTGGCCTGGCTTGCCACAGTTAAAGCATCTGGGGTCCCAGACGAAGGTTCGGGCGGCACTTCGGAAACTCCCAGAGAAACGAGCCGAACCACCCGTAGAAATGTTTACAGGTTGAGATTTCTGCTGGCCTCCACTCTTGGGACCAGAAAAATTTCCGGCCGACTTATGCTTCTTGCTCTCACGAGCCACATCACTAGCCATCACGGACATATCATAAGCAAGAGCTCGACTCTGATAATCCTTCAAAGTAGTACAGACGAGCCCAGACATATAGTCCCGAATGGATAGTTTTATCCTCCTGGAAAAATGGAAAATTTTGTCGCTCTCTTCGACAACTTGGGTCTTCACATAGCCCAACTCCTTGTTAAAATCGGCAATAGCCTGGGATACGGGAATATCCCGTGGTTGAGCATCATAGAAAGCATGCACTCGAGCTTGTCTGACCGGCCACTGACAATATTCGGTCTCCATCAATTCCTGAAATTCGGCCCACGAAGCAACATGGTCTTTGGGCCCAACAGCCTCCCACCAATCCATAGCGTCCCCAGTGAGAAAGTACTGGGCAATAGGGACCTTACGGTCCTCGGGACAGTTGGTGGCAACGAAGACCTTAGATATCTCCTTGATCCACCCCTCCCAGCCGATCGGGTCTGAAGCTCCCGAAAACTGAGGAGGATGCATATTGATGACATCTTGGAGCCAACGGTCTGCTCCGCCCCGATTAGCATGGGTCTGAACCACCTGAGCTATAGCCGCCATTTGGTTTACCATTTGCTGCATAACGGCCGTGATACCAAGGTCGGCGCGCTCTTGAGAAGAAGCATGACTGTGACGGTCACCGGTACTATCGGCTCCCGAAGAATGCGATGTGGCTGCCCCACCGGCTGCCCCACGTCCTCGGCCGCGTCCATGACCACGACCACGACCACGACCACGGTTTCCTCCGGCATCCATACTGGTGATAAGAGATAACAGAAGTATATTGATGATGAGTAAGGGAGGAAAAAGCAACTACGATTCGAAAAGCGGAAATACTATGCAAGAAAACAAAAGACCGAATAAGAAAACTTACGAGCACTGGAAGTATCGAGATGCTGG
This sequence comes from Orobanche coerulescens, assembly GCA_033398695.1. Lineage (NCBI taxonomy): Eukaryota > Viridiplantae > Streptophyta > Magnoliopsida > Lamiales > Orobanchaceae > Orobanche > Orobanche coerulescens. The sequence continues at coordinate 159,007,679 of CM065809.1, forward strand.
CAGCGACGTGACAATATGCAACACAAAACACAACTAGACCCAAATAACCGACAAGCCTAGGTATCCATAAACCTAGTGCTCTGATACCATTTTCTGTAACACCCCGAGATATTCGGAGTATATTATAGCGCCGTGGACCCCTACATGGGACCCAACAGGCTATAACAAGAAAAACACCACTCGACTAACCATTTCGGTTAGCGAGGACACACATTTAAATAATATGACATATAAAGATACGCCCGGAGCAACCGGCGAAATAAGAATCATCCGACAATGTAACAATTTAAAGTAAGACAATACGGAGTCTAAAAGGAAAAGCCTAAGTACTCGCGAGTACAATCTATAAGTTTATAACTGTGGAAACAACCATATCGAAATGAACAAACGAAATAAGAAGACCCAAATGCACATGTCAACGACCCTGGCCAACATCCTCGTACTGTCCCGGTGCTCGCTCGTCCGGATAATCATAATCTGAAATTCATAACAAGAATTTCCCCAAACGGGTCCCCAAAGGGGTTAGCAATTACGCTAGTACAAGTAATCAAGGCAAACCAATCACTTACACATTTCATAGTACATGCATCAAATCATTTCAAAAACCAAAACCAGACATGTCTTTTCCGGAAACAAACAGTCACAATTAATTTTCCTAGGACCGGGACGAAGCCACGAATCCCACTCAGGCCTCTAAGGACCCTCCCGAGCTGGCCACATTCATAAAACAAATCAAGCACCACACGTCACCTAGGACCGGGATGAAGCCACGAATCCCACTCGAGGCCTCTAAGGACCCTCCCGAGCTGGCTAGCGAAACAAACTCATGAATCGAGGACGAAGCCATAGATTCCCTCGAGGCCCTGTCGGACCCTCCCGAGGTGAGTAAAGCACACACAATATACATTACCATTTCACGTTATGCATAAAGGTTTCCAAAAGTACTTGCCTTGAATAAAAGACGACGCAACGAACGGAAAGAAAAACACCGACGACCGTTAGGAGCCGATAATCACGAACCTAACGATACAAAGAACAAAATCACCACCAATTCTAACTGAATACGGAATTGGAAAACACCCGAAAATCCGCCTACGATTTATGTGTATTCGTATCAAACAACGACGAGGGCGGATCGCAACCAAACCCTCTCGATTATGCAAATATCACGAAATACACCATGAGTTCGTAGGAGAACAAGAACAATGACGAGATTAATCATAATCATCAAGGATTAATCAACAACACGAAGCAAAACGAACATTACACCCGAAATCCCCCAAAGTAGGTTATAAGAGATTTTACGTTGATTCGAAGATGAACGATGGATGATTAGTGATAGGTGGATGATATGATACTTGAATATGCCCTTACTGTGGAGTTTGGATCAAAATCGGACGAACCCTAGCCTCAGTCGTCGCTCCCGTCGCGAAAAGAAAAGAGAGATGTGAGAAATGAGGAAAAACTAGGCCGCTGTAAGTTTATATACTGGCAGGTGTTACGGCCGTAACACACCCCACATACGGCCGTAACACAGGAACATTACGGCCGTAACTTGACTCTCTTACGGCCGTAACTGGCCTCTGGAGAGAAGCTGGGCAAATTTGACGAATGACATATACGGCCGTATCAGGAACACCATTATGGCCGTATCTATACTTACGGCCGTAACTCCAATATGATACGCCCGTAACTCAGGACTGGACCAGGAGGCAAGAAACGAAGCCTTGTTACGGCCATATGAAGGAAGCTTACGGCCGTACTCTCGATTATTACGGCCGTAACATATACGGCTTACGGCCGTAACATATACGGCTTACGGCCGTAACATGGTCTGTGACAGAAGGCCATAGTCTGAAGCACTGCCCGACGAGGAGATGATCGGAAAGAGAAAAATAACAAGGTGCATTCACGACCAATGGATACACTCACCACGGATTTGAGTCAGAAACCAAAACGTTATGATGAAGCGTGATTCCGAATGCCCGAAGGCTCAGGAACAACAAAGATAACGAGAATACCCTAAACTTAGGGAAATTACGAAACGGCCCAAACGTCCAAAAACCGCGATACGACGTCGGATTAACAAACCGAAACTCATAACACGAACAACTCAACTATACGAACTCGTGAAATCAAAGAAATTACAAAAGCGACACGAGAATCGAACGTCCATGCCATAATACATGACATAAAACGGAATAATATCAAAACATCACCAAGATCATCCCAGATGGAGAAACTCCAAGAATAACATAGATTCAAGATGTCGACATGGTTACAAGCGAGCTACTAAAAATAAAAATACACCAAAACGGGAATATCAGAAAAAGAAGAAAAATGCGGATATTACAACTAGCTGGAGAACGGTCGACGGTCGACCGTAGTCGTCTGATAAAAGTCGAAAGTTTAGCCGACGGCATTTATGTTGTCGGTTAAAATACTTTAACCAACGTCTTTGCTTTTGGTCGTCGTCTAAATTCCTACAAGTCATCGGCTAAAGTGGAGTAGTTTAGCCGACGACTACAAGACTTTAGCCGACGACTTGGAGTTGTTTAGCCGACGACTACCACACTTTAGCCGACGGCTTGTCGTCGTCTAAAGTGATACGTATTTTTTTGTGCAGAATATTACCATCTCACACTTCAAACACACCATTTACAACCCACTCAGAAATTACACAACAAGAACATAAAAAACAATAATTTTATCTGGTTTGATCATTCAAGAAATTAATCTTGAAGGTATGTTTATTGAATTTTGATATCAATTATTTATATTATCCACACACACACACACACACACATATATATATATATATATATAAATATTAAAGTTGTTTTGATGATTATGAACATGTTTAAGAATTAATTCGGTTTTTTGAAGATTTCTTGGTGTATATATCGGTGATTATATGATCAAGTAATGGCTTTTGAATATGTATATGGATTTTACATCTTGAAGTCGAGCTATGATGATTGAAGTCGTAATTTTCGTATGTTCTTGACAAATACGAATTATGATTGTGTAAATTTGTTGTAATTTTTGTTATGGGATGGATAAAAGTTGGATTGGTCTACAGAAATGGGATCTAAGAATTATAGATGGAATGAGAGGGTACTTCGATTTGTGAAGGAGCATGATAGTGATAGTATAATTCATTATTGCCCATGCAATAAATATAAATCTCGCAGCGATATGTATCGTTTTACACTTAATGTTGTATGGAAGCACTTGCAAAAGAATGGGTTTTGGGATAAATACACATGTTGGATTTACCACGGTGAAAGACCAAATTCACTTATTCTCCATGATCGCGGACAGTATAGTGCTAGCACATCCAATGATCCCGCAAGTAGGTTGATTGACGACGTGTTTGGTTATTAGGAAAGGGACATACCGACTGAAGGTCGGGAATACCATATAGCTGATCAACCAGTCATCTGAACCCCTACACCGATACCCGTTAATACTGTTTCTTTTGATATATACAACAAGATAATCCAGCTCCAACAGACTCTTCTTTACCCTGGGTGTCACATGACGGTTCTTGATAATGTCATAGAAACTATGAGGATCAAGGTGGAGAACAAAATCTCGATTAAAGTTGTGGATGATTATTTAGAACTTACAGGTAAAATGCTCCTAGAAGGTCATCATCTTCCTAAAAGGCTCCTGTCAGAAGGAACGCTTCCCTTGCAAATCAAACTGAAGTCTAAGCATCTGAAGGATGATCGGGTAACTCACCTAGAAGACTGGATTCTCGCCTACGATGTCTCCCACGAAGGAAGAAGCATCTATAGTGCCTGAGGCAGAGACTCCTTAGTCAACTGGTGGAAAAGAACCGAGCATAATCCTTCTCGGAAGTCTTGGAAGCATCAGCATTATAGGGGATAACTTCTGATAGCTGTATTTATTTTCCTTCATGTATGCTCTCCGATGTACCTGTTAGGGTTGTATACTGCAAAACATATTTTATGCTTGTATTACCTTATTTCGCTGTAACTACCTATAAGAATATTAATTACATTTAATCACATGTTTTGCATATTATTCACGTTATGGTTATGCAAATGAAATGTCTAGTTATTTTATATTATAGATAATATGGTGTGTTGGTGTCACACGGAAGATCACATTATCGGTGCCTTATAAAATAATATAAAAGTTCACAACCCATATAACTATTAGACAAATTATGTGAAAGGTTGTAGTGTATGCTTGAGATCAGTTAATCTTGACTATTAGCATACATTAGCGTATTTGCATACGTTTGAACTGGATCGAAGTGAGATAGTGTCTTCCGTACTAACTGTAAGAAGAACATAAATCTCAGATAATTATTATTTCTTAATTCTAGGTATATAATATTTAATTGTGTATTTATAATATTTATTGCTTTGATTTACCATGGGTGAGAGTCAAAATGACTGACTCAATAAGCCTCGTATCTTGGGCAATAATATTATTTATATGACAATTATTATTATTACTAGAAATCGTGTCCCGACTCATGCGGGTTGATGATGTCCCCTTGAGGAGCTCGATAACGATTATTGCATTAAACCCTGCATGTGGATTCAATTCCAATATAATAATAAGGTTCGAGTGGTACTACTCTTGAATAAGATATTAATTAATTAAAGCTGTCAGTAGCTTAAATTAATTCATGGACATTCGATGTCTTAAACACGGGAAATAATATATTTAAATAAGGAGCCCGATTTTGTAAATTGGAATTTGTGTATGAAGTGCAATATTAACTCTCTAGTGGACTAAGTTGATATTAATAGACTCAATATATTAGAAAAGTACTAATATGTATTAGGAGTAATTCCCTAATCCTCCTTTAAAATCCCTAGAGTAGTCTATAACACTTATAAATACACAAAGGTGGTTCGGCCGAAATACAATATACCAAGCTTGTGAGTTCGATTTTTTTTTTCTTGTGTTTAATTGTGGATCTTGACTTGTGTCTTTGATTTCACAATTTAGATAACACATCACTTTTCTAAGAGTGTTTATATAATACTAGAAAATAAAGGAAAGAGAAATCCAGTAACATTAAGCAAATGAGGTTCGGCCGATCAAACTCCGTTGTTCAAAGAAGTCTGGTAGATTGTTGCCCACACGACATCCGGATATAGGCGGATCATACTCTAGAAGATCTAAAGGTAGAAATAAAAAGGAGACCGAGTAGAATTCGAAGATTTTACTTCAAAGGTAATGTATTCGTATATCTCTTAGATCTATATAAGAATACTACGAGTTATCATAATCAGAAGCGTAGATTAATTTTGTTCGTTTAAATTGCTTATTAAACTGTTAATTAATTATTTGAAGAGCCTATATCAACCCGGTTCATGAGGGATGATTTTAGTAAATACAAACCGACGCTTCCGCTGCATTTTATTCCAACAATTGGTATCAGTGCCGGTCTTTAGGTTCCATTCAATTTAATTAATTTTGTGATTAATTGCTAGCAATTTAAAATTTTCATATATTATGATCTTTGGAATATTTTGCTAGAATTATGTTGCAGGTATGGGTGAAAACGGATCGGATACGGGCGGATAGTGCTCTTCCCGTATCCTAACCCATATTTTTCTCTCGGATTCGGAGTCGGATACGGGAAGGCCGGATACGGATACGAATTTGGATTATTCAGATACAGATACGGGACGGATACAGGACGGATTCGGGCCGGATTCGAATAAATATAATCGGATAATACGTGTCATACAAAAATCGTTTGGAAGTGATTGCAGCATATAAAAAAATTACCTACACAATATTTCATAAAAGTTCTAATGCAAACTATAGTAATAAAACAAATAGCTTATAAGTTAGTATTAAAGTGTTTGGCTAATACATTTCTTTTAAAAAATATTTTTTTCAGAAAATATTTTTTTTTTTCGAAATATAATTTTTTTTATTTTTCGCAAAAAGTATTTTTTTTATTTTTTCAAAAAAATATAAAAATCCAGAAACTAATTTTATTTTTTCCAGAAAATAATTTTTTTCGAAAAAATATTTTTTCTCCAGAAAATATTATTTTAATTTTTTTCGAAGAAATAAAAATTTTTCATAAATAATGTTTCTTCGAAAAGATAATTTTTTCCTAGAAAATATTTTTTTTCGAAAAATAATATATTTTTCCAGAAAATACTTTTTTTGAAAAAAATATTTTTTTTCTTGAAAGCTTGAAAATTTATTACACTGAAGTCCAAAAGTGTTTTATATATATATATATATATATATATATAAAATAAAGTATATTTAAAATTTAAAAATATGGATATCCGGATTTATTATCCGGATTGGTATCCGGATAATATCCGATAAAATATGGGAAAACTCGGATACGGGCGGATATTGCATTATCCGAATTCGAACCCGTATCCGAATTCAACTATCCGAATCCGTATCCGAATCGGAACGGATACCTATTTTTCATCCCGAATTCGATCCCGATCGGATACGGCTCCGGATCGGGCGGGAAATATCCGCCCACTTTTCACCCCTAGTTGCAGGTGAATATGGTCCAATTATCATGACTATATGATTTAAATTTATTTTACGCGTTTCGATAATTTGGCCCGGTTTTGAGATATGTATAAGTTTTGCCCGTGACAAAATCCACGGGTAGAATAAGATTTATTTTTCCTTATAATTTTGTTGTAAATTCGATGTATTTTATTTCATAAAATTGCAATCGAGTTGGAGTACACAAAGTACGAATGAAGAAGAAGTCCAGCGCGAAAAGAGGCCCCGATTGGACGAACCGACCGAGACCAGGAAGCTGCCGAGTGGTCCGGCCACGGGACCGCGGTCCAGGCTGCTGGTCGGGACGGTCGGGTCGGGTCGCCCGGCACGGGGTCCTGTTCGTTTTTCCGCCGTTAGTTGCATCCGTTGGTGCACAATATTTAATTTTGGAATCTTTTGTGCAATTAAGTTTGCGTGGAAAAGAAAGTTCCCAAATTTAGAAATTCTGTGGGCCAATCGGGACGAGGTGACGAGATGCTTGAAGCAGTGGGAGATTTTGAGCCAAAGATTTTTTCGTTATTCAAAACGAGGAATAAAAGCCATGATAATTGGATTTAATTATCCAATTTATTTTATTATTGGTTTTTATTATTTTGGATGTATGGCATGTATGAATGTATGCGTGAAATGTTTCTTGCATGTTAGGACGAGAAAATTAAAAATCTTAAGACTAAAATAACTAAGTGATTGATTGATTTATTTTTTTAAAATAAAATCAAATTGGCCTCCATAATTGATTTAAATTGTGAAGTAATTACCATGCACGTTGACATTAGGGTCTTCATCCATATCGGATGTGCTAATTATAGATTCACTAATTTTAAATTTTAAATGATAACATAAGGTAAATATTATTTTTCTACGATAGGACCTCTGCATCTGTAGGACTATTATTTAAAAGATAATGGTTTAAGGATGTTAAATTATGGTGTTCACTTAGGTGTATTAATTAATAAGCTCTCCATCGGAATATATGTTAATTAATACATGGCCAAGAGGAACCAACTATTAATTTTACTTGTCATAACGTAAATTGACTAGATAGTAAAATTAAAGATGTAAAACTTGTAATACCCCGATTTTTCGGATATATTTTTTTTCGTTTATATGTTGGATGTCGTTGATGGAAAATTGTTCTTGAGGATGATGTGAACGTATGACAATGTTATTGAATGCGTTTATGTATTCATTGTGCCGTACGATCGTTGGTATGTCAAGATGTTTGTCGAGAATAGCGGAAAATGGCTAAGTACAGCCACGTTAGCGCACGCTACAAGGTATGCCTAGCGCACGGTAAGACATATATACTTAGCGTACGCCACGGTGCATACTTAGCGCACGCTAAGAGGTTTGAGTTACGTACGCTAAGGAGGACCCCTAACGTACGTAAGGTATTCTGGATAAGGTCCGTAAGGTGGCCGATAGGTAGGCCCAGGTTGATTTTATATTCAGTTAGCGCACGCTAACGCATGTTGGTTAGCGCACGCTAACACCAGATCGCCAATAATGGAATCTTAGCTTTCGGCGGGTGGACCTGGCCATGTTCGGCGCGTGTCCAGATAAGGTTAGCAAGAGTTTGTCGTGTAGAGCTAGCGCACGCTAAAACCGTATGATTAGCGCACGCTAATTCCATATCGGTCAAAGGAATCACGGTAATCGCGGATGCTTTTGGCATGTGGGGGCACGATACTGTAGCAAGTCAACGACGATTAGCGCGCGTTAAGGTCGAAGAATAGCGCACGCTAATGAGCATTTCACTGTAGCAAGTCAACGCCTGTTAGCGTACGCTAATGCATGGGCATTACGTACGTTAGACGAATTTCGAAGCAATGTAGTAGCTTCTGGACTGCCCGATAGTGCACGCTATCAAGGAAGGATAGCACACGCTAGTCATGTAGCGCACGCTAAATATAAGGTCTAGCACGCGCTAGTGATGTATTTTATAGAGAGGATAGACGAGTGCTGAGAGGCATTTTGTCCATTCTCCTTCCTTCAGTCAATAGAGAGAACCTTGGGGAGTACTTGAAGTTCCTAAACATTGAGAGATGATTCTCTTAAACAAGATTAAGATGGAGAGCTCGGATTTAAGTATTGTTCTTGAAGTTTTTGATGATTCTTGGAATGGAGTTCAAATTATTCTTCTTCGTGGTTAGTCCATACAAAGTAATCCTTGTATCCCTTTGATAGTGGTTCATTTTCTTTCTTTAAGATTACTACTTGGGAGGGAGTATGTTGGGAATCGTGTGTTTTGATGTTCGTCTTATTTCAATGTAAATGCATAAATTGGACTGTACTTTTATCCACTGCATGAGTATTTTTGAAATGGATTTTGGTATTTTGCCAACTGAATTTTTATTTTGTAAAACCGATTCCCTAAACTGAATTTTTGGCATTTTAGCCTTGATCGTTTTGACGGTATTTGGAAAATGCTTTTTTTTTTTAGTATTTGAAAAATATTACCGTCATCGGTCTTTTTGGCATTTTTGAAATGACGTGGAAAATTGTGCTTAGCCTGGTAAATCCTTGTGAGAAGGGTTTACGGCGTGTAATATTTCCAGGAGGATCTGGGGTGTTACAATTATGGTATCATGTGATAATGTTATACGAGATTTATTGGAATTGTAATAAGAGATTTCGGATGTTGATATGATTATTGAGATCTTCTTCATATGATGATAAGGGTTTTGTTGCGATTCTTAAAGTTGTATGAATGGCATGACGAAGAAAATGGTAACATAGAGATATATACCTCGGATATGTTGTTCTGAATGGGATTTCGGATATTTCGTGTTCTCGAAGAACTCTTGAATTATACGAGGTGATGAATTTTTTTTAGAAGTGTTGATGTTTTGAAAATGAATATGGAATATTCATATCTAGAGCAAAACTATGTGTTTGAAATAATATGCGTATAGGAATACGAATGTGATGATGAGTTTGATGAGACTATTATTCATCTCTGAATTTGGAAGCCCATACGTATGGAGCAAATATTCAAGTCATTGGATAACCTTTTTAATATGATTATCTATTGTTTTGAACCAGTCGGATGATTCGAATTGATGACGGTCATAAGTAAATTTTAACGATGGATTTACGAGAAGAGAACCTTGTCAATTCGTATTTAAGAATTGAGTTAGAACATTTAGACCCTTATTATTGGTCCGAATTGGTTGATTGATATGATCATCATATTTCAACTCGTATTGTGGACAGGATTTGTCAGTGTCTGAGTTGGATTGTTCAGACTATGTTTAGTCGAGATATGGTGAAACGGTTGAGTTTGTGATTTGGTGGTGTTGATATTGGTCGTCATCGAACCTGTTGATTATTAATCCTTCGTCTTACAATAAGGTATGATGTTTGATCGTGAATTATGACTGTTGTGTTGCGGTTGAGGTTGAAGAGTTCATAGATTACTTTGGTCGGGACTGAGGAACTCGTAGACGAAATCAACTGAATTGGTAACAGTTCGTTGTATTGATATCGAGGCAAGTATACATTTATGATTGTACGTTCTCGACTTTGAAAGTAAGAAATATTGATGGCATATCATGAACGAACCGTTTTTACGGCATTCATAGATATATTGTTGGCATGTAATGAACGAACCGTTTTGACGGCATTCCTACATGTATCGGCGTATGAGGTGAACGAACCGTTTCTACGGCATTCACATACGTATCGGCGTATGAGGTGAACGAACCGTTTCTACGGCATTCACATACGTCTTGAGATTTTAGTTATTCCGGAATACTAGTCTTGAATTGATGAATTGACGGATTACATTTACTTTATTGTCGAGGAGTATTGTGTTTCATATTGATATACTTGCACTAGCTATTCGACGGCTAACCCCTTTATGGGGGAAATACGTTTCATGTATTTCAGGTTCCAGGAGAGCGGACAGGTGGGTACCGGGTCGGCATGAAGATGATGGGCAAGTGTGATATTGTGTCTTGTCTCCGGTTATCTTTTTGGATTCCTCCATTCAGTGTTGTTGTACTGTAATGGATTTTTAAATACTCGAGTATTGTATTTTCAGTTTCCTTGATGTTCCGGCCTGTGTTGCCGAGGTATTGATTTGTGTGGTGATGTATATGGTTTCATTGGTTATGGTTTTTAATACCATTTGTATTGTCCTTCATTCCATTGTATGTAGACCTTCTCGGTCAAGTTTCATAGTTCCGTGTATGTTTAGCCTTGTGGGTCCCACGGCAGGGCTCACGGCGCTGTAATATACCCTGAATAACTTGGGGGTGTTACAAAACTCTACCTGAAAAATGTGTGTCACACGATCGTGGCTTGCATATGCAGGTTTTTTCGAGGTGTTGGTTGCTAGCATATATATTGTGTTTTGAGGTTTTTCAATATATTTTACTATGCATTATGCGATGAATGTTTTTAATTTTTATCTCAGACGTCTTTCAATTCACTTGCTGTAATTCTCAAAGAAAACAAACTAGATGGCACTAACTTTGCTGATTGGAACGTAATCTTAATATTGTCCTGACTGCTGAAGAACACAAATTTGTTTTAACTGAGGAATGCCCATTGGAACCAGATGCGGATTTGACACCCGACAAGGTGAAAAAATACCACACATGGAAGAAATCTGATGAGATGACTCGCTGTTACATCTTGGCTTCTTTAGCAAATGTATTGTAGCATCAGCATCAGAGTATGAGCACGACCGCAGAAATGATGAAAAATCTCGACGAGATGTTTGGTCATCAGAACCGGGCGGTTAGACAAAATATTGTGAGGGTCTTGATGACGACCCAAATGCCTGAAGGAACCCCGGTAAGGGATCATGTTCTAAAGATGATTTCTCATCTAAACAAACTTGATATCTTAGGGGTTACTATCGATGCGGAAACACAGGTCGATATCATCCTAGGCAGCTTACCTAGGAGCTTTGAGCAGTTCCGCCTAAACTACAATATGAATCGTAGGGAGTATACCTTGGCGGAATTGCTGACAGAGCTTCAAGCTGCAGAAGTCTCTTCAGGCAAGGGTATCAAGTTCTTGCGGCTACTAGTGTTTCGACTTCTAAACCCAACTGGAGGAAGAAGAAACAAGTCGGCCAGAAGCAAGTGGCAACTCTCAAGGTGAAAAGTAAGGCTCCTCAGCCTGAGGCGAACAAAAAGCCAAAGGGAAAGTGCTACAAGTGCGGTCAGAAATCACATTTTAAAGCGGACTGCACTGCTCTTAAGAAGGGTATGTCTCGTGCACTAGTAGTCAAAACATGTTTGGCAGCTAGTTCTTCCACTTCGTAGATAGTTGATTCAGGCTCCACTGATCATGTTTGCTTTGACTCGCATGGTTTTCAGGTGACCAAGCAAGTTAGTACAGGCGAGATAACCATCAACTAGGGTGATGAGTTCATTCAGGAAGGAGGTGCAAGTAGAAATATTTTCTTAGAAAAAAAATAAAAGAAACACCTAATGAGACACCTGTGCAAGATATTGGAACAGAACCTTCTGAAATACAAACACAACCTCGTAGGTCTAGTAGAGCTTCTCATTTACCTGAGAGGTATGGCTATCTGCATCAAGAGGAACTGGGTCCTCATGCGATGACGAAAAGTATCCAAGAGAACGATCCCTCTATTTATGATAGACGATGGTAGATGTGGAGATCTATATGGAACATCCCAAGAGATTCATATCTGAGGCCAATATTCATAAAATATTGAAGCTTCAGCATGCCATCTATAGACAGAAGCAGGCTTCGTGAAGTTGGAATCTTCATTTTGATGAGACAGTCAAAGAGTTTGATTTTGTCAAAAATGAAATAGAGCCATGTATTTACAAGGTTAGTGGGAGCAAAATTACGTTCTTAGTACTATATGTGGAGGACATTTTAATTACAAAAAACGACGTAGAAATGCTCAGTTCTGTGAAAACTTGAATTTCTAATAAGTTCTCAATAAAAGACTTGGGAGAAGCCACATGTATTTTAGGTATTCATCTCTACCGGGATAGAGCGAAGAGAATGATATGTCTTTCCCAAGCCCTCTATATAGAAACGATCCTGAAGCAATTTAGGATGGAAAATTCTAAAAGAGGGTTCCTACCTATGAAACATGGTGCAAAACTTTCCTTAGAGATGTGTCCTCAAAGTGAGGAGACAGAAAGAAAATGAGCAAGGTACCCTATGCTTCGGCAGTGGGTAGCCTCATGTATGCTTTTATTTGCACTAAACCGGACATTGTCTATGCTGTAAGTATAGTTAGTCGGTTTTGAATCAATCCAGGGCCGGAACATTAGACTGCTGTAAAGAACATAGTACCTTAAGAGGACTAAAGACTTGGTTCTTACATACGGCGGTGGAGAACTTTAAGTGATAGGTAATACGGGCTCACATTTTTCAGGAGACATGGATGCGCAGATGTCCACATCGGGGTATATCTTTATTCGAAATGATGGAGCAGTATCTTAGAGCATGACAACAGGGTATATTTCTTTGCTAGGCATTAGGAGCATGACATAAGATAACCTTATCATTGACATCAATTTCAAATGCTTGGGGAGGGATGACGTTGTCGGCACAATCGTCGTTGATCATGTCTTTAATTGTCTAAGATTCGACGATGACAGACGCCTCCACCTCGAAAATCTCCACTGCACATAGGTATCTTTTTGTTGCTGTTCTCGATTGCCGATGGCGACTCTCGCTCTGATCTGAAAAAAATAATTTTGTAGTAATCAGTTAGAAAAATAAAAAAAAATTAATTTTCAAAAATAAGACTTATGCCCTGTTCTTTTGAACTTATTTTTCGATTTTCGCTCAATTCGATTCGAGCCCATTCGATTCGATTCATTCGATTCGGGTCCATTCAGTTGATTCGATTCACCAATTCTTCTTCTTCTTATTATTATTATTAATCTTAATTATTATTATTGTTATTATTACTAATAATATTACTATTATCGTTGTTGTTGTTGATTACTATTACTATTATTATTATTATTATTATTATTATTTACCATTAATATTATTATTATTTACCCTTAATATATATTTCAGTTTAGTTCATTTCGATTCGATTCAGCTTGATTCCATTCATTCGATTGTTGAGTTGATTCGTTCGATTCGGATCCATTCGATTCGATTCATTCATTCATTCGAAAACGATGCCTTACTTGTTTTAATGGACAAAGACTAAGTTTGACTAGTGGTTATTTTCTCTTTGTTATTTACTATTTTAATTAGTTGTATAATTTAAGCATTCAAAACACAGAAAATGACTAGACCTGGCAATTCGTTCGTGTCGTGTACTTTCGTGTTTCGCGTACCAAAAGTCCAAATCCATACACGACATGAAATGAATTCGTGTTATGTCGTGCCGTGTACCACGCAAATTCGTGTCGTTTCGTGTCGTGTTTTCGTGTCAGGCACCTAATATAAAGTAAATATTAAAATATTATAAAAATAATAATTTTAATATTTTAATATTATTTTTATAGGTTATAGTAAATGAAATGAAAAAAATGACAACGAAAACACGAATGTTGACACGAAATTTATGAAAGTTCACATTATATTTTCAAATTCTAAAGTTTACTACAAACAGAATTCATAAAACGTATATTTTTATAAAATTAAATATGAAATATTGTATTTATTTATTTATTTATTTTGTGTACCTCGTGTCGTGTTGTGTACCCAAAGGGTAAACACAAAACCGACACTAAATCTCGATCGTGTACTTTCGTGTTCGTGTATTTTCGTGTCGTGTACTCAAAATACAAACCCAAACATTAAGGCCCCGTTCTCTTTGCTGTTTTGAGGTCATTTTCTGTTTTTATTTTCGAAAATACTAAAAACGTGTTCTTTTTATCATTTTCGAAAATGCATTTGGGAAAACAAAAAAATATTTGTACACAAAAAGCAAAATGTCCAAAACCTCGTTTTGAGCGTTTTGTGTGTATTTCAACAAAAAATTTTCAAAATGCTCAAAATGCATTTTGAGTTTTTTTTATTATCCTAATTTGAAACTAAGTCTAAAATAAAGATTTATGAATTTAATATTAATATTACAAAAAAAATATTTTGCAAAATAAATTTAACAGAACGCGTTTTCAGCAATTTTGAAAACAAAAATAAAAACAGAAAAATACAAAATATTTTTTAAAATGAAAATACAAAATAAAATACAAACAGAACGCACCCTAAATTTTCGTGTCGTGTTTTCGTATCGTGTGGTAAATTGCCGCGTCTAAAAATGACACATGGTGTACGAAGCACCAGAAATTTAGAATAGACTTCTGATGAATGTGATGCAAGATACCGTGTCAGTAATTATATTATAATACGGATATATTAAGAAAATGTGTATGATTTTACTGAAATTGCCAACTGCTATCTATGTACAGGAAAACCACTATAAAGTTACGTATTTAGGATTACAAAAAATTATTCTTAAATAGAGATTATTCTTAATTAGATGTCTAAGATGAAGAACTTTTTCTTTATCTAACTATAAAGTGCATGCAAGATATATCAAGACTATCAGATTCGTAAAATATTTACAAGTTAAAAATATTTGCCAACTGCTATCTATGTTTTTTTTATCATAAAACATAAAATTGTACAATTAAAAATATTAGAGCACATACAAGTTAAAGAATGTGGTTACAATATAAAAGATACTTCCTCCTTCCACCAAAAATATGCTTATTTTGATTTTTACTGGTAAAAAATTCATAAACTTTGCCAATGGATTAATATATAAAAAATATAGAAATATAAGTACTTGTTTGATTTGTCAGAGTATGTATTTTTCAAATATTATTCTTTTATAATTTTTATTCATATATAATTGAAATTACTAATGGTCAAATGTATAGAGACCGATCAAAGTCAAAATTGACATATTTTGACGGACGGAGGGTTATCCACAAACTAGACAAGTATTTGAAATAAACTTGTACATATTTATATTTATTACTTTTATTTCTAAATGTAAGTGTACCCGAAAAAATACTATCAACTATGAAAAACATATTTTTATTTATAATTGCAAAAACAGCTTATTCGGCAAGGAGGTTAATTAATTAAAAACCCAAAATGACACTTAATAGCAAAGGGATGAAGTAATAAAGATTGGCATGTCGGGGTTACAGTACGACTCTTACTAGCTGAAAGTATATGACCCCAGCTCATCGGTCTAGCTAGCCCAATATATTATTATTGTCTTATATATTACAAATTCTAATTTTGATAATGATTACTGGTTTGATCTATAATTAATTCAACTATACTTATTACTTTTTAATTCATAATTATTAACTCTGATTAATTAATCCAGATATATTACCTTTTCAATTCATGATTATTAATCCACTCAGTTAGCTGAATGAATGATACACACGAAAACACAAACTTGTGTGTGTAATTTGCATGTTGCGTCTTGTTGTGTGTGTAATCTGCATGTTGGAAAGATGCAACTGACAGAATTTGTACGTAAAATAGTTAATTGACTTTTGATTAGTTAAGCTAGTTCTTTCTTTCTTTCTTTTTGTATGCCCTATCATTCCTTTTGTATGCTCTGTCGTCGATTCTAAATGGGTTTCAGTGGGGACGTGTCATGAAATGTAGAAAGTTTTGAATGTATTGGGATGCTTGAATCAAGTATAATACTCCTATAAATATATCATTTTCATTGGAAACTTTCAGATCCAAACATTAAAGTTACAATTTAAGCAAACCTAAATGTACTCATATGGCGTTCATTTGCGAGAATCAAGTTACAAGGGTGGAAATTCAGAAAGATCTCGAAATTCATGTGAGCTTTGCTGAACATATAGCTGTAGAAAACAAGAGTGCGGACATAGTTTTTCGTAATGAAAATAACACTTTGCGTTCGAATCTTCGTATTCGAGGGCGGGAGGATGGACGCCTATTTGCTACAAGAGCCCCATGGAGAAATCTCGTAGAAGAGTGGAATATCCATGATGGCGATGTTATGGAGGTCCACGAAACACCGGTGGAGAACGAGTTTCTGTTATTTACCAAAGCAGGTGGGGTTGAAGCATGGGGTGGTGGGAATGCAGTTGCTGGTGGAGCTGGGGATGCAGTTCGGGGTGATGACGATGCAGCTGGGGGTGTCGAGGAAGATGAAGGAGCCAACAACGAAGAAGATGAGGAAGGAGTCGGAGATGAGGAGGAAAGAGATGAAGATGAGGAGGAAGGAGCCGATGGCCAAGAAGGATCTGACTCCGAGTCGGATGAGGCCCATGACGAGGAGGACGAGCAGGAGCAAGCATCAGCCTCTGACTCACGCAAGGATGAGGACGGAGGATCGGACTGCGACTCGAGCGAGGACGAGGATAGAGGATCGGACTCCGGATCGAACGAGGACGGATGATCAGACTCCGGCTCGGATGGGTCCCCTCATGACGAGAACGGGGAGGGAGGATCCGCTTGATACATCTCTTTTATTTTTTCCCTACTAGCTATTTACTATTATTAGATGAGATTATCGGTAATTATATTACAATACGGATATATTAAGAAAAGGTGTATGATTTTATCGAAATTGCCAACTTCTATCTAGGTATAGGAAAACCACTATTAAGTTACATATTTGGGACTACAAAAAATTATTCTTAAATGGAAGTTATTCTTAATTAGAGGTCTAAGATGAAGAACTTTTTTTTTCTAATTATAAAGTGCATGCAAGATATATCAAGACTATCAGATTCGTAAAATATTTACAAGTTAAAAATATTTGCCAACTGCTATCTATGTTTTTTTATCACTATTGGGTATCCATCCGCATGGGGAGGATTCCGCATGCACTTTATAATTAGATAATCTCATCTAATAATAGTAAATAGCTAGTAGGGGAAAAATAAAAGAGATGTATCAAGCGGATCCTCCCTCCCTGTTCTCGTCATGATGAGGGGACCCATCCGAGCCGGAGTCTGATCATCCGTCCTCGTCCTCGTTCGATCCGGAGTCCGATCCTCTATCCTCGTCCTCCTCCTCGCTCGAGTCGCAGTCCGATCCTCCGTCCTCGCCTGAGTCGGAGGCTGATGCTTGCTCCTGCTCGTCCTCCTCGTCATGGGCCTCATCCGACTCGGAGTCAGATCCTTCCTGGCCATCGACTCCTTCCTCCTCATCCTCCTCATCTTCATCTCTTTCCTCCTCATCCTCCTCATCTCCGACTCCTTCCCCATCTTCCTCGTTGTTGGCTCCTTCATCTTCCTCGACACCCCCAGCTGCATCGCCACCATCCCCAGCTCCACCGGCAACTGCATACCCACCACCCCCTGCTTCAACCCCACCTGCTTCGATAAATAACAGAAACTCGTTCTCCACCGGTGTTTCATGGACCTCCATAACATCGCCATCATGGATATTCCACCCTTCTACGAGATTTCTCCATGCGGCTCTTATAGCAAATATGCGTCCATCCTCCTGCTATCGAATATGAAGATTCGAACGCAAAGTGTTATTTTCATTACGAAAAACTATGTTTGCACTCTTGTTTTCTACAGCTATATGTTCAGCAAAGCTCATAGGAGTTTCGAGATCTTTATGAATTTCCACCTTTGTAATTTGATTCTCGCAAATGAACGCCATATGAGTACATTTAGGTTTGCTTAAATTGTAATTTTAATGTTTGGATGTGAAAGTTTCCAATGAAAATGATATATTCATATGAGTATTATACTTGATTCATGCATCCCAATACATTCAAAACTTTCTACATTTCATGACACATCCCCATTCAAACCCATTTAGAATCAATGACAGAACATACAAAAGGAATGATAGAGCATACAAAAAGAAAGAAAGAACTAACCTAATTAATCAAAAGTCAATTAACTATTTTACGTACAAATTCTGGCAGTTGCATCTTTCCAACATGCAAATTACACACACAACAAGACGCAACATGCAAATTACACACATGTTTGTATCTTCATGTGTAATTCATTCAGCTAAGTGGGTGGATTAATAATCATGAATTTAAAAGGTAATATATCTGGAATAATTAATCGAGTTAATAATTATGAATTAAAAGGTAATAAGTATAGTTGAATTAATTATATATCAAACTAATACTCATGATACAAAATTAGAATTTTTAATATATAAGACGATAATAATATATTGGGCTAGCTAGACCGATGAGTTAGCGGTCCGGATCCTCTGTCCCGGAATTGGTGTGCCACTCTGTACCACTACCAAAACGACAGCGTTTTCAACTCACTCATAATCTCTATGATTTCCTGCTTCGAGTGGCTCAGCTCAGCCCAACCGCTCGACGAGAGGTGCGTTAATTTATTTTTCTCGACCTAATTTTCTATCAATTATACAAAGATTTTGGAATCTTATTTATGAAGCTATGATTAGTGAAAGAATAGTCTAGAGCTCCATTGTTATCTGTTTGATAGAAAATTATGTATACTTAATTATGTGGAGAATTATATGTGCTTAGTTTTATTTTAAGAACTGATCATATATAAATTATCCTTTTAGTGTGTTGTTGAGATTGGAAAATCTTCTCTCATCAAAGTTGTTGGTATTGAGTTTAAAATAATGTAATATTAGTTATTGACACAACCAATAGCCTATTATTCCCGGCATATCTGCAACGAGAAAAAGTGAAAAAGATTTAGTGTTGATGATTGAATTCCTCTTTTGTTTCAGGGTTGCGTTTGGGAAGCATATTTTCTTAAGTTCTTTTCTTTTCTTTTCTGTTTTACAAATTTTGTATGGAATTTAATGCAGGAATGTTGATTTAATTGCTAATTTTTGTTTGGTATTGTGAGAAAGTAATACATTAGCCTTTTAATGTCTCAATAGATTGGTGTTATTTTTGCTTTTAGAATTTCCATTTGGAACCAATACAGATGCTATTGGTTGTGTAGATAACAATTTCCTTTTGTTGTGTGGTAGTTTATTTTGTTATTTTCTTCATTACTTTATTTTAAATTGTTTCTTGTTTTTGTTCTCTCTATTTGTATATGTAGGTGGAAAAAAAGTAGATTGATTAGCAAGTATGCTCAAGATGATCTACCTCCGGAGCTGCCTTTCGAGGAAGAAACGCGAACGAAGGAACAATTGAATGATTACTTTTAATATTTACTTTGACATAGTGGCTCGCCATGTTTCATTTGATACATCATCTTAATGTGTCTTCCCATACAGAATAAATTAGGTTTTGTTTATAGATCGAGCTATTAGTTGAGTTGTTTTTATTTGCACAGTATTGCCTATATGTTCACTTTGTCACTAACATAACTTAAATATTATCTAATGAGAGAAAAACTACACAGACAAGGATAATTCAGCATAAACGACCAAGCCTCATATCAGCATCAACTAGTTTTGTTATATATATATATATATATATATATATATATATATATATATATATATATATATATATATATAGATAGATGTCTACTAAATAGTCAAGTATTTCTTGAATACACAATTTTTGAGGATCAACATTCAATCGAATGCAAAAGTGTCCAATCGTAATCGAGAGCGAAAATCGAATAAACATACACTATCGATAAAAAATCCAGAGTTATGCAGAAGACTTAGCTGTAAACACACACTACGGTACATTATTTTTATAGCTAGAATATTATATGAGCCGCATATATCAACTACAAGAATTGACTTTAAATGAGATATAATAATCTTTATGCAAATAACAAGCGCTTGAGCTAATAAATATGCAGCTTACTTATATGAATCACAATATTTTATTTGACAATAAAAAATAGAGCCATAAAATAAAAGATTTTCGAGCAGATAAACAATACTAATACTCAACCAATGTCAACAACTTTTGGTAGAAAAAACCAAATCAAACCAAACATACCTAAGATATCCCGCCTGGAAGAGGTGCAGGGAGGAAGATGACGTGACTATGCCTACTTTTACTTGCAGAGGATACTGCTTCAGTGAAGACTCAAATTAGTGCAAGACAAAGAAAAATTGAGTGATACATACAAAGAATCATAAGATTCGAAAAAGCTCAAAACCATACCTGAACCCGTGGCTTAATACACATGAGACTTACCTAAGGGGACTATGGCTATTACACTCTCGATGAACGCTGCTCTAACAGAAGAGAGGTTGACTCCGCGCACAGCTCCCTGCCAAAAATAAACCACACGAAAAAAAAGATGCACTGCTCTAGGTCAAAGCTAACCGAGACAACCCAACCCTGAGGCTCTCTACTACTTCACCACTCCCTAAAAAGGAATCCACAACTCTGATTTGGCGTCTCCAAGAGCACCTATCAATAGTCATGGTCTCAGATAAGTTCAAGACCTTCAAATCTAAATTCAGCTGCTCCTCCCACGTCCTCCTCGGTCTGCCTCTCCTCTCCCCCAACAACCAATAAACTCTCGACCCTCCTCACTGGAGCAGAGGCTTGCCTCCTGCGGACGTGACCAAACCATCTCAATCTCCCTTCCCTAACTTTGGCTGAAATGGGCGCCACTACTATTCAGCGTGAAAGCAACTACTATTCAACTAAATTATTGTAATTGAAATAATAAACTAAATAATGAGAAATTACTGGAAATTAACACTGCTTTCAATCAAATAAATCAATACAAGTGTGATCATCAAATATCATTGTAACTAGCAACACGGACATTAGCTTCATTGTGTGAACCACTGCTTCCCAATGAGTCAAAGTTGAGCGGTTGTTGTGCCTTCAATAAAAAAAAATGCACAAAAATAATTACTACATTGAACCTTATAAATGCGATAAATAATATTTGTGAAGCCGTAAAAAATTACATACCAACAATAAATTAGTCATGCTCATTGAACATGGAAATCCACCAAAATTTTGTGTGCTCGTATGGGTAAATACGCCCTGCAATAAATAGATCAATAAAAATAGATAGACTCAATATATCAGTAGAACGAAAATTTCATCAAAATGATATTAAATATTAAAACTTCAATTAAGAATATAAATAACTTTAGTATATAAAGTTTATAAAACAAAGATAATATATACATGTGTACCCTCAAAATGAGAAGATTGCGACAGAGATGAAGTTGTTGCAATGGTTGATTGCTGATTTTTTCCCCTCACTCCTCTCTTTCTCTGTGTAGCCTTTTCTAAGCCACTTTAAGCCTCTTGCCTGAAGTTGTCTTATTTATGTACTTTATACCCTTGACTCCATGTTTGTCAAGATCTTCACCTTGTAGCACCACATCGTGTTTGTTTGATGATTTGTCATCCACCATCTCAAACAACTTCATAACGCTATCTTTGACAATTTTATAACCTTTCTCATTCTCTGATGCTTTTGTCACCAACTGCAGATATAAACTGCACAATTCCTTATATCGTACATTTTGAAGTAGTTTGGGATCCAAGTTGCATTTTGAGATTTGAATCTTCAACAAATCCAACTTTCGCTTGTCGTGTCCATCTTTTTAGGATGTATTCATCTGAAATCTTCTTGATATTTTTCATCATGAATACTTTTAAGATATGAGAACATAGGATCCCAGCAAATTCAAATTTGTGACAACTACATCTTGTTTTTTCACTTGACGAATCAAATGTAACTACATGGTGATAGCTCTTGTTGTGAGGAGTAATTTTATAATGCACTATTAACTTCCCTTCATCTAAACAAGTCAAACTGGAATTATGAGATTTATACCACTCCTGCTCAAAAAATTTATATACCGTAGGGGTATAGATACTACTAGCATGCTTCAAAATCTCAACTGGATATGCCAAAGATGTAATACTTGTAGTTGCTTTAAAACCAGCTACAATCTCCTGATATCGACGATCTTCAAGAAGTATCTGAAAGTGATTAAAAAAGTCTAAGAACTTGTAATTGACATACCTTTTCAGAATGTTGTTCATACTCTCACTTCTTTGAGTGGTACTCATATCAGCACAAAACACTTGCCGTCCATAGACTAAGGCCCATTTTTCCTTTAGATTAAACATACGCCTAAACCAGTCATTATCTTGAAGACCATATTTATTTAACATCAAGTCCCATGCTGCTATGAAGTCTTCTTCCTCGTCAAAGTCATATACACATGCTCCGAAGTCTTTAGCAAATTCTTTGAACTTCGAAAAAATATTACTCAAGTAAATTGCAGCATTTTGGAAGATGTCCCAGACACATAAGCGATGATAAGTTCCAGGCCACGTGGAAGCTAGCGCCTTAGCCATTGCCACATCTTGATCCGTAAGAATAGTTGCTGGTTTCTTTTCACACATAGCTCTAGTGAACGTATCAAATAGCCACTCAAATGACAAAGAAGTCTCATCATATAACAATGCAACACCACTTATCACAGTTTGTTTGTGATGATTCACACCAACAAATAATGCAAAAGGACGACCTTCATTATTTTTCTTATAGGTAGTATCAAAACAAATCACATCACCAAAACGTGAGTAATCAGCTCTCATCCTTGCATCACACCAAAAATATTGGTTATCAAGTCATCTTCATCAACTTGAATAGCATAGAAAAAATTTGGATCATCAAATTGCATCTTCTGCAAATACTCTAATACTCCTCCTGTATCACCTATTGTTGTAGCTCTTCTTCTCTTCGATCTCAAATATTTCTATAATCTTGAGGAATGAAACCTAAATTCTCCCTCCCGCCTGCTTCTCTCGCCATAAGATCATGAGATGCTTTAGGTGTGATGCCCACATCATTTGCCATTTGAATTTGTTGTGCTGCTGATACACTTATCGTTCTGTGATATGTAAGTATATTTTGCCGGACCTGAAAGAATATGATTATGATCTTCAACAAAATCAACCACACAAAGCTTTCCAGTTTCTCGACTGCTAATCTTCATTTTAACTTGACAACTCAATCTTGTTTCTGAACGAGGTTTTTGCACATAAATATCACGCTTATCTGGCCTTCTTTTTCCTTCAGCACTACAGCAAAAAATCCTATCAACTATTTCTCCAGCGTCATTTTTATGGCATCTACTCCTTCTTATACCGAAACCCACGCCTTTCGAATACTTTAAATAAAAATCATAAGCATCACTTTTACTATCAAAGCTCATCCCAATCTTAGGAACTTCTCCCACATTATTCATACCCGTTCATACCCGTAGAATTTACCAACTCATCAGCAGTATTCAACTCATCACGATTATGATCACTATCCATATCATTGGAATGATGATTATATTCTTCAGTAATTTTTTCAAAATTCAACCGATGACAAGATGAGCCTCCGCTATCCATTGTAGTTGTTCCTTCAATTTAGAAAAGGTAAATTAAAATTTACAATTTCTTGAATAAAATAACATGTCCAGTACGTAGGTGACTAGTTATAAGTAGGTGACTAATTAAGCTTATAACGCATATGATATTCTATTTGTTACCTTATTAATATGTTGTCATTATTAATCTACAACATACATCATACTTGAACGTTGACAAATAATAAACTAATAGCATATTATAGTTTCTATGTGCTAGAGATATAATTACCCTTTTACATCTTATGTAGAAGGAAATCATACAAGACCATCGATTTAGTTCACTGACTACAAATCTGACAGTGTCGTTGAAAAAAGATACTCGACTACAATTCCATAATATTTTTTAAGAACTAGACTATATATGTATTAATCTAAATACGCAAAACTGTACATTAAATCAAAAAACTAATTATCTAATAGAAAGACATAATATGAGCATATACAGTAAAACCTCGATAAATGAATATGATCGGGACCGGAGAAAAATATTCATTTAGCGAAATTATTCATTTATCGAAAGAAAAGTTGAACATGTTATAAAGAGTTGGGACCGGAGATAATTATTCATTTGGCGAGGTTATTCGTTTATCGAACATTCATTTATCGAGGTTTAACTGTAGATTCAAATTGATTAAATCCAAACAAAATATATTAAGAACACTTAAACCCGAGCATCTGAAACCACTATCAATTCACAAAATTACCCAAGAAAAATCTAAATGTGCATAAAATACATGGAGAGAACAGAACATATCAAAATATAGAAACCATCAAACAAGCATAAGAAATATAGATACTTGGACATCTTTCAGATAACAATGGAGCTCTAGACTACAGGGAATTCTTTCACTAATCATAGCTTCATAAATAAGATTCCAACATCTTTGTATAATTGATAGAAAATTAGGCCAAGAAAAATAAATTACTGCATAAAATTCTCTCGCACCTTTCGTCGGGCAGTTGGTGTGGCAGCACCGCCGGTCTAACAATTCGACCGTGCAGAAGCGAAAAATACTGTCACCGGTGGAAAGGAAAGACGTTGAAACAAGGGGGGAATCGATGAAACTTCGGGAATGATAGAAATCCATTGTTGAAACAAGATTTGGTTGATTCCTTTTTTTCGTAAGGAAACAATAGCAGATAATTAAGGAAATCAATTCATCGGCTGAGCTGAGCCGAGCCGCTTCAAGCAGAAAATCGTAGAGATTAAACGTGAGTTTAATACACTGTCGTTTCGGCAGTGGTGCAGTGTGGCACACCAATTTCGAGACAGAGGATCCGAGCCGCTCTCTCTCCTGCGGCTTGTCCCCCGATCCATGTTTTCTCTTCTCTCGCCGGAGCTGCAAGTTTTTTTCTCCCAGCAAATTGGGAGTTCGACGGATGAAGTATCAGCTAGCGGTTCTCCTCTGTAGATCGGAGCAGCGGCGGCATCAGACCAGTTTGGCTTCCGAAAAAAATCTCAAACCAGGCTTGGTGAAAGAAAATGAGCCATGGCCTCAGACCGAATCAGCGCCTCTCTGAAACGAGGGTCTAGTGGTGGCGCGGCTGAGGGTGATGATGTCGCCGACGGATAAAAAATTTCAGGTTCGATTTCTTTTTTGTTCGATTTTGATTCTAGACCAGATGGGGTTTGTCTGAAATTATGATCGAGTCTGAAATCGTGCCAGTGTTTTTGGAAATATGTTTTAGTCGGTGCTGAAACTTGTATGGTTCGAGCATAGGAGATTTCTTTGGCTATCTGGCTTGAGGTCAGAATTTAGAATATTGAAAAAAAATGTGCAATTTGAGAAAGAAAACTGATGCAGCAAGCGGAAGTATATACGTATTAATCCGTTGATTCGTAGAATATCTGGAAGAACACACAAACGTGATTAAACGTGAAGATCCGTTGATTCGATATGAATACCGGAAGAACAACGATAAAAACACGAACAAAGGGATAAAACCCAATATATTTCTATTTCATCAAAAGCTCCCTTACAAATGATCATAAGACGCCTATTTATAACATAAAACTAGGGTTTAAGGCGTGTAGACCCTAAAAGCCCAACCCATTAACAACTAATTAAAACATAATTAAAACCCTAAACAATAGAATATAAATAATAATATAAATACAATCTAATCTCCATCATTCTCTCCCTCTTTGAAAAGATTCGTCCTCGAATCTGAACGAATCTAATCTCCAGCAGTATAACTGAGTCGACAACACGCTCATCTTCAGGAAAATCGAAATCAATTAACTCCACACGATCTTTGACATCAAACACATCGGCGGTTCGGACGTGCCCTAAAGTCTTGAGACGATAGACAAATTGCGGTTCTTGAGAAGTGGCAAAATGGCTATCCTTGGCTATAAAAAAATTATAGCTATTAATTCTAGGCCAAAAATTAAGTTCTTCCCCATCAAAATAAGCGGTGTACGTTAACTCAAGTGGCCCAATAAACTGATTAACATCCAGAGGCCTTTTCCCACCAATAGAGTGCTTAGGCCCAAGATGCTTTTCTCAATCACCAAAAAAAGAAAAGACCCAACTGGTATTAGGGCATCAGCAGCGGGAAAATTTCCGCAGTCATCTTCAACAAGTGTAGAAGGGCGGAACCCCGGCGGTGCTTTTCTTGCTGTGGTGGACTGGAGGCAAAAGTTGTCGTCGTGAATGGCGGTCAATTTGTGCGTCAGTGCAGCAGCGATGGACGGAGAGATTGGGCGACTGGTGTCGTCGCTGTTGGCTGAAGTAGGTGTATGTGGCGGGGCTGCCAGATCAGTTATGTGGTGGTGACGGGATGATGGTGGTGAGGCAGTGGGATGGTTCCGATCGATGTTGATGTGGTGATGGATGGTGGCGGCGCGATCTGAACGTAGAGTTATAACAGAGGTGGTCGGGTCTGAACGTGGAGGTGTGACAAAGGGGGTCGGATCTAGATCCGGTGGTGATCCTGTTGCGGCGGCAACCAGGGCTGCCAAGACTGGATTTGGCGGCGGCAATGGCACGAACATATCCAGTGTGTCTCGTTGACTGTAGCTGTCGAAAATCCCATCGACGGCGACATCCAATTGAGACCAGAAAAAAATCAAATTCCTCCTCTGTCATCGTTGATGAACCCATAGAATCGTTATGACTCCGGATACCAACTGATGCAGCAAGCGGAAGTATATACGTATTAATCCGTTGATTCGTAGAATATCCGGAAGAACACACAAACGTGATTAAACGTGAAGATCCGTTGATTCGATATGAATACTGGAAGAACAACGATAAAAACACGAACAAAGGGATAAAACCCAATATATTTCTATTTCATCAAAAGCTCCTTTACAAATGACCCTAAGACCCCTATTTTATTTTATTTTTTTTTGGAACCAAAGTATACTTCTTATTATCCAAAAACAAGTTCGCACAAACCGATCCGAAGATCCAGGTATATATCAAAAATCACAAAAAACATCCAAAGATGCCATCTCTAAAAAACCGAGACATACACAAAAACTCTCTAACTTTCTATACAATCTAGCTCGTATCCCACAAGTATGTATAATTTTTTGCACTATGCTCAAAGAAACGCGTCCATCTTGAAACGTAACCATGTTTCTCAAAACCCAAATGGAGTACACAGTTTCGGCTGCCACCATTTTCAGCATGCACGCCCTGTTGCTTTTACCCTTGGTAGCCACACAAAGCCAAGCTTTCTCCTCACCCCATCCTTTAGGATTCCTAACAATCCCAATCTTCGCAAGCACTTCTTGCCAAACTCGACAAGAGAATGGACAATAAAAAAATAGATGGTCAAGAGTTTCTTCATGGAAGCAAAAACTACACATACCATCACTTTCGACACCATATCTAATAGCTCGATCTCTAGTCATCAATCTATCATGCAAAGTCATCCAAAGTATAAAACAAGCCCTAGGTCTTGCTTTGTTCCCATAAAGAATTTTTCTCCAAGCAATCTTTACCTTATTACCTCGAAGATCATTGTAGAACCTCCTCGTAGGGAACTTACCTCCACTCGGCCAGCCCCCTCCTTTCAGCAGCGCCTCTCTTTGTTTCAACATACCTTTCAAAATCCAGGAGCAATTACTTTTAGGAAAGTTTTTATAATAGCAAACTAGGGTTTTAGGCTTGTAAGCCCAAAAAGCCCGACCCAATAACATTACTTAAAACTTATGCAAACTCTAATAACTATAAAATATAAATAAATAATTACAATTGAAATATTATCTCCATCATTCTCTCCCTCTTCGAAAAGATTCGTCCTCGAATCTGTATGAATATTATCTCCATCAACATGCTCATCTTCAGGGAAAGAGAAATTAAGTAACTCTTCACTATCTTTGACTTCAAACACATCAGCAGTTCATATATGGTCCAATATCTTGAGACGATAAGCATGTGGCGTTTTAAGAGAAGTGCTAAAATAGCTATCATTAGTGATAACATAATAATAATCATGAAAATTTGTCGGTCCAACTTGATAATTCTCCCATATATCTAAAGATTCAGATCGGCCAATATTAATGGTAGTAAGTGGAGCAATGTCAAGATCAAAATAAATAGGCCCAATCTGATTGCATGTAATAACCTGAGGCCCAACTTGAAGTTGTAAAATATTCCGAGGACCGAACCTGCTATCCTCTTTTTGAATAAGAAGAGGCCCAAAACCAAAATTCTGAACACATGGAAAAGGCCCATTGTGTATATTTTCCAAAGAAGGTCCACTCTTTTGCTGTCGTGGGTCTAGGGCAGCAGTTTCAACATTGCCGGCATCATTGTCTTCAACAGCGGCAACATATAGCAGCGCGGTGCGCACATGTATCTTCGCGGCTGTGACCGACAAGAATGGGTGGCCGAAGTCATCGGCGTGGCGATACTGGGCGGCGGCGCTCGACGCGACGTGCGGATCGACGGATCGACGGGGTGCGGAGACACCGCGTGCAGCGAGAGAGTCGCGATCGGAGGGAGGTTTCATCGACCTGGGTGTTGACGCGGCGGTGACGTGAATAGCGGTGGCGATGGATCGATGTCGTGGGTGCGACGCCAGAGGTGCAACGCTGTACACAATGGCGTGGGATGGGTGCTGAGTAGCAGATGGTTGTGTCGTCACGGTTGCTGTGGTGAGCCGAACATGAGCCGATCTATATGTGTGTTGTGGTGGTGGGATGGCGGTGGGGCGTGATGGTGGGGGTGGGCTGATGGCGGGCGACGGCTGGATTGTGGTGGCTGACTGATGGTCAGCATTGGCGGCGGTTGTGAGACGTGAATCCAGATATGGTGGCGGCGTGATAAGACTAGCCAGATCCAGGTCTGACGGCGCGGTTGCAGTGTGTTGGCGAGATTGAAGAGGCGAAGGTGGTGGTTGGATGAAGGTGGAAACTGGCGGCAGTGAAGGGGTGACGAACATGGCCAGATCTAGATCTGGTGGCGGTGTAGTTGCGGCAGCAACTAGTGCAACCAAAACCGGAGAGGGTGGCGGCAACAACACCGGTAAATCCAGTCTTGGTTCGTCACATAAGCAGTAACGATCGAAAATTTCATCAATTGCAACATTCAATTGCAACCAGAGAAAATCCACTTCCTCCTCCATCATCATTGATGCTCCCAAAGAATCGTTATGACTCCGGATACCAACTGATGCAGCAAGCGGAAGTATATACGTATTAATCCGTTGATTCGTAGAATATCCGGAAGAACACACAAACGTGATTAAACGTGAAGATCCGTTGATTCGATATGAATACCGGAAGAACAACGATAAAAACACGAACAAATGGATAAAACCCAATATATTTCTATTTCATCAAAAACTCCTTTACAAATGACCCTAAGACCTCTATTTATAATAGTAAACTAGGGTTTTAGGCTTGTAAGCCCAAAAAGCCCGACCCAATAACATTACTTAAAACTTATGCAAACTCTAATAACTATAAAATATAAATAAATAATTACAATTGAAATATTATCTCCATCATTCTCTCCCTCTTCGAAAAGATTCGTCCTCGAATCTGTATGAATATTATCTCCATCAACATGCTCATCTTCAGGGAAAGAGAAATTAAGTAACTCTTCACTATCTTTGACTTCAAACACATCAGCAGTTCGTATATGGTCCAATATCTTGAGACGATAAGCATGTGGCGTTTTAAGAGAAGTGCTAAAATAGCTATCATTAGTGATAACATAATAATAATCTAAGCTCCGATACCAACTGATGCAGCAAGCGGAAGTATATACGTATTAATCCGTTGATTCGTAGAATATCCGGAAGAACACACAAACGTGATTAAACGTGAAGATCCGTTGATTCGATATGAATACCGGAAGAACAAAGATAAAAACACGAACAAAGGGATAAAACCCAATATATTTCTATTTCATCAAAAGCTCCCTTACAAATGATCCTAAGACGCCTATTTATAACATAAAACTAGGGTTTAAGGCGTGTAGACCCTAAAAGCCCAACTCATTACCAACTAATTAAAACATAATTAAAACCCTAAACAATAGAATATAAATAATAATATAAATACAATCTAATCTCCATCAAAAACGCCTGAAATTAAAGGAGTTTACGAAGAATTACCTGGTGTTCTGTTTGTGCTTTGAGAGACGATGCTTGAACCGTGGAGCAAGAACAATGAGAATATGATGCAGAAGAGTCACGTTCGTGATTGAGAGCCGATATTTTTTTTTGATAAACAGAATTTTGCTGTAAAAATGAGATTTTTAGTGTGTTGTGAGAGAGATATTTCTGTAGCATTTGTGTATCTGTGTTTTTCCTTCTCTCTCTTTATACTGAAATGTTTTTAACTTCCTCCCCCACTCCCTTTGAAATCCACCTCTGATAACTGTTGAATGCGTGAGAACGTGGAGTTCTCCCATACTAATCGTGGGGTTTTTGGGCTGGGACTTGGCTTGGATGCTTGAGTATCACTATTAATTGGGCTTAACTTTAATATAATATAAACCTAGAGCGGACTAAATAGATGTATGCATGACATTTGAAATGGGCTTGGACTTATAATATTTGGGCCTTAAATAGTTATAAGCCCAGCTAGAAATAAAATTAATTTATTATTCACTATGCATAATAATATTTAAATAAATAAATTTAAAACTTACTTCTAAATTAGCGGGTATTACACACGGTGATTGGCTCAATATGATTCGTATTTTGGGCAATAAACTTATTCATATGACAATTAATCTTGTAACTAGAAATCATGTCTCGACTCATGCAGGTTGATAATGCCCCCTTGAGGAGATTGAGAATAATCATTCTACTAAACCATACAGGTATATTTAATTCTGATATAATAATAAGGTCAGAGCTTTACCACTATTCGACAAGGGATTAGTTAAAGATGTCAGTAGCTTAACATTCAATATCTTAAATATGGAAAATAGTTTAAATAAGGAGCCCGATTTCGTAAATTGAGATTTGAGTTGGAAGTGCAATATCAATTCTTTACTCGATTGATTGATATTAGTAAACTCAACTATATTAGGAAAGACTTAATATGGAAGGTTGAGGAGTCCTAACCCTAATCCTACTTAAGATCCTTAGAGTAGCCATTAAGGGGAGGTGTCGGCCGAACATCATTATTGTGAAGGGAGAGTTTGATTTTTTCTTATTGTGTTTAATTGTAGATCTAGACTTTGTCTTTGATTCTACAATTTAGATAACACATCAATTTTCTAAGAGTGATCAAAAGGTAGAAGACAACAAAGATAAAATCGAGTGACTCTCAAGAACAAAAGTTCGGCAGGTCTAACTTTGAAGTCAAGCAAGATCCTGTAGCTCGTTGCCCACACAACGTCTGAACTAAGGCGTGGTAAGACCTCTTCATCTATATGACTATTATTAAGGTGGTTAACTTACCGTCTTCATTTAGGTATATTAATTAATAAGCTCTCATCAGAGTCTATGTTAATTAATACAGGGTCAAGGAACCAACTACTGATGTCATAACGAAAATTGACTAGATAGTAAAGTTAAAGACGTAAAACTCTACTTGAAAAATGTGTATGTAAATATCCACACGATCGCGGCTTACATGTGCGGTTTTTTCAGGGTGTTGGTTGCTAACATATATATTGTGTTTTGAGGGTTTTTAATATATATTTTCTTTGCATATGTGATGATTATTTAAATTTATCTCAGATATCTTTCAATCCACTTGCTGTTGTCTCAAAGACAACGAACTTGATGGCACTAACTTTGCTGATTAGAAACGTAATCTTAATATTATCATGACTGTTGAGGAACATAAATTTGTTCTAACTGAGGAATGCCCACTCGAGCCAGATGCGGATTCGACACCTGATGAGATGAAAGAATACCACAAATAGAAGAAATCTGATGATATGGCTCGAATATCTTGGCTTCTTTAGCAAATGTAATACAGCATAAATACCAGAGTATGGGCACATCCGTAGAAATGATGAAAAATCTCAACGAGATGTTTGGTCATAAGAATCGGGCGGCTAGGCAAAATGATATGAGGGTCTTGACGAGGGCCCAAATGCCTGAAGGAACACCGGTAAGAGATCATGTTTTAAAGATGATTTCTCATCTAAATGAACTTGATATCTTAAGGGCTATTATCGATGCGAAAACTGATAAGTTACAGTTTTATACACTTATCCGTGATTGGAATTGATATATTTCACTCGTAATTATGAGCTAGTCTACTTGTTTTGGCTTCTAATTAATTAGTTTTAGATAATTTTATTTTTATGGGATGAAGATATAAATTTAGCCTTAATTGGATTGAATTATTGATTTACTCAAGAAATAACATTTTTATAAAGAATTATATTTATTGAGTTTTATGTATTCACATTTTAGAGCTTTACGAGATGAGTTCGTTAGTCTTTCCGGATTCAAAATCAGAGTTACATATCAAAAGTTATCATTCGAAGAAGATTTGGGGCAAAACGCAAGTCAAAGAAATTCTGGGTTAAAAATAAAGTCTGAAAACTCATTATGGCCGTACAACTATCTATACGGCCGTACAACACTCAACAAACAAAAGATCAAAAGTCGTAGTTCAGTTACGACCATAAATGTTCAATGTTATGGTCGTATATGTGTATGTTACGGCCGTAAGTCCTAAGTGTTATGGCCGTACTTTTTGATAGAGTGTGATCTTACCATATCTTCCATACTTTTGGACATATATGGAGTGGGTGGTGATAGGTAGGAAATATTGCATAATTTTATGTGCTAATTGCGTAATTATATTATTTTAATTTTAGAACATTATATTATTTTTCTACCTATTTAAATCATGGAAGCAATTTAGTTCATTTGGAATTAATTGTTTATTTCAGGTATTTGGATTACTTTTAAAATTATAATAAGACAGCTCAAGACAATTAAAGGTCTAAGTAAACTGCAGCCATGATGCACTCGGTTACCAAGTGCCGGTCATAATTTCGGGAATTCAAGCATTTTTGGGCCCAGGAGTAAAATAATGTAACACCCCAATAGGCGGCTATTACAGTGCCGTGGACCCCACACTGGGACCCACCAGGCGATACCAAATTACAGATTAAATAAGTATTACCTTGTGATACCGAACCACAATAAATAGTCATTACTCCGATTAGGAGTTTATTAATGGTATGGTCAACGACCTTATGATACACAGGATCCGATATACAAGTATAAACCATATGGAGATGGAATATACTTCAAATATCAATATAATCGGACAATAGTTTAAATAAAGCGGAATAAAGTAACATTACACGGTTTGAACATAACCGGACAACAAAAGACTTGGGCCCCCCGAACTAATATCCTTCGAACCCTTCGCCGTCACCATGCTCTTCCCGTACCTTGACTTTGCCTCGACCTAAAATACAACACAAGTATTTCGCCCAAAACACAGGGTCAGATATACATGATAAATGATTCTCCCGATATTATACAATTCACATATATTAGATCTCAAAGAAAACATCCTGACTATTGAACATACCCCTCGGGCGTATGAACAATCAGTCACAAACCGTCGAACATATCCAATCATACATGGACTATGAACGATCAAACAATATGGCTCAAGATGGACATCACAGTACGCCCGATCCGGAAATGTGTCCGTGTACATGTCCACCCCGTATACGGAATCCAGAATATACGTGTGAAAATGTACCTAATTAGCCTCACGAACTACGTCTCATGTGCGCAGTACAACACAGAAACATCCATGTATGACTATATATGTGCCTGGCTAAAAATCATACACAATAACTAATCGGCACGTAGATATGATTCCATATATTTCACGATACAGCATGACAACGAATTCAACAAATCACATATCCTATTAAGGATCAGGAAACTCACCGAAGTGACAATAAGGACCAACGAGATCAATGATTCAAAATGACGAACTTGAATGCAATCCCATGATGTGAAACGGAATATCATCAAGAACAATATCGAACCACGAATCACAGATTCAATAAGTGTTTCATATACACGAAACGTATAACCATCACAAGAATTCAATCATCCATTATAACCAAGCAAGATAACTTACCTCAATACGGAGACGAGAATAATCCTCCCTTGTCGAACGAACAGACGGTCCTCGACTAATATCGGTTACTCGAACAATCGACCTTGAATGAAATACATTTCACTCAATAACACATCCATATAATCATTGATATCGAATTCAGGGGGACGACACCCTAAATTCAATTTGAATAGTTCAAATATCTCAAGATATCAAAATTCTATTCCAAGAACTCTATTTACCTCAATTCATTCTTATGATCGGTTTACAAGATATTTCCAAATACTCGGATGGTTCTTATGAATAAGAGTTTATCAAGAACATGCTAAACAATATTTATGTTCGTTAATATTGTAACACCCCCAGAATACGACCGGGAATGTTACACGCCGTAGACCCTTATCACAAGGATCTACCAGGCTAAACTCCAAAAGACTACTCGATGATTGACCGACCGGGGTCAAAATTAAATAGAAAACAGACCGATAAGGTCATAAACCAATTCAGAAACTAATGACATTCATATTACAATGACAACAATGAATTTAATAAATGATAACTACACCCATGCAAGGGTGAATACTCGAACGACAGAGAAATACCGACCAAAATGATACAAAAGAAAAGACTCTGACTCTGGTGTGATTAGCATCGTCGTCTTCCATCTCCTTCCAAGCCAATCCCGTGATCGCTCCCAGCCGCCAAAACTCGAGCGCATAACAGGCACCCACCCCGAAAACTCGGGGTTAGCAACCGGAATTTTGCTAGTGCAAGTACATAATATTCAAGATATACGACAGTAACAACACAAAATTCAACCGCCGTGAAGCCTTAACACAAATCATACATTCCCACAACGGCAGAATAACACTCGTATACACGAGGTGAAAGGTAATCACATAGTCATATTCTCCTTACGGAAAATAACATTCATGAAACTTTAAACGAGCCCAAGGAGTCAGGAAGATCCCTCTTGTAAAAGGAAAAAATATTTTAATAAGATAGTTTGCAATCATTATTGTTGACTCGGGTCGTTCCGGGGTTTTTAAAATCGAATGGGAATACTTTTGGAAATAATTTCAAAAACACTCGGGTCCTTGACCCAACGTATGGAAAACGATTACACAAAAACCAAGTCAACTTATTTGGGGTTCTCGACCCAGTTTATAGAACACCGTCACAAATGAAATCATTACAACATCTCACAGGGTCCTCAACCCATTCCAAATAACATCATCGTGAAATCAATCATCTCAACATTCCACAGGGTCCTCGACCCAATACACAGAATAGCACCACAATACAATCAAAGGCACAAAACTCTCATTCGACATATCCTGCTCAAGACCCCCGATTAATTAACCCTCGAAAATTTCGTCAAACCTCCGTGGTTAACTAACCCTGATACCAACGCTTTAAAAACAATTTGAAACAAGCTTTCAAAAACATGAATTGCGGTCTGTATCGAGACAAATATTAAAAAGTGAGTTGAAAGAATTGAGATACGAACATCGTTCGGTAACGGGGTCTTAGCTATCACTCAAATACCCGTAACCAATAAGCCTGCCAGGCGCCTCCACTGCACACCTGTGCACCGGCGTTCACTCCACTATGTCGGCCGCTCCTTGAACATGTCACCGCACCGGCGTCACTCCCGCAAGAGCCGCCCCTTGACACACGCATTAGGTGACACCGGCGTTCACCACCCATATGGAGCCGCACATTGCAGCGTACACCGTGCCGGAGTACACCGCCCGCCCTCGAGAGGTTCCGGATATGACGTTTCTCACAACAAGTATCCACATTGTTCAAACATCAAGCACACGGACAATTGTCACAACAATTTTCAACTCGGTACATCAAGTCACACAATTTCTCCATGATCCATATCCACACAAATAAACAATAACACGCACATTATCAATCAAACTCAATCAACACCGCACATATATCTCTATGTTGCGACTCAACCGAATATACACACATTTATACATATATATATATATATATATATAAATATATAACCTCACTATATTATATGAATAACTATGGTTCGCCCATCAATCCAAGTTGAGTACGTCAACTAATGTTAGAATTCAACACTCGTCGATCACCGACATAAACATATATATTAATATACGTATGTACATACATATATTTAACATGTAACTATATATATAAACACACATATATATATATATATATACACATACATGTTTATACCTCCATATAAACTCATACACTTCGACAACAATGATTTCACGCAATTACAATTCGTATATCGAGGTACTTGCCTTGGTAATACGACGCGAAGGAGACGACGAAGGAATAGGTTCCGGTCCGAACAATCCCCTCAAATCCGACCCTAACACAATAGTGATATAAAACCAATTTCAACACCATGAATACGAAGAAATTCATCCTAGTTCTACCCGTTGGGACAATTCATCGGACACCACGCGTGCATAAGGAAAAGAAATCGGTCAACGGTGGAATAACGGGATTTCATCCCAACCGATAACAAGAAAACCAAGGGTTACGAGTATATTATCAAAATCTAACAACAACATCGGTAAATTCGAATTAAAACACAAGATCACCACCAAACCCTCCCCAAAATCATACTAGGATTGAAGGAGTTCTTACCTCTTGAAGATTCAATCCCTATAATCCGAAGAACACGTGCTAAATCCACAATCCGAGCTAAACGATTGAAGGAGGATGAAGAAAATAAAACACTCAAATGATTTGTGAAGTAAAAACCCTCCCTCCGGCTCTCTCTCTCGGTTGCAGGTGAAGAAACGGGGAAAAATGAGCTGAAATGCCGAGAAAACGAATTTATAGGGCGGACAGACTCGCCCGTGTCCGACATGACACGGTCGTGGCGCGCAATCGTCGGCAGCGGTGACTCGGCCGTGTCTGCATGACACGGTCGTGTCGCGAAGGCGCTCGGCATCGACTCGGCCGTGTCACAGAACACGGTCGAGCCTGCAGCGTGGCTACCGGCTTATCCGGACGAGTACGGCACGGCCGTGCCAGGCGACACGGTCGGGTCCTGAGGCGCCGCTTCCGGCTTATCCGGACGAGTGCGACACGGGCCGTGTCGGACGACACGGCAGTCCGGTCGGCGTGATCGGCAAATGAGCGGGTGAGCTAAAGCGACCATAACTCTCTCGTCCAGGACTCCGATTGACTCACCGCTTGAACCATTGGAAAGCTAATTCGATGCTCTATAATATTGCAAGGATTTGGAATTTTGGAGTTACCAAAAATTAATGGTGATCTAACAAAGTCGAACTCGACGCGGAAAAGTCGCTAAAGAACACGGAACTCAACAAAAGCGACACCGAAACAAACTCGGACATCAAAAAGTGCGAATAAAACATTCCCGAATGACGAAAGCGGTCTTAAGCGAGTTGTCGAAACGGACCTCCGCGAAAAATGAAAATTGGGAATCGAAATTGCGGGTATTACATTCTACCCTCCTTAAAAGAAGTTTCGTCCCGAAACTTAAAATAGAGAGCGGCGGAACAATCAAGGAAATAACTACTTGCCCAGCCCTAAATCATCACGAGCAATGCGCGAATGCGGGGTTCTAAAATGTAAGTGAACACGATAAGTCGAGGTGGAGGAGTATGAATTTGGATACCAAAGCTCCCCGAGTTAAGAAAATCACAAAATAGTTCAGACGTCCTGAAAATCATGTTTCGAGCTCGACCAACCGCATCCAAGTTCAAAACATATTCGGAAGTGCTAATTACACGCGTGGGAATAATAGTTCCGAACAAAATTTGCAAGAATTAGGTTCAGATATGGAAAGACCACAATAATTCACGGGAGGACGGCAGGCTAAGTAGAACAAGATAGTTTAAAATCGTCGGAGGATTATAATTGAGTTACCAACAATGAAAAATCATACAATGCCGAAAATACCAAGGAAAGTACGGGTAATACGCATCCGCATACTAAAAGGTATTTCGATCCCAAACTTGGAACAACAAGAGTTGGAAGTATAGAGCAATGAAATGAAGAACGATCAAAGTCACGATTGTTCAAAACAGCAACAATTAGGACATATTGCAAAATATTCATCCTCCCATGTTAGGCTCTTCAGAAGGAAACATAGGGTTTCGGGACATTCTCCAGTCACTAGCTCTGCTCTCTCTCAGGGCGGCATTCTTTGCCAATTCAGAAACTATCTCACAATGCTTCTCCCGATGACCTTCACACCCGCACCGGTAACAAGTCAAGAGTGGAAAGGGACAATTCACACGAACATGTCCCTGACGATTGCAGTTGAAGCACCCTCCCTTCTTACCGAGAGTCACTGATGCTGGCTTGGGATTCCAAGAGCTCACTCCCGATCGCGAAGACGACGCGTTCGAACGACGTGGGGGTTTGGGAGCCTTAGACTCTTCACCGCTCAAAAACTTCCCAGATGTCCTCCGTCTCTTGGCTTCGCTCGAGGGCTCGACCACTGAGGAGATTTCATAGGATATCGTTTGATTTAGATACTCCTTCACCGTAGCATGGATCGTGGTCGTACGAACCACCTTGCCGCTTCCATTTCCATCATCACGTCCACGTCCGTCGTGGCTCGACATACTAATACAGATAGTACCATTCAGCATTATCAAATAATCAGTCGTACAGTATACCACCCTTATCAACACAAGGTTTAGTTAACATCTAAAGAATAACGGTAAGATCATAAAGCATAAAGTTTTATGAAGTCAAGTTCGAGTTCCACGACGAGGACGATCATTATATGTATGCACTTAATGAAATCAAATTTTTGAAAAAGGGGCTAGTCACGTTGCGCCCAAGACTTGTAAACACTGTCTTTTATTTCGGAAGAGGAAGTTTACATAATGACTCTAAAAATTATTTTCGAGTGATGAATAAAAGAAAAAAAAAAATCAAAAATTAATTTGTAACTAATTTGAAATATTTTGAAAATGTTGAGTCCCAAATATCAAAATTTTGAAAGTCTTTCCTCTTCTTCAAAAATGTTTATTCGAAAGGATTCTCCACCGAGATACGTGACCATTTAACATGACGGTATTAAATCATGGCTTTACACAATGTTAGAAAATTTCAAAGCATTACTTTAAAATATTCGAGATACTACAGCACCGTGGGCCCCGTGCCGGAACCCACTGTGCTAAAAATCATTTAAAAAAAAATGATCAAAATGCCAAAAAGGCCGAAGTCGGTAATATTCTCAAATACTCACAAAAGTCATTTATAAAATATCAAATACCGTCATAAGAATACTATCAAAACATGCAAGACCAAACTATCAAAACTCGGTTTGCAAGATAACAAAACCATCTTAAAATACTCATGCGGTGGAGAAAATTATCATTCGTAAATTCATTCTAATAAAGTACCGAAACAGATAAACATGTTCGA
Organism: Orobanche coerulescens; assembly: GCA_033398695.1. Classification (NCBI taxonomy): domain Eukaryota; kingdom Viridiplantae; phylum Streptophyta; class Magnoliopsida; order Lamiales; family Orobanchaceae; genus Orobanche; species Orobanche coerulescens. The sequence continues at coordinate 159,047,439 of CM065809.1, forward strand.
CTTCCACGTAATATCCTAAAACGATAATATCACCAACAAGTTCCAATTCCTAGTTCACATTAAGCATATTAGCACAATGTAATCAAATACGTGTATAAGGGGACTTACGATCGGGAGGCTTACCATCACGGATTGCCGGAAGATGATGTCGGAACCACGATACTAATCACAACTCTGATGCGCGCGACTTACACAAGACATGGACTTTACCCAACGGCCTAGGTTTTTCGCAAACCTAAGCTCTGATACCATAAATGTAACACCCCCAGAATACGACCGGGAATGTTACACGCCGTAGACCCTTATCACAAGGATCTACCAAAGCTAAACTCCAAAAGACTACTCGATGATTGACCGACCGGGGTCAAAATTAAATAGAAAACAGACCGATAAGGTCATAAACCAATTCAGAAACTAACGACATTCATATTACAATGACAACAATGAATTTAATAAATGATAACTACACCCATGCAAGGGTGAATACTCGAACGACAGAGAAATACCGACCAAAATGATACAAAAGAAAAGACTCTGACTCTGGTGTGATTAGCATCGTCGTCTTCCATCTCCTTCCAAGCCAATCCCGTGACTGCTCCCGAGCTGCCAAAACCTGAGCGCATAATAGGCACCCACCCCGAAAACTCGGGGTTAGCAAACTGGAATTTTGCTAGTGCAAGTACATAATATTCAAGATATACGAACAAGAATAACACAAAATTCAACCGCCGTGAAGCCTTAACACAAATCATACATTCCCACAACAAGACAGAATAACACTCGTATACACGAGGTGAAAGGTAATCACATAGTCATATTCTCCTTACGGAAAATAACATTCATGAAACTTTAAACGAGCCCAAGGAGTCGGGAAGATCCCTCTTGTAAAAGGAAAAATATTTTAATAAGATAGTTTGCAATCATTATTGTTGACTCGGGTCGTTCCGGGGTTTTTAAAATCGAATGGGAATACTTTTGGAAATAATTTCAAAAACACTGGTCCTTGACCCAACGTATGGAAAACGATTACACAAAAACCAAGTCAACTTATTTGGGGTTCTCGACCCAGTTTATAGAACACCGTCACAAACGAAATCATTACAACATCTCACAGGTCCTCAACCCATTCCAAATAACATCATCGTGAAATCAATCATCTCAACATTCCACGGGGTCCTCGACCCAATACACGAATAGCACCACAATACAATCAAAGGCACAAAACTCTCATTCGACATATCCGCTCAAGACCCCGATTAATTAACCCTCGGAAATTTCACAAACCTCCGTGGTTAACTAACCCCGATACCAACGCTTTAAAAACAATTTGAAACAAGCTTTCAAAAACATGAATTGCAGTGCAGACGAGACAAATATTAAAAAGTGAGTTGAAAGAATTGAGATACGAACATCGTTCGATAGCAGGGTCTTAGCTATCACTCAAATACCCGTAACCAATAAGCTGCCGGGCGCCTCCACCACACACGTGCACCGGCGTTCACTCCACTATGTCGGCCGCTCCTTGAACATGTCACCGCACCGGCGTCACTCCCGCAAGAGCCGCCCCTTGACACACGCATTAGGTGACACCGGCGTTCACCACCCATATAGAGCCGCACATTGCAGCGTACACCAGGCCGGAGTACACCGCCCCGCCCTCAGAGGTTCCCGGATATGACGTTTCTCACAACAAGTATCCACATTGTTCAAACATCAAGCACACGGACAATTGTCACAACAATTTTCAACTCGGTACATCAAGTCACACAATTTCTCCGCCAGTCCATATCCACACAAATAAACAATAACACGCACATTATCAATCAAACTCAATCAACACCGCACATATATCTCTATGTTGCGACTCAACCGAATATACACACATTTATACATATATATATATATATATATATATAAATATATAACCTCACTATATTATATGAATAACTATGGTTCGCCCATCAATCCAAGTTGAGTACGTCAACTAATGTTAGAATTCAACACTCGTCGATCACCGACATAAACATATATATTAATATACGTATGTACATACATATATTTAACATGTAACTATATATATAAACACACACATATATATATATATACACATACATGTTTATACCTCCATATAAACTCATATACTTCGACAACAATGATTTCACGCAGTTACAATTCGTATATCGAGGTACTTGCCTTGGTAATACGACGCGAAGGAGACGACGAAGGAATAGGTTCCGGTCCGAACAATCCCCTCAAATCCGACCCTAACACAATAGTGATATAAAACCAATTTCAACACCATGAATACGAAGAAATTCATCCTAGTTCTACCCGTTGGGACAATTCATCGGACACCACGCGTGCATAAGGAAAAGAAATCGGTCAACGGTGGAATAACGGGATTTCATCCCAACCGATAACAAGAAAACCAAGGGTTACGAGTATATTATCAAAATCTAACAACAACATCGGTAAATTCGAATTAAAACACAAGATCACCACCAAACCCTCCCCAAAATCATACTAGGATTGAAGGAGTTCTTACCTCTTGAAGATTCAATCCCTATAATCCGAAGAACACGTGCTAAATCCACAATCCGAGCTAAACGATTGAAGGAGGATGAAGAAAATAAAACACTCAAATGATTTGTGAAGTAAAAACCCTCCCTCTCTCTCTCTCTCTCGGTTGCAGGTGAAGAAACGGGGAAAAATGAGCTGAAATGCCGAGAAAACGAATTTATAGGGCGGACAGACTCGACCGTGTCCGACATGACACGGTCGTGGCGCGCAATCGGCCGGCGGTGACTCGACCGTGTCCCGCATGACACGGTCGTGTCGCGAAGGCGCTCGGCATCGACTTCGGCGTGTCCCGAACACGGCCGAGCCTCCAGCGTGGCTACCGGCTTATCCGGACGAAGTACGGCACGGCCGTGCCAGGCGACACGGTGGGTCCTGAGGCGATCGCTTCCGGCTTATCCGGACGAGTACGACACGGGCCGTGTCGGACGACCGCCGGCAGTCCGTCGGCGTGATCGGCAAATGAGCGGGTGAGCTAAAGCGACCATAACTCTCTCGTCCGACTCCGATTGACTCACCGTTTGAACCATTGGAAAGCTAATTCGATGCTCTATAATATTGCAAGGATTTGGAATTTTTGGAGTTACCAAAAATTAATGGTGATCTAACAAAGTCGAACTCGTACGCGGAAAAGTCGCTAAAGAACACGGAACTCAACAAAACGACACCGAAACAAACTCGGACATCAAAAAGTGCAGAATAAAACATTCCCAGAATGACGAAACGGTCTTAAGCGAGTTGTCGAAACGGACCTCCGGCGAAAAATGAAAATTACTGGGAATCGAAATTGCGGGTATTACAAATATCATCTTATATCGTTTAAACTTTTTAAGAACATCACCAATGGTCAACAATATCTTCCTAAGAACATTATCAACTTATTATGATGTTCAATACATTCTTAAGGCATTAATATGAACATATAAGAGTTTGGTTGTCTTCAAAAATATCCTTTATCATTTTACAAAGGCTTGGCTAAGTCAAAAACATAAATGAAATTGAAGTTTAGGTTCAAGAACAACACTCTAATTTCTAACATTCATCAAGGTGTTCTAAATATATTATGCCAACAATTCCATTGATTACACTTAACTAAGATAAAACTAAGGATTATTATTGTCTTAATGATGTTAACAATCTAGCAGGAAGAGTTTGATTCTATTAAACATGACAATTACCATCAAAATATCAAGAACCCTCATTCCAAACCCTTAGTTACCATATTCATCAATAAGTGTCATAAAGCTTAACTACAAATATGTTTTACTTGATTAATTCAACATTTGGTGTAGTATACTATATTACTAACATCATAACTACGAAAATGTAGAGTAGAATTGTACAACATACCTTCAGAAATGAAGAACAACCACCAAGAACACAAGAACACACTCCAAGCTACAATAATAACTCTAAACTTCCAATCAACAAGCTCATATCCAAGATGCAAAGCTCACACACGAGTTGGAAGGGTGTAAAAACAGTCTAGTGAGGCAGAGGGACGATTGTTGGAGAGAAAAATTGGAGTTTGGACGTGCAAATAAAAGACATAAGCTGTCTTTTTATAAACTGCTCGTTACGTACGTTATCGCATGAAGATAATGTACGTTAACCCCTTTACGTACGCTATACTGAAAGTATTACGTACGTAATATGCCTCCAGATGTTACTGTCTCAAAACACTAACATCATTACGTACGTTATGGGATACGAAATTACGTACGTAATGTATGTCAACCTGGCTGCCTCGAAAAGGCCATCTATCCGGATCATATCCGCCCCCCCACGCCGAAAGTGAGATCATATAAGATTCCAAGCATTACGTACGTAACAAGAACTCCATTACGTCCGTAAGGCCAACAAAATAGCGTACGCTAGGTTGAAGCCTTTAGAGTACGTTAAACAGAGAAATTCTAGCCCAAAAATGTAACAATCTACACAACATCAAGAATTCAATCAAGATGCGAATGATAGTCATAATCAAGTCTATTCTGATATATCTTGACATCAATAAACATCAACTGAATGTAATATAATTGCAACGACACTTAAATTATCCGAACAATACAACAATAGGTAAGAAATTACTGTCGGATATTACAAATAAATCAAGACCTAATGCCCACTAATGGAAAAGGCGGTCGGATGAGTTTCTTTTTCATGGGAGATGTGATGCATGGGTTATAGAAGGAGAAAGAATCCAAGTTTTGTCTACATCTATAATTATATATATCACACATCTATCTTTAACCATCATCATTATCTTGGGAGAGAATATAAGAGGGCACGAATTTCAAGAGTTCAAGGAGGAGCACAATAATTGGAGAATTTCGGCCGAAGAGAGATCGAGAAGAATTAATTTCTGGTTCCAATTTTCATGCCTATGAATTGCTTTATATTTTACTTGGCAGTTGCTGTATGGTTTGGTGCAGAATGATTAAGTGATCTGAATGATTAAGAGACTCTTATGATATAGTGCAAAGTGAAATACAATTATTTTTTAATTGTTCAAAATATCAGGACTCTTAATGGTTAAGGGAGGGTCAAGATACAAAACCATTCAGAGGGTTTTGAAACCATTAAGAGGCAGACACTTTTTTCGCCAAATAAGAATTATCTCTTAACGATTCAGATGTTGCCTCTTAAAGCAACCATTAAGAGGTAAACAAACAGCCCCTTAGCCATCATGTCCGGCTAATTTATCTTTTCAGTTCTTAGGGAAGTTTGAACCCGTATCTATATTATTTATGTTTTAATCCCGTAGCATATTCTTGACTTATTTTCTTTGAATTATCTTTGTATTATTGAGCAGATTTATTTTTGATACAATTTACTTTAATTGGCCTGATCAACTTAATTGAGGTTTTTATATCTTTTGCTAGATCTTGGATTATAATACGTAATCGTTATAATTCTAAATCGCAAGTAGCAACAAGTGATTTTTATCAGTTGGGTAACATAAAATTAAGATCCCTTGGGTCGAGCTTGTGAACTCAATATCTTGTCTATTTCCATCATTTTGGTTCCTAGTGCATCTAACGAACAAGTTTTGAAGAGCTTGTTTTGAATCCTTCATTTAGATAGGTTTAATCAAAGAGCTTGTTTTGATTAAATAAACTTAAGAAACGATTGGAGTTAACAGAGCTTGTTGTTAAATTCGGAGTAGGAGTTCATTAGGAATTAAGGAAAGATAAAGTGATGCATTAATTCATAAATTAAATTAGAACGGATGATAACGGAACTAAGAACTGGATATTAATCGCAATCGTTTTCCTTTACCAAATTTTACTTCTTTTTTATTTGCCTACTTGTTACTTTAATTTATCTTGTTCACTTTAAATCATCCAACCCCCCGTTTTCAGTATATTTAGTATTATTATTTTTAGTACTATAATTTATTTAGTATTACTATTTTTATTTCCCAAACATACTCAACTCAATAAGTTTAATTAATTCAGCCGTTCCTCGTGGGTTCGACCCTTACTTACCAATACTACTATTTAGTATAAGTGAGTCAAGAACTTTTTATAAATATTTAATTTTCACGCGTCTCGACTGCGCGGTCAATTTTGGCGCCGTTGCTGGGGATTTGTGCGAAATTAATTTTATTTTCTGAGTTGAATTTTAATTTATTTAATTTTATTTTTATTTTCTTTCTGAGCAGCAGTTTTTATATTTTTTTATTTTCTGAAAAGCATTTTTTTATTATAGCAGTTTTCTTTTCTTCTTATTATTCCAAGCATATTTTCGACACTGGGCCACCCAATGCACTAATCCATTTTGTTTTAGTTTTGCATGAATAAAAGATCACGTGGAGATTACCAAACGAGATTGAGTTTTCAGGCGAAGAACAAAATAAAGTAGAGAAGCACGCAGGCACTTATCATTTTTCTCTCGAAACATCACCCAGCGAATCGAAAAACGAGAGTGAAATCATGGCAGTTAATGCTGAAAAGATATTGAAGCAATTAGTCAACCCGGAGCTACCTCAACAACCACTATGCATCACAATTCCGGCCATTGATAAAAACAATACCTTTGAATTGAAGTCGGGATTGATTCACTTGCTACCTTCATTCCATTGTTTATTAGGAGAGGATCCGTACAAGCATCTTAAGGAATTCCATGTAGTTTGTTCAAGCATGAAGTCCAATGGTGTCACCTAAGAACAAATCAAGCTTAGAGCCTTTCTATTTTTGTTAAAAGATTCGGCTAAGGATTGGTTATTCTGCTTACCGTTGACCACTATCACGACATGGAACGAAATGGAGATCTTATTTTGCAAAAATATTTTCCAGCCTCTTGGGCAGCCAATCTAAGGAAGGAAATTTGTGGTGCGAGACAAATGATGGGAGAGAGTGTGCATGAATATTGGGAGAGATTCAAACAATTGGTGGCACACTGCCCCCAACATCAAATCAGCGAGCAGCTCTTGCTACAATACTTTTATGAAGGACTGACTCCGATGGACCGTAGTACCATAGACACAGCTATCGGAGGAGCTTTGCTAGATAAGACACCAGCAGCAGCAAAGGCCCTCATCTCGAACATGGCCGCCAATTAACAAAGACAATCCCGTAAAAATGGTGAAGGAGGTACATGACTCGTCTATTAAGGATAAGCTGAACGAATTAACCTCCTTTATTAGAAAACTTGCTGTAGGAAACTCGCAAGTCATATCGTGCCGAATTTGCCAAACTACGGAGCACACCACCGAGCATTGCAAGGTACTATTGGATGAGATCGAGGCACATGCCAATGCAATCGGTAATAAAATTTTTTACGGAAGGAAATATGATCCATACTCCAAGACATATAATCCAGGATGGAGAGATCATCCCAATTTCAAGTGGAAATTGCAGCAAGAGGAGCCTCAGCAGAATAAGGGTCAATTTTACAAGCAGTCGTCGGAAAATTCAAGTCCCTCACTCGAAGAGATGATGAAGACCCTAACTTCGAACACGATGCAGTTGCATTAGAACATGAGTCGATTTCAGCACGATACTCAATCGAGAATCAAAGTCATCGAAAATCAAATAAGCCAACTTGCTACCTCAGTGAGTCGTTTGGAAAGCCAGGACGGTGGGAAACTACCCTCCCAATCGGAGGTAAATCCTAGGAACGTAAGTGCCATTACTCTGAATACTGGTAACCAGCTGGAGGTACCCCAGGAACCCGAGAAAAATCTGAACAAGGAAGGCGAGAAATGAAAATTTGCTTTCCAGACCGACACTGGGTCACGCAGTGTCAAAAGACACCTAGTGCTGAACTGCCGGGCAGCAAGGTAATAATTTTTAATTCTTCCCATATTGGCGCTGATAGCGTACCTTTTCCTTCCAGGATAAACAAGGCTGCAATGGATAGCAATGAGAAACAAATTTTGGATGTGTTCCGGAAAGTGGAGATCAACATTCCATTAATAGAAGCGATTCAACAAATTCCAAAATATGCTAAATTCCCCAAGGATCTGTGTACCAGTAAACGAAAGCTAAAAGGAACTGGAAAGGTGCTCCTGGGAGAAAATATGTCGGCCATTCTCCAAAGGAAGTTACCACCTAAATGAGATGATCCAGGTATGTTTGTCACCCCTTGTCGAATAGGTAATTCTCGATTTGAGCAAGCTATGTTAGACTTAGGGGCTTCTATAAATGTCATGCCACAATCTATTTATTCTTCTTTAAATTTGGGACCCTTAAAAGAAATAAGGATAATAATTCAATTAGCTGATCATAGTCAAGTATATCCCGAGGGAGTTATTGAAGATGTACTTGTGAAAGTTAGTGAGCTTGTTTTTCCATCTGATTTATATGTTTTAGATATGCAAGGTGACTCGTCAAATTAAACACCCATTTTGTTAGGAAGGCCATTTTTAAACACCGCCAAAATAAAGATAGATGTTAGCAAGGGTTCCCTCACAATGGAATTTAATGGGCAAGTCGTAAAATTTAATATTGATGAAGCAATGAAATTTTCTGAAGACACGTGTTATTTATTTGCATTAAGTGTGATTGACCCTCTCGTCGAGGAAGTGTTTGAACTTGATTGTTGGAAAAAGCTTGAGGAAGATGTCTTTGGCAGCAGGGAGGAATCGAGCCCACCTACTACTGAGACTGCGGGTCGCAAACATGCTGCGAAACTCATCAAGCTCACGGAATATCATAAGAAGATCATCCCCTCCACAAAACAAGCACCCGAGCTCGAACTAAAGCCACTACTCGACCACCTTAAGTACGTATACTTGGGAAACAACGAGACACTACCAGTAATCATTTCGACCGAGTTAACGCCCATACAAGAAAAAGCCCTCATCGACATCCTCCAAAGGTACAAGGAAGCAATCGGTTGAGATTACCTTATAATGCAAAGCATACTTTATGCTTGCATTAATTTATTTCCCTGTAACTACCTATGAGAATATTAATTACATTTAATCACATATTTTGTATATTTATTCATGTTATGGTTATGCAAATGAAATGTCTATTATTTTATATTGTAGATAATGTGGTGTGTTGGCGTCACATGGAAGATCACATTATCGGTGCCTTATAAAATAATATAATAGTTCACAACCTATATAATTATTAGACAAATTATGTGAAAGGTTGTAGTGTATGTTTGAGATTAGTTGATCTTGACTATTAACATATATAACTGGATCGAGGTGAGATAGTATCTTACGTACTGACTGTAAGAAGACCATAAATCTCGAATAAGTATTATTTCTTAATTCTAAGTATATAATATTTAATTGTATATTTATAATATTTATTGTTTTGATTTACTATGGTGAGAGTCAAAATGACTGACTCAATAAGCCTCGTATCTTGGACAATAATATTATTTATATGACAGTTATTATTATTACTAGAAATCGTGTCCTGACTCGTGCGGGTTGATGATGTCCCCTTGAGGAGCTCGATAATGATTATTATATTAAACCCTGCAGGTGGATTTAATTCCGATATAATCATAAGGTTCGAGTGGTACTACTCTTGGATAAGATATTAATTAATTAAAGCTGCCAGTAGCTTAAATTAACTAATGGACATTCGATATCTTAAACACGAGAAATAATATATTTAAATAAGGAGCCCGATTTCGTAAATTGAGATTTGGGTAGAAAGTGCAATATTAACTCTCTAGTGGACTGAGTTGATATTAATAGACTCAATATATTAGGAAATGTCCTAATATAGAAATTTGAGGTCTATTAAGAGTCTTTCCCTAATCCTCCTTAAGATCCCTAGAGTATCCAATAACACCTATAAATAGGACAATAGGGGTCAGCCGAAATCCTCATCTTTACAGTCCAAGAAATTTCAATTTTTCTGCTTTGTGTTTGATTGTGGATCTTGACTTGTTTCTTCGATTCCATAATCGGATAAACACAATATTTTTTAAAGTACCAACATATTCAGGAAAAATAGAGAGAAAAATCATGAGGTAAATTTTCTTGGGAAGTGGTTCGGCCGATCTAGTTACTGTTCAAGCTGTCCGGTAGATTGTTGCTCACACGACATCCGGATATAGTCGGGATATATTCTAGAAGATCTGAAGGTAGAAATACAAGGAGATCGAGTAAGAATTCGAAGACTTTGCTCCAAAGGTAACATATTCTTAGATCTAGTAAGAATACTACGAATTATCATAGTTGGACGCGCATATTAATTTTGTCCGTTTAAATTGCTTATTAATCTGTTGATTAATTATTTTGACGAGCCTAAAGAGATCGGGTTCATGAGGGCCGATTTTAGTAAATCCAAACCCGACGCTTCCGCTGCATTTTATTTCCAACAATTGGTATCAGAGCTGGTCTTTAGGTTCCGTTTAAGTTAACTAATTTTGTGATTAATTGCTAGCAATTTAAAATTTTCATATATTATGATCTTTGTAATATTTTTGCTAGAATTGTCTTGTAGGTGAATATGATCCAATTATCATGACTATATGATTTAAATTTATTTTTACACATTTTTGGTAATTTGGCCCGATTTTGAGGCATGTATAAGTTTTTCAGTGAGAAAATCCACAGATAGAATAGGATTTTATTTTTCCTTATAATTTTGTTGTAAATTTGATGTATTTTATTTCGTGTAAAATTGTAATCGAGTTGGAGTACACAAAGTACGAAGGAAAAAGAAGTCCAACGCAAAAAAGAGTCCCGATCGAACGAACCGACCGAGACCGGGGGCTGCCCCGCGTCCAGACCGCGGTCCAGGCAATTTTTTGGGTAGGGTCTGGTCGCTCGGTATGGGGTCATGTTCGTTTTTTCGCTGTTCGTTGCGTCCGTTGGTGCACAATATTTAAATTTGAAATTTTCTTGTGCAATTAATTGTGCATGAAAAAGAAAGTTTCCAAATTTGAAAATTTTATGCGCCAACCGGGAAGAGGTGACGAGATGCTTAAAGCAGTGGGAGATTTCGAGCCGGAGATTTTCTCGTTATTCAAAATGGGAATAAAAGCCATGATAATTGGATTTAATTATCTAATTTATTTTATTGTTGGTTTTTATTGTTTTGGATGTATGATATGTATAGATGTATGCGTGATATGTTTCTTGCATGTTAGGACGAGAAAATTAAAAATCTTAAGGCTAAAATAACTAAGTGATTAAATTAATTTTTTAAATAAAATCAAATTGGCCTCATAACTAATTTAAATTGTGAAGTAATTAGCACGCACGTTTACATTAGGGTCTTCCTCCATATCGGATGTGCTAATTATAGGTTCACTAGTTTTAAATTTCAAATGATAACATAAGGTAAATATTATTTTTTATGATAGGACCTCTCCATCGGTATGACTATTATTTAAAAGTTAATATTTTAAGGATATTAAATTATGGTATTCAATTAGGTGTATTAATTAATAAGCTTCCCATCGGAATCTATATTAATTAATACATGGCCAAGAGGAACCAACTATTTATTTTACTTGTCATAATGTAGATTGACTAGATAGTAAAATTAAGGACGTAAAACTCTACTTGAAAAATGTGTGTGTAAACGTCCACACGATCATGGCTTGCATATGCGGGTTTTTTGAGGTGCTGGTTGCTAACATATATATATATATACATACATATATATATATTGTATTTTGAGGTTCTTCAATATATTTTGCTATGCACTATGCGATGAATGTTTTTAATTTTTATCTCAGATGTCTTTCAATCCACTTGTTGTAATTCTCAAAGAAAACAAACTAGATGGCACTAACTTTGCTGATTGGAAATGTAATCTTAACATTGTCCTGACTGCTGAAGAACATAAATTTGTTCCAACTGAGGAATGCCCATTGGAACCAGATGCGGATTCGACACCCGATGAGGTGAAAGAATTTCGCAGATGGAAGAAATCTGATGAGATGGCTTGCTGTTACATCTTGGCTTCTTTAGCAAATGTATTGCAGTATCAGCATCAAAGCTTTAGCACTGCCGCAGAAATGATGAAAAATCTCGGTGAGATGTTTGGTCATCAGAACCGGGTGGCTAGGCAAAATGCTATGAGGGTCTTGATGATGACCCAAATGCCTGAAGGAACCCTGGTAAGGGATCATGTTCTAAAGATAATTTTTCATCTAAACGAACATGATAGCTTAGGGGCTACTATTGATGCAGAAGCGCAGGTCGATATCATCCTAGGCAGCTTACCTAGGAGCTTTGAGCAGTTCCGCCTAAACTACAATATGAACCATAGGATTATACCTTGGCGGAATTGCTGACAGAGCTTCAAGCTGCAGAAGGTCTCTTCAGGCAAAGATATCAAGGTCTTGTGGCTACTAGTGTTTCGACTTTTAAACCCAAGTGGGGGAAGAAGAAGAATCAAGTGGGACAGAAGAAAGTGGCAACTCTTAAGGTAAAGATCAAGGCTCCTCAGCCGAGGCGAACAAAAAACCAAAGGGGAAGTGCTATAAGTGCGGTCAACAAGGACATTTTAAAGCGGACTGCCCCCCTCTTAAGAAAGGTATGTCTCGTGCACTAGTAGTCAAAACATATTTGGCAGCTTGTTCTTCCACTTCGTGGATAGTTGATTCAGGCTCCACTGATCATGTTTGCTTTGACTCGCATGGTTTTCAGGTAACCAAGCAGCTTAGTGCGGGCAAGGTAACCATAAACTGGGGCGATTATTCCAGGCTTTTAGCTGTTGCAGTGGGAGTCGTGCAGTTGAAGATTAATGATAAATTATTAGTCCTCAATAATGTATTATTAGTACTTGATTTAGAATGAATTTACTTTCAGTTTCTAAATTAAAGTGCGATGTTTATTCAGTTTTTTCGATGATGATGCTATTATAAGAAGAAGAAACGATGAATATATTTGCAAAGGTATTTTTATTGATGGACTGTATGCCATTAATACTGCATAAACTCCCATGAATAAACATAAATCGCTTAACTCTTTGTCCGAACCTAAGAAGAGAAAAGAACCTTCGAGCATAAACCAAATATATATGTGGCATTTACGGTTAAGTCATGTAAACCTTGAGAAGATTCAAATATTGGTAGATGATGGCCCATTGGATGACCTCCAAGTTGAGTCATTTCTAATTTGTGAATCCTGTCTGGAAGGTAAGATGACCAAAAGGGTTTTTTAAGGCCAAGGGAAACTGTGCTCAATATGTGTTGGAATTGGTTCATACGGATGTATGTGGTCCAATGAATATCCATGTTAGGGGTGGTTTCGGATATTTCATCATGTTTATAGATGATTATTCGAGATATGGATACATCTATTTGATGCGACATAATTCTAAAGCCTTTGACAAGTTCAGAGACTTCAAGGCTGAAACGGAGAAACGTCATGGGAAGAGTATCAAGTCACTACGATCTGATCGTGGTGGTTAATACCTTAGTGGAGAGTTTTTGGATTTCTTGGCTAATAAGGGGATTTCGTCCCAGCTCATTGCGCCGGGAACTCCACAACAAAATGGTGTTGCTCTGAGAAGGAATAAAACTTTTTTAGAAATGGTTAGGTCAATGATGAGTTATTCGGATTTACCTATTTCGTTTTGAGGATACACCTTAGAAACAACAACGTACATTCTAAACTTGGTGCCTTCGAAATCAGTTCCAAAAACACCCACAGAACTATGAAGTGGGCGAAAGCCAGCTCTAGGACATGTTCGGATTTGAGGTACTGCAGCACATGTGCTAAATTAGAAAGCTGATAAGTTGGCATATCGTACAGAAATACGAGTGTTTGTGGGATATCCTAAGGGAACGAAGGGTAGCTTATTCTATAGTCCCCAGGATCAGAAGGTCATTTAGCACCAATGCCCGATTCGTGGAAGGGGATTATATGATTAGTCACAAGCCCATGACCGAAATAATTCTAGAAGAGTTGAGGGGCAAGACTCCGTCTATACCAATCATACAAGCGCCAACTAACACTGCACCATGTATCGATTCTGAGAATTTTACACCAACTCAGAATTTTCCTCATCGTAGTGGGAGGGTTGTTCGTCAACCGGAATGATTATAGATGTGGGACAGTCTTCAAACTCAATCCCAGGCGAAGATGAATCAGATCCCTGGACTTACAATGAGGCAATCCAAGATAAAGATGCTGACTCCTAGCAAGTAGCAATGGAATCAGAAATGGGATCTATGGATTCCAATAAAGTGTGGGAGCTAGTAGAACTACCTGATGGGGTACAAGCCATTGGAGTAAATGGGTCTACAAGCGAAAGAAAGGAGGTGACGGGAAGGTTGAAACCTTCAAAGCGAGGCTTGTTGCGAAAGGTTACACTCAGAAAGAGGGTATCAATTATGATGAAACCTTTTCGCCGGTATCCATGCTTAAGTCAATCCAGATTCTTTTAGCTATAGCTGCGCATTTGAATATGGAGATTTGGCAAATGGATGTCAAGACTGCATTCTTGAATGGAAGTCTAGACAAGGAAATCTATATACGCCAACCAGAGGGATTCATTGCTGAAGGAGAGGAGCACTTAGTGTGCCAGCTTAAGAGATCCATTTATGGACTTAAGCAAGCATCTAGATCTTGGAACACTCAATTTAACGAGGTTGTCCAGTCATATGGATTCATCCAATGTCCGAGTGAGAGTTGTGTGTATAATAAATACGATGGAAACATGTTAGTGTTTCTTGTCCTGTATGTAGATGATATCATTCTGATTGGAAACAACATGAAGGAGTTGCCGGACGTACGTGTATGGCTATCTGAGCAGTTTAATATGAAGGATTTGGGAGAAGCAGGACATATCCTTGGAATCAGGATCTTTCGTGATCGAAAGGAAAGGATGTTGTGCTTATCTCAGGCATCTTATATCGATACAGTGCTAAAGCGGTTTAGCATGGAGAATTCCAAGAAAGGTTTTCTACCTTACAGACATGGAATTTAACTATCTAAGGATATGTGTCCCAAGACACAAAAAGATATATATGACATGAAGCTGATCCCTTATGCGTCAGATGTGGGAAGCCTCAGGTATGTTATGCTTTTTACTAGACCAGATATCTGTCATGCCGTAGGCATGGCTGCTAGATATCAGTCGAACCCAGGACCAGGACACTGGATTGCTGTCAAGCACATACTCAAGTACCTGGGAAGGACTAGGAAATATATGCTTATATATCAATCAGACGACCTGTGTCCGGTGGGTTATACTGACTTAGATTTTTCATCAGACAAATAAAAGTCCAAGTTTACTTCGGGTTTTGTGTTTAGCCTGGGAGGTGGAGCCATAAGTTGGAGGAGTGTGAAGCGGAAATGCATCTCAGACTCTACCATGGAAGCCGAGTACGTGGCAGCCTCTGAGGCAGCCGAGGAGGCGGTATGGCTCGAGTACTTCCTGCAGGACTTAGATGTGATTCCCGATTTGCCAAAGGGTATTACACTTTATTGTGATAATATCGATGCAGTCGCAAATTCGAGGGAACCACGAGCCCACAAGGAAAGTAAACATATCAACCACAAGTACCACATCATACGACACTTCATAAATGAAGGAGACGTAGTTGTAGCCAGGGTTTCATCGGAAGATAATCTTGCTTATCCTTCCACAAAAGGCCTACCCTCAAAAGTTTTTAAAAGGCATGTGGAAGGAATGGGATTACGGTGTATGGCAACATTGCTTTGAGTATAAGTAGGAGAATGAGGGACTATGTAATCGAGTAGTATACTTAAAAGCATGCTTTTAGTATAAGTGGGAGATTGTTAGGGTTATATACTGCAAAGCATACTTTATGCGTGTATTACCTTATTTCCCTGTAACTACCTATGATAATATTAATTACATTTAATCACATATTTTGCATATTCATTCACGTTATGGTTACGAAAATGACATGTCTAATTATTTTATATTGTAGATAATGTGGTGTGTTGGTGTCACACGGAAGATCACATTATCGGTACCTTATAAAAGAATATAATAGTTCACAACCTATATAATTATTAGACAAATTATGTGAAAGGTTGTAGTGTATGCTTGAGATTAGTTGATCTTGACTACTAGCATACATTAGCGTATTTGCATACGTTGAGCTAGATCGAGGTGAGATAGTGTCTTCTGTACTGACTGTAAGAAGAACGTAAATCTCGAATAATAATTATTTCTTAATTCTAAATATATAATATTTAATTATGTATTTATAATATTTATTGCTTTTATTTACCGTGAGTGAGAGTCAAAATGACTGACTCAATAAGCCTCATCTTTTGGGCAATAATATTATTTATATGACATTTATTATTATTACTAGAAATCGTGTCCCGACTCGTGCAGGTTGATGATATCCCCTTGAGGAGCTCGATAATGATTATTATATTAAACCCTGCAGGTGGATTTAATTCCGATATAATAATAAGGTTCGAGTGGTACTACTCTTGGATAAGATATTAATTAATTAAAGCTGTCAGTAGCTTAATTAAGTAATGGACATTCGATATCTTAAACACCGGAAATAATATATAAGGAGCCTGATTTCGTAAATTGGGATTTGGGTAGGAAGTGCAATATTAACTCTCTAGTGGGCTGAGTTGATATTATAGATTCAATATATTAGGAAATGTCCTAATATAAAAATTTGAGGTATATTAGGAGTCTTTCCCTAATCCTCCTTAAGATCCCTAAAGTAGTCCATAACACCTATAAATACATAAAGGGAGTTCAGCCGAAATACAATATACCAAGCTTGTGAGTTCGATTTTTGAATGAAACAAAAATGATATACGCTATGATCACCAGCACTCGCGTCCATTACGCCGAAGATTTAATTATGTTGTTGCTGGGAGAAAATGAAACAAAAAATATAATTGTTATGGGCGGCCTCGTAACATGCATAGCTCGACACATAGGTATTGATTTACGGGCCTGAACCCCCGTGGGAAAAATCGAACTGTTGGATAAGACTTTGCTTACCAAAATGGGGATACTCGAGAAAACCGGTAAGCACATTGTGTGGAAAATCTCAGAAAAAGAGTCGATCGCCCTACCGAATCCCGACTATACGGCGCCGGTCAGCGAGACCAATATCAAGATGATGCACCCGAGCTTGCCCCTCACTCTAGCAAACCCAGTACCAAACCTTGTACCACGAGCCGAGGCGAGTTCCAGTGTTGAGCTAGAGCTAAGACGCCGGATTGAGGACATTAAGAGAGGACACCGCGAGCTCGAGGAGAAAGTTGCTTATCTGACCGTCCTGATCGAGTCCCGACCAAACTAGCCCGGTGCACTCTTTTCTTTTTTTACATACTTGATTTGTGCTTTACTTTTTTGATGTTTTTCATGTCGTCGCTAAAATTGTGTTTCCTGCGCTTTGATTTAGATTTGTAATGATTGTCCTTTAGTTAATTGAGAATAGTTGGTGAGAAGCATAATACTATTTAGTAACATTTGCTCGTTTGGAATATTAGTTGGAATTAGCTCAATATGTGGTTTTTAGTTTCGCCATCTGTGAAATTTGTTTGGTTTTGTGTTAGCTTTTAATGGAATATTTCTGTGATTTAGAGACATGAAAATTGCAACACTATTAGAAAGCCAGGAGGAAGATTATTATTAAAATTTCACTTGTAATTTGTACTTGGTCATATACCCTCTTCTCAAATTTTCATTGTTCGTTGAATTTTTTTGGGGTTACCACATGCAAGGAGGCTAGTTGAAAAAAAAGGAGAGGTGTTGAGCAGCAACAGATGCCCAATTTTGGGAGTCCTAAAATATTGTGAAAAAAGTAAAAACGAAAAAATAAGGGGCTAACCTATTGTTGGTGCATAGCTGCCGTCTCATACGGAAAGAAAAAGTGTTGGTGAAAAGAGCTACACATTAGCAAACAACGGTGTGAAAGCTATCACCTA
This sequence comes from Orobanche coerulescens, assembly GCA_033398695.1. Lineage (NCBI taxonomy): Eukaryota > Viridiplantae > Streptophyta > Magnoliopsida > Lamiales > Orobanchaceae > Orobanche > Orobanche coerulescens. The sequence goes on from CM065809.1 coordinate 159,065,338, forward strand.
AAAAAAAGGAAAAAGAAAAAAATAGGAAAAATGTGTTGGTGAAAAGAGCTACACATTAGCAAATAACGGTGTGAAAGCTATCACCTACGAAATATGTTGAAGCTTGTGGATAGTGCGTTGGCGTAAGCTCCTATCAATAAACAGCCAATTGAAATAATAAGTTTGGGGAGATGACTAAAGTCCTTATCAAAACCTGTGAATTTTTGTAACCATTCTTCTATTCTTGGAACTGTTTAATAGGATTGCATTTTTATGTGTGATCATTCTATGTAATTTTCCTTAATTGCCTATGCAACGCGTGTTCTTAATTACACAGAAGATGCGATTATTACATTACTATTTAAGTTAACGAAGGCTGAATATTTCAGGGCAGACAAATCATATTCCTACTTTTGTTATCGCCTCAATCCAACTCATTCTAAATTGCTTGAGGACAAGCAATGTTTTAAGTTTGGGGAGAGGAACTTTTATTTTAAGCGATTACTTGAAAGAAATTTGGGTCGGTGAATGGAATTTAAAGTATTATTGAGCTTCTTATAGGGCGATTTTTTTTCAAATCTTTCAATATTTTTATGCTTGAGGACAAGCATTGGTTTAAGTTTGGGGAGATTTGATCGGAAAGAAATATTACATAATTTTATGTGCTAATTGTGTAATAATATTATTTTTATTTTAGCACATTATATTATTTTTCTACCTTTTTGAATCATGGAAGCAATTTACTTCACTAGTGGAATTTATTGATTATTTGAGGTATTTGGATTGCTTTTAAAATTATAATAATGATTGGGCCACCAAGAAGAGACCTCAAGAGAATTAAAGCTCCAAGTAAAATGCAGTCATGATGCACTGGATTACCCAGTGCCGGTCATAATTTTGGAAATTCAAGCATTTTTGGGCCCGGCCCAGAAGTAAAATAAATCAAGACCTAATGGCCCACTAATGGAAAAGGCGGCTCTAGGAGTTTCTTTGTCATGGGGGGCGTGGTGCATGGGTTATACAAGGAGAAAGAATCCAAGTTTTATCTACATCTATTATTATATATATCACACGTCTATCTTTAACCATCGTCATTATCTTGGGAGAGAATATAAGAGGGCACAGCTTTCAAGAGTTCAAGGAGGAGCACATCAATTGGAGAATTTCGGCCGAAGATAGATTGAGAAAAAGTAATTGCTGCTTCCAATTTTTATGCCTATTAATTGCTTCATATTTTACTTAGCGATCATGCCCACCTAATTTATATTTTTCAGTTTTTAGGAAAGTTTCAACCAATATCTATATTATTTATGTTTTAATCCCATAGCATATTCTTGACTCATTTCCTTTGAATTATCTTCGTGTTATTGAGCAGATTTATTTTTGATATAATTTATTTTAATTGGTCTGATCAACTTAATTGAGTTTTTTTTATATCTTTTGCTTGATCTAGGATTATAATACGTAATCGTTATAATTCTAAATCGCAAGTAGCAACAATTGATTTTTATCAGTTGGCTAACACAAAATCAAGATCCCTTGGGTTGAGCTTGTGAACTCAATATCTTGTCTATTTCCATCGTTTTGGTTCCTAATGCATCTAACGAGCAAGATTTGAAGAGTTTATTTTGAATTCTTCGTTTAGATAGGTTTAATCGAAGAACTTGTTTTGATTAAATAAACTTAAGAAACGATTGGAGTTAACAGAGCTTGTTGTTGACTTCGGAGTACGAGTTCATTAGGAATTAAGGAAAGATAAAGTGCTGCATTAATTCATAAATTAAATTAGAATGTGTGATAACGGAACGAAGAACTGGATATTAATCACAATAGTTTTTCCTTATCAAATTTTACTTCTTTTTATTTGCCTACTTGTTATTTTAATTTATTTTGTTCACTTTAAATCATCCACCCCCTTTTAGTATATTTAGTATTATTATTTTTAGTACTATAATTTATTTAGTATTACTATTTTTATTCCCAAACATACTCAACTCAATAAGTTTAATTAATTCAACCATTCCTCGTGGGTTCGATCCTTATTTATCAATACTACTATTTAGTATAATTGAGTCAAGGACTTTTTATAAATATTTAATTTTGACGCATCTCGACAGCGCGGTCAGGTGGCCTGCCTTGATTCGATTTAATATGATAATGCTTAAGTTTTGGAGCTATTGGATGATCTTGAGTGTATAAATTGATCCCTTGATCCATTCTATAATCATCCCATCTTACATTTTCTCACTTTGAAATATAACAACTTGTAATTTTTCATTTTGTGCGAAAAACACATTTGTGTTCTTGAGAGTTTATGTAAGTGTGTTGAAGTTTATATTGTGGAGGGAGTTTATTGCTTCTTTCTTATTTATCTAAAGGGAGTTAGTATCAATTCTTTCCCTTTCTCAACTAATCATGATTATTAATTCATGTAATATGTTGAATAAAGATTCCATGGGCTAAGTCTTCTTAGTTGAGATTATAAACAAGATCCGTCATGTTATTTAAGATTGTATAAAAATCCATTTTGGATTAAAAATAACAATAAAAATAAACAATATATATATATATATATACACACACACTGCAAACCAACAAACATCACACCACACAAGAACAACAAAAATCAATTTAAACAAATAAACTATACTATGAATACCAATCACACCAAAATCTAACTATCTAATAGAATTCAAAACAAACCACACAATTCAAAACCATATATTCAAAACCACATAATCAAAGCAAAATAACCAAAGTGTTCAAAACACCCACCCAAGCTTGTAAAAAAACTGTCCTCAGTTTTTAAAAATGAAAAGCAAGGGATAAAAATACAATACTCCCTGAAATTTAGTCTTGTGATCCTCCAGGTGCGTCGTCAGGATATTTATATAGAGAAAAAGCTTCTCGAAGCACTTCTCCGACCATGTGATTCTCGATTATTTCATTTTGGCTCCTCACATTCTCTGCCTGAGACGTCTCTAATCCCCGAACCCTCTCAAGCAATCTTTCTCAAAAGGCGTTTAGTCATCCCTAACATCATCATCGACATCCTAATCTTCCTCATTACTAGCATCACCCTCCGGCTCCATACGTGACCGCTTGCTTCTTAACTGAGTCCAGCGAGTAATGGGGCTTTTGATGTTGAGACGATCCTTGTGTGTCAAATATCACCTCATGTCAGAATTTTAACTTTCTGACTTTTGCAAGTTCCTGTGATAATACCGGGGTATGGCATTTTCTGCCTTGTAGGGATCGTGCCGACATAGTGGCAAATGGTATTGTAGATGTGGGTTCCCAAATCCATTTCCACTCCTTGGTGGATAGTGTAGAGGCCCCTCAGATTGCCGATAGAAACCGTCGTCAGAGTCAATGTCGGGTATATGCCCAGCAGCCCACATCCATAAGAACCATGCATAATTTATGAGGTCCGACTGGTTGTATCGGGGTTTGATAATCCCGATACTATCGTGTAACTTTCTCACAAGCGCCCATCGTAGCACCATTTCATCGGTCGTATCCTCATTAGGCAAGGTGGAAATAGCAACCACGTTAGTACTATCGACCCCCAAATAATTGTCGATTTCCCGTTCACCATTGTCTTATGATATGTGGGCGATCCCTCCAAACCAATTGATTTGTTGAAAGTTTTATAAAATTTGAGGTTTAGGGTGGGGTTGCCGTTTGGAAGGTCTGACATGGACTTCTCCCACCCATTGTCAATGAATTTCTGGATGAATGGTGTCGTGATAGTGCCACGGTCCAGTTCTCTAATGAAATCTTCCAGTCTAAATAGTTGTTCCTTGATGCACCTGGTGTTTTGTGATTTTTGAGGTGGTGCCAGTTCTAGAGAGTAAGAACTGACCTTCTATTTTCCTTTTGTAGAATTCTTCGGTGCCATCCCTAATGATTTAGCATTTGGATTGAAAGTAGAAAGTATTGTATTGATGAATTTAAGTATATTTGAGGTAGAGTTCAAAAAGGGAGAAAATCGCCTATTTTGGGTCTCTGTCATCGGGTGCCAAGTGAAATATGAAGTGCAACCCCATTTTTTATAACAGGCCCAGGTTACGGCTATAACATAAGTAATTTACGATCGTAAGAGGCTTACAGCAATGTAGTAGTTTAGATGTTACGACCATATGTTATGTTGTTTACGGCCATAACAAGCGTATGTGAAAATCAATTATAATAAGTTACGACCATTATTCATGTAACATATGACCGTAACTAGCTTTCGTTGAATTCGACCAAAATGTCCCAGAAACTGTACGACCGTAAGTTCAGATGATACGTCCGTATGTGGCCTATGTAAATCTACTGTATGATACCAATTGGAATACAACCATAAATAATAGTGGAACGTCTGTATAAATGATGAAATGTACGGCCGTGTTATTCGTAATACGGCCATAAGGAACTCTTTTTTTGTTATTATAATGAGAATAATGCAAGAAAAACTCCCCGGATGAGATGACTCCTTATTTCGACTGTTAAATCTTTCTGCATTATCCCCCAAATTTATTTAGCAAAAAATAAAAGAAATTGAGTTGCCTCCCGACAAGCGCTTTGTTTAACTTCCTTAGCTTGACTTCTTGTCTGATCAATTCGGCATTTGCACTGCTATAATTGACTTGCTGTCGAGGATTCTCCTCCCAAATATGGCTTTAACCTTGGCCATTTCTTTGAAACTTCCGCTCACTATATAGTAAATTTCCACAGCTCCATGAGAAAACACCTCTTTAATTGTGTATGGGTCTGTCCAATGTGATCGTAGCTTACCTGGGAATAGACACAGTCGTGCATTAAAAAGGAGCACTTGGTCTCCTACTTTAAATTCTCTTCTCAAAATTCGGTTGTCATGTCATCTTTCTGTCTTCTCTTTGTAGATTTTGGCATTTTCATATGAGTCGAGTCGGATTTCGTCCAACGCATTCAATTGCAACAACCAATTTTTCCCAGCCAATTGTTCGTCAAAATTCAAATTTTTAATAGCCCAGAAGGCTCTATGTTCAAGTTCTACCAGCAGATGACAGGTTTTCCAAAAATCAAATGAAAGGGAGCTATGCCTATTGGTATCTTATAAGCTGTTCTGTAAGCTCAGGATGCACCGTCTAGCTTCCCCGGCCAATCTTTCCGAGATGACTCGACTGTCATCTCTAGTATGTGTTTTGGTTCACGATTGGAGACTTCAACTTGTCCACCGGTTCATGAGTGATAAGAGGCAGCTACTCGATGTTTTACTCCGAATTTGGTTAGCATAGTCTTGACTTGGTGATTGCAGAAATGAGATCCACCATCGCTGATGATAATTCTTGGAGTTCCGAAGCGAGTGAATATGTTTTTATTTAGAAAATTTACCACCACTCTAGCCTCGTTTTGTTGGTAATGCAATGGCCTCCACTCATTTAGACACATAATCCACAGCTATAAAGATGTACTTATTAGAGAAAGATTACAGAATAGTACAATGAAATCAATTCCCCAAACGTCGAAGATTTAAACCTCTAAGATGAAATTCATTGGCATTTCATTTATTTTTGACATGTTTCCATGTCTTTGGCACCAGTCACATTTAGAGACAAGTGTATGTGCATCTTTGAACAGAGTGGGCCGACGAAATCCCGCTTTAAGATTTTTTGCTGCTGTTTTTGAAGCACCAAAATGTCCTCCATAGGGAGAGGAATGACATCGTTCCAATACTTTCTCCATTTTTATTCTTCCGGTATGCATCTCCCGATGATTTTATTAGGTCCTCTTCTGAACTAGAGAGGGTCTTCCCAGTAATAGTATTTTAACTTGGAGAAGAATTTGTTAGGAATATTATTTTAGATTTTGATGATGTTATCCCTGTATTCATGATTAATTCAAATGTATGCACAAAGTACTTGACATTGTAAAGAAGAAGCAAATGAGTATCTTCTATAGGCCTTAGAAATTAGGCTAAGTATTGATTAATTAGAAAATCGGCTAAGTATAGAACTGTCAGTATATCAGATGAGTTTTCAGACGAGTTCATTATCAAGCGAGTTTTGGTCAACAAAAATATCAGACGAGGTTTGACCAAAACACAACTGCAGCCGAGTTTTGAAAAAGGCAGTATATCAGGCGAGTTCTGGTCAAAACAATATATCAGAGAAGTTTGACCACAGGCGAGTTATCAGCCGCGCTTTCAGACAATGAAGATATCAGGCGAGTATTACTCCAACTGAAAGCAGACAAGTTTTCGGTCAAATAAATATATCAGATGAGGGTTGACCACAGACGAGTTATTTAGCAGCCGAGGTATTCGATCAAACCAAACATCAAAGGAGGTTGACCAAACCATTAATGCAGCCAAGTATATAGAAGCTCAGTCCACGTCAGCAAACGTTGAAAAGTCAACAATAACGACAAGACAAATGTGGACGTAAAAGCCAAGGGACAAAATGCATGATTCCCGGAAGTTAAGGAATAGTTTATTCCTAGAAATTCACGCCCGAAAGACTTTACTAATATAGTAATTAATAAAAGCGGCGCAATGGGAAGTACATCTTCAAACAGTCATATTTGAAGAAAGAGACAAACCGTGCAAAGAGATGGACAGATAAACAATGAAGTTCACTCTCCAACAGACATAATTGTTACAAGATGCAATGGCTATGAAGAAGCTCAAGGATCATACTATATATATGTATATGAAGATAGATTTAAGCAAAGTACGATGCGAACAGTACTTACAAAGCAAACAAGCAATCAAAGCAATCAATGCAATCTATAGCATCGTGAAGAACTAGTTTCTAAAGTCTAACACTAAGAAGCTCTCTTATCTTAAAGTTTGAGTACAGGGTACTTTTTTGAATGAGTTTCTTAAAAGTTGAAGGTTGTAAATGTATCCACGGGTTCTTGATTGGAAGGTGATAGACAACTTACGAGTTGTTGAGGCATCCACGGGTTTTCGATCAAGAGGTGCTAGGCAGCCAAAGGGAGTTGCAACGGCCACGGGTTTCCACTGGTTGGAAGCTGTTGTAACTGAGAATTCATTGTAACAATCACTGGTTGAACGTTATAGTGAATTTATCTCCAACTGGTTTGGAGAGAAATGGACTAGTAGAGGATTACCCCATCTCTGAAACCACTATAAGTGCTTGTGTGATTTACTGCTTTATCATACTTAACTGCTGCATACATATTTACTGTTCCATTCATAGTCAGCTGTTCTTCCACATAATTTTATAATTGACAAAGTTTACCTGATCACCCGAGTAACTTTATCTGATCTGAACACAGCTGTCTTTTTACAAACAGTTTATTTCAGTAAAAGTTTTAATAAGTCTATTCACCCCCTAGACTTATTCCTAAGAACTTGTGACCTACAACTGGTATCAGAGAGGTTGGTTCAAGGTTTACCGAACCATATCCATATACTTGAGTATATACATTTTAATCTCTCATTATAATGGAACACATGCAACACATGCACTCTAGACTACCTGTTTTTTCTGTTGATGAATATGACCTTTGGAAAATAAGACTGCAGGCTCATCTGTCATCCATCCATAATGACATGTGGTGTATAATTGAAGATGGACGTTTTATATTTCTGAAGGACAATACAGAGGAGGAGATTGTAGCAGTAAAACTAGCTAAGATTCCCAAGAACAGAACGAAGATGTCCACTGAAGAAAGGAAGCTGTCCAACCTTGACAACCGAGCCAGAGACATCTTGTATTAGACTATTGACAAAGCCACCATGGCTAAGATAAAAAATGTCAAAGAAATTTGGGACACATTAGCTGTAATGTGTGAGGGAACCGAGCTTATCGAAGAAAATAAGTTGTCAATAGCTACCCAGAAGTTTGACAACTTCAAAATGAAGAAAGGAGAAACAATTGATAATGTGGATACCAGATTCACTGAGATTATCAATGTAATAAACTCTCTCGGAAAAACCTATGGCAACCGAGAGATGGATTTTAAAGTACTGAGGTCTCGTAACCCAAAATGGAGCATGAAATCCGTAGCCATGAGGGAATCAAAGGATCTCAACAGAATAAAGATCCAGGAGCTGTTCTCTGACTTGATGGAATATGAGTTCGAGCTGCCCTGCTCATCATCAACTGAGCCAGCTGAGAAAGGATTGACATTTGCAGCTGAGTCCCCTGCAAAGAATCTATCTGAAGTAAATCCTCCAAACCCTCTAGACTTTGAGAAAGAAATGGCATTCATCATGCATAGGTTCAGCAACTTCAGGAAAAACTACTCCAAGTACAAGAAAAATTACAAAGACAATCCAAGGAGGAATCGAAAATCTGGAAATTGGAAAATTGAATGTTACAACTGCCATAAAATAGGGCACATCCAATTTGACTATCCTGATCTCAAGAAGGATGATGACAATAAGGAAGCAGGCAAGAGGGATGACAAGAAAAAAGCCCTCATTGGTGAAGACCAAATTCAAGAGAGAGTAGAATCAAGCGGTGGATTCTTCTCTGATGACGATGATGATGATTATAACTGCCTAATGGCTAACGTAGCTGATGAAGAGGTAACATCTAAACCTCAAATTTCAGATAATGTCAGCTCAGACATGTCTCAAGATATTAATCTGCATGAATCTGTAACTCAGTTCCTTAAAGACTTTGAAACATTAAAAACTACAAACTTGACTGTGACAGTTGAGAAAACACAGCTACAAGATGAGAATAGGCAACTGATAAATAATTTGGATAAACTTAGCCTTGAGTCATCCAACCTCAGATCTGAGTTTGAAAAACAAACTGCTAAAAATCTAATAAAAATCAGCTGAGATTACCACAGCTGAGATCAAAAGGCTGACTGCTTTAAATAGTGAAAAATCAGTTGCACTTGCCCATATGAAATCTGCATTTTCTAAACTGACACAGCTGAGCAACAGACAGCCTAAAGAAATAACATCCTTAAAAGCATCTATAACCTCAGATGGCTTGTGTATAAACCAGAGGCCATTCTATTTAAAATCAGGCCTTGGATATGACCCAAATACTCTCTCTAGCTCAAAAACCACTTTCATGAAGGGAGAAACATATGTACAGACTGCTGAGCCCATAAATAACATATATTTAAAAAGAGGCAGCAGCCCAGTCAACAGTATAGGCAGCAGCCAAGGTTCACAAGGCAGCCACCTAAACAGAAGACTAGGCAATGGCTAAAACAACGTCAATAGTCAAAATATTACTTTGCTTATTACCAAAGACTCCCACAAAACAGATTTCACAATGGGAGAGGTAAATGGAAACCACAAGGTAATCCAAGCTTTCAAAATTACAAGGTGTGGAGACCCCAAAATTTTAATAACTGGTCTCAGCCAAGATTTATAAATGGACCACACCAAAACCATTATCAGACATATCCTATACATAATCCAAATAAAGGATATAGACCTAGACACTATGCACCCAATAGGAATAACCAACAGCACTTTCAAAACACTAGGAGAAATCAATTCTCCAGGAAGTCCACTAACCCCAAAGGACCCACTCAGATTGGGGTACCTAGATCTCTTCTTTGTTGATTGCAGAAAAGATGGGAGGACTACTACCACATCTCCTCAAGTTCAACAGTAGAAGGTGAAGAATGGTTTGTAGACTCTGGATGCTCAAGGCACATGACATGGAACAAGAATATTCTGTCAGAATATGTTAAAGAAAGAGGTCCAGATGTGACTTTTGGAGATAGCTCAAGTGGACAAACCAAAGGCCATGGGAAGTTGAATAGATGAAATATAATCATTACAAAAGTGCAGTATGTCAAAGGGCTCAAATACAATCTATTAAGATAAGCCAATTCTGTGATGAGAACAACCTAGTAGTCTTTACAAGATGGAAATGTATGGTGATTGATATCCTCAGTGGAGAAGTGAAACTTCAAGGATTCAGAAGAAGAGATGTCTACCTGATAGATTGGAAATGAGGAGCACTAAACACTTGTTTCTTATAAAAAACAATTGCTGATAATGGATGGCTCTGGCACAAGAGACTCTGTCACCTGAACTTCAAGGCCATAAACAAAATAAGTTCTCAAAAACTTGTTAGAGGACTTCTAACAGAAGTATTCAATAAAGATACTCTTTGTGATGCATGCCAGAAGGGAAAGCAAACCAAAGCATCTTTCAAATCAGTTCAGCCTACCACTCTCACCACTAGAATATTGGACCTACTCCACATGGATTTATTTGGTCCTATCAAGCCAAGAACTCTAAGTGGAAGGAAACATGCCCTAGTAGTTGTGGATGACTACTCAAGATACACTTGGATAGTGTTTCTCTATAAGAAGAGTGAAACTCTAACCAAGCTCTCTGAGTTGATGTGGAAAATTCAAAATGAGAAATCCCTCTCCATTTTAAAGATCAGATCAGACAGATGAGGAGAATTTCTCAACAAGGCAAATATTGAATATAGTGATCAGAATGGAATTCAGCATGAAGTATTTGCTGCAAGAACACCACAACAAAATGGTGTAGCTGAAAGAACAAACAGAACCTTGGAAAAAGCATCCAGGTCAATGATTGCTAAAACTGACTTGCCAACGAGGTTTTGGGCTGAAGCTGTCAACACAGCATGCCATACTCAGAATACGAGTATGATAGTAGAGAGACACGACAAAACTTCCTATTAGGTTTGGAATGGCAGAACACTGTAGGTCACAAGTCGTCAGGAATAAGTCTGGGGGAGGAGGTGAATAGGCTTATTAAACTCTTTTCCTAAATCTCAGGTGAGTAACCTCAGCTGTTATATATGCAGCTAACAAAACTTGGCTGCAGATAAGTTATGCGGAAGCACAGTTGATGACAATGCAGGTGCCTATGTAGACTGCAGATAACTTATATCAAATGTAAAACTTAGTTATGCGGAAGACAGTTGACTGCTAAATGGAACAGTAAGTATGAATTGTAACACCCCCAAGATGATCAGGGTATATTACAGCGCCATGGCCAGCGCTAAATTGGAATCCACCAGGCTAATGTACCAAATGACGTTCGACAAAAGACATACAATCATCAACAAAATGACAATTTCACAATCCACGACATCCAGACCAAAGACAGAAATTTGACAATCCAGTCTGACATTAAATCCATTCCCAAGAACAGGTACACAACAATAATAAATTCAAGAAAGAGTACTCGAGTACTTAAATAAATGACAACATAAATAAATCCCAAAACAAGACACCAACAGACAACCACTGAACATGATCACGCTTGCCCATCATCCTCGTACGGCTCGCATGCTTGTTTGCTTCTATGACCTGTACCTGAAATACAAAAATATTTCCACCATTTAAGGGGTTAGCGGCAACTGCTTGTGCAAGTACAATCCATTTGAACTACCATTCTAATCAAATGAAAATATGCGCCAAAATCATTTTAGAAATCATTTATATTCCGGAATATTTACGGTGCACAAGCACAAAACACATTTCTCCAACAAAACATTTCAAAGTTAACCTTGGTACGAGACTCACGGCCACCGTACCCCGCAGAGCCCCATCGGACATCCCTGGGTGGTTAACCATAGTTCGTGATACGCAAATCACGACAATGTACCCCTAGAGGCCCCGTCGGACCATTCCTAGGTGAACATACACATATCCAACCATACAACCACGAAAGCCATAATTCAAATACTAGTACGCGTAAACAAATGTAAAGTACTTGCCTTTGAGACATATTCGAAGAATCGGGAATGAATAACGACTACAAACGGTCCGGATGGAAAGCGACGGTTCCTAAACGAAGGATTAACATAACTCAGTCCTAACGGACAACAATAATTGAATGGAATATGCCCATAACCCCGATTACAATCTATGACAATATACGATCAATCGATACGGGCGAGGGTTTACACAAAATCTCCCCGTATCGACAATTCACGGATTAAACTCGAGGAAAACAGATTGGGAATCACCCAATTACAACAATCGATAAGGAATATCGCCACATACATGAACAAATCGAGATTAATCAAGCAAAACCCGAAAAACCCCCAAAATCGACAAAGTTAGGGTTCTAAGCCAATTACCTCGAATTCAGACGGTGTAGGATGATTATGTTGATGATAATATGATAGCACGACTCTATAGTGATGGAAAATGAAGAAAGCTCCAGTCAAAACTGGTGGGAATCGCCTCTGATGTCGCCGGACGAGAGAAAAAGAAGAGAGAGGTGAGAAATAAGATTTCTGACTCTGCCCACTATCTTAAAACAGTGGGATGTTACGGCCGTAACAGGGTCTACATTACGGCCATAACATTGCCAACATTACGGCCGTAACGAATGGGGTGTTACGGCCGTAACACCCTGCTGGACAGTAGTCTGGCAGCTGCTGTCCAGACTGTTCCGGACGACCCCGAAACCCGGACCTGCTATCAAATCGAAAATATGGTTACGAAGTATTCTCGATGACGAATCTAAGCTCTAAAAGGAAACACAATTCCGATTCCCCGAAGGTTAGGAATTCGACGACGAAAGTAGATTCCCTTAAGTTTAAGGAAATTACAAAATGGCCCAAATGTCCGAAAGTCACGATACGACATCGGATTAACAATCCGAAAGTCATATCATAGCCAAATCAACCATACGAACTCATGCAAACAAAGAAACAACGAAAACGAACGAGTTTTATGAGAATCGAACGTACATACGGCAAAACATGACAAACAAATAGAATTACGTAAAAACATCTCCAAAACTCGTCCAAACGGAAAAACTCCTAGAATAAAGTAGATTCAAAATGTCGAAATGGTTACAAGCGAGTCGATAAAAATGGACATACACCAAAAATGAAAACTACTCAAAATGGAAAGATACGGATATTACATTCTACCCCTCTAAAAGGAAGTTTCGTCCCGAAACTTAAGAATCAAAAAGCTCGGGGTGCCTCGAACGCATATCCTCCTCCAACTCCCATGTTGCCTCTTCTACTCCGTGCCTCGACCATTGCACTTTAACCAAAGGAATGGTTTTGTTCCTTAATTGTTTGTCTCGACGCTCCAGAATTTTAACGGGCCTCTCCTCGAACGTGATGTCCTTCTCGATCTACACGTCCACGAAATCAATAACATGGGACGGGTCCGGAACATACTTCTTCAGCTGGGAGACGTGAAATACACTATGTACATGGCTTAACGACGGAGGCAAGGCCAAACGATATGCCAACTCGCCAATTCTCTCCAATATCTCGAAAGGCCCAATATACCTCGGGCTGAGCTTCCCCTTTTTCCCAAAACGGAAAACTCCCTTCGATGGAGACACTCTCAACAGAACATGATCTCCCACCTCAAACATCATAGGTCGATGCCTAACGTCCGCATAAGACTTTTGTTGACTCTGAGCTGCCAACATTCTCTTTCTAATCAACTCAACTTTCTCCCTCGTCTCTAACACCAGATCCGGCTCGGTGCCAACTAGATCGGACGGCTCATCCCAACATATCGGTGATCGGAAACGTCGGCCATAAAGTGCCCCATACGGTTCCATCTTAATCGATGCGTGCCAGCTATTATTATACGTAAACTCAATCAAGGCCAGATGCTCCTCCCAATCACTACTCCAGTCTAACGCACACGCGCGCAACAAATCCTCAAATGTCTGAATAGTACGCTTGGACTGTCCGCCGGTCTGAGGGTGGAAAGATGTACTTGAACGCAAACGTGTCCCCAATGCCTTATGTACCGCCTTGTTGTAATATTTATTCCACACATTATTTAAATTGGGTTTTGATGATTAAAGTTGCTAAACAACAAAACAACATCGAAGCGAAGCAAAACAAAGAAGCAGACGAAGACGCAAAAAGCTGAGAAAAATGAAAAGCTAGCGCACGCTAGATATTAACGTTAGCGCACGCTAACGGGTCCCGGCTGCAGATCAGACGAGTTCGAAGTTAGCTGAAGTAAAGTCACCTGCTGAGGATAGCGCATGCTACAGGTTATAATTAACGCACGCTATCGAGCCCAAATTACCGATGTGAAGTGATTCAAACACAGAATGACGTAAGCAGTGAAGTCATCATAGCGCACGCAAGAGTTGATATTTAGCGCACGCTAAATATCAGTTTGAATTCAGTCAATCAATCCATTGGAAAGATTCCGAAGCAAAGTCAAAAGTATAAACGGATCTATGACGAATGCAATGATGCAAGATTAGCGCACGCTACAGGGAAATGTTAGCGCACGCTAACTGTCAAGGACAGTAGCTACTGGACTGAAGCAACAAATCATTAACGTACGCTACATATAAATCATTACGTACGCTAAGGCAAAAATGTGCGATAGCGCACGCTAAGAAGAAGTGCTAGCACACGCTAGCTAGTCAACTGGCAGCAACGGCTAGTTTATGGAAGAAGGCTATAAATACCAAGTGGGTTGGTATTATTCCATACAACAACATTGAGCAAAGCATACATACGTGTTATATCATTGTAAACATTATAGTTGTTGTTCTTGAGCTTAATTGAGAGTGATTGAGTGTTATACACAAGATCATACACTAGCGAGAAAAAGAAAAGATATGATTTGATTTGGTGTTATTAGGATCAAGGATCCAGCATTGTTAGAATCACAATCGCTATCTTAGTGAGGTTTATCTAGTACCAATAGAAAGCTAGAGTGGTTGATTCCTTATCCAATAGAAAAGGAAAAACGGTTTAACTTGGACCGATAAAAAGACAAGTACGAGGGGTTTATCACGGACCGATAGAAGACGTGATTGTAACGGTTATCCCTCGACCGATAGAAGAGAGGTGCAGAGGTTTTGATCTTGAGCCGATAGAAAAAGATCTTGAGAGAGAGGACGTAGACACGTTTGGCCGAACCTCTATAAATCCCTGTGTCATTTAATTTCCGCACCTTATTTACGCTTCCGCACAAACGGCGCAATATCCGATAATTCTCCAACAATTGGTATCGGAGCGGTACTCCAATACGTGGCTTAACATCCGAGGAGAAAATATCCAATGGCATTTCAATTCTCTCCAGTCGAAGGCCTTGCTCTCAACCGACCACCATTTTTTGATGGCTCAAACTTCATGACCTGGAAAAAGAAGATGTCGATATTTATTTGAGCATATGACATCGAGCTTTGGAAGGTGATTTGTCTTGGTCCGAAAATTTCGACAAATTCAAATGGAACTCTCAAAACCTTTGAAGAGTATGACAATGCGGATTGGAAAAACGACCATCTAAATTGTAAGGCCACCCAACTTTTATTTTATGCCTTAAATCCCGAAGAGGTCAATCGAATCTCGTCGTGTGAAAGTGCGAAAGAAATATGGAAAATTCTTGAAATCACACACGAAGGAACAACTCAAGTCAAGGATACGAAGATCAATATACTTCTCCATGACTACGAGTTATTCATGATGAAGGGTGACGAGTCCATCACCAATATGCTCGACCGATTTTCGGTCATCACCAATGAACTTGCTTCGTTCGGAAAACCATTGTCTAGTAGTGAAAAAGTTAAGAAAATTTTACGATCACTACCTAGCGAATGGGACGGCACCGTGACCGCTATTATGGAATCTAAAGATCTCAACACGCTTGATTTTAGTGCCCTTGTTGGTTCGCTAATTATTATGAGATCGTGTTAAATCACGAATTGTCAAGCCGAAACCGAAGGAACGATCGTTAGCCATGAAGGCTAAGATATCGAGAAAGAAAGAAGAAATCCCGGTGGAGGAAAGCGATGAAGAATCGACATACTATGCCAAGAATATTAATAAGTTCCAACACTTATTAAACCGGAGAAAGAAGGACATCCAAGCGGGCGAATCTAAAATGTTCGACAACACTTGTCGACTATGTGGTAAACCAGGCCACTTTGCCAAGAACTGTCATGTAAAACCCAAGGAGGTTTTAATTGCTACATGGAGCGATGAAGATCCCGATGAAAATTTTCTAGATCAAAATAATCTCGCGCTCATGGCCCGGAGTTCACTCGACGAAAGCGACGTCGAAAGTCAAGTAAGTAACTCATACGACGAACTTTTTGAAGCATTCGAGTTATTACATATGGATTATCAAAATGCTTTAAAAGAAATTAAATCCCTCAAGTCTAAATATAAAACTTTGGAAATTGAAAATTCCAAAATTATTGAAAAGGGAAAATTTGTTGAAATCGATCATTCAAAGTGTATTGAAAATGAAAATATTTTGAAGAATGATCTCGCTAAAATCCAAACCGAGCTAAAAAATTTAACGAAGAAATTTTCTCTCGGAAACGAGAAATTTGAACAAATGCTCTCGGTCCAGAAATTTACTTTGAACAAACAAGGGTTGGGGTTCACACCTCGTTTTAAAAAGGAATCGGTAAATTTCAAGATACCCCGGTGTGAAAAATGTTTGAAAATTGGGCACCATATTTCAAACTGTAAGAGCCCAAGACGGACGATAAAAACAAAGAAAGTTTGGGTTCCTAAAGGAACAATTGTTTCAAATATCGTCTATGTCTCGAAACAAAAACCGACGTTTGGTTGGATCCCCAAAAACTAATATTTAACAATTGGAATTTTATAAAGGGGGAGATAATACTTTCTGGGGGAGTATATTTTTAACGGGTATAAACTCCGTCATATTATTGCATATTTTCTTCATATATTCAAATTGGTATCCCTTATATCTTTTACACTTTTTGCTGAATACAAAAAGGGGGAGAAGAAGTTGAATCGGATAAAAGCGTCATGAAAGATATGATGAGAAAAACCTGCAAAATAGAAGGAGGAGAAAAATAAAAATCGAAGAATAGTCAAAGAAAAAGAAAGCATACAAAAAGGGGGAGCAACGAAGGAGTTGAAAATAAAATGAAGAAGTCAGAGAAAAGAAAATGGGTGAAACTAACAAAACGACCAAAGCCGAAAACTTTGATTCGTAGAAATATACATAGATTATTTTTACAGGTTTTATCCAATTCAAGGGTTGTTTTGTAATCATCAAAAGGGGGGAGATTGTTGGAATATTTATTCCACCCATTATTTAAATTGGGATTTGATGATTAAATTTGCTAAACAACAAAACAACATCGAGGCGAAGCAAAACAAAGAAGCAGACGAAGATGCAAAAAGCTGAGAAAAATGCAAAGCTAGCGCACGCTAGATATTAACGTTAGCGCACGCTAATGGGTCCCAGCTGCAGATCAGATGAGTTCGAAGTTAGCTGAAGTAAAGTCACCTGCTGAGGATTGCGCACGCTACAGGTTATAATTAACGCACGCTATCGAGCCCAAATTACCGTTGTGAAGTGATTCAAACACATAATGACGTAAGCAGTGAAGTCATCATAGCGCACGCAAGAGTTGATATTTAGTGCACGCTAAATATCAGTTTGAATTCAGTCAATCAATCCGTTGGAAAGATTCCGAAGCAAAGTCAAAAGTATAAATGGATATATGACGCATGCAATGATGCAAGATTAGCGCACGCTACAGGGAAATGTTAGCGCACGCTAACTGTCAAGGACATTAGTCACTGGACTGAAGCAACAAATCATTAACGTACGCTACATATAAATCATTACATACGCTAAGGCAAAAATGTGCGATAGCGCACGCTAAGAAGAAGAGCTAGCACACACTAGCTAGTCAACTGGCAGCAACGGCTAGTTTATGGAAGAAGGCTATAAATACCAAGTGAGTTGGTATTATTCCATACAACAACATTGAGCAAAGCATACATACGTGTTATATCATTGTAAACATTATAGTTGTTGTTATTGAGCTTAATTGAGAGTGATCGAGTGTTATACACAAGATCATACACGAACGAGAAAAAGAAAAGATACGATTTGATTTGGTGTTATTAGGATCAAGGATCCGGCATTGTTAGAATCACAATCGCTATCTTAGTGAGGTTTATCTAGTACCAATAGAAAGCTAGAGTGGTTGATTCCTTATCCAATAGAAAAGGAAAAACGGTTTAACTTGGACCGATAAAAAGACAAGTACGAGCAGTTTATCACGGACCGATAGAAAACGTGATTGTAACGGTTATCCCTCGACCGGTAGAAGAGAGGTGCAAAGGTTTTGATCTTGAGCCGATAGAAAAAGATCTTGAGAGAGAGGACGTAGGCACGTTTGGCCAAACCTCTATAAATCCCTGTGTCATTTAATTTTCGCACCTTATTTACGCTTCCGCACAAACGGCGCAATATCCGATAATTCTCCAACACGCCTGCCAGAAATGCCATACAAACCGGCCATCTCTATCCGAAATAATAGTCTTCGGCGTACCATTAAGTCTCACTATCTGCGCAATAAAAATACGAGCCAATTTTTCTGGACCCCAGGTATCCTTGATGCCCAGAAAATGTGCCGACTTAGTCAGTCGGTCTATGATCACCCATACCATATTCATTCCGGTCTTCGTCCTCGGCAAGTTTGTGACAAAATCCATGGAGATATCTTCCCACTTTCACTCTGGGACGGGAAGTGGCTTCAACAATCCGACTGGCCGCTGATGCTCGATTTTGACTTGTTGACAAGCCAAGCATTTAGCCACAAACTCGACCACCTCATTCTTCATGTCATTCCACCAGAAATTCTTCCTCAAATCTTTATACATCTTACTCGAGCCCGGATGGACTGAGTAAGGCGACGCGTGAGCCTCTCGCATGGTACTCTGCCTCAATTCCGAGTCGTTCGGAACACAAAGCCGACCTCGGAATCTCAACACACCATCCTCATGTATCACGAATCCCGGGACTTTCTCCTTCCCCACATTCTCTCAAAGCTGAATAAACATCGGATCTACCAACTGTCCCGAATTAATGTCGTCGACTAGAGACGATGAAATCTCAAGAATACGTAACTGCCCAGAACTCCCTGGTAACACAATCTCAACGCTCAACCTCATTAACTCTCGCTGAAGCTCCGACTGGGCCGTAAGTAACTCAAGCGTCCGAAGCGATACCGATTTCCGGCTCAAGGCATCTGCCACCACATTTGCCTTGCCCGGATGATAAAAGATCTCGAGGTCGTAATCCTTAATCAACTCCAACCATCTCCTCTGTCTCATATTTAGCTCTTTCTGCGTGAAAATGTATTTCAGACTCTTGTGGTCAGTGAAAATCTGACACGACGAGCCATACAAATAATGACACCAGATCTTCAAAGCGAACACAACTGCGGCCAACTCCAGATCATGGGTAGGGTAATTCAACTCGTACGGTTTCAACTGACGGGAAGCATAGGCGATCGCCCTCCCGTGCTGCATGAGTACGCACCCGAGCCCTTGGCCCGAAGCGTCACTAAAAATTGAGAAACCCTCGTTACCGCTCGGTAAATCCAAAACAGGAGCGATCGTCAACCGTTTCTTCAATTCCTTGAAACTCTTCTGTCTCTCGTCGGTCCACACAAACTTCTCTGACTTCTGTAACAACTGAGTCAGCGGTTGAGCGAGCTTAGAGAACCCCTCGAAAAATCTACGATAATACCCGGCCAAACCCAGAAAACTGCAGACCTCCTTCATATTTTTGGGCGGCGCCCAATCCAACACTGCCTCTATCTTATGTGGGTCCACACGAACATCCTCGGCCGAGATCACGTGGCCGAGAAACATAACCTCCCGTAACCAAAACTCACACTTTGAGAACTTCGCGAGAAGATGCTGAGTTCTCAAAATACCTAGCACGATATGCAAATGACGGGCATGCTCCTCCTCGCTCCTCGAGTAAATCAGGATTCGTCAATAAAAATGACTACACACTTATCGAGGTACTCGATAAAGACTTTGTTCATAAGATGCATGAACACAGCTGGTGCGTTGGTTAGCCCAAAAGGCATAACCACAAACTCGTAATGACCGTATCTCGTCCGAAAGGCCGTCTTCGGAATGTCGGAATCCTTCACTCGGAGCTAATAATACTCCGATCTCAAATAGATCTTAGAAAATACGGTTGCCCCTTGCAGTTGGTCAAACAAGTCATCAATCCTCGGGAGCGGATATTTGTTTTTGATAGTCACTTGTCCAACTCTCGATAGTCGATACACAGACAAAGTGACCCATCCTTCTTCTTCACAAACAAGACCGGTGCGCCCCAAGGCGAAGCACTCGGTCGAATATACCCCATGTCTAGCAAATCTCCCAACTATTTCTTCAACTCAAGCATCTCGGCAGGTGCCATATGGTATGGTGTCTTAGAAATCGGTGCTGCACCCGGCTCTAAATCAACAGTAAACTCAACCTCTCGGTTCGGCGGCAAACTGGGCAACTCATCTGGAAAGACGTCAGGATACCCACACACTACCAGAATAGACGAGAGCTCGACTCCCCCTTTTTCCGATCTCAAAGCATAACACCAATAACCCGTGCAACCTCCTAAAAGAAGTCTCACCGCTTTCAAGGTGCTGATCAGAAATCTCTGGCCACTCCGCTTACGCCCCACAAAAGAATGCTCGGTACCGTGAGAGGCTAACATCGAATCTCGTCCTATAATTCATGGTCGTCCCATGACTGTCCATCCAATCCTCACCAAGAATCAGATCCTCGTCTCTAATATCTACCAAAATCAGATTAGAAGGCCAATCCCTCCCCGCGATACTCACCGGAAAATCTCTAAGCTCACGATCCCCCACAATGCTATCCCCACTAGGTAGTTTAAAAACAAAAGGTTCACACGCAACTAGGCAGTCAACATGCAGACGATGCACACAATCCATAGATATGAAAGTATGCGTAGCACCAGAATCGAATAACACGGAAACGGGATGGTCAAGAATGTGAACGGTACCTGTAGCCACCATCGTGTCGGGATCTCCAGCTCGTCTCATCTCATACACACGAGACGGAACAGACCCCGCACTAGAAGCTCCCCATCTAGAAGGCTGCCCACGTCCTCGGCCTCTACCAAAACTCTGCTGTGGCTGAGAAACTGCTGGTGCCTGATTCACGCTCGGTTCCCCCGTAGCTGGGGCTGATGTCTGAGTAACTGGTGCCCGAACGGCATCCGTACAATACTTGGCACGATGTCCCATCCGACCGCAAGAATGACACTGAATCGGAGGCCTGTCACACTCACTCATAATGTGTCCGGGGCAACCACAGTTAAAGCAGTTAGGACAACGCACTGAACCAGTAGGAGCAGACCTGGAACCATTTCCTCGCTCAAATGACGGGGACTGATTCCCGAAGACTCGCGAACCAGACTGAGCCTTCAGATACCCGCCAGACTTGCCTCCCAAAAACTGACCGGAGGTCTTCTGTTTCTTTCCCTCGGTTGTCGTCTCTGTCGCAGAAAATGACATCTCATAAGCCATTGCTTTGTTCTGATATTCTTTCAGAGTTGTACATCCGAGACCAGACATGTAGTGACGAACCCTCGGCTTCATCCGCATATCAAAGTGGCGGATCTTATCAAGTTCATCTCGGACTTGGTTTCTCACATAATGAAGTTGTTGGTTGTATTCCTTGATTGCCTGCAAAATCAGAACATCCTGGGGCTTAGCCTCAAAGAAGGCTAGGATCCTCCCCTCTTTAACTGGCCACGGATAGAATTCGTCCTCCATCAGCTCTCGGAACTCTGCCCAAGTGGTTGTCCGGTCACGCGGTTTCACCGCTTGCCACCACTTCGCCGCCTCTTTGGCGAGGAAGAACTGAGCGATGGGTGCCTTCCTCTCCTCAGAGCAGTTAGCAGCCTCGAATACTTTCTCCATCTCGAATAACCAATTCTCCCAACCGGAAGGGTCGGAAGCACCATCAAACTGCAGAGGACGCATACAAATCACGTTCTGAAGTAGCTTATCATTGGTAGATCCAGTAGGCGGAACTGGGTTAGCATTTGCTTGGCCGACTAAGACGGCCTGAGTTAGTAGCGTCATTTGGTTCACTACCTGCTATAAAATATTAGCTACCCCGGTATTCTCATGAGCATTTCCGGAGCTAGCAGACTGATCCTGCTGGCCTCCGGAACTAGGTGGAACACTATTCGACAAGGAAGGCATCGCCGAATCAGTTCCTGAGTTATCGGACGTAGCCGCCCCACCGGCTGCGCCACGCCCCCTACCGCGTCCGCGACCACGTCCGCGTCCTCTACCAGCAGGAATTCTGAAGAAGTAACAGGTGAGGGCAATTCAAATGCAAAACGCAACAAGATATCCAGAAAGGGACAGAACAGAACAACGTAACGAGTCAAGTTGGGAAAAACTTACGAGCACCGGCATACTGAGATGATGGCGTAGCAGTGATACTGTTCAAAAACGACACTCAACAAGACCCAAATAACAGACAACCTAGGTATCCATAAACCTAAGCTCTGATACCATATTCTGTAACACCCCCAAGATGATCAGAGCATATTACAGCGCCGTGGACCCCACACTGTGGAATCCACCAGGCTAACGTACCAAATGACATTCGACAAAAGACATACAATCATCAACAAAATGACAATTTCACAATCCACGACATCCAGACCAAAGACAGAAATTTGACAATTCGGTGTGACATTAAATTATTCCCAAGAACGGGTACACAACAATAATAAATTCAAGAAAGAGTACTCGAGTACTTAAATAAATGACAACATAAATAAATCCTAAAGCAAGACACCAACAGACAACCACTGAACAGGATCACGCTTGCCCATCATCCTCGTACGGCTCGCATGCTCGTTTGCTTCCATGACCTGTACCTGAAATACAAAAGTATTTCCCCCATTTAAGGGGTTAGAGACAACTGCTTGTGTAAGTACAATCCATTTGAACTACCATTATAATAAGATGAAAATATGCGCCAAAATCATTTTAGAAATTATTTATATTCCGGAAAATTTACGGTGCACAAGCACAAAACACATTTCTCCAACAAAAAATTTCAAAGTTAACCTTGGTACGATACTCACAGCCACCGTACCCCACAGAGCCCCGTCGGACATACCTAGGTGGTTAACCATAGTTCGCGATACGCAACTCACGGCAACTTACCCCTAGAGGCCCCTTCGGACCATCACTAGGTGAACATACACATATCCAACCATACAGCCACGAAAATCCATAATTCAAATACTAGAACGCGTAAACAAATGTAAAGTACTTGCCTTTGAGACATCCTCGAAGAATCAGGAATGAATAAAGACTACGAACGGTACGGATGGAAAGCGACGGTTCCTAAACGAAGGATTAACATAACTCAGTCCTAACGGACAACAATAATTAAATGGAATACGCCCATAACCCCGATTACAAACTATGACAATATACGATCAATCGATACGGGCGAGGGTTTACACAAAATCTCTCCGTATCGACAATTCACGGATTAAACTCGAGGAAAACGGATTGGGAATCAGCCAATAACAACAATCGGCAAGGAATATCGCAACATACATGAAGAAATCGAGATTAATCAAGCAAAACCCGAAAACCCCCCAAAATCGACAAAGTTAGGGTGCCAATTACCTCGGATTCAGACGGTGTAGGATGATTATGTTGATGATAATATGATAGCACGACTCTATAGTGATGGAAAATGAAGAAAGCTCCGGTCAAAACTGGTGGGAATCGCCTCTGATGTCGCCGGACGAGAGAAAACGAAGAGAGGGGTGAGAAATAAGATTTCTGACTCTGCCCGCTGTCTTAAAACAGCGGGCTGTTATGGCCGTAATTACGGCCGTAACATGGCCAATATTACGGCCGTAACGAATGGGGTTTTACGGCCGTAACACCCTGCTGGACAGCAGTCTGGCAGCTACTGTCCAAACTGTTCCGGACGACCCCGAAACCCGGACCTGCTATCGAACCGAAAATATGGTTACGAAGTATTCTCGATGACGAATCTAAGCGCTAAAAGGAAACACAATTCCGATCCCCCGAAGGTTCGGAATTCGACGATGAAAGTAAATTCCCTTAAGTTTAAGGAAATTACAAAGTGGCCCAATCGCCCGAAAGTCACGATACGACGTCGGATTAACAAACCAAAAGTCACAACACGGCCAACTCAACCATACAAACTCATGCAAACAAAGAAACAATGAAAACGAATGAGTTTTACGAGAATCGAACGTACATACGACAAAACATGACAAAAAATAGAATTACATAAAAACATCTCCAAAACTCGTCCAAACGGAAAAACTCTTAGAATAAAGTAGATTCAAAATGTCGAAACGGTTACAAGCGAGTCGATAAAAATAGACATACACCAAAAATAGAAACTGCTCAAAATGGAAAGGTACGGATATTACATGAATGGAGCAGATAAGTATGATGTAGTGCAGTAAAACACACAAGCACTTACAGTGGTTTCAGAGGCGGGGTAATCCTCTACTAGTCCACTCCTCTCCAAACTAGTTGGAGATGAATTTACTATAACTTTTAACCAGTGATAAATGTTACAATGATTCACACAGTTACAATATCTTCCAACCAGTGGAATCCCGTGGCCGTTGCAACTCCCTTTGGCTACCTAGAACCTCTTTACCGAAATCCCTTGGATGCCTCAACAACTCGCAAGATGTCTATCACCTTCTAATCAAGAACCCGTGGATGCTTTTATAACCTCTTTACTTTCAAGAACCTTGTTCATGAAAGCAACCCCGTACTCAAACTTTTAAGACAAGAGTTTTGTCATCTCCAACTTAAGAGCTTCTCAGAATATGACTGTTAAGCTTGCTCTCCACTGTTGGAACATTTTGTTCCATACATAAATTAAAAGTGTTTTGATGATTAATGGCGATAAACAAAACAAAACAATGAAGAGACGAAGCAAGCATCGAAGGAAAACGAAGTGCAAAATGCTGGAGAAAATCAAATCTAACGTACGTAACAATACTATGTTAACGTACGTAATATGAGGAAGCTTACGTACATAATGGAAGATAAATAACGTACATAACATAGTTCAAACAAGTGAACGTTGGAGGAGTCAAATTCAGAAAAGCATGTAACGGATATATGACGTCATCAGTGATGTAATGTTAACGTACGTAACGAAGTCTACGCTAACGTACATAACTCAAATGACGAAAGTCTCTGGACTAAAACTGGAAGAGGCTTACGTACGTAACCGGTGGTGGTTAACGTACGTAACGAGGCTTACATACGTAATAAGGAGAGGATAACGTACGTAATGCAGTGTGCAGCAGCTAACGGCTAGTTTGAAGATGGAGCCTATAAATACCATGTCTATGGTATTGATTCATAACAACAACACAAAGCAAACAACTCATTGATCAGAGATTCATATTTATATACTTGTTGTAATATTGAGCTTAATTGTTAGTTTCAGTGTTCATACATTCAACATATACACGAGTGGTAAAAGAAAAGATATGATTGGATTCGGTGTTATTAGGATCAAGGATCCGGCATTGTTAGAATCGCAATCGCTATCTTAGTGAGGCTTATCTAGTGCCGATAGAAAGCTAGAGAGGTTGTTTCCTTGTCCTATGAAAAGGAAAAACGGTTTAACTTGGACCGACACAAAGACAAGTACAAGCGGTAATATCTCGACCGATAGAAGAGAGATTGTAACGGTTTATCACGGATCGATAGAAGACGTGATTGTAGCAGTAGTCTCGACCGATAGAAGAGAGGAGAAGAGGTTTTTCTTTAGCCTATTGAAAAAGATACCGAGAGAGGACGTAGGCTTCGTTAATAGCCGAACCTCTATAAATCCTTGTGTGCTTTAAATTTCCGCACTTTATATTTATGCTTCCGCAACACGGTGCAATATCCGATCTTGTACCCAACAATTGGTATCGTAGAGGTACTCCAATACGCGGCTTAACATCCGAGGAGAAAAGATCCAATGGCATTTCAATTCTCTCCAGTCGAAGTCCTCGCCCTCAACCGACCACCATTCTTCGATGGCTCAAATTATTTGACATGGAAGAAAAAGATGTCAATCTTTATTCGTGCCTACGATATAGAGATTTGGAATATTAGTTGTCTCGGCCCAAAAGTTCCTATTAAATCCGACGGTACGCTCAAATCCTTTGAAGAATATAATGATGCCGATTGGAAAAATGACCATCTAAATTGTAAGGCCACCCAACTTTTATTTTGTGCCTTAAATCCCGAAGAGGTCAATCTAATCTCGTCGTGTGAAAGTGCGAAAGAAATATGGAAAATTCTTGAAATCACACACGAAGGGACAACTCAAGTCAAGGAGACGAAGATCAATATGCTTCTCCATGACTATGAGTTATTCATGATGAAGGGTGACGAGTCCATCACCAATATGCTCGACCGATTTTCGGCCATCACCAATGGACTTGCTTTGTTCGGAAAACCATTATCTAGTAGTGAAAAAGTTAAGAAAATTTTACAATCACTACCTAGCGAATGGGACGGCACCGTGACCGCGATTATGGAATCCAAAGATCTCAACACGCTCGATTTTAGTGCCCTTGTTGGTTCACTAATCAATTATGAGATTGTATTAAAATCACGAAGTGTCAAGCCAAAGCCTAAGGAACGATCGTTAGCCATGAAGGCTAAGATATCGAGAAATAAAGAAGAAATCCCGGTGGAGGAAAGCGATGAAGAAGCAGCATATTATACCAAGAATATTAATAAATTCCAAACTTTATTAAACCGGAGGAAGAAGGATATCTCGAACGAAACGAAGAAATTCGACAACTCTTGTCGACTATGTGGAAAACCAGGCCACTTCGCTAAGCATTGCCGTGCCAAACCCAAGAAGGAGGTCCTCATGGCAACATGGAGCGATGAAGACGAAGACGACGAATTTATCGAACAAAATAATCTCGCTCTCATGGCCCGGAGTTCGTTCGACGACAGCGACGTCGAAAGCCAGGTTAGTACATCCTCCCGTGATGAACTTTTTGATGCATTTGAATTACTTCATACGGATTTTCAAAATGCATTATCGGAAATCAAATCCCTTAAGTCTAAAATTAAATCTTTGGAAATTGAAAATTCCAAAATTATCGAAAAGGGAAAATTTGTTGAAATCGATCATTCAAAGTGTATTGAAAATAAAAATATTTTAAAAAATGATCTCGCTAAAATCCAAACCGAGCTTAAATCTTTGACAAAGAAATTCTCGCGCGGAAACGAGAAATTTGAACAAATGCTTGGTGTTCAAAAATTTACTTTGAATAAAGAGGGGTTAGGATTCAAAACTCGTTTGAAAAATGAATCCGTTAATTTCAAGATACCCCATTGCGAAAAGTGTTTAAAAATCGGGCATCATATTTCAAGTTGCAAAAGCCCGAGACGGACGATAAAAATTAAGAAAATTTGGGTTCCTAAAGGAACAATCGTTTCAAATATCGTCTGCGTTTCTAAACAAAAACCAACTATAGGTTGGATCCTCAAACATTGATTTTTGGTATTTTACTCAGGGGGAGTAATTTTTTTTAAAAATGGATAATATTTTCAGGGGGAGTTAATACCCTTGTATTTATTTTTGCATATTTCATTATTTATTGAATTTTTTTATTGGTATTTTATTGCATTTTTTTTATGAATACAAAAAGGGGGAGAGATAGGAGAATGGAGAAATAAGTCGAAAATGGATTAACCGTGAAAGGGGGAGAAAAATTGAAGAAAATCGATAGCATACAAAAAGAATTGGAAAAACGAAGGAGTTGAACAAAAATAAGGAGAAGTCGAAGATGAAGGAAAAGAAAAATGAGGAGACTTCAAAAAGACAATGAAAAATTAAAAATGAGAAAAGAAAAGGAGAAGTCGAAAAAGAAATGGGAGAAGATTCTAACGAAACGGACAAAGTCGAAAACTTTGGTCTGTAAAGATATACATATATTTGCATTTTTGCAGGTAAATCCCATTGGCGTATTGTTGTTTTGTAATCATCAAAAAGGGGGAGATTGTTGGAAAATTTTGTTCCATACATAAATTAAAAGTGTTTTGATGATTCATGGCGATAAACAAAACAAAACAAAACAACGAAGAGACGAAGCAAGCATCGAAGGAAAACGAAGTGCAAAATGCTGGAGAAAATCAAATCTAACGTACGTAACAATACTATGTTAACGTACGTAATATGAGGAAGCTTACGTACATAATGGAAGATGAATAACGTACGTAACACAGTTCAAACAAGTGAACGTTGGAGGAGTCAAAGTCAGAAAAGCATGCGATGGATATATGACGTCATCAGTGATCTAATGTTAACGTACGTAACGAAGTCTACACTAACGTACGTAACTCAAATGACGAAACTCCCTGGACTAAAACTGGAAGAGGCTTACGTACGTAACCGGTGGTGGTTAACGTACGTAACGAGGCTTACATACGTAATAAGGAGAGGATAACGTACGTAATGCAGTGTGCAGCAGCTAACGGCTAGTTTGAAGATGGAGCCTATAAATACCATGTCTATGGTATTGATCATAACAACAACACAAAGCAAACAACTCATTGATCAGAGATTCATATTGATATACTTGTTGTAATATTGAGCTTAATTGTTAGTTTCAGTGTTCATACATTCAACATATACACGAGTGGTAAAAGAAAAGATATGATTGGATTCGGTGTTATTAGGATGAAGGATTCGGCATTGTTAGAATCGCAATCGCTATCTTAGTGAGGCTTATCTAGTGCCGATAGAAAGCTAGAGAGGTTATTTCCTTATCCTATAAAAAGGAAGAACGATTTAACTTGGACCGACACAAAGACAAGTACAAGCGGTAATATCTCGATCGATAGAAGAGAGATTGTAATGGTTTATCACGGACCGATAGAGGACGTGATTGTAACGGTAGTCTCGACCGATAGAAGAGAGGAGAAGAGGTTTTTCTTTAGCCTATTGAAAAAGATACCGAGAGAGGACGTAGGCTTCGTTAATAGCCGAACCTCTATAAATCCTTGTGTGCTTTAAATTTCCGCACTTGATATTTATGCTTCCGCAACACGGTGCAATATCCGATCTTGTACCCAACAATTGGTATCGTAGAGGTACTCCAATACGCGGCTTAACATCCGAGGAGAAAAGATCCAATGGCATTTCAATTCTCTCCAGTCGAAGTCCTCGCCCTCAACCGACCACCATTCTTCGATGGCTCAAATTATTTGACATGGAAGAAAAAGATGTCAATCTTTATTCGTGCCTACGATATAGAGATTTGGAATATTAGTTGTCTCGGCCCAAAAGTTCCTATTAAATCCGACGGTACGCTCAAATCCTTTGAAGAATATAATGATGCCGATTGGAAAAATGACCATCTAAATTGTAAGGCCACCCAACTTTTATTTTGTGCCTTAAATCAAGAGGTCAATCTAATCTCGTCGTGTGAAAGTGCGAAAGAAATATGGAAAATTCTTGAAATCACACACGAAGGGACAACTCAAGTCAAGGAGACGAAGATCAATATGCTTCTCCATGACTATGAGTTATTCATGATGAAGGGTGACGAGTCCATCACCAATATGCTCGACCGATTTTCGGCCATCACCAATGGACTTGCTTTGTTCGGAAAACCATTATCTAGTAGTGAAAAAGTTAAGAAAATTTTACAATCACTACCTAGCGAATGGGACGGCACCGTGACCGCGATTATGGAATCCAAAGATCTCAACACGCTCGATTTTAGTGCCCTTGTTGGTTCACTAATCAATTATGAGATTGTATTAAAATCACGAAGTGTCAAGCCAAAGCCTAAGGAACGATCGTTAGCCATGAAGGCTAAGATATCGAGAAATAAAGAAGAAATCCCGGTGGAGGAAAGCGATGAAGAAGCAGCATATTATACCAAGAATATTAATAAATTCCAAACTTTATTAAACCGGAGGAAGAAGGATATCTCGAACGAAACGAAGAAATTCGACAACTCTTGTCGACTATGTGGAAAACCAGGCCACTTCGCTAAGCATTGCCGTGCCAAACCCAAGAAGGAGGTCCTCATGGCAACATGGAGCGATGAAGACGAAGACGAATTTATCGAACAAAATAATCTCGCTCTCATGGCCCGGAGTTCGTTCGACGACAGCGACGTCGAAAGCCAGGTTAGTACATCCTCCCGTGATGAACTTTTTGATGCATTTGAATTACTTCATACGGATTTTCAAAATGCATTATCGGAAATCAAATCCCTTAAGTCTAAAATTAAATCTTTGGAAATTGAAAATTCCAAAATTATCGAAAAGGAAAATTTGTTGAAATCGATCATTCAAAGTGTATTGAAAATAAAAATATTTTAAAAATGATCTCGCTAAAATCCAAACCGAGCTTAAATCTTTGACAAAGAAATTCTCGCATGAAACGAAATTTGAACAAATGCTTGGTGTTCAAAAATTTACTTTGAATAAAGAGGGGTTAGGATTCAAAACTCATTTGAAAAATGAATCCGTTAATTTCAAGATACCCCATTGCGAAAAGTGTTTAAAAATCGGGCATCATATTTCAAGTTGCAAAAGCCCGAGACGGACGATAAAAATTAAGAAAATTTGGGTTCCTAAAGGAACAATCGTTTCAAATATCGTCTGCGTTTCTAAACAAAAACCAACTATAGGTTGGATCCCCAAACATTGATTTTTGGTATTTTACTCAGGGGGAGTAATTTTTTTAAAATGGATAATATTTTCAGGGGGAGTTAATACCCTTGTATTTATTTTTGCATATTTCATTATTTATTGAATTTTTTATTGGTATTTTATTGCATTTTTTTTTATGAATACAAAAAGGGGGAGAGATAGGAGAATGGAGAAATAAGTCGAAAATGTGATTAACCGTGAAAGGGGGAGAAAAATCGAAGAAAATCGATAGCATACAAAAAGAATTGGAAAAACGAAGGAGTTGAACAAAAATAAGGAGAAGTCGAAGATGAAGGAAAAAAAAATGAGGAGACTTCGAAAAGACGATGAAAAATTAAAAATGAGAAAAGAAAAGGAGAAGTCGAAAAAAAAATGGGAGAAGATTCTAACGAAACGGACAAAGTCGAAAACTTTGGTCTGTAAAGATATACATATATTTGCATTTTTGCAGGTAAATCCCATTGGCGTATTGTTGTTTTGTAATCATCAAAAAGGGGGAGATTGTTGGAAAATTTTGTTCCATACATAAATTAAAAGTGTTTTGATGATTAATGGCGATAAACAAAACAAAACAAAACAACGAAGAGACAAAGCAAGCATCGAAGGAAAACGAAGTGCAAAATGCTGGAGAAAATCAAATCTAACGTACGTAACAATACTATGTTAACGTACGTAATATGAGGAAGCTTACGTACATAATGGAAGATGAATAACGTACATAACACAGTTCAAACAAGTGAACGTTGGAGGAGTCAAAGTCAGAAAAGCATGCAACGGATATATGACGTCATCAGTGATCTAATGTTAACGTACGTAACGAAGTCTACACTAACGTACATAACTCAAATAACGAAACTCCCTGGACTAAAACTGGAAGAGGCTTACGTACGTAACCGGTGGTGGTTAACGTACGTAACGAGGCTTACGTACGTAATAAGGAGAGGATAACGTACGTAATGCAGTGTGCAGCAGCTAACGACTAGTTTGAAGATGGAGCCTATAAATACCATGTCTATGGTATTGATCATAACAACAACACAAAGCAAACAACTCATTGATCAGAGATTCATATTGATATACTTGTTGTAATATTGAGCTTAATTGTTAGTTTCAGTGTTTATACATTCAACATATACATGAGTGGTAAAAGAAAAGATACGATTGGATTCGGTGTTATTAGGATCAAGGATCTGGCATTGTTAGAATCGCAATCGCTATCTTAGTGAGGCTTATCTAGTGCCGATAGAAAGCTAGAGAGGTTGTTTCCTTGTCCTACGAAAAGAAAAAATGGTTTAACTTGGACCGACATAAAGACAAGTACAAACGGTAATATCTCGACCGATAGAAGAGAGATTGTAATGGTTTATCACGGACCGATAGAAGACGTGATTGTAACGGTAATCCCTCGAATGATATAAGAGAGGAGAAGAGGTTTTTCTTTAGCCTATTGAAAAAGATACCGAGAGAGGACGTAGGCTTCGTTAATAGCCGAACCTCTATAAATCCTTGTGTGCTTTAAATTTCCACACTGGATATTTACGCTTCCACAACACGGCGCAATATCCGATCTTGTACCCAACATCCACAATTCTACAATTTGCTTTGATGGCCTTGTTTGCTTGATCGCTTGTAAGTATTGTTCGCATCGTACTTTGCTCAATATGTTCTTCAGATATTTATAGTACGAATCCTTGAGCTTTTTCATAGCTTGTTGCATCTCTTGTAACAATTCTGTCCGTTGGAGAGTGGACTTCATTGTTTATCTTTTCATTCCATTGCACGACTTGTCTCTTTCTTTAAAACTAACCGTTTGAAGATGTACTTCCGTTGCGCCGTTTTCTTTGATTAATATATATGAAAAGTCTTCCGGGCGCAAATATTTAGGAATAAACTATTCCTTAATTTCCGGGAATTACTCACTTCGTCCCTTGCTTTTACGTCCGCATGTGTCTTACCGTTATTGTTGACTTTTCAATGCTTATCGGCGTGGACTAAGCTTTCCATATGCTTGGCTGCAGTAATGGTTTGGTCAACCTCTTCTGAAGTTTGTTTTGACCGAAAAGCTCGGCTGATAAATAGGTCGTCTATGGTCAACTCTCATCTGATATATTTGTTTTACCGAAGATTTGTCTGCTTTCAGTTGGAGTAAAACTCGCCTGATATCTTCGTTGTCTGACAGTGCGGTTGATAACTCGCCTATGGTCAAACTTATCTGATATAATGTGTTGACCAAAACTGGTCTGATATATCGTCTGATATCTTCATTCTTTATAACTCGACTGCAGCTGTTTTTTGGTCAAACCTCGTCTGATATTTCTCATCTGATATATTGACGGTTTTATACTTAGCCGATTTTCTAACTGATCAATACTTAGCCTAACTTTTAAGGCCTATAGAAGATACTCATTTGGTTCTTTTTTACAACGCCAAGTACTTAGTTCATACATTTGAATTAATCATGAATACAGGGATGACATCAAAGTCTAAAATAATATTCCTAACAAATTCTCCTATTTTGATGATGGCAAAACTTAAGTATTGAAATGTAAATAGATCTGCACAAAAGTAAAGTGCAAGACAAATCAAACTCAGTTTTTTTGAGACAACTAGCGGTTGTCATTCAAGTTGACTGTTATAAATTTTAGAGTTGCATATTACAATACAGTCCTTGATTGAAAAATACAAGTAAAAATGAAAATTACAAGTAAATATAAATTTTTACAAGTAAAAACAATTTTATCTATCTCCCTCTTCCTCTGCCTCTTCCTCTGATATTTGATGTAGGAAGAGATCTCAATGGCTTAGCTCCAATTGGCATTTTCTTGACAGGTATCAGTATATACTTCTTCTTTACTATAGTTGAAGCAAATTCTTGTTCTTCTGGAGAAATATACTTATTTTCAATGCATGCTTTCTTGATTTCTTTTTGAAGGGCAATTTCATCTAGCTCTCCGTTCATGAGAGTGGTTGCTTCTTTAGGTCTGAACTTGGGATCATAGGATATGCATTGAATTCCTTTTCAGCATACTTCTTCAAAATCTCCCAAAGGTTGGGGGTAATTGATCTCCATGAAGTTGATGAAGATTTCTTGTTGGGAACAGTCCTCATCCTCTAAGATTTCCCACAAGTAGAACTTCTCAATGAGTTCCTTGAGCGTCTGTTGGTAAGAATTCCTCTACAGAGTAGAGGTCTTTGCCTTCCCATTGTAGTGACACAACAGGTTCTTGTCCAGTTATTTTTCTCTTAGCCGTAGGTGGGTCTTATGGTGCAGTTGGATCTTTCCTCTTTAAGAAACTTGAAGTACCTGCCTGGATCAATGGTAATTCTTGTCTCGTCGTTGATCTCAGTTCTTCCTCCTTTCTCTTTCCAGCTTTTTTCTCTCTTCCCCCTTTTTGCCAGCATCAATAACTTTTGCTAGTTGTTCCTCCACCCTCAGCATTAAGTCTGTCATGTCAAGAGGCATTCTTGAGTTTGAGGGTGATGGAGAGGGTTCCTTTGTATCGAGAAGGGTGTCCATCTTGTCATTCAAGGACTTCAGCTCAGGTTTGACCTCGGTTGCCAGGAGTTTGGTAACAGTCTCTTCCACAATTCTTCTGACCATCTCAGAGAAGTTTGATGGCAGTTGAACTGCAGGTGCCATTTGATGAGCATTGTTTTCTCCTGAGCCTTCCTATGCAGCTGATTTTCGAGCTGTAGATTTCTCAGATGGTATGCTCCTATCAGCTGCTCTTTGATCAGATGGGATTTTATCAGGAGTGCATGATTTATCATCTGCTATGGGATAATGAGATCTGGGTGCTTGATCAGGTGCATCATGATCATCAGCCTCATCATATTTCTTCTCCTCATCCTTTTCCTTTCATTATTCTCATTTCTTCTTCTTCTTTTTCTTCCTCCTTTCATCTTCTTCCCTATTCTCTCATTCTTTTTCAATTACTTCTTCTCATTCTTTCTTTTCTTCTTCTTTTTCCATCTCTTTTTCAACCCCTACTTCTTTTTGAACTTCTTATCTGTCATCTTTTCTTCTTCTTTTTCCTTTCTTACTTCATCCTCCTTATCAATGGTTTTACCTTGTGATACATCTTTCATAACCTAAAGGACGAACTGGTCCATGTTATGTTTAAAATGGGAGATGAACCAGTTCTCCTCCAGTAACAACTTTACATCTGTCTCTTGAAAAAAGTATATAATGAGCTGTTATACAGTAGTGGGGTGATCTTAGCTACTTATTTCAACAAATTTTCTTAGTTGAGAGAAGGTAAGCATTTTCAATTCTTTCCATTCTTCATAAATTTGATAAAAGAGAATTGCAGGACTTCTTTTCTTACCAACTGTAATTGATATTTGGTAAGTCCCAAGGGATTGTTTTCCTTAAGATTAAAGGAGTAATCTGCATTTGGCACTTCATTAGTTTCCTCTGCTTCTTCTTCCTCAATAACACTTGGATTAGGAGTGGGATCGCCTCAGCTACCAGCTTAGAGGAATGAGCTGGTTGATCTTCAGATACTGCAGGTGCAGGTGAGATGATTAACT
This sequence comes from Orobanche coerulescens, assembly GCA_033398695.1. Classification (NCBI taxonomy): domain Eukaryota; kingdom Viridiplantae; phylum Streptophyta; class Magnoliopsida; order Lamiales; family Orobanchaceae; genus Orobanche; species Orobanche coerulescens. Next base: position 159,100,322 of record CM065809.1, read on the forward strand.
ACATTTCCTTTTCTGAGTCTGAGTGATAGTCCACAAGTCCTCTCTGTCTTTTGGGAGATGGTTCAAGTGAGGATGAAATGTCGACAACTTCTTCATGTGCTTTCCTCCTCTTTAAGAGCTTGGAGAGAGGAATGGTGTCACTGTCTGCACTTCCTTCAGATGTGATGATAGGTGCAGATAAGGTTGCAGATGGAGTGACGTCATCTGCAGGTGAGATTAGTGTCAGAGCAGGAAGGTTTCAGGTGCAGATGACTTTTCAGGAATCTCGTCTGCAGGTGACTTCTCAAGAATGTCATCTGCAATTTACTCAGCTGTGGTTTCAGCTGTAGTTTTGTCAGCTGCATCTGATCTGACTTCTTCAGAGTCTGATACTCCTTTATATGAGGATGTTCCGGTCCTAATTTGCTTCAACATCTCAGCTGTAGAGGGCTGGTTCTTCTCTGCAAGCTTTTCCTTTGTCGCTTGGTCCAAATGACCAAGTCTTTTGCTAGAGTGGAAGGTATCTGCCCTTCCTTTAGCCTTTCCCAGGAATTCCAGAATCCAACTGATCTGGGTTCCATAGGCTAATTTCTATCTTAATTTCTTCTCATCATTATTCCAGCTAGCTTTGTTGACTTCCCAAACTAACTGCCTGTAGATGTAGTCAGGCCAGTTAATTCTTTGTGTCTTAATCAGATCTCCCATAACAATGTATTTGGCGGATGAGAGTTGATCGAAGCTTCCTACCATGCCCATGATGATTTTGTTGGTGATGTCTAGGGCGTACTTGTATTCTTTCAGCAGGTCTCCCTTTTTGGCAGTGAACTTGACTTTCATCGGCTGCTCTGGTAACTTGATTTCATACCAGATGTCAATGGGGCTTTGTTTCAGAGCCTCGGTTGCTATTCCTCAGTTTTCCATTTTGAAGGCGTTGGCAATTATCTACTGAGTGATGGTGACTTCTTCTCCGAAGATCGAGCTTACGATGCCGTACTCCGTGACTCGAGCTTCTTTGAAAAAATATATGACAACTTCCTAGAAAAGTTGCGTAGGGTTTATATCCAAGAAATGGTAGATACCATTCTTCTTCATCTTTTGAATTACATGAGCCATTTCTGTCGTGTTGTTCGATTCCAGCAGTCCTTCAAAATCGATGATGATGCTAAAGATGATTTGTTCTTTTACCAGCTTGAGATTGACATCCTTGAAGTAGGTAGTTGAGTCTATTTCTGCAAAAGAAAGTTTTTCGTTTTGGTGTAGTTGGAGTTCAAGGGTTTTTCTGCTTTTGAAAATTAGGGTTCTTAGAGCTTGAAGATGATGGGGATTTTCTAAAATGATGTCGACCATCTTAGATAGCCATTCGAAGAAATGTTTTGAATTTAATAATAAAATAAAGAATGGTGGTTCAACTATTTGATTGGACATCGTGGGGGTGTGGAAGTAGTGTGGTCGTGTATTTTTAGCCACGTGTAATAAAATTAAGTACTTAAAGAAACAGAAAACTTAGCTGTTTGACTCTTTGACTTCTCCATTAGTTGTGATTTGGTCCTTGTCTGCTCTGCATCAGGTGAGGTATGTCGCCTGTAGTTGATGTCAGCTAGCTTTTCCTTGTCTGTGCTTTGGTTCCTCGTCTGATCTGATCAGGTGGCTTTCCAGGTTAGGGGATGTTCCTTGTCTGGATCATATCAGGTTACTTTTCTTTGACTACTTCAGGTCAGATGGCTTTTCTCATCTGGTTTTCAGCTATTCACTAGATTCTCAATCTAGTAGTCCAAGTTCTATGCTTAGTTCCAGAAACCTTTATTCTGGTAGAGGCTTTGTGAATATATCAGCAATTTGGTACTCTGTGCTGACTCTTTCCACTCTTACTCTTTTGTTTAGCACATGGTCTCTGATGAAGTGATGTTTGACATCTATGTGCTTTGTTCTTGAGTGTAGGACTGGATTGTTGGTTATAGCAATTGCGCTATTGTTTTCACACCAGATAGGAACTTCATTTGCTATGATATTGTAGTCCCTTAGCTGTTGTCTGATCCACAAAATTTGAGCACAACAACTACCTTCATCTAAGTATTCTGACTTATTTGTGGATATTGAGTTGGATACCTGCTTTTTACTGAACCCAAGATATTAGTCTGGTTCCAAGGAAGTGGCACGTTCCACTGATGAGTCGATTTTTGATCGTCTCATTCCGTTCTATTGAGTCGCGTTTTTGTTTATTTTAAGTGTTTTTGCTCTTTTTATACATGGTATGATGTGTTTTTGTTTTGTAGGTATCCAGACGAAGATTGTGGTGAAATATGCGCTTTTATGTTCAATATTGGAGTTTATGACGATCAAGAGCAAAGAACGGGGCCTAAAACGATAAAGATTGAAGCAATATCGGTCGTATTTTCTAATTTACAGATTTATTACTTCGAATTAGGATATGTTCTATATATGTATGGATTTCTCGTGAAATCAGCCTCACAACGGTATGTTATACGCTAAATTCCGAGGTGTATTAAGGGAGATATGGATTCTAGACCACGACCGGGTTACGCATCCAGTGAGATTTTCATTTCTAGAGTAGTTCGACACGGACAGTGTCCCAGGACACGGCCGGGTCCATTGGACAGTGAAATTTTGAGTTTTCTAGAGCAGTTGGACACGGGCCGTGTCACTTTTCGGTGCAAGTCCATTTCTTTGACATTTTTACACGATTTGGAGCATTTTTTTGGTCTTTTGGCTATATAAAATGGTATTGGAGATCTTAAGATGTAATATTCTGATCTTGTATGAGATGTTGTGTGGAAAAACACATGATTTAGGGAGAGAAACACCAAAAAAGGGAGGAAAGAGAAATTTTTCATCATCTTCTTTGTATGACCCGATTGACCGTTTTATTGATCCCCACATTTATTAGCAAAGAAGGAACAGAGACTAACTGGTCTATAAAGTTGATTATTATCTACCTATTTGCAAGTGATGTTCATCTTGAAGAAAAATACATTTGTGAGATAATATAATACCTTGTATCATTTGTTGTGAGTTCTTGAAGGAAGATCATCAAACCTTCATCAGGAATTCGATTTCGGCTTTTACAAGGAAAGTTTCTACCATGTTTTGTTTTGTAATTTCCATTATTATTGTTGGAATAATCATGTGTATCTAATCTTTTCATTTGGGTTTTTAGATTGAGCCACACACATGTTATCGATTATTAGTTTCAATTGATTTTCCGGGTAGAGTTTGGGATTGTTCCTCTTTGTTTGTTCTTCGCACAAGAACTTTTGATTTAGATCATCAAACATATTTCATTGTTGTTATTATTCTGAAATCGAGGGTTTTTGTCGGTGTTCGCCATCAAACGACCCGATAGAAGCGATTGTCAATGTTCTAAACCTTTTTCCGCAATCTTTTAGCGATTTACCTCATCAAAAGTAGTCGGTTAATTGATTGTTAGTTAGGGACTCTTCCCCATCAAAAGTGTGTCTCTTATTTTCGAAGAAAACAATCGTGATTTTTAGAATTAACGCCATTAAACGGATTTCTTTTAATCGTGAGCAATCGATAATTCCAAACCTTATTTCTTTGAGTATCAGAACTAATAATTGATTACGTGTGTGTCGGTGATTCTAAACTCCCATATCATTCTCATAATTGTAATCTCTTAATTATCCAACCTTTAATTCGGTGTTGTTTACGTTTCGTTTATTTTAATTTTGTGCATTTTATGATTGTAATCCTATCAAATCAATGATGTTTTATTTTACTTTACTTTTCTCAATTCAACTATTTGCCAAACATTATTGAATTTCAAACCATTTCCAACTCCTTGTGAGATCGACCTCGGAGTTACTTGTCACTACCTACAAGAGTGATTCATAAACTTGTGAGTTTTTAATTTGTTCATCACCCACTGCTGCTTTTCCCATTGATCTTGCATCCTGCAAAGTCTGCATCTGAATATCGTGATAGCTCAAAGTTATCATCCTTGGGATACCATAGTCCAACATTTATTGTAGACTTAAGGTATCTGATTATCCTTTTTGCTGCTGCTTGGTGAGACTGCTTTGGCTTGGACTGGAATCTTGCGCACACTCCTACTGCATATGAAATGTCAGGTCTGCTTGCAGTTAGGTGTAGAAGTGATCCAATTAGTCCTCTGTAGTGGGTTGGATCCACTGAAATGCCTCCTTCATCTGCATCAATGTGTTGGGAAGTGCTCATTGGTGCTCTTAGGGTTTTGGCTGTCTCCATGCCAAATCTTTTGATTAGTTCCCTTGTGTACTTAGCTTGGTTGATGAATATTCCAGTTTTAACTTGTTTGACTTCAAACCAAGAAAGAAGTTTAGTTTGCCCATCATACTCATCTCAAATTCTCCTTGCATGAGATTAGAGAACTTTTCACATAGCTCAACATTGGTTGAGCCAAATATAATTTCATCCACATATATTTGAACTAGTAATATGTGGTCTTCATGTTAAATTCTGAAGAGAGTTTTGTCCACCTTTCCTTTGCGAAACCTATTTTTCTCCAAAAATACGGATAAAGTTACATTCCAGGCTCTTGGTGCCTGCTTGAGTCCATATAGAGATTTTAGAAGCTTGTATACTTTGTCTCATTTGACAAATCCAGGGGGTTGCTCCACATAGACTTCTTATTCTATAAATTCATTGAGAAATGCACTTTTTACGTCCATTTGATAGACTTAAAATCCCTGAATGCTGCATATGCAAGGAATAGTCTGATAACCTCCAGTCTTGCTACAGGTGCATATGTTTCATCAAAATCTATTCCTTGATACTACGCCTATCCTTTTGCAACTAGTATGGCTTTATTCCTAACAACAACTCCATCTTCATCACATTTGTTTTTGTACATCCATTTGGTGCCTATGACTTTCTTGTGATCTGGTCTGTCTGTTAGTTCCCAGATATTGTTTCGTTCCATTTGATTTAGCTCTTCTTGCATTGCAATCACCCATGTGTAGTCATCCAGGGCTTGATCTGTTGTCTTGGGCTCCATTTGAGACATGAAACAAGAAAACATTACCATTCTTGCTGGTTCTGTGTGTTTCCTAGTCTTGACTCCACCAGTTAGCTTTCCAATGATCTGTTGGATAGGGTGATTTTTTAGCCATTTTGGAACTTCATCTTCATCTTCAGATTTTGGAGGTTGATCTTCAAGGTTTGTTCCCCCTGTTGAGTTGCTTGGATGAACTGCGTCTGACTCTTCTTAAGGTTGGATTTGGTGGTCTGCAGCTGCATTAGGTTCAGCTATGACTTTGTCAGCTGCAGTTGTGTCTTGAGGATCTTCATCAGCTGTGACTTTATCAGCTGCAGGTGGATCAGCTATGGTTGGATCAGCTGTAGTTGGAGACCCTGTCTGATCTGCAGCTGGGTTTTCGTCAGCTGTGCCCATCATTCATGTGTCATTGATGATGACTTCTTCCAAGGTGGCGGTTTTGAGTTTTTTCTCAATCAATTCCACCTGTTTTTGTTGGAATATTTTATTCCAAATATTCATTTATAGAGTTTTGATGATTAAGTTGTTAAACAAAGTAAAACAACAAAGAAGCAAACAAAACAACAAAGAAGTCGAAGACGCAAAAAGTCGCACAAACTGCAAAGATAGCGCACGCTACAAAGGAAGGATAACGCACGCTATCGAGGCAATTTAACGTACGTAACACATACCGGTTAACGTACGTAATGAGAATTCAAATCAGATGAACGTTGGAAGATTTCGGGTCAAAGTCAAGGATCAACGAATACTTTGACAAATGCAGGCAATGGCTATATGTGATTAACGTACGCTAATGAGACAGCATAACGTACGTAATATGAAGTGACAACATACGTAAAGGAAGAAACGAAAGCTACTGGATTGAAACTGAAAGTCGATAACGTACACTACAGGTTATATATAACGTACATAACATGCTTAACGTATGCTATGAAGAAAGGCTAGCGCACGCTAGCAAGTCAAAAGTGACTAACGGCTAGTTGGATTAAAATGGCTATAAATACCAAACCATTTGATATCAAACATAACAACAACCTTGAGAAAATCATCTATTCCTGAGATATCATTGTAACACCCCCGTGATATACGGTGATATTACAGCGCCGTAGATTCTCTTTTGGAGAACCTACCAGGCTAATATACACAAAATTCATTAAAATTAACAAACCACAAACATTCACTTGTTTAAAAGAACAGACTGTCTCCAATACGACAGATATTACAAAACCAAATAACACATCGTCCCGTAGGGTCACGACTGATACAATAGTCCACATCTGATACAACAGCACTATCAACAATGGTAAACAACACAATGACAACACATGACAGTACCCGCGCGAGCACAAAATCAAAACATAACCATGACCTTGACAAAATGACCACCAACTCAAAATAGTACACGATATCAATGCTTCCCACCAAGATCGTGTCCACCCTGTGCTGGCTCTCACACTGGACCTGAATCTGAATACACAACAAGTATATCCACCCCCGAAGGGGTCAGCAAAATGACGGTGCAAGTACAATGATTATAGAATATGTACAACAAATGAATATTCAACAGGAATCACAGTGCCATCACAAATATTCCGGAATACAACACCATAATCATCATTACAAGATAACCTCCCGAGTTGTACTGGCCCTGTACCCAGATGGGATACACACCACAGAGAGTCCTCGTCAGGCCCTCCCCGGTGTACAACCCAATCGAGTGATCCGTAGAACTCGAAGTCTAACGAAATCCTAGGGTACCCTTGTTGGTTTTACTCGGATCACACATACTCAATAAATACATGGCACAAATCATATTCCTCAAAATCACAATTTTACATATTCAAACGAAGTACAATAAACGAAATCAAAGTACTTACCTTGGTTGGAAACGATACAAGAATAATGAATGGAAAGATGTATGGTCCAAACCTCTTCAACGATTCGATCCTAGTTCAACAAAATAACGAATCAAATACCATACCATGAAAACGGAAGGATTCACCCTAAGTTTTTCCCTTAGGGACCTTTAATCAAACACTACGAAGACAATATAGTTCGAATCCAAACTACGGAGGAAAGCTTGGAATTTAATCCATGAACTTTGGAGAAAAAAGAAGGATTATGATTACAACATCATAATCTAGCACAAATCTGAGCTAAAATAGATTAGAATCGAAGATCTCAACAAAACACCCAAAATATGAAGAACTAGGTTTCAAGTGGAATTTACCTTGATTTGGACAGTGAAAGTTGATGAGATGGTGATAACTTGGTGTTAGGAACTCAAAAATATTGTTGGATGATGAAATATGACCAAAATATGCACAACCTTATGTTCAAGAACACTCAGCCGCCGGAGAAGGAGAAAGAAGGGAAGAAAATGGCGATTGGGAACATGCCCAGCATATACATACTAGGGGGAAACTAGCGCACGCTACGGCTAAATATTAGCGTGCGCTAACGGGCTTGACAGGCAGTGCAGAACCCACTGTCTGACCTCGGTAGCGCGCGCTACCCAAAAATATTAGCGTGCGTTATCTAACGAAGCTAGCGCGTGCTAAAACCGAAACGTATCATGCGCTACCTACTATCGCCGAGCTAGCGCGCGTTACCTACCCTTAACGTACGCTAACACACCCAGTCTTCCATTAGCGTGCGTTAATGCCTCAGTCTAGAGCCCAAAAAGCTCACTGCCCAGCGGCCTAACGCGCACTAATGCACAAGAGTAGCCTGCGCTACTCGCACCTGGTTAGCGTGCGCTATCAGTGCAGTCTAGCGTGCGCTAACTGCTACTATCCAGCATAAAATTTGTGAAGTCCATCCAGAACGAAAGCAATCCAAAAATCACAAAACCTAACAGTTACCAACTATGAATGCTCCAATTGTCAATCATCACCACCCTCAAATTAAAATAACCACAATACAACAAGATAAATCCAAAATAACACGGTTATTACACCTTTACCCCCTAAAAAGAAGTTTCGGCCCGAAACTTAAGATTCGAAAAGTTCAGGGTAACGGGCACGTATATTCTCTTCAGTCTCCCACGTGGCTTCCTTAATTCCATGTTTAGACCATTGGACCTTTACTAACGGGATCACTTTCCGTCGCAACTGCTTCACTCGGCGCTCCAATATGGATACCAGTTGTTCTTCATATGTGACATCATCATTAACTTCAATCTCTTGATAGTCAATAACATGGCTAGGATTGGGAACATACTTACGCAGTTGCGAAATATGGAACACATTATGAACATGGCTAAGCGCCGGAGGCAACGCTAGTCAATAAGCTACATCACCTACCTTGTCCAGGATCTCGAAGGGGCCAATATAACGAGCACTAAGCTTCCCCTTCTTACCAAACCGAAGGACTCCACAAGTCAGCGATACTTTCAACAACACATGATCTCATGCCTGAAACTCTAACAGTCGTCGACGAACGTCGGCATATGACTTTTGTCGACTCTTGGTGGTCATCATTCTTTGTTGAATAACTGTGACTTTCTCCCGCGTTTGAATCATCAAGTCCAGTTCTACTCTTAATAACTCGTATGGCTCGTCCCAACAAATTGGCGATCTACACCGTCTTCCATATAATGCTTCAAACGGGGCCATTCCAATCGAACTATGCCAACTATTATTATACGCAAATTCGATCAATGCTAAATGAATCTCCCAATCTTCTTTCTAATCCAACGCACAAGCCCTCAACATGTCTTTAAACGTTTGTATCGTTCTCTCCAATTGTCCCGTCTGAGGATGATAAGCGGTGCTGAAATTCAGTTTGGTACCGAGTGCTCGATGTACTGCTTGCTAGAAATGTGACACAAAACGACCATCATGATCAGACACAATACTCTTTGGGGTACCATGGAGTCTCACAATCTCAGTAATGAATAACGGAGCCAACCTCTCCGGTCCCCAAGTATCTCTAATGCCCAGAAAATGTGCGGATTTGGTTAACCGATCAACGATTACCCAAATCATATTCACTCCGGTTCGTGTCCTTGATTCACACAATAAAATCCATCGCGATGTCTTCCCACTTTCATTTCGGGATTGGTAACGGTTGCAACTTACCGGAAAGTCTCTGATGCTCCGCTTTAACCAGCTGACAAGTCAACTATTTCGACACGAACTCCGTTACATCTTTCTTCATGTTCGGCCACCAAATTTTTTTCTTCAAGTCCTTTTACATTTTACTCGTACCCGGATGAATCGAGTACGGAGTAGAATGTGATTCATTCAAAATCACTTGCTTGAGATCATCCCACTTAGGTACACAAGTTCTACCTCGAAATCGAAGAACTCCGTCTTCATGATTAAGAATCCAGGAGCTTTTCTTTTAACAACGTCTTCCCGAAGCTGCATAAATAAGAGATCATCTAACTGTTTGGACTTAATATCTTCCATCACGGAGGACGTAATCTCAAGGAAACGTAATTGTCCCTGAGTTCCTGGAGGCCAAACTTCAATTTCCAAATCAATCAACTCTCGTATGAGCTTCGGTTGAATGGTAAGTAATTCCAATTTTTGCAACACGATCGACTTGCGGCTTAATGCATCGGCAATGACATTCGCTTTACCTGGGTGGTAAAGAATGTCAAGATCATAATATTTAAGCAATTCCAACCATCTCCGTTGGCGCATATTAAGCTCCTTCTGCGTGAATATATACTTCAAGTTCTTATGATCCGTATACACTTGACAGGAAGAACCATATAAATAATGCCTCCAAATTTTTAATGCAAACACCACAGCGGCTAACTCCAGGTCATGGGTGGGATAATTCATCTCGTATGGCTTTAATTGTCGAGACTACTCTCTCGTTTTGCATCAACACACATCCCAATCCTTGTTTAGAAGCATCACTATAAATAACGAAACCTTCCGTTCCTTGAGGTAAGGCTAGAATCGGTGACGTAGTCAACCGCCTTTTCAACTCGTCAAAACTCTTCTGATACTCATCACTCCACTCAAACTTCTGAGTTTTCTGCAAAATCCGAGTGAGTGGTCGAGCAGTTTTCAAGAATTCATCGACAAATCGACGATAATAACCAGCTAATCCCAGGAAACTTCGAACTTCCTTAACATTCCTCGGGGGTTCCCAAACTAAGACCGCTTCAACTTTCTGAGGATCTACCCGAATACCATCGACTGATATAATGTGTCCAAGAAAAGCAGCTTCTCTAAGCCAGAACTCGCACTTAGAGAATTTAGTATAAAGCTTATCATCCCTCAAAATACCCAACGCAATACTCAAGTGTTCGGCATGCTCCGTCTCGCTCTTGGAATAGATTAAGATATCATCAATAAATACCACCACAAATTTATCGAGATATTCGATAAATAAGTTGCATAAATTCCGCCGGAGCATTTGTTAAACCGAATGGCATAACTACGAATTCATAATGTCTATACCTTGTTCGAAATGCCGTTTTAGGAATATCCGAATCCCGAATTTGCAGTTGGTAATATCCCGATCTCAATTCGATCTTAGAGAAAATTGTAGCCCCTTGTAATTGATCAAATAGATCATCGATTCTTGGCAACGGATACTTGTTTTTGATAGTGAGTTTGTTCAACTCACAATAGTCAATACATAGCCATAAAGATCCATCTTTTTTTCGTACGAACAATACCGGTGCACTCCATGGCGACTCACTAGGCCGAATATGACCTTTGTCCAGCAGTTCACCCAATGGTTTCTTCAATTCTAACATTTCCGATGGGGCCATTCTCTATGGTGCCTTGGATATTGGCGCCGCATTAGGCTCTAGTTCGATAACGAACTCCACTTCACGATGTGGCGGCAATCCCGGCAAATCATCCGGAAATACATCTGGAAATTCATTCACAATTGGAGTAGAAGATAACTGAACTCCGTCAGCTTCTATCTTCATAGCTAACACCAATAACCAGTACAACCTTGGTTCAACAATTTCACAGCCTTCATGGCTCGAATAATCTTCCCAGTATTACCGGGTTTCTGTCCTTCAAAAACATATTCCGCACCATCCTGATCAATGATCGAAATTATCTTCCGACGATAATCCATTACTGCCCTATGGTGATCAAGCCAGTTATCACCGAGAATTGAATCTTATCCTTTCGTATCTATCACAATCAAATCATATGGCCAATTTCTACCGCCGATGGTTATAGGATAATTGACAATCTCTCGATCCCCAAATATCCTTTCCCCGCTCGGCAGTCCAACGATAAAAGGTTCACATGCAGAGAGACCAATAAGGTCCAGACGATTCACACAAGACAATGATATAAAGTAATGAGTAGCTCGAGAATCAAATAATACATCTACCGGGTGCGTACGAATATAAACAATATCTGACGTAGTCGCAGCCCCTACGTCACCAGTCCGCCTCATCTCATACAACCGGGGTGGAGCTGATCTAATGCTAGGTGCATCATTATGCTCGGTCTTGCCTCTGCCACGTCCAACACTCGAAGTTGGATGACTCGAGACGGTGCCAGCTGAAATAGGGGATGGCTTGGCAAGGATTCTACTCGCTCTCTCACAATAAGACGCCTGATGTCCCTGCTTTTGTAACATCCCCAAAACCAACTGGGAATATTACACGCCGTGGGCCCCGCGTCGGAACCCACCAGGCTAAAAACCATTTACAAAACCATTTTAAAAACGTTTAAAAACATTAAAAGGGCCGATGACGGTAATATTTTACAAATACTCAAATATTTTCCAAAAACATAATTCTCAAATACCGTCATAAAATACCATTTGAAAATACGAGACAATGCCAAATCTCGACAGTTCAAAATGTACGTTAAGTCGCCACTTAAACGTACCGACTAATTAGTTGGGAAAAAGGGTTTAACGAAATACCCCAAGTTTGCAAGATGCCAAAAGGCCATTTGAAGTACACACGAGTTGGTAAAAATATCGGAAAACCATTTTAAAACACACGCAGCGGAAAATAAACGCAGTTCCAAATATACACAATCGCAGTGGAATAAAACAACCAGAAAGAAAGCTCAATCCTCAAAAGCATGTCACAGCCAGTATCACCCGGGAAGCTCATCTCTTCACGACCGCTACTAGCTCGATCTCCGAGTACCTAAAAAATAAAGCCCACGACGGTGTCAGCCATAATACTCAATAATGATATCGATCACATCATCATAAATAATTACATACCAATGAGATTGTCCGAATAAATACACGAATTGTCCGAATTGTCCCACGACGGGGTCAGCCATAAATACACGAATTGTCCGAATTCACGTTCATAATCCATAAACAACATAATCCGATGTTTTCTAACATCTAAACAATCCTTATTCATAATTAAAGGTGTCTATAATCATGTTCTTCAACATATGTACTTCTCATAACATCATGAATCGCAACAAACTACCAAGAACATCGAGAATACTACGATTCCATAATCATAACGTCATAATCAAGGCATAAACCAACATATCATCATCTTCCTTTAGCAAAATTCTCGTAAATACCAAGAATCATCACAACAATATCAATTCAATCACTATTCATACGAAAACGTGTAGAATTTCCCAAGTTCTACTCATTGAGGTATTTTATCGAACACTTTGAAGGCATAGTCCAATTCAATCGTTTATTCGAAGAAATACTCGGATTTGTTCCACAAAACTTCAAGAGTAATGTATGATTATGATATTACAACAAAGTTCCACCAACAATCTGAGTTAAAACGAATCAAATCGGCCAAAACATCAAGAAACTCCAAGAATATCCAAAAAACCAAAAGTTTAGGTGTTCTTACCTTCGATCCGGGTGGAAGAAGATGTTAAACATGAATCCAACTTCCAAAACATGTTGCTACATGATGTTCTTACTCAAATCCATCAATTCTTGCTGAAGGAATCGCGAAGAAACGAAGAAAAACAAAAAAATGGCAAGGATGACTCGGTCCAGGCCTTATATAAACGGAGACCTGCCGGCACCTTGCGTACATAACCGGCAGCATCCTTACGTACGTAGTCGGTCCTCGATAACAAACTGCTCAGTTTGGTCGGAATCCTTCCGTACGTAACCGGCAGCTGCTTACGTACGTAACGGGCCCTTACGGCCATAACCGGCCACAGCCTTACGTACGTTATTGGCCAGTCCTTGCCCCCAGCGAGTCACTGCCGACCGTTATCGGCCACCCCTGCGAGTCACTGCCGACCATGCTCGGCCACTGCAGGTCCTCTCGGCCACGACTCGGACAGCCGCCCCGTAACGTACGTAACACTTAATCCGTTGCGTACGTAACACGTACGTTGACTTGCTATAGTATTATAATCGTATTACGTACGTAATACACCCTGTATAACGTACGTAACTCCATCCGTTGACTCACCTGTCCACATCCGCGCCGAAATCTGCCGACACCGGGCCCAACTGTCTGATTCCTCTTGTTACGTACGTAATACCTTACGCGTAACGTACGTAAAACGCACCAACTTAGCGTACGATAGCCCATAAACTTAACGTACGTAATGGCCTGCTGTACTTAGCCAAAATCCAACTGTTCCGGTCCGTCTCGACATACATAATACAAACATACGGCATACTGAATACATATATACTCAACCCAAAATATTCTCATACGGTATATCTGATATCCCAATCAGTTTAACTTGATACACTACATCCTCAATATAACTGTCAATCAAACACGTCAATTACACAAGTATAACTGTCTCGGTCCTCAATTTATTTTATCCATATTGTATAGATACAAACTATATAGTATATCTCAGATAAAATAACGCGAAAAATTTATACTGAAAATCCTTGTATTACAGCTTTCCACACGTGAAACAAGTAACAGGGCGCGATGAACAAGAGGAATTGACATGACCATGGATTCCACAATCAAAATAAACTTTCGACGATCCTCCACTGGGTTGCGGGGAACCAACAGAATATTGCACAGAAGATTGAGGCCTACGCGATCCGTGTAACACCCCCAGAGCCATCCAGGAATATTACAGTGCCGTGGGCCCCGAGACATAATCCACAAGGCTAAAAGAATTTTTGCAAACATTTACAAACGCCCAAGAGGCTAACGACGATATTATCTATTAAAAACATTCAACGACTTTATAAAACTCATTTATCAAAACCGTCGTAAAATCTCATTTGAAAGGACAAGGCCAAATAGCCGAAACTCAATAGTTTAGAAAACGATATTTCAAAGTAACTTAAATTACCAGATACCAAAAGGCCATTTAAAAATACTCACGCAGCGAAAAGGACAAACAATTAAAAATACTCTAGCAGCGGAATACAACATATAATTAGAATACTCGATTCACAAACACATACCCTAGCCAGTATCCTTCGGGAGCTCATCTCTTCACGACCGTTACAAGCTCGATACCCCAAGAACCTAAAAAGAAAGCCCACGACGGGGTTAGCCATAATATCCAACAATGATAACAGTCACATCACATCAATAATTACATACCAATGAAATACTAAGAATACTACCAATGTAATCTTACCACCATAACTTTACCAAAATTCACATCTCGTATTCTCAGCAACACGATAAGCTCGTACCTAAACATATGTACTGTATCTCAAATAATGCCCAAGGTTCTCAAAACATCATCATAACTCACTGTTACAAAATCTACTAACTCTGTCCAACCCAATCCATCGGGTAACCTCATCACATCTCAACACGATAATCGATTGTCCATCAAAAGACAATTACCAAAGGGAATACGGAACATACCTCTACATGTACAATACCACGACAATCATGTCAGTCTAATCCGAGATCATATCAATGAAACATATGAACACGGTCCTAACACAAGACCTACAAATGTATACTCATATGACAACGTCAATATTCTCAAAACAAGAACAACAATGTATACTCAATGGAAATCCCATGATCCAGCGCCTATCAGCATAGATCCCAAGATGATCCTACTAGATCAACACGAGGTGGATAACCAACAATATACATATACACAACAACACATGGTAAAACCAACGATGTGAATCCACATGATTCTATCGACACAACACTGGGTAATCTAATGATCCAGCGCCCTCAGCATATAACCCAAGATGATCCCGTCGGACCAACCATGAGGTGGAAAAACCCGTCCAATGATCCAGCGCCCTCAGTATAGATCCAAAGATTATCCCTTCGGATCAACACGAGGTAGACATTTGATCCAGCGCCCTCAACATAGATCACACGATCCCATCAGATCAACACAACACACACAATACGACTATGCATCACATATGCAAATCAATATGTTCATCAACATGAACAACATATGAATCAATAACATGAACGACACTATGCATGATCGAAAACATCGACAATTAAAACAAAATCAAATTAAGATACTTGCTCCGAGTCCTTCGGGAGCAATCTCGATGTCAAAACAACACCGACGATTATCCTCAATGTTTGATGATCCAAAAGACCACGGCCAAAGGTAACTCATATCTTCGTCTTAGCATAACATATCCTCGATACCCAAGTATACCAATAACAATGTAAATCATATACATTATGATTTAACTCCCAAAAATCGGAAAACCACATACAATCCAAAATCTCCAGAGTTCACAACAATAATCATTGCTATATGCATCATAAACGAAATGAAACTGAAACCATTCATTGAATATTATAAACTGTGGAAGTAATAACTTGCCTCGATATTGATACAACGTTGAGGAAGCCATTACCAATTCCATTGCCTTCGCCTACGAGCTCCTCAGCCCCGACCAAAGCAATCTATGAACATCCTCGAACACGACCGCAAAGCATGGTTCTAATCACTGATCAATAATCTAAACCTATTACAATAATCGATTAACACACATTCGATAATAATCAACAATCGATATAACCAATCAACAAACCCAACAGTTCTACAATACCTCGGTTAAACATAGTCCGAGCAATCCAACTCAAACCAGCACGAATTCATAACCATAACATGATATAATACACTGCCTGTCCACTTAGTGCACATTAATCATATACTGTAGCGTGCGCTAAGTCACTTCAGTTAGCGTGCGTTAGCCAGTCGGCTAGCGTGCGCTAAAATCATGCAGTTGCATGCATTACAAGTACCGCTCAGCACATTTTGATTACGAATATGAATGTAAAGGAAATTATACTCCAAGATCAATCACATCCTTTCCAAATTCAGTCTCATCATCTTGATCCGTACCTTATCAAGAACATACGAAATCGACTACTATAATCAACATAATATTAGTTCTAATCATTCAATCCAAGTTTATATCCAAAACCATTCATATCTTATCACACATTTTTCTATGACGTGATATGCACCAAGAACACCAAGAACACCATGATTCCATAATTCCATAATCATGTTCATAACAAAACAACATAATTCCAGATGTATTTATATATATATATATACATATCATCATCTTACTCCACCCAAACTCCATGAAACACCAAGAACCATAATATGACTTCCATAATCTATCGTTACTGAGAGTAATCATCAACAATAACATCAATATCTGAAAATGAGGAGAAGGATTAACCAACTTGTCTCAAGAAGACGAACAACACAATTCAAACCACAAGAATCATATCAATATCCATATATCAACAACAACATCATCATAATCCGGTAATCCATTTCATAATCATGCTTATCAACTTGTTTATATGAAAATCATCAACTCAAGAACATCAATATTCAATCCAAAACAAAATCCAAACGTGAAGAGTAGTTGCCTCTTTGAAGGAATGGATTGAATCCCAAGGTTGAATCCGTTCTCAATCACTTCCAAGCTCCAAATGTTGTTAGGAATGATCAACTTAAGTGTTTGGAATGTCAAACTCCTCTCTAAGAACTCCTTCTATCGGTTGAAGTGAAGAAAATGAAATGCATCTTAACAACTGTCTGCCCATATTTATACTGCACATTACTAGCGTGCGCTAAAACTTGTATTTAGCGTGGGCTACAGCCCTAGCATGCGCTATCCTTCCTTGACAGTGTGCGCTATTGAGGTCCAGAAAGGCTACTACCTTGCTTCGTACATCAGCTTACGTACGTAATGCCCATGCAATAGCATATGCAAACAGGCGTTGACCTGCTACAATGAAATGCTCAGTAGCATGCGCTATTCTCCAACAATAGCGTGCGCTATTCTCCGTTGACCCGAAAATCTGCACCTACCCCGAAGATGCATGGGGTCCACACGCCGAAAGTAACCTGACAAAGCTAAGATTCCCTTTGGACCGATCTGATATTAGCGTGCGCTAACAATATTCATTAGCGTGCGTTAAATGCAGATAATAATCATCCTGGGCCTACCTGTCGGCCACCTTCCGAACCTTATCCAGAATGCCTTACGTACGTTAGGGGTCCTCCTTAGCATACGTAATTCAAACCTCTTAGCGTGCACTAAGTATACATCGTAGCGTGCCCTAAGCATACATTGTAGCGTGCGCTATCGTGGATGTACTTAGCCATTTTCAGCTATTCTTGTCCAACGTCTCGACATACAGATTATGAACATACGGCATACTGAATACATATACTTATTCCAAAAATATTCTCATACGATACGCCCGACACATAATATCTTCAAATACAACTGTCAACCAAGTGCAATAACTATACCAATACAGATGTCTCAGTCCTTCAATTATTTTATCCATATTGTACAGATTCCACACTGTACAACATAACTCGGATAAAATAACGTTAAACAATAGTAGTAGAAATTCCAGATATTACAATCCGCTGTCTTGGAAACTACCAGAAAATTTTGGTTTCTTCGAACTCAAAACCGTAGGAACCGGAACTGACATCATCTCATAAGCAAGCACTCTGTCCTGATATTCTCTCAAAGTAATACATCCAAGGCCCGCCATATACTTTCGGACCTCCAGTTTCATCCTTGCATCGAAATGAAGTATCTTGTCTATCTCATCCGTAACCCGATCTTGGACATACACCAACTGCTTGTTGTATGTCTTGATTGCCTCGGAAATAGGAACATCCTCGGCTTGAGCTCTGGAAAATTCACTGACTCTTGCTAATTGTACCGGCGCTGGACAATACTGAGCTTCCATTAGTTTTT
Source organism: Orobanche coerulescens (assembly GCA_033398695.1). Taxonomy (NCBI): domain Eukaryota; kingdom Viridiplantae; phylum Streptophyta; class Magnoliopsida; order Lamiales; family Orobanchaceae; genus Orobanche; species Orobanche coerulescens. The sequence goes on from CM065809.1 coordinate 159,118,440, forward strand.
TAAATTGTTCCCAGGTGACGTCACGGTCCCTGGGCTTAACAGCTCTCCACCAATCCGACGCGTCATCAACCGTCAGATATTGAGCAATTGGGACTCTCTTGGTTTCCGGGCAGCCAATACCGTCAAAGATCTTTTCCAGCTCAACTAACCAATGATCCCAGTTGTTCGCATCACCGGAACCATCGAATCTGGGAGGGTTCATATTCATAACTTCTTGAAGCCATCGATCCTCAACCGTCCTGCCAGTATTAATATTCTACACCACTTGTGCCAGTTGGTGCACTTGCGTTACGACTTATTGAAGAACGTTAGGCACTTCGGCCTCCGAACCTCTATCTGAACCTCCGGAAGGGATCTGGTCTGATCTAGTCGTAGAACGAGATGCCAAAACAGACCTCTTAGATTCAGATACTACTACTCTGCCACGGCCTCGGCCGCGTTGACGGATAGCTCACCTCTCGGCATACTGAGGAATAAGAATGGTTCAACAAGGAAACGATTACAATATTAGATTGCACAATGACAAAGATAATTACTTCTGAAGGAAAGAAGCAACCAACATCCGAAGAGTCTTCCAGCACAGGCAACACGGGATGGTAGCATGCCAATGATATAGTAGACAACAACTGACTCAATTTGACAGAACCAAAAACACCGACAGCCTAGGTATCCATAAACCTAAACTCTGATACCATATTCTGTAACACCCTCGTGATATACAGTGATATTACAGCACCGTAGATTCTGTTTTGGAGAACCTACCAGGCTAATATACACAAAACTCATTAAAATTAACAAACCACAAACATTCACTTATTTAAAAGAACAGACTGTCTCCAATACGACATATATTACAAAACCAAATAACACATCGCCCCGTAGGGTCACGACTGATACAACAGTCTACAGCTGATACAACAGCACTATCAACAATGGTAAACAACACATGACGGTACCCACGCGTGTACAAAACCAAAACATAACCATGACCTTGACAAAATGACCACCAACTCAAAATAGTACACGATATCAATGCTGCCCACCAAGCTCGTGTCCACCCTGTGCTGTCTCTCCCACTGGACCTGAACCTGAATACACAACAAGTATATCCACCCCTTAAGTGGTCAGCAAAATGCCGGTGCAAGTACAACGATTACAGAATATGTACAACAAATGAATATTCAACAGGAATCACAGTGCCATCACAAATATTCTGGAATACAATACCATAATCATCATTACAAGATAACCTCCCGAGTTGTACTGGACTTGCACCCACACAGGATACACACCCCAGAGAGTCCTCGTCAGCCCTCCCCGGTGTACAACTCAACCGAGTGATCCGTAGAACTCGAAGTCTAATGAAATCCCAGGGGACCCTTGCTGGTTTTACTAGGCTCACACATACTCAATAAATATATGGCACAAATAATATTTCTCAAAATCACAATTTTACATATTCAAACGAAGTACAATAAACGAAATCAAAGTACTTGGCTTGGTTGGAAACGATACAAGAATAATGAACGGAAAGACGTACGGTTCAAATCTCTTCAACGATTCGATCCTAGTTCAAAAAAATACCGAATGAAATACCATACCATGAAAATGAAAGGATTCACCCTAAGTTTTGCCCTTAGGGACCTTTAATCAAACACTACGAAGACAACATAGTTCGAATCCAAACAACGGAGGAAAGCTTGAAATTTAATCCATGAACTTTGGAGAAAAAAGAAGGATTATGATTACAATATCATAATTTAGCACAAATCTGAGCTAAAATCGATTAGAATCTAAGATCTCAACAAAAACCCCAAAATATGAAGAACTAGGGTTCAAGCGAATTTTACCTTGATTTGGACGGTGAAAGTTGATGAGATGATGATAACTTGGTGTTAGGAACTCAGAAATGTTGTTGGATGATGAAATCTGACCAAAATCTTCATTTCCTTATGTTCAAGAACAGTCAGCCGCTGGAGAAGGAGAAATAAGGGAAGAAAATGGCGATTCGGAACATGCCCAGCATATATATACTGGGGGAAACTAGCGCACGATATGGCCAAATATTAGCGTGCGCTAACGGGCTTTACAGGCACTGCAGAACCCATTGTCTGACCTCGGTAGTGTGCGCTACCAAAAAATATTAACGTGCGTTATCGAACGAAGCTAGCGCGCTCTAAAACCAAAACATAGCGTGCGCTACCTGTTATCGCCCGCAGTCCAGAAACAATCCTCACTGACCTGCCGACCTAACGCGTGTTACCTACCCTTAACGTACGCTAACACACCCGTAATAGCATATGCTAGTGTTCCATTAGCGTGCATTAATGCCTCAGTCCAGAGCCCAGAAAGCTCACTGCCCAGCAGGCCTAATGCGCACTAATGCACAAGAGTAGCGTGCGCTACTCGCACCTGGTTAGCGTGCGCTATCAGTGCAGTCTAGCGTGCGCTAACTGCTAATATCCAACATAAAATTCGCGAAGTCCGTCCAGAACGAAATCAATCCAAAAATCACAAAACCCAACAATTACCAACTATGAACGCTCCAGTTGTCAATCATCACTACCCTAAAATTCAAATAACCACAATACAACAAGATAAATAAAAAATAACACACATGAAATACACGGTTATTAAAATCATTGTAATCATTCTAGTTGTTGTACTTGAGCTTATATTGTTCAGTGATTTAGTGTTATACACGAAATCATACAAGAGAGGAAAAAGAAAGGATACGATTGGATTCAGTATTATTAGGATCAAGGATCCGGCATTGTTAGAATCGCAATCCATATCTACGTGAGGTTTATCTAGTACACATAAAAAGATAGATTGGTTGATCCCTTGTCCAATAGAAAAGGAAAACGGTTTAACTTGGACCGACAAAAAGATAAGTGATTGAATGGTTTACTCGTACCGATAGAAGATAAGTTTGTAACAATTGGTGTAACGCACGCTAATGAGGTGCATGTAACGCACGCAATGATTCAGTATTAGCGCACGCTAGCGCAAGTGAGGCAGACAGTCCAGAAGGTACTGGGCTGATTTGGGAAATTCGTAGCGTACGCTACGAGTGGTAAGTAGCGTACGCTAACTATCTTTGTGCACGCTAAAACTTGAGTAGCGCACGCTAGCGCTCGAGCAGTCTGATGAGTTACGGACTCCGAGATTTTGGATATCAACTATCGGGTAGCGCACGCTAACATAAGGTTAACGTACGCTAAGGACGGGTTGTTAGCGCACGCTACCAAAGGTACTTAGCGCACGCTAACGATTCGATCGAAGTCTTGGACTACCGGTACAGCGTTAGCGCGCACGCTAACATCGGGAGTTAGCGCGCGCTAAGGCAGATATAAATAGGACAGTTCGGTCTAACCTTCGTCATTTCTTCATTTCTCAACCATTTCGGACGAGCTTGGGCGATTCGGAAAGGTCTTTTCGAGCTGCAATCATCTAGCATCATCTTCAAGCTCCTAAGTTGGATTAATCATCATCTAAATCAGTTTCATCACTCCAAATCAAGGTAATGATTCTTGGATCTAGAATTTCGGATCTTGGGTGTTTTGCTTTCGATCTCTTCGTGTAAATCGATATTATGTTGGAATATGTTAGATATGGATTATCTATCTTGGATACATGTATTTCTACGGATTCATTGGTGTAATTTTCGGAATTTGTGAATAATTGAGGAATTGTTCAAGAACCCTTACGGGTTGAATTTGGAATTTTGGGGGTTTTCGACTAAATGTTGTTGAAATATCGTTCTAAGCATTCCTATTGGATTATTGATAGTATCCATGAGTTTTTGTGGATTTGAATCATTCATTGGGAGTTGGTTCGGATGTAAATGAGTTTTGGTTTGTAAACAATTGGAGATTGTTTACAACGCGTTTGTTTTAAATGCCCCAATGAGTTTCGGGTATTGTTGTATCGACTTTTGAGTTGGTTGTGATCATGCTTGATGCATGTATTAAGAGAATTATTGGTTTTTGTGTTGTTTAAGGTTGTTCGAGCGGCCGGTAATTTCATTAAGGACGTTGATCGTGGAAGTACCTTCTCGCCTTCGGTTTGAGGCAAGTTTTATACTTGTACTAGTCAATGTGCTAATGTCATCATGTATGTGTATGAATGTGTTGTATCATTCCGAGACTTAGTCTCTTCATGAATTCATTGATATCAAGAGATCGTTCGATACGATACCTCCCGGCAATTTTGCCAAATGTTTATTGTTGTTCGTTAACGGCCGATTCAAGGCATTGTAATACTCATTATTAATGTCATTGTCGATAGCCGGTTCGCGGTATCGATGTATCGATTGTTGTTAATATAGATGTCAATTTAAGACATCGTTGAGATCATTGTTATTCCTGTTTGGATCGTCATTAAAACTGTACAGGCCGATTAAAGGCATTGGCTTATTCATTTCTCACCTGCGTCGTCGGTAACCGATTAAAGGTGCCGAGGCATCCTTCGTATCATTGTCATCGATTGGCCGTTCTCAGGCAAATCTAAATGTTCAATCATTCACTGCATCATTGTTATCGATTGACCTTTCTAAGGTAATCGAGGTATTCACTCATTCATCGTGTCATTGTTATCGATTGACCTTTCTAAGGCAATCGAGGTATTCACTCATTCATCGTGTCATTGTTATCGATTGGCCGTTCTCAGGCAAATCAAAGTGTTCAATCATCCATTGCATCATTGTTGTCGGTTGGCCGTTCTAAGGCAATCGAGGTGTTAATTTGGGACTGTCAAGGACGGTGTCTATCCGTGTGTTACTATCATCGTGTTGGCCGACTCAAGGCAGCACACTATCATTCATTGTGATACGGCCGATGCCGTGGCTTCGCCCTAATTGTGATACGGTGGATGCCGTGGCTTCGCCCTCATTGTGATACGGTGGATGCCGTGGCTTCGCCCTAATTGTGATACGGTGGATGCCGTGGCCGCCCTCATTGTGATACGGCTTCGTGCGTGGCTTCGCCCTCATTATTCTGACTTGGTGTTTGACTTCAGTGTTTGTGATATTTGTTAATTTCCATTTGAATGACTTTCGTGCCTTTTGAAATGTCTTGGTATTTTCATTGGAGCCTTTGGGCATTATGATTCATATTAAATTCGATTACGGTTTGGTTCTGTCGTTTAATTCATTGTGGTATTCTGTGATTATGATTCGCCGTTGGGCATTTATGTTCTAACCTGTCGAGCAGGTATTAATAGTATGCCGTGGGCATAGTATTTCACGAATGCTCGGTTCTTACCTTGGTTTGTGAGCATCTCGTATTATTATCATCATTGTACCGTTTCATTACGCCTTTGGATGCATATCATGTTATACATGTATTTGATGTTCATTATCTGGATGAGTGACCCAGTGGGCGGAACATGTTTTCATGTTTTAGGTGCTTGCGAGGAGAGAGTTGAGACACGGGGGCATGATGATGGCAACGAGGCATTCTAGCGATACTAGTTCGAGTTGTTCATGTTGGTCGATCGGTTGGAGCATTCTCCAGTTTGTCGATCATTGTCATTTTGTATTACCAGGCGGATGCTCGTGGATGTTGTATTTTACTCTTGGCCATGTAGGCCCATCGTTGTCTTTGAAATTCCTTATCGTAATATTTTTTCATATATAATGGTAGGTACTATTATTTTCCCTTGTTGTTTAATTTAATTTATTTTAGTCATGTTACTTTGGTGGATCTCTGGCGTGGGGTCCACGGCATGTAATAACTTGATAGGATTTGGGGTGTTACAGAAAAGGTATCGGAGATTTGGGTTGTGAAATACCCTGAGATGTGAGTTATGTGGTCCTACCGACGCGGTAGTAGTGGGATTGTCAGGTTATGACAATCTAGTCAGTCAGGTTTTGTGAGTCGTAATATTAGTGCGATTGCACGAGTCATTCATTCATCGAGTCGTCGTCAGTGAAGACTAGTATCGCGAGACCTCGAAGCTTCGTATGACCTGTGTAAGGACTCGATTCTCTTTATGTTCATACATTCATCATGTCATTAATTGTTCATGCCTTGTTGAAACCTATATGCGATATTAGTGTTATGATTGATTCATGACTAATTGTTTTGGGACACGTGTGGCTTGTGTAAGCATTAAGGATCAACTCATTCATCAGTTAATAATCCTCAATCATCATTCTGATCTTGTCGATCATGTTAATTCATTCATCACTCAGTCAATATCATTACTCAGTTAATTCATCACTCAGATAATTCATTCATCACTCAGTCAATATCATTACTCAGTTAATTCATCACTCAGATAGTTCATTCATCACTCAGCCAATATCATTACTCAGTTAATTCATCGCTCAGATAATTCATTCATCACTCAGTCAATATCATTACTCAGTTAATTCATCACTCAGTTAACTCATTCATCACTCAGTTAATTCATTCATCATTCAGTCAATATCATTACTCAGTTGCTTCGTTCATCACTCAATTAACCTCATCGTTCAGCTAATTCATTCATCACTCGATTAACCTCATCGTTCAGCTAATTCATTCATCACTCGATTAACCTCATCGTTCAGCTAATTCATTCATCACTCAATTAATCTCATCATTTAGCTAATTCACTCGTCACTCAGTCAATCTCATTGCTCAGTTAATTCATTCCTCATTCAGTTAATCTCATTGTTCAGTTAATTCATTAATCATTCAACCCATCTCACGGTTCAGTTGTTGATCTTGAGGATCGAATTTTCAACCTTGTTAACTTGTTCAAGGTAATCATTTCAGGAACTTTATCAGGCAATCATGTTACCTCATTTGATGTTTCATACGGTCTTATCATACTCTGACGTAATGTCGACGATCATTTCATTAAATCATTAATGCATTCATTGTGTTAGAGCGTGTATGCTCATTATTGTCACTCTGTAACGTAATCATAATGCGATATTCATGCGGAATCTATAATCATCATGTGACTTTCCTACTTCAGTATGGATAGAGCTGTCAGAGGACACAGGGGAAGAGGACGCGGTGCGGGCCGGAACCCGGGATCTCGTGTGCATGCCCACACGAACGCGAGGGATATCATTAATTCATCAAATAGCGAGGCTACTCATTCATCAGCAGATAATCATTCACTGTCAGGGAGTCGCACCCGAGAGGCATCTCACTCGGAAGGTGTTCGGGTTGATCCATTCATATTTATGCAGGGCATGATGGCCCAGATGACTCAGATGACGCGGATAGTGGAGACCATGCAGACCTCGATGGTTCGTGGTCCACCGCAACATGAGGATACAGTGCCATTTCATGGACAGTGGAGGAGTGAATCGATTGTTGGCGATATCTCTCGTCGATGCCGCCTACTTTTGAGGGTTCGGAACCAGGTGATATTGTTCATTGGCTCGAGCATTTTGATAAACTCTTCGACATGGTTCGGTCCTAAGAGAGTAAAGTGGCAGTAGCGGCTTATTACTTGAGTAAGAGCGCTTATTCGTGGTGGCTTTCTGTGAAACCCATCGATCGTGATTGTATTTGGAGCGAGTTCAAGACTCTCATGTTAGAGAGGTATTATCCGGCTCCACTTCGTGAAGCCAAGTTGTCAGAGGTTTTGAACCCCGAACCCAATGAGGACGAGGGTGTTATTGTCATTCCGAGAAGTTTCGGGGACTACTTAGTTTGCTTCGTCAATTATCCGTCTTGAGGCGGATAAAATTAAGTATTTTAGCAAGAGGCTAAATCCAGATTGAGGATGCGATTGTTCAATCACAATTGTAATTCACTTAGTGAGTTCATCGGGAAGGCTCTTGGAGCGAGCTTTTGATCAAGGAGCTTACTCGAAGCATCCTTCGATTTCTTGGTGAGAGGACTAGAATGCCGGCTCATTCGGAGGGACATCGGGCTCGACGTCCAGGGTCGCTTTCTAGTCGTCTTCGTCTTGGGACAAGATCTTCCTCTCGGCGACGAGTTCGTTGTTTGCTTTAGCGTGATTCAAGGAGTCACGTTAGTACCGGTGTACGGTGCCGGCTATTGTTTGTTTTACGTGTGGGAGGCATGGACACGGAAATCTGCAGGGTTCTAGCGCCAGTAAATCTCAAGGGAGCTCAAGAGCCTCGAGGGATTTTGTTACTCCAGCCCGTACTTCATTTAAGGGGCCCTATCAGGCTTCGAGAGCCCGAGGTAAGGACATTCATCACCAGTTTTGAGCAAGTTAATTCTTGCTCAGTAGGAGGATAATCATTCATTTCCTTGTCGTTCATTCATTCATATAATTCATTCATCACATATATCAATCATGTTGGGACACATAATTATCGATTAATCATTCAATTCACGAGGAACGGCGGTTCCATTCACTTCAGGGAACTATCACTCATGACGTTATTAATTCACCTTGGTGAGTCATTCCAAATCCTTGTCGGATTTGTAGTCATTTATCATTCATCATTCATTTTTGTCACTTTCATTCTCGTGACCTTTTGAGATCATAGTTAGCGGCGAGTTCATCGTCGGATATACCTTAAATCGTTGAGATAGAGGAAATCGATGATATGGAAGGATATCGATGTTGGGTACATTTGAGATGTAACCTTGTTTTTGGACGACTGTGTAAATCTATCCGTAATAATGTATCGTGAATGTGGATCATTTATTGTTGATCTATCTTATTATGATCATATTTGAGAATCTTGAGATTTGGGTCATTTGTTGGGAGTTCATCCCTCCGGCGTTGTGCTCGAGATTTCATGATAATTTGAGAAATCGTTCACTGTGTTTCGAGACGTCAAGTCTTGGGGACTTGGGCTTGCGGTTGATTTGGTCCCGAGGACTATTTGGGCGTTATTGTTTTCAGATCGTGATGGATAGTTCATATCCCGAGTTGTTTACCCTCAGTTTCGAGGACGAAACTCTTTTAAGGGGGGGAGTATGTAATACCCGGTTGTGAATTCATTTATTATCATTCAGTAACTGTCACTCAGATTTTTTTTCACTCAGTAATAATCATTCATCATTCATATTCAGTCAACTATGTTCACCATTCGGCGTATTTTGGGATCATCACTGTTTGAGATCGAGCCGAGATTGTTGTCGTCATCATCATCATGTTTTTATTTGCAGTTTGAGAGGTAGCGCACGCTACACATTGTAGTTAGCGCGCGCTAATGAGGTGCATGTAACGCACGCAATGATTCAGTATTAGCGCACGCTAGCGCAAGTGAGGCGCATACCCGTAAGGTACCGGGCTGATTTGGGAAATTCGTAGCGTGCGCTACGAGTGGTAAGTAGCGTCGCTAACTATGCCGTAACGCACGCTAAAACTTGAGTAGCGCACGCCAGCGCTCGCCGCAACGAGGGAGAGGTTACGGACTCCGAGATTTGGATATCAACTATCGGGTAGAGCACGCTAACATAAGGTTAATGTACGCTAAGGACGGGTTGTTAGCGCACGCTACCAAAGGTACTTAGCGCACGCTAACGATTGATCGAAGTACTGGACTACCGGTACACGCGTTAGCGCACGCTAACATCAGGAGTTAGCGCGCGCTAAGCTGGGACAGTATAAATAGGACAGTTCGGTCCAACCTTCGTCATTTCTTCATTTCTCAACCATTTCGGACGAGCTTGGGCGATTCGGAAAGGTCTTTTCGAGATGCAATCATCTAGCATCATCTTCAAGCTCCTAAGTTGGATTAATCATCATCTAAATCAGTTTCATCACTCCAAATCAAGGTAATGATTCTTGGATCTAGAATTTCGGATCTTGGGTGTTTTGCTTTCGATCTCTTCGTGTAAATCAATATTATGTTGGAATATGTTAGATATCGATTATCTATCTTGGATACATGTATTTCTACGGATTCATTGGTGTAATTTTCGGAATTTGTGAATAATTGAGGAATTGTTCAAGAACCCTTACGGGTTGAATTTGGAATTTTGGGGGTTTTCGACTAAATGTTGTTGAAATATCGTTCTAAGCATTCCTATTGGATTATTGATAGTATCCATGAGTTTTTGTGGATTTGAATCATTCATTGGGAGTTGGTTCGGATGTAAATGAGTTTTGGTTGTAAACAATTGGAGATTGTTTACAACGCGTTTGTTTTAAATGCCCCAATGAGTTTCGGGTATTGTTGTATCGACTTTTGAGTTGGTTGTGATCATGCTTGATGCATGTATTAAGAGAATTATTGGTTTTTGTGTTGTTTAAGGTTGTTCGAGCGGCCGGTAATTTCATTAAGGACGTTGATCGTGGAAGTACCTTCTCGCCTTCGGTTTGAGGCAAGTTTTATACTTGTACTAGTCAATGTGCTAATGTCATCATGTATGTGTATGAATGTGTTGTATCATTCCGAGACTTAGTCTCTTCATGAATTCATTGATATCAAGAGATCGTTCGATACGATACCTCCCGGCAATTTTGCCAAATGTTTATTGTTGTTCGTTAACGGCCGATTCAAGGCATTGTAATACTCATTATTAATGTCATTGTCGATAGCCGGTTCGCGGTATCGATGTATCGATTGTTGTTAATATAGATGTCAATTTAAGACATCGTTGAGATCATTGTTATTCCTGTTTGGATCGTCATTAAAACATGCGGGGCCGATTAAAGGCATTGGCTTATTCATTTCTCACCTGCGTCGTCGGTAACCGATTAAAGGTGCCGAGGCATCCTTCGTATCATTGTCATCGATTGGCCGTTCTCAGGCAAATCTAAATGTTCAATCATTCACTGCATCATTGTTATCGATTGACCTTTCTAAGGCAATCGAGGTATTCACTCATTCATCGTGTCATTGTTATCGATTGACCTTTCTAAGGCAATCGAGGTATTCACTCATTCATCGTGTCATTGTTATCGATTGGCCGTTCTCAGGCAAATCAAAGTGTTCAATCATCCGCTGCATCATTGTTGTCGGTTGGCCGTTCTAAGGCAATCGAGGTGTTAATTTGGGACTGTCAAGGACGGTGTCTATCCGTGTGTTACTATCATCGTGTTGGCCGACTCAAGGCAGCACACTATCATTCATTGTGATACGGTGGATCCGTGGCCCGCCCTAATTGTGATACGGTGGATGCCGTGGCTTCGCCCTCATTGTGATACGGTGGATGCCGTGGCTTCGCCCTAATTGTGATACGGCTGGATGCCGTGGCTTCTGCCCTCATTGTGATACGGCTTCGTGCCGTGGCTTCGGCCCTCATTATTCTGACTTGGGCCGTTTGACTTCAGTGTTTGTGATATTTGTTAATTTCCATTGAATGACTTTCGTGCCTTTTGAAATGTCTTGGTATTTTCATTGGAGCCTTTGGGCATTATGATTCATATTAAATTGATTCTGGTTTGGTTCTGTCGTTTAATTCATTGTGGTATTCTGTGATTATGATTCGTCGTTGGGCATTTATGTTCTAACCAGTCGAGCAATTATTAATAGTATGCCGTGGGCATAGTATTTCACGAATGCTCGGTTCTTACCTTGGTTTGTGAGCATCTCGTATTATTATCATCATTGTACCGTTTCATTCTGCCTTTGGATGCATATCATGTTATACATGTATTTGATGTTCATTATCTGGATGACTGACCCCGTGGGGGCGGAACATGTTTTTCATGTTTTAGGTGATTGCGAGGAGAGAGTTGAGACACAGGGGCATGATGATGGCAACGAGGCATTCTAGCGATACTAGTTCGAGTTGTTCATGTTGGTCAGTCGGTTGGAGTATTCTCCAGTTTGTCAGTCATTGTCATTTTGTATTACCCGAGCAGATGCTCGTGGATGTTGTATTTTACTCTTGGCCATGTAGGCCCATCGTCGTCGTTGAAATTCCTTATCGGAATATTGTGTCGGATATCATGGTAGGGACTATGATTTTCCCTTGTTGTTTAATTTAATGTATTTTAGTCATGTTCGCCTGGTGGATCTCCTGGCGTGGGGTCCACGGCACTGTAATAACCCAATAGGATTTGGGGGTGTTACATTATTGTGGATGAAACACTTACAACCAAATATATGAAAATATGCAACACCTGGTGTTCTGCCATTCCAAACCTCATTGGGAGTTTTGTTGTGTCTCCCTACTATCATACTCCTATTTTGAGTATGGCATGTTGTGTTAACAGCTTCAGCCCAGAACTTTTTTAGCAGGTCAGTTTCAGCAATCACTGACCTGGCTGCTTCCTTCAGGGTTCTGTTCCATCTTTCAGCTACACCATTTTGTTGTGGTGTTCTTGCGGCTGATACTTCGTGTTGGATCCCATTCTGATCACTATTTAGTGATTGCTTTGTTGAGAAATTCTGCACCTCTGTCTGATCTGATCTTGATGATGGAGAGGGATTTCTCATTTTGAATCTTCCTCATCAGCTCAGGTAGCTTTGTTGGTGTTTCGCTCTTCTTGTAGAGAAATACTATCTAAGTGTATCTTGAGTAGTCATAAACAACTACTAGAGCATGCTTCTTTCCACTCAGTGTTCTTGGCTTGATAGGACCAAATAAACCCATGTGGAGTTGATCCAAAATTCTAGTGGTGAGAGTGGTAGGCTGAATTGATTGGAAAGATGCTTTGGTTTGCTTTCCCTTATGGAATGCCTCACAGAGAGCCTCATTTTTGAATACTTATGTTGTAAGTCCTCTGACCAACTTTTGAGAACTTGTCTTGTTGATGGCTTTGATGTTCAGGTGACATAGTCTCTTGTGCCAGAGCCATCCATTCTCAGCAATTGTTTTTGATAAGAAACAAGTGTTTGGTGTTCCTGATTTCCAATCTATTAGGTAGACATATCTTCTTCTGAATCCTTGTAGTTTCACTTCTCCGGAGAGTAGATCAATCACCATACATTTCCATCTTGTGAAGACTACCAGGTTGTTCTCATCACAGAACTAATTTATACTTAGGAGATTGTCTTTGAGCCTTTTGACATACTACACTTTAGTAATGATTATGTTCCCTCTGTGCAGCTTCCCATGTCCTTTGCTTTGTCCACTTGAGCTACCTCCAAATGTCACATTTGGACCTCTTTCTTTAATATATTCTAACAGAAACTTCTTGTTCCCTGTCATGTGCCTTGAGCATCTATAGTCCACAAACCATTTTTCACCTCCTACTTTTGAGCTTGAGGAGATGTGGTAGTAGTCCTCCTACCTTTTCTGCAATCAGTAAAGAAGAGATTTAGGTACCTAGATTTGAGTGGGTCCTTTGGGGTTAGTGGAATTCCTGGAGACTTGATTTCTCATGATATTCTGAAATTATTGGTTATTCCTAAGAGGTGCATAGTGTCTTGGTCTATATCCTTGATTTGGTTTGTATATAGGATATGCCTCATAATATTTTTGGTGTGGGCCATTCCTAAATCTTGAGTGAGACCATTTATTAAATTTTTGCGGTCTCCACACCTGTTCATTTTGAAAATTTGGATAACCTTGAGGTTTCCATTCACCTCTCCATTTTGAAATCTATTTTTGGGGAGTCTTTGGTAATAAGGAGAATAATGTTTCGGTTGCTGCTTCTGACTTGGCCATTGCCTAGTTTCCTATCTAGGTGTATGCCTTGTGAACCTTGGCTGCCTATACTGTTGACCGGGTTGCTGCCTCTTTTTAAATACATATTTATTTGAAGGCTCAGCAGTCTGGACATAAGTTTCTGCCTTGATGAAAGTAGTTTTTGAACTAGAGGGAGTGTTGGGGTCATATCCAAGGCCTGATTTTAAATAAAGTGGCCTTTGATTTATACACAAACCATCAAGAGTTATAGATGCTTTCAGAGATGTTATCTCTTTAGCTTGTGCACTATTTAGCTGTCTCAACTTATATAACTCAGTTTTGATATGAGTGAGTGCAGTTGACTTTTCACTGTTTAAAATAGTCAGCTTATGAACCCCAGCTGTGGTATTTTCAGCTAAGTTTTTCAAAGTATTTATAGATTGTCTTTCAAACTCAGCTATGATGTCTTGAAACTTTGCTGACTCTTGGCTGAGTTTATCAAAATTATTTTTCAGCTGGACTTTCTCATTCTTCAGCTGTGCATTCTCAGTTGTAACAGACATGCGTGCTGATTTTAAGGTTTCAAAATCTTTGATAAGCTGATTTACAGATTTATGAAGATCAATGTCTTGAGACATGTCAGAACTGAAACCTTCTGAAGTTTGAGGTTTAGATGTTACCTCTCCATCATCCAAATTGGCCATCAAGCAGTTGTAGTTATCATTATCATCTGAAAAGAATCCACTGCTTGATACAACTCTTTTGTTGATCTTCACCAATGAGAGCTTTCCTTTTATCATCCTTTCTGCCCATGTCCTTCTTGAGTTCAGGGCAGTCAAACTGGATATATCCTATTTTGTGATAGTTGTAGCATTCTACTTTCCAGTTTCCAGCTTTTTGGTTTCTTATTGGGTTCTCTTTGAAGTTCTTTTTGTACTTTGAATAGTTTTTCCTAAAGTTGCTGAACCTCTGCATAATAAATGTGATCTCTTCTTCAAAATTCAGAGGGCTGGGGGGACTAACTTCAACTTGACTCTTTGCAGGTGATTCTGCTGCAAACGCTATTCCTTTCTCAGCTGGCTCATTAGTTGATGAGCAGGGCAGCTCAAATTCAAATGCCTTGAGGTCTGAGAATATTTCTTGGATCTTTATTTTGTTAAGATCCTTGGATTCTCTCATGGCAACAACCTTCATGCTCCATTCTGGTGTAAGAGACCTTAGAACTTTCAGGGCCATCTCCCTGTTGCCATAAGTCCTTACCAGGGAGTTTATCTCATTTATGATCTCTGTAAATATTGTATCCACATGATCAATGGTTTCTCCACTCTTCATCTTGAAGTTGTCAAACTTCTGGGTGGCTATTGACAACTTGTTCTCCTTGATCAGCTCGGTTCTCTCACACATTACAGCTAATGTGTCCCAAAATTCTTAGGCATTTTTGCAATTCTTGATCTTAACCATGGTGGCTTTGTCAAGATTCTGGGTACAAGATGTGTCTGTATCGGTTGTCAAGGTTGACCAACTTCCTTTCTTTAGGAGTCATCTCTTTTCTCTTCTTGGGAATCTTAGCTGGTTCCCCAGCTGCAATCTCCTCAACTGTATTGTCCTTCAGGAAGATGAATGGTCCTTCCTCGATTATACACCACATGTCATCATGGATAGATAACAAATGAGCCTGCATTCTTATTTTCCAAAGGTCATATTCATCAACAGAAAAGACAGGTAGTCTAGAGTGCATGTGTTTCATGTGTTCCATTATGATGAGAGATTAGAATATATATACTCAAGTATATGGATCTGGTTTGGTGAACTTTGAACCAACCACTCCGATACCACTTGTAGGTCACAAGTCGTCAGTAATAAGTCTAGAGGGGGGGAATAGAATTATTAGACTCTTTTCTTGAATCTCAGGTGAGTAACCTTAGCTATTATATATGCAGCTAACAAACCTTGGCTGCAGATGAGTTATGAGGAAGCACAATTGATGACAATGCAGGTGACTATGTCGACTGCAGGTAACTTATGTCAACTGTAAAACTTAGTTATGCGGAAGACGTTGACTGCTAAATGGAACAGTAAGTATGAATGCAGTGGATAAGTATAATGTAATGCACTGAAACACACAAGCACTTATAGTGGTTTCAGAGGTCGGGTAATCCTCTACTACTCCACTCCTCTCCAAACCAGTTCGATATGAATTCACTCTGACTTTCAACCAGTGATAAATGTTACAATGATTCACATAGTTACAACAGCTTCCAACCAGTGGAATCCCATCTCCGTTGCAACTCTCTTTGGCTGCCTAGCACCTCTTGATCGAAAACCCTTGGATGCCTCAACAACTCGCAAGCTGTCTATCACCTTCCAATCAAGAACCCATGGATGCTTTTACAACCTCTTTACTTTCAAGAACCTTGTTCAAGAAAGCAACCCCGTCCTCAAACTTTTAAGACAAGAGTTTTTATCTTCTCCAACTTAAGAGCTTCTCAGAATATGACTGTTAAGCTTGGTCTCCACGATGCTATAATTTGCTTTGATGGCTTTGTTTGCTTAGATCGCTTGTAAGTATTGTTCGCATCATACTTTGCTGAATATGTTCTTCAGATATTTATAGTACGAATCCTTGAGCTTCTTCATAGACTGTTGCATCTCTTGTAACAATTATGTCCATTGGAGAGTGGACTTCATTGTTTATCTTTTCATTCCGATGCACGACCTGTCTCTTTCTTCAGAACTGACCATTTGAAGATGTACTTCCTGTTGCCCCACTTTCTTTGATTACCAGATATGAAAAGTCTTCCGGGCGCAAATCTCTAGGAATAAACTATTCTTTAATTTTCGGGAATCACTCACTTCGTCCCTTGCTTTTACACACGCATGTGTCTTGCTGTTATTGTTGACTTTTCAACGCTTGCTGACATGGACTGAGCTTTCCATATACTTAGCTGCAGTAATGGTTTGGTCAACCTCTTCTGAAGTTTGTTTTGACCGAAAACCTTAGCTGATAAATAGGTCGTCTGTGGTCAACTCTCATATGATATAATTGTTTGACCGAAGACTTGTCTCCTTTCAGTTGGAGTAAAACTCGCCTGATATCTTCGTTCTGACAGCGCGGTTGATAACTCGCTTGTGGTCAAACTTCTCTTATATAATGTGTTGACTAAAACTCGTCTGATATCTCGCCTGATATCTTCGTTCTTTAGAACTCGACTACAGTTGTGTTTTGGTCAAACCTCGTCTGATATTTCTTTTGACAAAAACTCGCCTGATAATGAACTCGTCTGAAAACTCATCCGATATATTGACGGCTTTATACTTATCCGATTTTCTAACTGATCAATACTTAGCCTAACTTTTTAAGGTCTATAAAAGATACTCATTTGGTTCTTCTTTACAATGCCAAGTACTTAGTGCATATATTTAATTTAATCATGAATACAAGGATGACATCATCAAAATCTAAAATAATATTCCTAACAAACACCAACTGTTGCATACTTTCATACTTTTAGTTGTAAGTGTTTCATTCACAACAATGGTAAAACCCAACTGAATGCCTTTGATGCTAAAACTGATGATTGTCTCTTTATGGGATATTCACAAATAAGAAAGGCATACAGAGTATTTAACAAAAGAACATTAGTTGTGGAAGAAACACCTCATGTTGTTTTGCTGATGTTGAGTACAGAAAGCAGGTGGAATTAATTGAGAAAAAGTTCAAAACCACCTCCCTAGAAGAAGTCATCATCAATGACACATGAATGATGGACACAGATGATGAGACCCAACTGCATATCAGACAAGATCTCCAACTGTAGCTGATCCATCTGCAGCTGATATAGTCACAACTGAACCAACCACAGCTGATGAAGATCCTCAAGACTCAACTGAAGCTGACAAAACCTTAGCTGAACCTAATGCAGCCGTAGACCATCAAATTCAACCTGAAGCAGAGTCAAACGCAATTCCTCCAAGTAACTCATCAGATGGAACAAACCCTGAAGATCAACCTCCAAAGGCTGAAGATGAAGATGAAATTCCAAAATGGCTAAAAGATCACCCCATCCAACAGATAATTAGAAACCTAGCTGATAGAGTCAAAACCAGGAAATCCTCAGAACCAGCAGTAATGGCAATGTTTTCTTGCTTCATGTCTCAAATGGAGCCCCAAACAACAGAGCAGGCCCTGGATGACTACACATGGGTGATTGCAATGCAAGAAGAGCTAAATCAAATGGAGAGAAACAATGTTTGGGAACTAACAGACAGACCAGATCACAAGAAAATCATAGGCACCAAATAGGTGTACAAAAATAAATGTGATGAAGATGGAGCTGTTGTTAGGAATAAAGCTAAATTAGTTGCAAAAGGATATGCTCAATGTGAAGAAATAAAGCATATGCACCAGTAGCAAGATTAGAGGCAATCATGCTATTTCTTGCATATGGAGCATTCAAGGATTTTTAAGTATACCAAATGGACGTAAAAAGTGCATTTCTCAATAGAGTACTAGAAGAAGAAGTCTATGTGGAGCAACCCCCTAGATTTGTCAAAGGAGACAAAGTATACAAACTTCTGAAAGCTCTGTATGGACTCAAGTAGGCACCAAGACTCTGGTATGAAACTCTATCCGTATTTCAGGAGAAAAATGGTTTTTGCAAAGGAAAGGTGGACAAAACTCTCTTCAGAATTGAACATGAAGACCACATATTACTAATTCAAATATATGTGGATAACATTATATTTGCTCAACCATCGCTGAGCTATGTGAAAAATTCTTTAATCTCATGCAAGGAGAATTTGAGATGAGTATGATGGGCAAACTAAACTTCTTTCTTGGTTTGCAAGTCAAACAATTGACACTAGATTATTCATCAACCAAGCTAAGTACATAAGGGAACTGATCAAAAGATTTGACATGGAGACATCCAAACCCCTAAGAGTACCAATGAGCATATCCCTACACATTGATGCAGATGAAGGAAGCATTTCAGTGGATCCAACCCACTACAGAGGACTAATTGGATCACTACTGTACCTCACTGCAAGCATACCTGACATTTCATATGTAGTAGGAGTGTGTGGAAGATTCCAATCCAAGCTGACGCAGTCTCACCAAGCAGCAGCAAAAAGGATAATCAGATACCTTAAGTCTACAATCAATGTTGGACTATGGTATCCCATGGATGATAACTTTGAGATATCAGGATACTCAGATGCAGACTTTGCAGGATGCAAGATCAATAGGAAAATCACTAGTAGAACGTGCCAATTCCTTGGAACCAGACTAATATCCTGGTTCAGTAAAAAGTAGGTATCCAACTCAATATCCACATCTTAGTCAGAATACCTAGCTGGAAGTAGCTGTTGTGCGCAAATACTGTGGATCAGACAACAGCTAAGGGACTATAACACCATATCAAATGAAGTTCCTATCTGGTGTGACAATAATAGCGCAATTGCTATAACCGAAAATCAGTCCTACACTCAAGAACAAAGCACATAGATGTCAAACATCACTTCATCAGAGACCATGTGATAAACAAAAGAGTAAGAGTGTAAAGAGTCAGCACAGAGTATCAAATTGTTGATATATTCACAAAGCCTCTACCAGAAGAAAGGTTTCTGGAACTAAGCAGGGAACTTGGACTACTAGACTGGGAATCAAGTGCATAGTTGAAGCAGATGAGAGATATCAGCTGATCTAATCCAGACAAGAAACATCACCTGATCCGGAGAGCAGACGAGGAAAAGCCATCTGATCAGATCAGAATGACGAAAAGCCATCTGATCAGACCAGGCGAAGAAAAATCATCTGACAAAAAAGACAGACGAGGAGAAGCTAGCTGATCAGAAGTCAAAGAGTCAACCATCTAAGTTTTCTAATTTTTATATACTTATTCTTATTACACGTGGCTAAACACATGACCACAATACTTCCACATCTACCTCCACAATGTCCAATCAATCACTCGAACCGCCATTCTTTATTAATTATTAAATTCAAAAATGTCTCTTCGAATGGCTATTTAAGACGGTCGACATCATTTCAGAAAAACCTTATCCTCTTCAAGCTCTAAGAACCCTAATTTTCAAAAGCAGAAAAACTCTCTGGATATTCACTACACTAAAATACCTTCGAAAATACTTGCACAAATAGACGATAATACTTACTTCAAGGGCGTCAACCTGAAGATGGTGAAAGAGCAAATAATCTTCAGCATTGTCGTCGACTTTGAAGGTTTACTAGAGTCCAACAACACGGCGACGGTGGCACATATGATTGGAAAAATGAAGAAGAATGGGATCTATCATTATCTGGATATTAATCCAACTCAACTCTTCAAGGAAGCCGTTATCTGCTTTTACAAGGAGGCACAGGTCACTCAGTACGGAATTTAGAGTTCAATCTTTGGCGAATCAATCACCATCACCAAGCAAATAATTACAGATGCTTTCAAGATGGAGAATCGGGGCATTGCAGTTGAAGCCCTGAAACAAAGTCCATTCGAGATATGGGAAGAAATCAAGATGCCTGACCAGACAACAAAAGTCAAATTCACGGCCAAGAAAGATGATCTCCAGAAAGAGTACAAATACATCTTAGACATCACCAATACAATTGTCATGGGCATGGCAAGAAGCTTCGATCAACTATCATCCTCTAAATAGATTGTTATGGGAGCCATGATCCAGAAGCATAGGATTAACTGGCCTGACTACATCTACAGGTAGTTAGTCCGAGAGGTCAATAAAATGAACTGGGATAATGATGAGAAGATATTGAGGCAAAAGTTGGCCTATGGCACCCAGATCAGTTGGATTCTGGAATCCTTGTGAAAAGCTAAAGGAAGGGCAGAGAACTTACACACTAGCAAGAGACTTGGTCATCTGGTCTAAGCTACAAAGGAGAATCTTGCAGTCAGACAGCCCACTGCAGCTAAAATTTTGGAGACAATGAGGACTGGAACATCCTCATATAAAGGAGTATCAGACTCCGAAGAAGTCAAGTCAGATTCAACTGAAAAAATCATAGTTGAGAAAACTGCAGAGGAGATTACATCAGCGCCAACCACAACCGCAGATGACATCCCTGAAAAGTCACCTGTAGTCGAGTTCATCCCACCTGCTCTAACAAAAATCTCACCTGCAGATGACGTCTTTCCATCTGCACCTAAAACCTTACATGCACCTGTCATCACATCTGTAGAAGATTCGGACTGCGACAACATTCCCCTTTCCAAGTTCTTCAAAAAGAGGAAATCACCTGAAGCAGCTGTCTACATTGTATCCTCACCTGATCAGTCCCCAAAGAACAGAAAGGACTGGTGGATCATCCCTCAGAAGATATGCAGATACTCATTTCACCTGCACCTGCATTACCTAAAGAACAACTAGCTCATTCCACTGAACTGATTCCTGAAGTGCTCCCACTCCTGACACTTCCAAGTATTACCGAAGAAGAAGAGGAAGAAGAAACTATTGAAGTGCCAGACGTTGGATACTCTTTCAACCTCAGGGAGAACAACCCCCTGAATCTTAACAAGGATCAATTGAAATTGGTAAGACAACAATCCCTCAAATACTCATTTGTTAACATTTATGAAGATTGGAAGGAATTGAAAATGCTTACCTTCTCTCAACTAAGAGAATTTGTTGAGAGAAGTAGCTGGGATCACCCCACTTCCACAGAACAACTCATTATGTTCTTCTGTCAAGAGACAGATGTGAAGTTGTTGCTGGAGGAGAACTGGTTCATCTCACATTTAAACAAAACATGGACCAGTTCGTCCTTCATGTTATGAAAGGTGTATCAAAAGGTATAACCCTTAGTGAGGAGGAAGAAGAAGAAAAGAAAAACAAGGAGAAAGAGCTGAAAGAGAAGAAGTTGAAAACAGAAAAGAGGAAGAGAAGGAGAATGAGGAAGAAAAGAAAGAAGAAAATAAGGAAGAAAAAGTTGAAGAAGAAAAAGTTGAAGAAAATAAAGAAGAAAAAGAGGAGGAAGAAAAGGAGGAAGAGAGAGAAGAAAGGACTAAAGAGGAAGAAAAAAAGGGATGATGAGAACCAAGACCACAATGCACCTGATCAGGCCCCAAGTTCATCCCAGTCGTCGACAGATGATATATCAAGAACTCCTGATAAAACCCCACCTGATCAGAGAACAGCTGACAGGAAAGTCTCATCTGAGAAATCCACTGCCCAAAAGTCACCTGCACAAGAGGGCACAACAGAAAACACAACACATGCACCTGAAGTCCAAATGCCTTCAAACATCACTGAGCTGATCAAAGAGTGGTGGAAGAAACAGTTGCTAAACTCCTGGCAACTGAAGTGAAGCCTGAGCTGCGGTCCCTACATGAAAAGGTGGACTCTTTGATCAACAAGAAGGAACCTTATCCACCACCTTCAAATTCAAGAATGCCTCTTGGCATGTCAGATTTCATGCATAAGGTGGGGGAACAGCTAGCAATGATTCTTGATGCTGGAAAAAAGGGGGAAGATATGAAGCAGGAGGAAATAACGGTCGTCTCGATCAGAAATAATGGTCTTCGGCGTACCATGCAATCGAACTATCTCCGAAATAAATACTCGTGCCAACCTCTCTGGTCCCCACGTGTCCTTAATGCCTAGAAAATGAGCTGATTTGGTTAAACGATCAACTATCACCCAAATCATGTTCATTCATGTCTTGGTTCTCGGCATACTGGTGATAAAGTCCATCGATATGTCCTCCCACTTCCATTCAGGAATTGGGAGTGTCTTCAACATTCCGGCAGGCCGTTGATGCTTGATCTTAACCTGCTGACAAGTCAAGCATTTAGAAACATAGTCCGCTACATCTTTCTTCATGTTGCCCCACCAGAAATTCTGCTTCAAGTCCTTATACATTTTACTGGTGTCCGGGTGGATAGAATAGGGCGAATTGTGAGCTTCCTTCATAATCGTCTGTTTCAGAACATTGACATCGGGAACGCATAGTCGGTTATGGAATCTCAAAACTCCATCATCATGAATTAAGAATCCGGGGGCCTTCTCCTTGATCACTTCATCACGTAACCGAATCATCAGAGGATCATCTGCCTGTCTAGATTTGATTTCTTCGGTTAGTGATGAAGTTATTTCCATCACGCACAGTTGTCCTTGGACTCTTTGTAACCACACTTCAATTCCTTCTCGAATCATCTCTCGTTGAAGGCTAAGTTGGGAGGTCAGCGTCTCCAGCATCTGAATAGAAATAGGCTTGCGGCTGAGTGCATCGGCCACTACATTCGCTTTGCCTGGATGATACAAAATCTCCAAGTCATAGTCCTTAATCAGTTCTAACCATGTTCTTTGCCGCATGTTCAACTCTTTCTGGCTGAAGATGTACTTGAGACTCTTGTGATCCGTAAAGATCTGACAGTGAGTCCCGTACAGATAATGCCTCCAGATTTTCAAAGCAAAAATTACTGCTGCTAGCTCTAAATCATGTGTTGGGTAATTCACTTCATAAGGTTTCAGCCGTCGCAAAGCATAAGCGATCACCTTGTCATTCTGCATCAATATGCATCCGAGTCCTTGGTTCGAAGCATCACTGTAAACTATGAATCCTTCAGTCCCCTGTGGAAGTGATAAAATTGGCGATGTCGTCAATCTCCTCTTAAATTCATCAAAAATATTCTGACACGACTCGTTCTACTCAAACTTTTGAGTTTTCTGCAGGAGTCGAGTAAGTGGGCAGGAGATTTTGGAAAACCCTTCCACGAACCGACGATAATACCCAGCAAGTCCTAAGAAACTTCGGACTTCTTTCACGTTCTTTAGAGGCTTCCAATCCAAAACCGCTTCGATCTTATGAGGATCTACTCGGACTCCTTTAGATGATACCACATGGCCGAGGAACATTACTTCCTTTAGCCAGAATTCACACTTAGAGAGTTTGGCGTATAGTTGCTCGCTTCTCAAAAGTTCTAATACAATCCGCAAATGCTGCGCATGTTCTTCCGGGCTCTTAGAATACACCAGAATGTCATCAATGAACACGACCACAAATTTATCCAAATATTCGATGAACACTCGGTTCATCAACTGCATGAATACAGCAGGTGCATTAGTGAGACCAAACGGCATCACTACAAACTCATAATTAATGCATAGCGAGTTCGAATCTTGACTTTGGAACATCGATTCCTTAATCCTCGGTGATGGTATCACGATCTCGGATCGATTTTAGAAAATCTTGTTGCTCCTTGCAATGGTCAAATAAATCATCAATCCGTGGCAACGGATATTTATTCTTAATTGTCATCTTGTTCGATTCTCGATAATCGATACACAAATGAAGCGATCCATCCTTCTTTCGGACAAAAGAATGGCGCTCCCGAGCGTACGCTTGGCTGGATATAGCCTTTGTCCAATAATTCCTCCAGCTGCTTTTTCAGTTCATACATTTCAGTAGGTGCCATACGATACGGCACCTTAGAAATTGGTGTAGCTCCGGGTTCCAGCTCAATGGTAAATTCTACATCCCTTCGTGGAGGTAGTCCAGGTAACTCGACAGGGAATACATCTGGAAATTCATTCACAACAGGAATGGATGAAAGTTCCATAATTTCGTCTTCTTTCTTCATTGCATAGCACCGATTATCGATGCTGACCTGTTTGACAATTTGTGACTTTCATCGCCTTGATCAATTTTCCTGAGCTTCCCGGTTTCCATCCCTCAAACAGTATTTCGGAACCATCGTCAGCGATCAGCGAGATATTCCTCCTTCGGTAATTTACAATTGCTCCGTATCGATTAAGCCAATCATCTCCGAGTATTAGGTCGTCTCCTTGCATTTCTATTACAATTAAATTTGAGAGCCACTCTCTGCCTCCAAATGATACAGGGAAATTTCTGGTTTCTAAGTTCCCGACAATCCTCTCTCCACTCGGTAAACCAACAACATAAGGTTCACAAGTATGAAAACCGGAAATATTCAAACGATTTACACAAGACAAAGATATAAAAGAATGCGTAGCTCCTGTATCGAATAAAATGCTAACTGGCTGGGAAAGGATCTGGACAGTACCTGATGCGACAGCAGCATCCTGATCGTCTGTCCTCCTCATCTCATACAGACGTGGGGGAGCATATCCGGCACTCGATGTCCCCTTTCGGTCCCATTGTCCTCTGCCTCGTCCGCGGCCAAAATTTTGAGGCATCTGAACACTTTGCTGCGTCTGTTGGATACTGGATTCCTTCTGGACCGGCTGTGGGGTGCGGGCTCTAAAAGACTTTGCAGCCTCTTCACAGAACACTGCCCGATGTCCCTCTCGTCCACAATCAAAACAAGTCATGGCAGGTAGGGGGCAATTCCGTCGATAGTGCCCCGTCTGGGCGCAGTTAAAGCATTTCCTGATAACATCAGTAATAGTTGATGTCGCTCCGAAGTTCTTTCCGCTCCTAAATGGTTGTGGAGGTTTCCTGAAAGAGTGAAAGGATGACTGGGCCTTACGGGGCCCGCTATTCTTGTGCTCTGTAAAAGTACCAGAGACTTTGTCTTTCTTGGATTCCGAAAATTTCTCCATAGCTGCTTCCTTAATCTCATACGCCAACGCCTTATCCTGGTATTGACGGAGTGTGGTACATTCAAAACCGGACATGTACCTCTGGATTTCTGGTTTCATCCTCATATCGAAATGGATCATCATCTTTGCATCTGTTCTGACCAGATGTCGAACAAATGCCAGCTGTTGGTTAAACGTCTTAATTGCCTGCGATACCGGAACATCTGAAGGCTGAGTGGAGAAAAACTCCCGAACCTTGGCTTCCCTCACAGGACGAGGGCAGTACTGAGCTTCCATCATCAATTTAAACTCTGTCCAATCAGCATCATGGTCTACAGGCCGGATGGCTTCCCACCATTCGGATGCTTCCCTATCGTAAAGTATTGAGCGATAGAGGCTCTCCGGTCATCTCAGGCGATTAATTCCGGCAAAGATTTTCTCCAGTTCCTTCAACCAATGGTCCCTGTGGGAGTCTCGAAATGCCGTCGAATTTGGGTGGTTGCATCTTCGCCACCTCTTGCGACCACCGGTCACCTCGATTTCCCATGTCAGGATCCCTTGTCCTTCTCCTGCTGTAGTCCCACCGCCACTTGCATTCGGTCCACGACACAGGCGAACGAGTTATCTGGTTCACCACTGACGAAGAATTTCAGTACAGCAGTTCGGTTCGTTATTGATAGATCTCTGTGGCTACTTTGAGCTATGGTAGCCTAATTAGAAGGCGACGCTTCCCTTTCAGCATTCCTTCGTCCGCGTCCGCGACCGCGACCACGTCCACGTCCGCCTCTCAACATACTGTAAGCATAAATACTCAATATACAAGAATCAATATCGTTCGAATTCTCAAGTACAAGGAAATATAACATGCAAAGGACGAGATAGAGTTTAGGAACTTACAACCACCGCCCGCACGAAGACGTATGCAGTACAGTGATATTATTCGCAGCCGGTTACTTCAAAAGACATAAATGACCCCTATTTTAACCCAACTGCCAAGATATCCATAATCTTAGCTCCGATACCATATTCTGTAACACCCCCGATATATTCAGGAATATTACAGCGCCGTAAATCCTTTACATAAGGATTTACAAGGCTGAAGAATTTAACAGACCTTAACAGGTACAAATAAATGGAAGTAACTAAATTAAGATACGACAGTTATGACAATACTGAAAATACAAATATTCAACAGAAACTTATTAATACATCACCAAATTCAAATTCATCATAAACGACTACGTACTCGAGTACTTATTGAAATAACCAACAAACAACAGTCAAATACACCCGGCCGGAACATCACTCTGCACCCTCGTCGTCATGCAGCTCCAGTGGTTGTTTTCCCGCTCTTCTGGATCCTGAACATAAACAAAATGTTCACCCCCGAAGGGGTTAGCACAACGAAGCTAGTACAAGTACCACAACATATTATTCATATCTCACGAAGAATAATAACGTAAACGACAACGAGAAACTCATAAATGACATACACAACTGATAATCACAACATGATATCATAACATACACATGGTAATTCCGTCGATCCAGCGTTCACTGCCTAGAACCCACGATGATCCCGTCAGACCAACCCGTGGTGGAAAAACCCGTCCGATGATCCAGCGCACGCTAGCATAGATCCCCCGATGATCCCATCGGACCAACGCGAGGTGGACATACAACAACGACACACATGCACGACAATATGTATAACATCAATACACAAAACAAATAAGGTACTTGCCTCGATTCGAAGACAAGAACAATACTTCCACGAAAATAAATACTCGAAGGTCGTCCCCCTCAATCAATCACGTAACAAGCTCGAACCTTAACAAAAGAAATAATATAGGATTTATCTCACATCGTACGAATGTCTAACAATTCGATTTACGGCCAAAATCTCATAAAATGTAATCTGCCTGAAGTTCTTAGCGCACGCTAAGTACTCTGTGTAGCGTGCGTTAAGTCTGCTCGATAGCGCACGCAAACAACAAAGTCTAGCGTACGCTAACTATGCATGGTCAGTACCTCACTGATCAGCCGACTGACTCGTCTGATGGCCTAACGTACGTTAAGTACCAAACGTAGCGTACGTTAACTCATGCTCGATAGCACACGTTAATCTACATAGCTTAGCGTGCGCTAACTGTGCATGGCAGTTTACTACTGGGCAGTAGACGAATCTCAACATGATCAAACCAAATGAAATCCTCAGTGTTAATTCATGTTACCTCCATGAATATCATGTTCATACGGCTATGAATGATCTTATGGATAACAACAAGTTCGGATTCAAGAATATGTATACTATTATGAAACCATAATCCATTTCAAATACAATTCTTCATGCGATAATTCGGAAGGCTTAACGGTTGATATCAACACCTTTATATCAATGAAAACTATCACTCTGAAGTTTGAATAATGTTCCATCTTTACAAAATAAATCCTTCCATGATCAACCCTATAGATTCGTCTAACAATAATGATGTAAAAGTCAAGTCCATGATTGTTATGAAAACACCTACTAGATTCGGATTACCAATGATAGAAGCTTCCTCTACTTGTTCAATGTAATAAGATTCGAATCATGATGTTCATAATCAAGGTACTTAAGGCCTATTCATCTCAATATTCCAAACACGATGTACTTTGGATAATTCATCCACGAAGATCAATATTTGCTAACATGATCATCTTATTCTCCATAACACGAATCTAGAGTTGAAGATAGAATCAACATACCTTAATATGAGGAAATCACTGAACCACAAGGTAGAATCCGACTCCGGTTGGTTATGTGCCACTCCAAGGTGTTACTTCTCTTCAATGATCACTCACAAGTCATAACCAATATTCAAGGATCAATAAGATGTGTTCTAAGTGTGTTAGAAGGATTATTATAGCTCTCTGGCCTCTCAAGAATGAAGAATGGACGAAGGAAATGTAAGCCAAAACGGGTTGTTGTCTCATTTATAATATTCTGCACTTTAGCTAATTAGCGCACGCTAGCATACAATACTTAGCGCACGCTAATAAGCGTTGACTCCAAATCTGTCCAGGTTCGTCCGCGGGAATCTTATCCGGACCCATGTCCCGGCTGGCGCATGTGCTAGCCGCCTACCTCAATAATTCAGTGTCTAGCGCACGCAACTTCTACATACGTAGCGTGCGCTAGTAATAGCCGATAGCGCGCGTTAAGCTACATTCTTAACATGCGCTATCACGAGTTTGTATGAGAAAATTTGCATGTTGTTATACTTAAGTACAAGGATGCCAATGCAAGAAAAATCATACTCCAATAATCAAAACCACAAATCCGAATAATACAGGGTTTGAATACAGATGAAATACACAGTAATAAATCCGGATATTACAGGTACCAATCCAACAATACCATAATTGCAACACCCCCATAAATCGACTGGGAATGTCACATGCCGTAGACCCTTCTCACAAGGATCTACCAGGCTAAACTCCAAAAGATTATTCAATGATTGATCGACCGAGGTTAAAGTAATTACAAAACAGACCGACAAGGTCATTAGACAATTCAAAGACCAACATAGTCCATAGTTCCATGACAATAATAATCTTGAATACAGAAAGGAATGACGACTCAGTTTGATACATGAAAACTACACCCGTGCAAGGGTGACCACTAGACCAAAAGAGAAATACTGACCAAAATGAAACAAAAGAAAAGACTCCGACTCTTGTGTGATTAGCATCATTGTCCTCCATCGCCTTCCAAGTCAATCCCGTGATTGCTCCCGAGCTACAAAATCTGAGCGCATAATAGTCACCCACCCACCCCGAAAACTCGGGGGTTAGCAAACTGGAATTTTGCTAGTGCAAGTACATAATATACAAGATATATGAAAAATATCAACACGAAAACTCAACAGCTGCGAAGCCTTAACATGCTCCACACATTCACACAACCAGCACAGAAGAGTATTCGCTTACACAAGGTGAAAGATATTCACACAGTCAAATTTTGTTTACGGAACATAGTACCGATGAAACTTTAAACGAGCCCAATGAGTCAAAAGATCTAGTTCGAAAACCCCCTTTTTAAAAGGAATATATTTTGATAAGATAGTTTGAAAACGTCATTATTGACTCGGGCCGTTTTGGGGTTTTAAAAATAGAATGGAAATACTTTTTGGAAAATAACTTCAAAGTTTCTCGGGTACTCGACCCAGCATGTGGAAAACAATTTTACAAGAATACCATTTCAAAGTTATTCGGGGTCCTCGACCCAATTTATAGAACACTATCACAAGCGAATCATTACAACATCTCAGGGATTCTCGACCCAATCGAAAGAATATCACCACAAGATCAATTCACGGGGTCCTTGAACCAATCCATAGAATATCATCACAGCACAATCAATGACACAACCTCTCATTTCGACAAATCATGCTCAAGACCTTTGATTAATTAACCCTCGGAGATCTCGTCAAATATCCTTGGATAATTAACCCTGATACCAATGTTTAAAACAAGTTGAAACAAACTTTCAGAAACACGAATCGCGGTCTATATCGAGACCAACATTCTAAAACGAGTTGAAAGAACTTTCAATTACGAAAATCGTTCGGTAACGGGGTCTTAGCTGTCACTCGAATATCCGTTACCAATAAGCCTGCCAGGCGCCTCCACTGCACACCTGTGCACCGTTGTTCACTCCACTATGTTGGCCTCCCCTTGAACATGTCACCGCGCCGATGTTCACTCCCGCAAGAGCCGCCCCTTGAACACGCATCAGGTAAACATCGGCATTCACCAACCATATGGAGCCGCTCATTGTAGCGTACACCAGGCCGGAGTACACGCCCCGCCCTCAGAGGCTCCCGGATACGACATCTCTCACAACAAGTATTCACATTATTTCAAACATCAAACACACAGTCAATCGTTGCAACAATTATCAAATCAGTACACCAATTCACACAAATTATCCGTCAATTGATAACCACACAGATAAACAACACCACGCACGCTATCAATCAAAACTCAACACAATAAGCCTTCAGGCACAACCAACCAACGCTGCACATATATCACTATATCGTAACTCAATCGAATACGTATACCCTACTACATTATCTCTATAAATATAGTTCATACTTTAATCCAAGTTAAGTACGTCAACTAGCATTAGTATTACTCACTCATCACTCACCGACATATGTATATATCTATATACATATATATATATACATATACATATATATATATATAACATATAACTATATATATCCGTATAAAAAATAATTCATACACTTCGGCAACAATGATTTCGCGTAGTTCTAATTCGTATATCAAGGTACTTGCCTTGGTAATCTATCGCGAATACTCCGAAAAATACGGTCGATCGGAAAAATCTGGAGCTCTAGTAAAAATGATGATCGAAATGGTTCAACACCAGCTCTTCATAGGGAATTCGTCCCTAATATCCTATCATCAAATAAACAATCAATCATATGAGGAAAAACATTGTAAAACGACCGAATCTCCCTCTGCGGCATTTTCCTGGATACCTTGAAGGCGTCAATTGGGAACTCATTTAAACGACGAATCGGTAATGATAAGACCGTGGAAACATGATGAAATTGATAGAATACAACTTAATCTTCGATTATCCATCAGTAATCCGAGTGCAAACAGGACTGCTCGGTTATATATATATAGGCGCATTAGCGCGCGCCAGAGTACCGATAGCCTGCGCTAACGGGCCGGCCGGGACACGCCAATTGTGCCAGTCAACCATTTCGAGAGCCTCCTGGACTAATCCGCTCGCCCAGGTAGCGCGCGCTGGCTTCCGAGTAGCATGCGCTACACCTGCCGGTTAGCGCGCAGTGACCGGCAATAGCGTACGCTACCTACCGATCCTTCCGGAGTCCAGAGCCTCAGAAGCCTCTCTGCCCAGCCGGGTAGCGTGTGCTGGCTGCCGAATAGCGTGCGCTACACCTGTCGGTTAGCGCACGCAGCCTTCCGGCAGTAGCGTGCGCTATGCTGGTTCCTGCCGCACCTGTCCGGCCAGTGTCCAACCGCCATGGCCTGACGACTTGATTTCCAAAAACGCACGAAACTAACACGACGAAACGCTCGCGGACTACAACATCGATCGGAAATGAAAACAACATACAACAAATGACCACATAAGGCCATAAACACAAAATCAATCGTCGAGAAAATAATACCAACGCTCGATAACCGAGAAATTTCCGGTCTAAGAAGAAAATTTCAAATTAATCGGAATAAAAATATCGGGTATTACAAGAATAACGCTATGAATGAAATGAGGATGTCCATAAAATGAGGGTAAAATTACTGAAAAAGGACGTCACTGAATGAAATAAAGATATCCATGAATGAAATAAGGATACCCATGAAAGAATGAAAATATTGAAACCCAATGTGGATATTGAAATCAGTTATTTGAAATGTGGATAATGAAATCCATACTTTATTGTAAATGAGGATATTGAAATTCACGATTTGTGAAAATAAGGATATTGATGTCCATCGAAATTGAAATATATACCCTTATAATAAAATAATAACATATGGGAACTTGAAGAGAAAAGAAGCTATTAGGGAGATTTTAAATATATTATCAGCGCCAATTAGGGGTGGACACGAACCGAACGAACCGAGCTTTTGGTGTTATTCACCGTTCGTTCGTTCGGTTCGTGTAGTGTTCGGTTCGTGTTCGTGTTCGACGAACATTACAAATCAGTGTTCGAGTTCGGTTCGTTTGTGTTCGAGATATATATAATATATATATATATATATATATATATATATATATATATATATAATATTTTTATATATATATATTTTACACCCATATTATATATATATATAATATATATTAATGTTCGCGAGCGATTCGCGAACACCCGATCAAATATAAAATGTTCGATTTTCGGTTCGTAAATACTCGAACATGTTCGCGAACATGTTCGGTTCGGTCAAACTGAGCTCGAATCGACCGTTGACCGAGTTTTTTCACGAGCAGTTCGCGACGTTGGTTCATGGCCACCCTAGCGCCAATCACTCAAAATAAAGAGTTGTGGGAGGAAAATTATGTTCTATACTCTTTTCCTTGACTGAGGTTTTATCCCACTAGGTTTTTCTAATAAAAATTTTAACGAAACAACTTAATCACTACTAATATGAAATCTCCAAAAGAGATTTGGAATATATTAAAAAAAATATGAAGTCTTGAAAAATACATGACTATAATATAGAATTTTACAACACTCCCTATTACCTCTCTATTCTCTCTCTATAATATACAATTTTACAACACACTTCATTTTTATAATAATTGTAGAGTATCAAGTCTTGAAAAATACATGACAACAATAAATCTCTCCCCCCTTCGTAATTGTTAGTTTACCAATAAATATCTCTCCTTACTCCTTACTCTTTAATTTACCGATAGAAATGCAATCGCGCATATGTACCCAGTTCTGGTCTTTATTTTGCTTGTTGTCTTCTGATTACTCTCTAGCACTGTATCACATTTATGAATCTATCATGCTTTATTGAGGCAAAATTTGCTTAGGCATAAAACATGTCTTAAAATTGTTTTTCTGTTCTTCCTTTTCTTTTGGTGAGGAGAGAATGAATGCATGAAGCCATTATTGTAAACCAAGCTCTCTTAAATAAACAAACTCATTACCGTAAATGAAAGCAACATGTTAATATAAATATAAATAAGCGGATAATACAAACAAATGTAAACTCTAAACAGCAGGAGGAAGCGGTGTTGGCCAAGGTGGATACACCAGAGGAAATGAGATAAGTTGGTCATTGTAAAGCCAGTGCCGCTTCTCACTTATGTCCAAAGATTCTTGAAGCTCATCGATCATCTCATACTTAACTTCTTCCATAATCAGGTCATACCGGAAAAGGGTTGTGCCCCATACCATAAAGATCACACCACCATCTGTTGGGTGAAGAAAGGAGGCAACAAGCTGCTCTTCTTGGTTACCCGGCCTTGTCAATTTTTTCTTATCATGAACCAAAAACCACGAGCTCTCTTTATCATTCAATTTCCATACTTTGAAGTTGATGATTGCTCCCCGACCCGTGAGGACAGCTTGTAATAACCTCAACTCCCCACCTACAACTCCTATTTGTTCCCTCACATCACAAGAATCCTGTTGTTGCTGCTGCTGATGTTTAAACCACCAAAATCATCGGGGAATACAATAACATCAGTTCCACCATTCAGCAAATCGAATGCGATAACCCTGTCCGCATCACGTGCGTACTCCAGAAAATACACAATCCCATTGCACGCAACAACATGATATAGCAAAGTACCGAGAAATACCTTGGGTCGAGGATACGGGAACCATTTCCTTTCCCATTTACCTGACTCGGAAGAATATATCCACGTCGGAATGGAGCCAACTTCTTCCGGTTCCATTTTACTTTTAAAACGAGTGATTCCGAAATGCACCACCTTGAATTGGTTGCTTTTGTTGTTGTTTATTCGTAATAATGCATGCCCAGATGCTGATCTACAACGAAGGGCTCCAGGAATCCCAGGAGCTTATAATATTGTTTAGTAATTGGATTGCATATGTAGCGATCCACGTCGAGTTGACTTGCATTTGGGGAGACAAGCAACAAGTCGTCACACGATGCTCTTACGACCATTGGTGAAGGCAAGAAGTCCAAATAAAAAGATGTTTTTTTTCCGTGGATAAATGTCGACTCATCAGAAAATAGCTTGCAAATGGGTTGCGAACACTGGGGCCCATGCCACTCCTTAGCAGCTTTACAAAATAAGACTGCGTAGGGCAGTGAATAGTGATCATGATGTTCATGATGCTGGGATATGAATCTGGGGATAAACTGAGGCTGAGAAATCAAAGAATGCCAACTTTGACATATAGACCCAAATTGAATAGCGGATCGACAATTGGGTAGACGAATGAATATCTCCAATAATATGCCCTCGTTACGCTTCTTTCAGAAAATCAGATACTGAACAAACGATAATCAGAAAGTTAAACTAGTTTGGATATCTATAAAAGACATCAAAGGAAGAATATATGAATATAGACAAGGAAGCTTTTTGCTTACCGAGTTTCAGGTCATGGTGATTTGCATCATCTTCAACCTTCACCATCAAAGGAAGAAATATAACAATAATATTCTAAGAAATCAATCCTCACATGAGATGAATTACTAAAATCTAAACAATCACATATATGAGATTGAGCCATTTCATTCTTATAGCCTATAGGTGTTTTCTAAAATCTAAAAGGACGGGTTTTGCGTGCGTGCTCTCATACACACAAACAATATAAAGTTTAGTTCATTTATAAACTTTTATAACTAGGAACCTGCTAGTAAACACACACACACATTTATATATATATATATATATATATATATATATATATATATATGCTATTATCAGTTTCCCTAAGATGATGATATTAATATATGCTGATGAACCAATCGACACACACACTCATTCATATATATATATATATAAGCCAAAAGAAAGAAGGTAATTTATATCATCATCACTTGATAAAAAGAATCGAGCTACGCATGACAGCATGAGCAGGATCTGAATTCCCCAATACATACATATGTTTTCGAGAAAACCAAGTAATTTGACATTTCAGTGAAAAATACATACTTGCTAATCAATCTACTTTTTTCCACCTTCATATATAAAAGAGAGAACAAAAACAAGAAACAATTTAAAATAAAGTAATGAAGAAAATAACAAAATAAACTACCACACAACAAAAGGAAATTGTTATCTACACAACCAATAGCCTCTGTATTGGTTCCAAATGGAAATTCTAAAAGCAAAAATAACACCAATCTATTGAGACATTAAAAGGCTAATGTATTACTTTCTCACAATACCAAACAAAAATTAGCAATTAAATCAACATTCCTGCATTAAATTCCATACAAAATTTGTAAAACAGAAAAGAAAAGAAAAGAACTTAAGAAAATATGCTTCCCAAACGCAACCCTGAAACAAAAGAGGAATTCAATCATCAACACTAAATCTTTTTCACTTTTTCTCGTTGCAGATATGCCGGGAATAAAGCGGCGGCGATGGGGGGCTGGAGGCAGAGATTTCGAGATTGGAGGGGAGAAGGGAGGTGGTGGAAGGAGAGGGAGTGGTGGAGAAGATTGCCATTCACACTAATGATTCCGATTGTGAGTGAGAGTCAAAGGGGTGTAAGAATACTAATTTTGTAATGGGAATTGAGTCTGAAAGTGAGTACAGTAGTTGATTTTGAAGGGCTATGAGGATCCAATTAAACAAAGTAATTAAATGTGTGGCCCTGCAGTTTAAGATGAAGAGAATATTGAATGCCTTGTAATCAGAAGATACATGACTTGATAATGGTGCGTAATTGCATATTTACTAGCACAAGAAACATGTATTTCATAAAAGTTGAAGTATTACAAATATATATCAAAAGATTGAGGAAACAACAAAATTACAATCTCCCAAAAACGAAGTTCACTTGTAAGATCCCAATAACTAATATTACATTATTTTTAAACTCAATACCAACAACTTTGATGAGAGAAGATTTTCCAATCTCAACAACACACTAAAAGGATAATTTATATATGATCAGTTCTTAAAATGAAACTAAGCACATATAATTCTCCACATAATTAAGTATACATAATTTCCTATCAAACCTTTCATCGAGTAGTTGGCGGGACCTAAAGAAAGCGAAATATGCAATCCAAAATGACATGGGATTCTAGAGATGGCTTGCATTAACAGATAACAATGGAGCTCTAGACTATTCTTTCACTAATCATAGCTTCATAAATAAGATTCGAAATCTTTGTATAACTGATAGAAAATTAGGTCGAGAAAAATAAATTAACGCACCTCTCGTCGAGCACTTGGTGTGACAGCGCCGGCGGTCTCACAATTCGACTGTGCAGAAGCGAAAAGTACCATGGCCGGTGGAAAGGGAAGACTTTGAAACAGGATGAAGATTCGAGGAGACTTCAGAAATGATAGAAATTCATGTTGGAAACAAGATTTGATTGATTCCTCTTTTTTTCATAAGGAAACAATAGCAGAGATAATTAAGGAAATCAATTCATCGACTGGGCTGAGCCGAGCCGCTCGAAGCAGGAAATCATAGAGATTATGAGTGAGTTGAAAACGCTGTCGTTTCGGTAGTGGTACAGATTGGCACACCAATTCCTGGACAGAGGATTCGGACCGCCAATACATACATATGTTTTCGGGAAAACCTAGTAATTTGACATTTCAGTGAAAAATGCAGTATTTTTGCATTGCATCAATTAACAGATAGGATTGAGCTCTATGATGAAACAAAGAGGTTCCCCCAATACAATATACTCCAGCATTGAAATTAAAGGGTAAAATTTTTTTTAAAAAAAAATCAAACCATAGGGTGAACTATTAATAAGTCTGCTTCGTCTCCAAGCTCGAGTCTTTTGCCCTCAAAACTCGAGTAATATAGCCTGTGAGAAGTCATCATCAATTAGTTGGTTTCTTTCTAGAATTTACTAATCTGTATGGAGTTGAAGATCTGAGTCTATTTTTATGGAGTAGTATTTATTGAAGATGAAGTCCAAGCGAGGGAGGTTTCTTTGCTGGTGACATCCCGACCCACACGCCATACGCAGCATCAGCCTAACAGGCCAACACCTAAAATACGATATAAATGAGTCAGGGTCGGTGCTTCATGGATTTACGGTTAATTAATTCAGATCCATCAACTCTACTCACCAATGTAAATAGGTCGGGTATGGATCGACCTGCTACGATCCATTTAACCCCACATGATTCTTAACCCGTATAGTTCGGAAAATTACAATTTTATTCTTCCTGTGATGTGTTATATTCTCGGTCATTCTAAAAATAGTAGGATTCCACTTGAAATTTTTCCTTATAAAGAACCATATGTATGGAAGGATACTTATAGCAAAGACTTTATAAAGTCTTAAATCAGTCATATCAATACAATTGCTCTATTGACTGTTCATCTTTTATTGTGTTATTTACAGTTCCCTCAAACATGTTATCAACACGTAGCTCTACAAATATTTTTGACAATAGCGAAAAGAAATCGAAATTTCTTTTCACGGTCGAACCCTAGCCCTCAAACCGCAAACCACCGCCAGCCCTGATCCCGCTGCCCGGCCCCTGGCCACCCGTAATCGGGCCCGCCAACCCGATCACGCCAGTCTTGATCCCGCTGCCCGCCCCCACCCAATCCCGCTGCTTGGCCCTTGTCGCTTACAACCCGATCTCGCTGCTTGACCCCTTCGTCGCCCGCAACCAGATCCCGCCAGCTCGGATTACCTGAACTAGTCCACCCGCGATCCGTCGTGCACATCAGTTCGGCCCCATAACCAGTAGTCGACCCGATCAAGCTGGCCGACCCGCACATCTCAACAATCCAGCCGAGTCGAGCCCGTCGTCGACTCGAGCCAACCCGTTGTACTCGGTCGTGATGCACCGCGCAAAGCAACTCATCGTAGCGACCCGGCCCAGGCTCGGCACGCCTTTTCGGTCGATAGTTCTAAACACCAACTTTGAGTTTTGTGTTCCTTGGACCCGCCAAAATAGCGCTCCTGGTTTTACATCGTCCCATCGAGTACCAACTAGTCACTCCGAGCACACCGTCAATTGCTTGATATCACGTAGCCAGTTTTATTATATAGGTAATCCCCTATCCCTATTTCAATTCTCTTTTTTGGGAAAATATTTTGAGGACATGGGCACTTGAGCTGTTAATCTCCCACACTACTTTGCTGTAGATGAGATCGTGAGAAAAGTTGGTATCTCTTGTGTGTCGAAGAAAATTGTGTGACGGTCCTGGGGGAGTCACAAAATTATTGAAAGTCGATACTTTGTGGTTGTTGCATACCCCACGCATTTGGTACGATTTGATATCGTCGTTTTAAGCATCGACTGACCTTGTGTCACTTAAATCCCAACAAGACAAACTTCCTTTTGTTATAACTTGTGGATGACACAAAGCTCAAATATACATCCGAAGTTTGATATCCTTGACCATGCCTATAAGCAGTATCATCGATGGGTCTCATACATTCATCGGATAAGAGATTTACTACCACCATTTTTCCTGTAACAAGCCTACCGCTCAGGAATTCGAGCTAGGGAACCATGACTAATGCACTGATGTATTTGCGACGGCATATACATCTACAATTGAAAAAGTGTTATATAACTTGCAAACTCCTAAAGATATATGGGATACGCTTGAACAACTTTAACAATGTGCATGATCAACGCTTTCCTGAATTGCAATATTAATGGCAGCAAATCCGGTTCTTGGATTAGCGACTATGGAGGCTTTAATCAAGTTATCCTCGATCTTCGCGCTGATCTTTATTTCTATGGTGTCGATAATTCTGATCAGGATTTGATCAAAACGAATTAAAGATATTAGGAAATTCCACCTGAAGTATTTTCTTATAAGATATCATATGTATGGAAGGAGAATTATTGTAAAAACTTTATAAAGGGCCTTCTATAACTGATATCAATACAATTATTCTATTGATTGTTCATATTTTATTGCTTTATTTACAGTTTCCTCAAACTTGTTATCAGCATGTAGCCCTACATATATTTTTGAAAATAACGCAAAAAAATAATTGAAATTTCTTTTCACGGCACCCTAGCCCCACCCCGACACTGCAAATCACGGGCAACCCCGATCCCACTGCCCGGACCTTGGCTACCCGTAATCGGAGCCCTCCAACTCGATCATGCCAGTCCTGATCCCCCCCTCGTCGCCCCACCCGATCCCGCTGCTTAGCCCTCGCCGCTGTTGGGATTTGACGCCTAAAATGAAGGCGCACCGGAAGGAAAAATGAATAATAACCGAACCCCTAAAGAGGACTGATCATGCAATGTATATACGAATATAAAAGGACATGAATAAGGATATGAAATCATACCCTTGAAGTCCTTTGATAGAATGTTGAGGTTGATACCGGTGACAACAAATCCGATTTGATAAGTCCTCGATGATCCAAATGCCGAAAGCACCGCATCTCTACTAGCCACGCACCGGGAGATGATCGGAACAACAACTACCCAATTATCCTCCAAGGATACGGCTATAAATGAGTAGTAGAAACAAACTTTCAGAAATATCTTTCTCGTCAAATATCCTTGGATAATTAACCCTGATACCAATGTTTAAAACAAGTTGAAACAAACTTTCAGAAACACGAATCGCGGTCTATATCGAGACCAACAGTTTAAAACGAGTTGAAAGAACTTTGAATTACGAAAATCGTTCGGTAACGGGGTCTTAGCTGTCACTCGAATATCCGTTACCAATAAGCCTGTCAGGCGCCTCCACTGCACACCTGTGCACCGTCGTTCACTCCACTATGTTGGCCACCCCTTGAACATGTCACTGCGCCGGTGTTCACTCCCGCAAGAGCCGCCCCTTGAACACGCATCAGGTAAACATCGGCATTCACCAACCATATGGAGCCGCTCATTGTAGCGTACACCAGGCTGGAGTACACGCCCCGCCCTCAGAGGCTCCCGGATACGACATCTCTCACAACAAGTATTCACATTGTTTCAAACATCAAGCACACAGTCAATCGTTGCAACAATTATCAAATCAGTACACCAATTCACACAAATTATCCGTCAATTGATAACCACACAGATAAACAACACCACGCACGCTATCAATCAAAACTCAACACAATAAGCCTCCAGGCACAACCAACCAACGCCACACATATATCACTATATCGTAACTCAATCGAATACGTATACCCTACTACATTATCTCTATAAATATAGTTCATACTTTAATCCAAGTTAAGTACGTCAACTAGCATTAGTATTAATCACTCAACACTCACCGACATATGTATATATCTATATACATATATACATATACATATATATATAACATATAACTATACATATCCGTATAAAAAATAATTCATACACTTCGGCAACAATGATTTCGCGTAGTTCTAATTCGTATATCAAGGTACTTGCCTTGGTAATCTCTCGCGAATACTCCGAAAAATACGGTCGATCGGAAAAATCCGGAGCTCCAGTAAAAATGATGATCGAAATGGTTCAACACCAGCTCTTCATAGGGAATTCGTCCCTAATATCCTATCATCAAATAAACAATCAATCATATGAGGAAAAACATCGTAAAACGACCGAATCTCCCTCTGCGGCATTTTACTGGACACCTTGAAGGCGTCAATTGGGAACTCATTTAAACGACGAATCGGTAATGATAAGACCGTGGAAACATGATGAAATTGATAGAATACAACTTAATCTTCGATTCTCCATCAGTAATCCGAGTGCAAACAGGACTGCTCGGTTATATATATATAGGCGTATTAGCGCGTGCCAGAGTACCGGTAGCCTGCGCTAACGGGCCGGCCGGGACACGCCAATTGTGCCAGTCAACCATTTCCAGAGCCTCAGAAGCCTCTCTGCCCAGCCGAGTAGCGTGTGATGGCTGCCGAATAGTGTGCGCTACACCTGTCGGTTAGCGCGCGCAGCCTTCCGGCAGTAGCGTGCGCTATGCTGGTTCCTGCCGCACCTGTTCGGCCAGTGCCCAACCGCCATGCCGGTTCCTGCCGCATCTGTCCGGCCAGTGCCCAACCGCCATGGCCCGACGACTTGATTTCCAAAAACGCACGGAACGAACACGACGAAACGCTCGCGGACTACAACATCGATCGGAAATGAAAACAACATACAACAAATGACCACGTAAGGCCATAAACACAAAATCAATCGTCGAGAAAATAATACCAACGCTCGATAACCGAGAAATTTCCGGTCTAAGAAGAAAATTTCAAATTAATCGGAATAAAAATATCGGGTATTACAAGAATAGCGCTATGAATGAAATGAGGATATCCATAAAATGAGGATAAAATTACTGAAAAAGGATGTCACTGAATGAAATAAAGATATCCATGAATGAAATAAGGATACCCATGAAAGAATGAAAATATTGAAACCCAATGTGGATATTGAAATCAGTGATTTGAAATGTGGATAATGAAATCCATACTTTATTGTAAATGAGGATATTGAAATTCACGATTTGTGAAAATAAGGATATTGATGTCCATCGAAATTGAAATATATACCCTTATAATAAAATAATAACATATGGGCTTACTGAAAGAGAAAAGAAGCTATTAGGGAGATTTTAAATATATTATCAGCGCCAATTAGGGGTGGACACGAACCGAACGAACCGAGCTTTTGGTGTTATTCACCGTTCGTTCGTTCGGTTCGTGTAGTGTTCGGTTCGTGTTCGTGTTCGACGAACATTACAAATCAGTGTTCGAGTTCGGTTCGTTTGTGTTCGAGATATATATAATATATATATATATATATATATATAATATTTTTATATATATATATTTTACACCCATATTATATATATATATATAATATATATTAATGTTCATGACGATTCGCGAACACCCGATCAAATATAAAATGTTCGATTTTCGGTTCAGAATACTCGAACATGTTCGTGAACATGTTCGGTTGGTCAAACCGAGCTCGAATCGACCGCTGACCGAGTTTTTTCACGAACGATTCGCGAACGTTGGTTCATAAGCCACCTGGCGCCAATCACTCAAAATAAAGAGTTGTGGGAGGAAAATTATGTTCTATACTCTTTTCCTCGATCAGGCTTTATCCCACTAGGTTTTTCTAATAAAAATTTTAACGAAACAACTTAATCACTACTAATATGAAATCTCCAAAAGAGATTTGGAATATATTAAAAAAAATATGAAGTCTTGAAAAATACATGACTATAATATAGAATTTTACAACACTCCCTATTACCTCTCTATTCTCTCTCTATAATATACAATTTTACAACACACTTCATTTTTATAATAATTGTAGAGTATCAAGTCTTGAAAAATACATGACAACAATAAATCTCTCCCCTTCGTAATTGTTAGTTTACCAATAAATATCTCTCCTTACTCCTTACTCTTTAATTTACCGATAGAAATGCAATCGCGCATATGTACCCAGTTCTGGTCTTTATTTTGCTTGTTGTCTTCTGATTACTCTCTAGCACTGTATCACATTTATGAATCTATCATGCTTTATTGAGGCAAAATTTGCTTAGGCATAAAACATGTCTTAAAATTGTTTTTCTGTTCTTCCTTTTCTTTTGGTGAGGAGAGAATGAATGCATGAAGCCATTATTGTAAACCAAGCTCTCTTAAATAAACAAACTCATTACCGTAAATGAAAGCAACATGTTAATATAAATATAAATAAGCGGATAATACAAACAAATGTAAACTCTAAACAGCAGGAGGAAGCGGTGTTGGCCAAGGTGGATACACCAGAGGAAATGAGATAAGTTGGTCATTGTAAAGCCAGTGCCGCTTCTCACTTATGTCCAAAGATTCTTGAAGCTCATCGATCATCTCATACTTAACTTCTTCCATAATCAGGTCATACCGGAAAAGGGTTGTGCCCCATACCATAAAGATCACACCACCATCTGTTGGGTGAAGAAAGGAGGCAACAAGCTGCTCTTCTTGGTTACCCGCGGCCTTGTCAATTTTTTTCTTATCATGAACCAAAACCACGAGCTCTCTTTATCATTCAATTTCCATACTTTGAAGTTGATGATTGCTCCCCGACCCGTGAGGACAGCTTGTAATAACCTCAACTCCCCACCTACAACTCCTATTTGTTCCCTCACATCACAAGAATCCTGTTGTTGCTGCTGCTGATGTTTAAACCACCAAAATCATCGGGAATACAATAACATCAGTTCCACCATTCAGCAAATCGAATTCGATAACCCTGTCCGCATCACGTGCGTACTCCAGAAAATACACAATCCCATTGCACGCAACAACATGATATAGCAAAGTACCGAGAAATACCTAGGGTCGAGGATACGGAACCATTTCCTTTCCCATTTACCTGACTCGGAAGAATATATCCACGCCGGAATGGAGCCAACTTCTTCCGGTTCCATTTTACTTTTAAAACGAGTGATTCCGAAATGCACCACCTTGAATTGGTTGCTTTTGTTGTTGTTTATTCGTAATAATGCATGCCCAGATGCTGATCTACAACGAAGGGCTCCAGGAATCCCAGGGAGCTTATAATATTGTTTAGTAATTGGATTGCATATGTAGCGATCCACGTCGAGTTGACTTGCATTTGGGGAGACAAGCAACAAGTCGTCACACGATGCTCTTACGACCATTGGTGAAGGCAAGAAGTCCAAATAAAAAGATGTTTTTTTTCCGTGGATAAATGTCGACTCATCAGAAAATAGCTTGCAAATGGGTTGCGAACACTGGGGCCCATGCCACTCCTTAGCAGCTTTACAAAATAAGACTGCGTAGGGCAGTGAATAGTGATCATGATGTTCATGATGCTGGGATATGAATCTGGGG
The DNA here is from genome assembly GCA_033398695.1 of Orobanche coerulescens. NCBI lineage: Eukaryota > Viridiplantae > Streptophyta > Magnoliopsida > Lamiales > Orobanchaceae > Orobanche > Orobanche coerulescens. The sequence goes on from CM065809.1 coordinate 159,161,945, forward strand.
ATAAACTGAGGCTGAGAAATCAAAGAATGCCAACTTTGACATATAGACCCAAATTGAATAGCGGATCGACAATTGGGTAGACGAATGAATATCTCCAATAATATGCCCTCGTTCGCTTCTTTCAGAAAATCAGATACTGAACAAACGATAATCAGAAAGTTAAACTAGTTTGGATATCTATAAAAGACATCAAAGGAAGAATATATGAATATAGACAAGGAAGCTTTTTGCTTACCGAGTTTCAGGTCATGGTGATTTGCATCATCTTCAACCTTCACCATCAAAGGAAGAAATATAACAATAATATTCTAAGAAATCAATCCTCACATGAGATGAATTACTAAAATCTAAACAATCACATATATGAGATTGAGCCATTTCATTCTTATAGCCTATAGGTGTTTTCTAAAATCTAAAAGGACGGGTTTTGCGTGCGTGCTCTCATACACACAAACAATATAAAGTTTAGTTCATTTATAAACTTTTATAACTAGGAACCTGCTAGTAAACACACACACACATTTATATATATATATATATATATATATATGCTATTATCAGTTTCCCTAAGATGATGATATTAATATATGCTGATGAACCAATCGACACACACACTCATTCATATATATATATATATATAAGCCAAAAGAAAGAAGGTAATTTATATCATCATCACTTGATAAAAAGAATCGAGCTACGCATGACAGCATGAGCAGGATCTGAATTCCCCAATACATACATATGTTTTCGAGAAAACCAAGTAATTTGACATTTCAGTGAAAAATACATACTTGCTAATCAATCTACTTTTTTTCCACCTTCATATATAAAAAGAGAGAACAAAAACAAGAAACAATTTAAAATAAAGTAATGAAGAAAATAACAAAATAAACTACCACACAACAAAAGGAAATTGTTATCTACACAACCAATAGCCTCTGTATTGGTTCCAAATGGAAATTCTAAAAGCAAAAATAACACCAATCTATTGAGACATTAAAAGGCTAATGTATTACTTTCTCACAATACCAAACAAAAATTAGCAATTAAATCAACATTCCTGCATTAAATTCCATACAAAATTTGTAAAACAGAAAAGAAAAGAAAAGAACTTAAGAAAATATGCTTCCCAAACGCAACCCTGAAACAAAAGAGGAATTCAATCATCAACACTAAATCTTTTTCACTTTTTCTCGTTGCAGATATGCCGGGAATAAAAGCGGCGGCGATGGGGGGCTGGAGGCAGAGATTTCGAGATTGGAGGAGAAGGGAGGTGGTGGAAGGAGAGGGAGTGGTGGAGAAGATTGCCATTCACACTAATGATTCCGATTGTGAGTGAGAGTCAAAGGGGTGTAAGAATACTAATTTTGTAATGGGAATTGAGTCTGAAAGTGAGTACAGTAGTTGATTTTGAAGGGCTATGAGGATCCAATTAAACAAAGTAATTAAATGTGTGGCCCTGCAGTTTAAGATGAAGAGAATATTGAATGCCTTGTAATCAGAAGATACATGACTTGATAATGGTGCGTAATTGCATATTTACTAGCACAAGAAACATGTATTTCATAAAAGTTGAAGTATTACAAATATATATCAAAAGATTGAGGAAACAACAAAATTACAATCTCCCAAAACGAAGTTCACTTGTAAGATCCCAATAACTAATATTACATTATTTTTAAACTCAATACCAACAACTTTGATGAGAGAAGATTTTCCAATCTCAACAACACACTAAAAGGATAATTTATATATGATCAGTTCTTAAAATGAAACTAAGCACATATAATTCTCCACATAATTAAGTATACATAATTTCCTATCAAACCTTTCATCGAGTAGTTGGCGGGACCTAAAGAAAGCGAAATATGCAATCCAAAATGACATGGGATTCTAGAGATGGCTTGCATTAACAGATAACAATGGAGCTCTAGACTATTCTTTCACTAATCATAGCTTCATAAATAAGATTCCGAAATCTTTGTATAACTGATAGAAAATTAGGTCGAGAAAAATAAATTAACGCACCTCTCGTCGAGCACTTGGTGTGACAGCGCCGGCGGTCTCACAATTCGACTGTGCAGAAGCGAAAAGTACCATGGCCGGTGGAAAGGGAAGACTTTGAAACAGGATGAAGATTCGAGGAGACTTCAGAAATGATAGAAATTCATGTTGGAAACAAGATTTGATTGATTCCTCTTTTTTTCATAAGGAAACAATAGCAGAGATAATTAAGGAAATCAATTCATCGACTGGGCTGAGCCGAGCCGCTCGAAGCAGGAAATCATAGAGATTATGAGTGAGTTGAAAACGCTGTCGTTTCGGTAGTGGTACAGATTGGCACACCAATTCCTGGACAGAGGATTCGGACCGCCAATACATACATATGTTTTCGGGAAAACCTAGTAATTTGACATTTCAGTGAAAAATGCAGTATTTTTGCATTGCATCAATTAACAGATAGGATTGAGCTCTATGATGAAACAAAGAGGTTCCCCCAATACAATATACTCCAGCATTGAAATTAAAGGGTAAAAATTTTTTAAAAAAAAAAATCAAACCATAGGGTGAACTATTAATAAGTCTGCTTCGTCTCCAAGCTCGAGTCTTTTGCCCTCAAAACTCGAGTAATATAGCCTGTGAGAAGTCATCATCAATTAGTTGGTTTCTTTCTAGAATTTACTAATCTGTATGGAGTTGAAGATCTGAGTCTATTTTTATGGAGTAGTATTTATTGAAGATGAAGTCCAAGCGAGGGAGGTTTCTTTGCTGGTGACATCCCGACCCACACGCCATACGCAGCATCAGCCTAACAGGCCAACACCTAAAATACGATATAAATGAGTCAGGGTCGGTGCTTCATGGATTTACGGTTAATTAATTCAGATCCATCAACTCTACTCACCAATGTAAATAGGTCGGGTATGGATCGACCTGCTACGATCCATTTAACCCCACATGATTCTTAACCCGTATAGTTCGGAAAATTACAATTTTATTCTTCATGTGATGTGTTATATTCTCGGCCATTCTAAAAATAGTAGGATTCCACTTGAAATTTTTCCTTATAAAAAACCATATGTATGGAAGGATACTTATAGCAAAGACTTTATAAAGTCTTAAATCAGTAATATCAATACAATTGCTCTATTGACTGTTCATCTTTTATTGTGTTATTTACGATTCCCTCAAACACGTTATCAACACGTAGCTCTACAAATATTTTTGACAATAGCGAAAAGAAATCGAAATTTCTTTTCACGGCCGAACCCTAGCCCTCAAACCGCAAACCACCGCCACCCGATCCCATTGCCGGCCCCTGCCACCCGTGTCGGGCCCGCCAACCCGATCACGCCGGCCTTGATCCCGCCGCCCGCCCCCACCCAATCCCGCCGCTTGGCCCTTGTCGCCATAACCCGATCTCGCCGCTGACCCCTTCGTCGCCCGCAACCGGATCCCGCCACTGGATTACCCGAACTAGTCCACCCGCGATCCGTCGTGCACATCAGTTCGGCCCCATAACCAGTAGTCGACCCGATCAAGCTGGCCGACCCGCACATCTCAACAATCCAGCCCGAGCTGCGAGCCCCGTCGTCTGACTCGAGCCAACCCGTTGTACTCAGTCGTGATGCACCGCGCAAAGCAACTCATCGTAGCGACCCAGCCCGACTCGGCACGCCTTTTTTCGGTCTGATAGTTCTAAACACCAACTTTGAGTTTTTGTGTTCCTTGGACCCGCCAAAATAGCGCTCCTGGTTTTACATCGTCCCATCGAGTACCAACTAGCTGCTCCGAGCACACCGTCAATTGCTTGATATCACGTAGCCAGTTTTATTATATAGGTAATCCCCTATCCCTATTTCAATTCTCTTTTTTGGGAAAATATTTTGAGGACATGGGCACTTGAGCTGTTAATCTCCCACACTACTTTGCTGTAGATGAGATCGTGAGAAAAGTTGGTATCTCTTGTGTGTCGAAGAAAATTGTGTGACGGTCCTGGGGGAGTCACAAAATTATTGAAAGTCGATACTTTGTGGTTGTTGCATACCCCACGCATTTGGTACGATTTGATATCGTCGTTTTAAGCATCGACTGACCTTGTGTCACTTAAATCCCAACAAGACAAACTTCCTTTTGTTATAACTTGTGGATGACACAAAGCTCAAATATACATCCGAAGTTTGATATCCTTGACCATGCCTATAAGCAGTATCATCGATGGGTCTCATACATTCATCGGATAAGAGATTTACTACCACCATTTTTCCTGTAACAAGCCTACCGCTCAGGAATTCGAGCTAGGGAACCATGACTAATGCACTGATGTATTTGCGACGGCATATACATCTACAATTGAAAAAGTGTTATATAACTTGCAAACTCCTAAAGATATATGGGATACGCTTGAACAACTTTAACAATGTGCATGATCAACGCTTTCTGAATTGCAATATTAATGGCGGCAAATCCGGTTCTTGGATTAGCGACTATGGAGGCTTTAATCAAGTTATCCTCGATCTTCGCGCTGATCTTTATTTCTATGGTGTCGATAATTCTGATCAGGATTTGATCAAAACGAATTAAAGATATTAGGAAATTCCACCTGAAGTATTTTCTTATAAGATATCATATGTATGGAAGGAGAATTATTGTAAAAACTTTATAAAGGGCCTTCTATAACTGATATCAATACAATTATTCTATTGATTGTTCATATTTTATTGCTTTATTTACAGTTTCCTCAAACTTGTTATCAGCATGTAGCCCTACATATATTTTTGAAAATAACGCAAAAAAATAATTGAAATTTCTTTTCACGGCACCCTAGCCCCACCCCGACACTGCAAATCACGGGCAACCCCGATCCCACTGCCCGGACCTTGGCTACCCGTAATCTGTAATACCCGGTTGTAATTCATTCATTTTCATTCAGTAATTATCAGTCTGTAATTGTCACTCAGTGTATTTTCACTCAATTATAATCATTCATCAATCATGTTCATTCACCGTGTTCACCGTTCGTATAAACTTCGAGTTGAGTATCGTTATTGTTCATCGTTTCAACTTTCCTCATATGAGTTCGACTTTGTTAGATCACCATTAATTTTTGGTAACTCCAAAAATTCTAAATCTTTGCAATATTATAGAGCATCGAGTTAGCTTTCCAATGGTTCAAACGGTGAGTCAATCGAGTCCGACGAGAGAGTTATGGTCGTTTGATTTTGGCGATCACGCCGACCGAACTCGGCCGTGTCGTCCGACACGGCCCGTGCCGTACTCGTCCGGAAAATGCGAAGTTTACGCCGACCGTGCTCGACCGTGTCGTCGCCCGACACGCCCTGCGTACTCTTCCGATAAGCTCGAACGATCGCCGACACGCCCGACCGTGTCCCGTGACACGGCCGAGTCATGCCGAAGTCATTGCCGCGGTCGCTGGCTTTCGGAAGGCCCGCCGCGACCGTGTCAATCCGACACGGTCGAAGTCATCGCTGCCGGCCGCCGGCCAGTGCGCGACACGACCGTGCCGATCGGCACGGCCGTGTCCGGCAGCGCCAACCCCTATAAATTCATTTTTTCATCATTTCACCCATTTTCTCGCATTTTCTTCACCTTCAACCGAGAGGTAAGGCTTGAGGGAGGGTTTTCCTTCACAAATCATTTGGGTGTTTGATTTTCTTCATCTCCTTTCGATCGTGAAGCCCGGATAATCAATCTAACGCGTATTCTTCGGATTGAAGCACTTGGATCATCAAGAGGTAATTCCTTCAACTCTTTGGACTTCGATTTTGTGTTGAAATAGGATGTTTTGGACGTTATAATCATGATATATGAAGGGATATGTATATGATTATGAGTTTGTATAAGGATTCATTGGATTATTGAGGGATTATTCAAGAACACTTTGGAAATCGAGTTGGAATTGGGGATTTTCAACTAATTGTTGTTATAATCACGTTTTCGGATAATCATAACGGATTATTGATCGTATTGGAGATGTTTTGTTGATTTGAAACACTTCTTGGGGATTTGAAGTTGATATTATTGAGGTTTAGTTGTATACAATCAAAGTTGGCCTCAAAGTGTTCGATATAATGCCCCTATGAACTTGGTTTAATCGTATCGACGTCTTGAGTTCGTTATGTTCGTGTTTAATTCGTTATTGATCGGATTGTTGGTAATTGTATTGAATTAAGGTTGTTCGAGCGACCGGTATCTTGGTTAGGACGTTGTTCGTGGACGGACATTCATCATCGGTATTGTGTAAGTTAATTCTTACTCGGTTAAAAGGATGTTCATTCCTTTTGTTGTTGTTCATTCATAATCGTAACTCATTCATCATTGTATTAACCGTATCAAAACTTGTCATTGTCAATTAATCACCTCACCATAAGGAACGACGGTTCCGATCATTTCATTGAGCTATCATTCATTTCACCATCATTAAATCTTGGTGAGTCATTATTCATTTTCATTGTCACTTTTGTCATATTGTGGCATTCCGGTCATATCTGGCGTGCGGTTGGTATGTGTAGGATTTTCATGTCGGGCACGTTATAGTCTTGTGTTGGTTGTTGTCCTCACTTTGGAGTGTGATCACGTGTCGATTGCTCGTGAGACTGTTTTGGTACAAGACCACGCGTGTATGATCGTTGGTGGCTTGTGCACGGACACATTTCCATCCCGGGCGTAGTGTGGCGCCATTCCTTTGAGCCGTATCGATTAGTCGATTCATATAGCATGTTTGATTGCGTAATTCTAGACAGAAAAATTCATAATTTCAGATATATAATGATTGTGTATTTTCAACCATTGAGGATTGTTGTTCGTATCGACCCCATTGGGGATTTTGTTTTCGTGTCACGGCAAGGCAAAGGCACGGAAGAGCATGTTGACGGCGACGAGTCCCATGACGCGTAGGGGACCCCAGTCATTCCGTTGGTTCAGTCATTTTCAGTCATTTCAGTCATTTCCGTCATTTGTATTTTTCCGCTGCAAATTCCGTTTGAGATGTTTATTTATTCAGGGTGGTATATTTTATCTTCATATAAAATATACTAGTATTCGGTATTGTCCTGGTGTGTTGTACTTAAACTCCTCATCGGAGTACTTGGTAATATAATGTGGTTCGGTACTACATTTATCTTGTGTAATTCATCCTTTTCATTCGCCTGGTGGGTCCCAGTCGGGGATTCACGGCGCTGTAATATCCGCCTAGTTTGGGGTGTTACAGAGTTGGTATCGGAGCGTGGTTTTGAATACTACCCTCCAAGTCATGTCTCATTTGAAATCATCATCATCGGACTAGTATCATTGGACTTTCGCGTCACGTGTGACCTGTGCAAATGCCGAGCCAATCAGACCAAGAACTGTAAGATTTCTAATGCCATGGTATAATTTCTGGCATTAATCATTCATTCATAATTCATAAGTTAACAATCCTCATTCATCAATTTCAATTGTGATCAAGTCGATAATGTAACTAATTAATCACTCAATTCATTTCATTACTCAGTTGTTGATCTTGAAGATCATATCATCAATCTTGTTAAATTGTTCAAGATAATCATTTCAGTAATTTTGTCAGATAATCATGTCACGTCGATTAATCATTCATGTAATCGCTGTATGTGAGCGCGTATGCTCATTTTCATCATTTCATAATGTAATCATAATGTGATACTCATGCGAGATATATAATCATCATATGACTTTCCACTTCGCATGGAGAGGGCCGGCAGAGGACGTGGAGGACGAGGCCGTGGAGCGGGCCGAATCCCGAGAACTCGTGCGAATACCCGTGCAAATGCCATGATTAATGCTAACTCATCGTGAAGCGAATCTGCCACTCACTAAACTGGACGCGATCATTCACTGTCAGTGAGTCGTACCGGGACACGGCTCGGTCGAGGGTGTTCGGGTCGACCCACTCGCATTTATGCAGGGCATGATGGCCCAAATGACCCGGATGGCTCGGTTGATGGAGACGATGCATAACTCCGTCAATCAAAATCGCAGGCTCCTCCGCCGCCGCCTCGAGGCAAGAGAGGGGTGTAAGCAATATCATCAGCGATATTTCTCGCCAGCGACCACCTACTTTTGAGGGCTCATCTGAGCCGGCGGATATTGTTCACTGGCTTGAGCATTTTGAGAAGTTGTTTGCTATGGTGGATTGCCCCGAAGGGCATAAAGTTTCAGTTGCGGCTTACTATCTCGGTAAGAGCGCTCATTCATGGTGGTTATCGTTGAGACCCACAGACGGAACATGTACTTGGGATCGATTCAAGACTCTCATGATGGAGAGGTACTATCCGGCCCCACTCAGGGAGGCCAAGTTGTCGGAATTACTCACTCCCGACCTTTCGGCGGATGATGACGTTCTCGCCATCGCCGAAAAATTTCAAGAACTTCTTCCGTTCGCCTCATCTATCATTCACTCGGAAGCGGACAAGATCAAGTATTTCAGAAGAGGTGAAACCCCGTATGAGACTTGATTTGCTTAATCATAATCGTGCCACTCGCCGAGTTCATTGAGAAGGCTCTTACTTACGAGCTTACGGCTAAGGAAATTGCTAAGCGGAACCTTCGTCGCTAGCAAGAAGTCCAAGAACCGTAATCGGGCCCGACGGTAGTCGTGCCACTTTCAAGAAACCGCGGCGGGCTCTACTTTTTCTCGAGCGACCTCCCGGCGTCTAAACCCGCGGAATCTCGGCCGCGAGCGGCCGTTCGCCATCACTTGTTTCAACCGTGAAGAACAGGTCATTTCGGCACCAAGTGCCCGGCGATGCATCACGTGCCACAATCGTGGGATTGCTGGGCATAGGGCCCGTTTTGCCGTAGGGACTCTAAACCCACTCCGGCGTCATCTCAAGCCCCGTGTCATTCAGTGGGTAATCGGCCACTCACTCGGCATCGTTCAAGACGACAGAGCTAAAGGCGAGCCAAGAGCTATCGACGGAGCATCCGGTCGGGCCAGCAAGCCCCGAATTTATGAGATGAAGAAGACCGATGATCCCGAGGCCGGATGATCTCGTGTACACTCGATATTCTATCTCAACCTGTGTGCACTCTTTTTGATACTGGTGCATCTCATTCATTCATTTCCGAGTCATGTTTGAGTAGACTACGTCTGGGTAGTGCTACTAGTTGTGAGCCATATGTCTTTGGCCTACCTAATGGTAGACGCATTATCGGTAACCGTGAGATTCAGAATTGTCCGATTCAGTTTCATGGTCGTGTATGGCCAGCGGACCTAATTGTAGTAGATTTACCGAGGGACGACATCATCTTGGGTATTGATTGGATGGATCGTCATGATGCCATCATTAGTGTCCGAAAGCGTTTGGTCACTATCATTTCGCACGATGGAGTTGAATATGTGTTTCAGGAGGTAATCCCTACTGCTCGCAAAGTCATTAATTTGATGAAAGCAGAAGATTAATCAATCGGGGATGTGTCGGTTATTGGTGCTTTATGGCCAAAACCGAGAGGTCATCAAGAATGTTAACGGATATTCCGGTGGTGAGGGAATATGCCGATGTATTTCCCAGACGAGTTACTCGGTTTGCCTCCACAGAGATGTGGAATTCACGATTGAGTTGGAGCCCTAGACGTCCCGATATCGAAGGCACCGCATCGAATGGCCCCGACCGAAACGCGAGAGTTGAAGAGTCAACTTGAGGAATTGTTCGAGAAAGGTTATATCCGACCGAGTGCGTCCCCATGGGGAGCACCAGTGCTGTTCGTCAAAAAGAAAGATGGTTCTTTTCGCTTGTGTATCGATTATCGGGAGTTGAATAAGGTGACAATCAAGAATAAGTATCCCTTACCCCGTATCGATGACCTTTTGGATCAACTTCGGGAGCTTCATTTTCCAAGATCGACTTAAGATCCTGGATATCATCGATTGGATTCGAGAGTCGGATATCGCTAGGACGGCGTTTCGAACACGTTATGGTCATTATGAGTTTGTGGTTATGCCGTTCGGATTGACTAATGCACCTGCGGTATTCATGGAGTTAATGAATCGGGTCTTCATCGACTTTCTGGATCGGTTTGTTGTTGTCTTCATCGATGACATTTTGATTTATTCTCGTGACCGAGAGGAACACGAGTTTCACCTTCATCAAGTGCTCGACGTGTTGAGACGAGAACAACTTTATGGGAAGTTTTCCAAATGTGAGTTACGGATGTCCGGTGACTTTTCTCGGACATGTAATCTCATCAGACGGAGTTCGTGTCGACCCTCAGAAGACGGAGGCTATTCGAGATTGGTTACCTCCGAAGAATGTTAAGGAAATCCGAAGCTTTCTCGGATTAGCCGGTTATTATCGGAGGTTTGTGGAAGGATTTTCCAAAATTGCTCAACCATTGACGAACCTTTTGCGGAAGGATAAGAAATACACGTGGTCCGACGCGTGTCGTGAGTTTTGAAGAACTCAAGAGCCGGTTAATGTCAAGACTGTACTTTCCTTGCCGCAGGGACGGAGGGATTTGTGGTTTATAGTGATGCGTCGGACAGGTCTCGGATGTGTACTCATGCGAACAGGAAGGTTATTGCCTATGCTTCACGGCAATTGAGACCTTACGAGGTTAATTATCCGACCCACGACACTGGAGCTAGCACCGTGGTGTTCGCTTTGAAGATTTGGCGTCATTACCTTTATGGCGTCACCGCCGATATTCACCGATCATAAGAGCTTAAAGTATATATTTACTCGTAGGAGTTAAATATGCGTCGAGACGGTGGTTGGAATTAATCAAAGATTATGATATTGAGATCCTCTACCACCGGCAAGGCGAACGTTGTCGCCGACGCCTTGAGTCGTAAGTCCGTTCGGAGCGGATGCTTGCCGTTTAACGATTCGTAAGGAGCTTCAACAGAACTCCTTAGACCCGAGATCGAGGTCCGGCTTCAGCGAGTTCAGGACACTTTGTATGTTAGAGATTTCATCATCTCTTGAGGATGCAATCCGAGAGAATCGTGGTTCGGACCCATCATTGTTACGCATCCGAGAGGATGTGGCTCGAGGAAAGCCCCTGGATTCGTGGTCCACGAGGATGGACTTTTGAGATTTAAGAATCGGTTGTGCGTATCGGCGAATGACGAGTTGAAAAACTCGATTTTGAGAGAAGCTCATGCTACCCCTTATTCTGTTCATCCGGATCCAGCAAGATGTACAAGGACTTGAAACATAATTACGGTGGAGTAATATGAAGCGAGAAGTCGCACTGCTTTGAGATGCTTAACCTGTCAACAAGTTAAGATTGAACATCGGCGACCGGCGGGTATGCTGAAACCTCTCCCTATTCAGTGGAAGTGGGAAGACGTTTCTATGGATTTCATCACGAGTTTGCCGACGAGTCGCCGTGGCATGAATACGATCTGGGTGATTGTGGACCGTTTAACTAAATCAGCTCATTTCCTTGAGATCAAGGATACGTGGGGTCCCGAGAGACCGCCCAGATTATTCATCAAGGAGATAGTAAGACCGCACGGTACTCTAAGAGTATCGTTTCCGATCGTGACGACGATTTGTATCTCATTTTTGGAAATCGTTCACCGTGCTATGGGAACTCGGCTCAATCTCGCATCGCCTTTCATCCTCAAACCGACGGACAATCGAGAGGACTATACAGACATTAGAGGACATGTTGAGGGCATGCGTCCTCGATTGGAAGGACGATTGGGAAGCCCAACTACCATTGATCGAGTTCACGTATAATAATAGTTGGCATGCTTCCATTAAGATGGCACCTTACGAGGCCTTGTACGGTCGTCGTTGTCGATCTCCCTTGTGTTGGGATGACTTGTCGAATCAATCGCACCGAACCCGATATGCTTATAGCCGCCGGGAGAAGGTAGCTTTGATCAAGAGTCGTATGTTGGCGACTCGAGTCGACGAAATCATATGCGTATAATCGTCGTCGACCACTAGAGTTCGAGACGGTGACCACGTCTTGGTCAAGGTATCCCCGAGTCGAGGTATTTTCCGCTTCGGAAACGGGAAGTTGAGTCCGAGATTCATTGGACCGTTTGAAATTTTGGATCGAGTAGGCGAGTTAGCTTATCGATTGGCTTTACCTCCGGCCCTGAGCCGAATTCATAATGTGTTTCATGTCTCTCAGTTGCGGAAGTATGTTGCCGACCCGAGTCACATACTCCAGTTCGACGAAATCGAGATCGCCGACGATCATTCATATGAGGAACGTCCTATACGAGTTTTAGAGCGACGAATCAAACAGTTGAGAAATAAGTCGATTCCTTTGGTCAAGATTCAGTGGTCCAGACATGGAGTCGAAGAGGCCACTTGGGAAACCGAGGAGATTATGCGGGAGAGTTATCCCGAGTTGTTTGACCCTTAGTTTCGGGGACGAAACTCTTTTAAGGGGGGAGTATGTAATACCCGGTTGTAATTCATTCATTTTCATTCAGTAATTATCAGTCTGTAATTGTCACTCAGTGTATTTTCACTCAATTATAATCATTCATCAATCATGTTCATTCACCGTGTTCACCGTTCGTATAAACTTCGAGTTGAGTATCGTTATTGTTCATCGTTTCAACTTTCCTCATATGAGTTCGACTTTGTTAGATCACCATTAATTTTTGGTAACTCCAAAAATTCTAAATCTTTGCAATATTATAGAGCATCGAGTTAGCTTTCCAATGGTTCAAACGGTGAGTCAATCGAGTCCACGAGAGAGTTATGGTCGTTTCGTTTTGGCGATCACTGCCGACCGAACTTCGGCCGTGTCGTCCGACACGGCCCGTGCATTTCGTCCGGAAAATGCGAAGTTTCGCCGACCAGGCTCGACCGTGTCGTCCGACACGGCCCGTGCCGCACTCTTCCGGATAAGCTCGAACGATCGCCGACACGCCCGACCGTGTCCCGTGACACGGCCGAGTCATGCCGAAGTCGCCGCCGGGCGGTCGCTGGAAGGCCAGCCACTGCGACCGTGTCAATCCGGACACGGTCGAGTCATCGGCGGTGTCGGCCAGTGCGCGACACGACCGCGCCGATCGGCACGGGCCGTGTCCGGCAGCACCAACCCCTATAAATTCATTTTTTCATCATTTCACCCATTTTCTCGCATTTTCTTCACCTTCAACCGAGAGGTAAGGCTTGAGGAGGGTTTTTCCTTCACAAATCATTTGGGTGTTTGATTTTCTTCATCTCCTTTCGATCGTGAAGCCCGGATAATCAATCTAACGCGTATTCTTGATTGAAGCACTTGGATCATCAAGAGGTAATTCCTTCAACTCTTTGGACTTCGATTTTGTGTTGAAATAGGATGTTTTGGACGTTATAATCATGATATATGAAGGGATATGTATATGATTATGAGTTTGTATAAGGATTCATTGGATTATTGAGGGATTATTCAAGAACACTTTGGAAATCGAGTTGGAATTGGGGATTTTCAACTAATTGTTGTTATAATCACGTTTTCGGATAATCATAACGGATTATTGATCGTATTGGAGATGTTTTGTTGATTTGAAACACTTCTTGGGGATTTGAAGTTGATATTATTGAGGTTTAGTTGTATACAATCAAAGTTGGCCTCAAAGTGTTCGATATAATGCCCCTATGAACTTGGTTTAATCGTATCGACGTCTTGAGTTCGTTATGTTCGTGTTTAATTCGTTATTGATCGGATTGTTGGTAATTGTATTGAATTAAGGTTGTTCGAGCGACCGGTATCTTGGTTAGGCCGTTGTTCGTGGACGGACATTCATCATCGGTATTGTGTAAGTTAATTCTTACTCGGTTAAAAGGATGTTCATTCCTTTTGTTGTTGTTCATTCATAATCGTAACTCATTCATCATCAGATTAACTGTATCAAAACTTGTCATTGTCAATTAATCACCTCACCATAAGGAACGACGGTTCCGATCATTTCATTGAGCTATCATTCATTTCACCATCATTAAATCTTGGTGAGTCATTATTCATTTTCATTGTCACTTTTGTCATATTGTGGCATTCCGGTCATACTTGGCGTGCCGGCTTGGTATGTGTAGGATTTTCATGTCGGGCACGTTATAGTCGTGTGTTGGTTGGTGGCCTCACATTGGGTGTGCACACGAGTCGATTGCTCGTGAGATCGATTAGGTACAAGACCACGCGTGTTTGATCGTTGGTGGCTTGTGCACGGACACATTTCCATCCCGGGCGTAGTGTGGCGCCATTCCTTTGAGCCGTACTGATTAGTCGATTCATATAGCATGTTTGATTGCGTATGTCTTGACAGAATAATTCATAATTTCAGATATATCATGATTGTGTATTTTCAACCCTGGAGGATTGTTGTTACAGAATGGCAATTCCATTGGGGGATTTTGTTTTCAGGTCACGGCAAGGCAAAGGCACGGGAAGAGCATGTTGACGGCGACGAGTCCCAGTGATACTAGTAGGGGACCCCAGTCATTCCGTTGGTTCAGTCATTTTCAGTCATTTCAGTCATTTCCGTCATTTGTATTTTTCCGCTGCAAATTCCGTTTGAGATGTTTATTTATTCAGGGTGGTATATTTTATCTTCATATAAAATATACTAGTATTCGGTATTGTCCTGGTGTGTTGTACTTAAACTCCTCATCGGAGTACTTGGTAATATAATGTGGTTCGGTACTACATTTATCTTGTGTAATTCATCCTTTTCATTCGCCTGGTGGGTCCCAGTCGGGGATTCACGGCGCTGTAATATCCGCCTAGTATATATATATATATATATAATATATTAATGTTCGCGAACACCCGATCAAATATAAAATGTTCGATTTTCGGTTCGTAAATACTCGAACATGTTCGCGAACATGTTCGGTTCGGTCAAACCGAGCTCGAACTGACCGTTGACCGAGTTTTTTCACGAACAGTTCGCGAACGTTCGGTTCATGGGCCACCCCTAGCGCCAATCACTCAAAATAAAGAGTTGTGGGAGGAAAATTATGTTCTATACTCTTTTCCTTGACTGAGGTTTTATCCCACTAGGTTTTTCTAATAAAAATTTTAACGAAACAACTTAATCACTACTAATATGAAATCTCCAAAAGAGATTTGGAATATATTAAAAAAAATATGAAGTCTTGAAAAATACATGACTATAATATAGAATTTTACAACACTCCCTATTACCTCTCTATTCTCTCTCTATAATATACAATTTTACAACACACTTCATTTTTATAATAATTGTAGAGTATCAAGTCTTGAAAAATACATGACAACAATAAATCTCTCCCCCCTTCGTAATTGTTAGTTTACCAATAAATATCTCTCCTTACTCCTTACTCCTTACTCTTTAATTTACCGATAGAAATGCAATCGCGCATATGTACCCAGTTCTGGTCTTTATTTTGCTTGTTGTCTTCTGATTACTCTCTAGCACTGTATCACATTTATGAATCTATCATGCTTTATTGAGGCAAAATTTGCTTAGGCATAAAACATGTCTTAAAATTGTTTTTCTGTTCTTCCTTTTCTTTTGGTGAGGAGAGAATGAATGCATGAAGCCATTATTGTAAACCAAGCTCTCTTAAATAAACAAACTCATTACCGTAAATGAAAGCAACATGTTAATATAAATATAAATAAGCGGATAATACAAACAAATGTAAACTCTAAACAGCAGGAGGAAGCGGTGTTGGCCAAGGTGGATACACCAGAGGAAATGAGATAAGTTGGTCATTGTAA
This sequence comes from Orobanche coerulescens, assembly GCA_033398695.1. Taxonomy (NCBI): domain Eukaryota; kingdom Viridiplantae; phylum Streptophyta; class Magnoliopsida; order Lamiales; family Orobanchaceae; genus Orobanche; species Orobanche coerulescens. The sequence continues at coordinate 159,177,641 of CM065809.1, forward strand.
AGCCAGTGCCGCTTCTCACTTATGTCCAAAGATTCTTGAAGCTCATCGATCATCTCATACTTAACTTCTTCCATAATCAGGTCATACCGGAAAAGGGTTGTGCCCCATACCATAAAGATCACACCACCATCTGTTGGGTGAAGAAAGGAGGCAACAAGCTGCTCTTCTTGGTTACCCGGCGGCCTTGTCAATTTTTTCTTATCATGAACCAAAAACCACGAGCTCTCTTTATCATTCAATTTCCATACTTTGAAGTTGATGATTGCTCCCCGACCCGTGAGGACAGCTTGTAATAACCTCAACTCCCCACCTACAACTCCTATTTGTTCCCTCACATCACAAGAATCCTGTTGTTGCTGCTGCTGATGTTTAAACCACCAAAAATCATCGGGGAATACAATAACATCAGTTCCACCATTCAGCAAATCGAATGCGATAACCCTGTCCGCATCACGTGCGTACTCCAGAAAATACACAATCCCATTGCACGCAACAACATGATATAGCAAAGTACCGAGAAATACCTTGGGTCGAGGATACGGGAACCATTTCCTTTCCCATTTACCTGACTCGGAAGAATATATCCACGTCGGAATGGAGCCAACTTCTTCCGGTTCCATTTTACTTTTAAAACGAGTGATTCCGAAATGCACCACCTTGAATTGGTTGCTTTTGTTGTTGTTTATTCGTAATAATGCATGCCCAGATGCTGATCTACAACGAAGGGCTCCAGGAATCCCAGGGAGCTTATAATATTGTTTAGTAATTGGATTGCATATGTAGCGATCCACGTCGAGTTGACTTGCATTTGGGGAGACAAGCAACAAGTCGTCACACGATGCTCTTACGACCATTGGTGAAGGCAAGAAGTCCAAATAAAAAGATGTTTTTTTTCCGTGGATAAATGTCGACTCATCAGAAAATAGCTTGCAAATGGGTTGCGAACACTGGGGCCCATGCCACTCCTTAGCAGCTTTACAAAATAAGACTGCGTAGGGCAGTGAATAGTGATCATGATGTTCATGATGCTGGGATATGAATCTGGGGATAAACTGAGGCTGAGAAATCAAAGAATGCCAACTTTGACATATAGACCCAAATTGAATAGCGGATCGACAATTGGGTAGACGAATGAATATCTCCAATAATATGCCCTCTGTCGCTTCTTTCAGAAAATCAGATACTGAACAAACGAGAATCAGAAAGTTAAACTAGTTTGGATATCTATAAAAGACATCAAAGGAAGAATATATGAATATAGACAAGGAAGCTTTTTGCTTACCGAGTTTCAGTCATGGTGATTTGCATCATCTTCAACCTTCACCATCAAAGGAAGAAATATAACAATAATATTCTAAGAAATCAATCCTCACATGAGATGAATTACTAAAATCTAAACAATCACATATATGAGATTGAGCCATTTCATTCTTATAGCCTATAGGTGTTTTCTAAAATCTAAAAGGACGGGTTTTGCGTGCGTGCTCTCATACACACAAACAATATAAAGTTTAGTTCATTTATAAACTTTTATAACTAGGAACCTGCTAGTAAACACACACACACATTTATATATATATATATATATATATATATATATATATATATATATATATATATATATATATATATATGCTATTATCAGTTTCCTAAGATGATGATATTAATATATGCTGATGAACCAATCGACACACACACTCATTCATATATATATATATATAAGCCAAAAGAAAGAAGGTAATTTATATCATCATCACTTGATAAAAAGAATCGAGCTACGCATGACAGCATGAGCAGGATCTGAATTCCCCAATACATACATATGTTTTCGAGAAAACCAAGTAATTTGACATTTCAGTGAAAAATACATACTTGCTAATCAATCTACTTTTTTTCCACCTTCATATATAAAAAGAGAGAACAAAAACAAGAAACAATTTAAAATAAAGTAATGAAGAAAATAACAAAATAAACTACCACACAACAAAAGGAAATTGTTATCTACACAACCAATAGCCTCTGTATTGGTTCCAAATGGAAATTCTAAAAGCAAAAATAACACCAATCTATTGAGACATTAAAAGGCTAATGTATTACTTTCTCACAATACCAAACAAAAATTAGCAATTAAATCAACATTCCTGCATTAAATTCCATACAAAATTTGTAAAACAGAAAAGAAAAGAAAAGAACTTAAGAAAATATGCTTCCCAAACGCAACCCTGAAACAAAAGAGGAATTCAATCATCAACACTAAATCTTTTTCACTTTTTCTCGTTGCAGATATGCCGGGAATAAAAGCGGCGGCGATGGGGGGCTGGAGGCAGAGATTTCGAGATTGGAGGGGAGAAGGGAGGTGGTGGAAGGAGAGGGAGTGGTGGAGAAGATTGCCATTCACACTAATGATTCCGATTGTGAGTGAGAGTCAAAGGGGTGTAAGAATACTAATTTTGTAATGGGAATTGAGTCTGAAAGTGAGTACAGTAGTTGATTTTGAAGGGCTATGAGGATCCAATTAAACAAAGTAATTAAATGTGTGGCCCTGCAGTTTAAGATGAAGAGAATATTGAATGCCTTGTAATCAGAAGATACATGACTTGATAATGGTGCGTAATTGCATATTTACTAGCACAAGAAACATGTATTTCATAAAAGTTGAAGTATTACAAATATATATCAAAAGATTGAGGAAACAACAAAATTACAATCTCCCAAAAACGAAGTTCACTTGTAAGATCCCAATAACTAATATTACATTATTTTTAAACTCAATACCAACAACTTTGATGAGAGAAGATTTTCCAATCTCAACAACACACTAAAAGGATAATTTATATATGATCAGTTCTTAAAATGAAACTAAGCACATATAATTCTCCACATAATTAAGTATACATAATTTCCTATCAAACCTTTCATCGAGTAGTTGGCGGGACCTAAAGAAAGCGAAATATGCAATCCAAAATGACATGGGATTCTAGAGATGGCTTGCATTAACAGATAACAATGGAGCTCTAGACTATTCTTTCACTAATCATAGCTTCATAAATAAGATTCAAATCTTTGTATAACTGATAGAAAATTAGGTCGAGAAAATAAATTAACGCACCTCTCGTCGAGCACTTGGTGTGACAGCGCCGGCGGTCTCACAATTCGACTGTGCAGAAGCGAAAAGTACCATGGCCGGTGGAAAGGGAAGACTTTGAAACAGGATGAAGATTCGAGGAGACTTCAGAAATGATAGAAATTCATGTTGGAAACAAGATTTGATTGATTCCTCTTTTTCATAAGGAAACAATAGCAGAGATAATTAAGGAAATCAATTCATCGACTGGGCTGAGCCGAGCCGCTCGAAGCAGGAAATCATAGAGATTATGAGTGAGTTGAAAACGCTGTCGTTTCGGTAGTGGTACAGATTGGCACACCAATTCCTGGACAGAGGATTCGGACCGCCAATACATACATATGTTTTCGGGAAAACCTAGTAATTTGACATTTCAGTGAAAAATGCAGTATTTTTGCATTGCATCAATTAACAGATAGGATTGAGCTCTATGATGAAACAAAGAGGTTCCCCCAATACAATATACTCCAGCATTGAAATTAAAGGGTAAAAATTTTTTAAAAAAAAAAATCAAACCATAGGGTGAACTATTAATAAGTCTGCTTCGTCTCCAAGCTCGAGTCTTTTGCCCTCAAAACTCGAGTAATATAGCCTGTGAGAAGTCATCATCAATTAGTTGGTTTCTTTCTAGAATTTACTAATCTGTATGGAGTTGAAGATCTGAGTCTATTTTTATGGAGTAGTATTTATTGAAGATGAAGTCCAAGCGAGGGAGGTTTCTTTGCTGGTGACATCCCGACCCACACGCCATACGCAGCATCAGCCTAACAGGCCAACACCTAAAATACGATATAAATGAGTCAGGGTCGGTGCTTCATGGATTTACGGTTAATTAATTCAGATCCATCAACTCTACTCACCAATGTAAATAGGTCGGGTATGGATCGACCTGCTACGATCCATTTAACCCCACATGATTCTTAACCCGTATAGTTTGGAAAATTACAATTTTATTCTTCCTGTGATGTGTTATATTCTCGGTCATTCTAAAAATAGTAGGATTCCACTTGAAATTTTTCCTTATAAAGAACCATATGTATGGAAGGATACTTATAGCAAAGACTTTATAAAGTCTTAAATCAGTCATATCAATACAATTGCTCTATTGACTGTTCATCTTTTATTGTGTTATTTACAGTTCCCTCAAACATGTTATCAACACGTAGCTCTACAAATATTTTTGACAATAGCGAAAAGAAATCGAAATTTCTTTTCACGGTCGAACCCTAGCCCTCAAACCGCAAACCACCGCCACCGATCTTGCCGGCCTCAGCCACCCGTAATCGGGCCCGCCAACCCGATCACGCCAGTCTTGATCCCGCTGCCCGCCCCCACCCAATCCCGCTGCTTGGCCCTTGTCGCTTACAACCCGATCTCGCTGCTTGACCCCTTCGTCGCCCGCAACCAGATCCCGCCAGCTCGGATTACCTGAACTAGTCCACCCGCGATCCGTCGTGCACATCAGTTCGGCCCCATAACCAGTAGTCGACCCGATCAAGCTGGCCGACCCGCACATCTCAACAATCCAGCCCGAGCTGCGAGCCCCGTCGTCTGACTCGAGCCAACCCGTTGTACTCAGTCGTGATGCACCGCGCAAAGCAACTCATCGTAGCGACCCAGCCCGACTCGGCACGCCTTTTTTCGGTCTGATAGTTCTAAACACCAACTTTGAGTTTTTGTGTTCCTTGGACCCGCCAAAATAGCGCTCCTGGTTTTACATCGTCCCATCGAGTACCAACTAGCTGCTCCGAGCACACCGTCAATTGCTTGATATCACGTAGCCAGTTTTATTATATAGGTAATCCCCTATCCCTATTTCAATTCTCTTTTTTGGGAAAATATTTTGAGGACATGGGCACTTGAGCTGTTAATCTCCCACACTACTTTGCTGTAGATTAGATCGTGAGAAAAGTTGGTATCTGTTGCTACCCAAAATATTATCCGGAGATAGATATTGTTGGAATGGATGGGATAGCAAACAAATGCAAGAGCACTTCCGTGAGAAAGATAAATAACACAAGATTTGCCGGGGTTGTTAGTCCCGGGCTTGAATGCTCTCGCGAGATATTATTAATACCAATATTCGGGGATACAAGTACTAATGTAAGAATATAATTACAATGAGTGTAAAGATTCTTGTTATCTTAGCTAGTGAGCGTGTAGATTGCCGGAAGAACCAGATTTGATGTTCTGTGAGTTCTTGTAACAAAGGAGATGAACAGTCGCGGCGGTGAGAGATCGACCGTCTCTCACGGCGAGTATTTAGCTGGATGCTTGGGCTCCTGGGCTTATGAATCCCTTGGAATCTGTCTAGTGGAGACTTGCTGCTTCTGTCGATCGTCTTCTGGACGAGAGATTTAGAGAGAGAAGTCCTGAGATGGATTCCGGTGAGATAGCCGGGAGCTTGATGATATGTATGTTCTTCGGTATTTCCGTGAATGTATCGGAATGTGAGAGAATGAGTTCTGAGCGTAAGTCAGAATGAATTCGGAACCGTTGGTGGAATGAAATTCGAACCGTAGGTTGAGTGAATTGGGAACCGTAGGTTGAGTCAATTCCGAACCGTAAGTTGTGCGAAGTCGGAACCGTAGGTTACGTGAATTGTCAACTCCGAACCTTTTTCCAGTAGGAGGAGGTTCTCTATTTATAGGGCTTGGATACGCCGGGCGATCGCCTTTTCTGCATTATAATAATCGGGCGATCGTCTTTTAGCACATGGGCCTGTCCCCTCAAAGTCTGCAGGAGTTGCTGGCAGTCAACTATGCGGTCCAATGGGGAGCTTACACGCGTCCTGAGTTGCTGACACGGGTGGTCCTACTGACAACTTTCGGCGCGCATGCTGGTAGGTGAGGTAGGTGGCAGGCTGTGGTCAAAGGTCTTGTCTGTCAGCTAAAGATCTTGTCTGCTACGAAGATCTTGTCAGCGCCTTTGGTGGATCTGCACGTGGGTGCTTTTCTGAGACCCAGTCCTTGATGACTTTTGACGGGCGATCGTCTCTGCTCGGGGCGTAGGTCGATTGCCCTTAGCCGGTCACTAGAGTAGATCGCCAGCTGCCAAAGGGCGATCGCCTTGGGAGTCGATCGCCAGGTACCTGATGGTGGTCTGATATCTTCGACTTGGCGAGCTAGCCATAGTTTGACTGGAGTTGACTTGGTCGCTCGGCCTTATAGTCGATCGCACTGTCGGGATGAATAAATCGTGACACAACAATTGCCCCCCAGCTCGCTCATACGTTGGAAACGTGGGGTGAGGTGGCTCTCTTGGCGATCGCTGAACTTTTGACGAGCGACTTCGTGTTTTATTGAACTGGCGATCGTCTTTGAGCTGATATATCCTGAGTTCGGACGACCTGGTTGGCCGCTGAACTGCGCGGGAAAAAGCAACGGGCGTTGAAAAGTCTCCGCGCACGTGTCGGGCTTCTATTGGAGGACACCAACGGTCATTAATGACTCTACCGACGCGCGTCCTCGAAAAGACGCGTACGCGGGTCTCGAGGGGGTCAACTAGTGCGTCGTTTGAGATCCGACCCCTGAGGTTTTCCCTTATGGCTAACGGGTCCCTGCCTTCTCCTATAAAAGGGGCGCGGGGCAGCAGTTTCACTCACGCGTACTTATCTGGAGAAAGAAGGACTTGCTGCCGAATTTTCTGAAGATCTTAGTGCCGATCGTCGCTCGATTCCACTTTAGGGTAAGAAAAATCCTTTTCTCCTTTTCCGCTTCGAAAATGGCCGAACCTCATCATCATTTGGAGCGGGAACCGGTTCGCCGCCGGGACATCGATCGTCCAGGAGAAACTTCTTCCGTCTTCCACCTGAGACGGCGGCCGAAGCTATTCGGGCCGGAATCGACCCGGCCAAGTCGAGGCTTTATTCAATGAGGCCGATATTGCTAAGGAGTCGGCTGCTGAGGAGAGACGATCGCAGATCGAGAGAGATCTGGCGATCAGGGCTTACTGGGAGCAACACAGCGTTTTCGGTCGGGCCTATAGGGCCTTTGCTGAAATAATGGAGAGGTTAGCCGGTCCTACTCCGAGATTCGATTTCCGGGGATACTCGGTCGCTTATCCATATGTGTTTCCCAAGCGGTCGCAGTATCGTGCCGCGCAGCGATCGTTGTGGTCGCTCGGCCAAATACGGAGCTCGACGACCAGGAGAGATCTGACCGTCTGGAGGACAAGATTCCATGTTCCTTCAGATGTGGACATGTTCGCGCCGGCGGAGAATGAACGAGCCGACCAGCCTCCGATGGGTATGGTCGCAGTGAGTGAGGCCGTTATGGAGGCCGGGTTGCGCTTCCCTCTATCCTTTGCGGTCTCCCATCTGTTGGCCGCTTGGAATGTGGCGCCACTTCAGCTGACGCCGAACGCCTGGCTCCAAATTATCTGCACCCTCACCCTTTTCGGCGGTCACCGCCTGTACTGCCTCCCATCGCCGTTGGAGATGAACCATTTGTTTAAACTGACGGCTCATAGAGGGTTGGTCGGCGGTTACCATATTCAAGGCCAATCTGGTCGGGTGATTCATGGAGTCCCGAATAAGATACGGGGCGATCAGACGAAGTGGTTTTGGGTTGCCGGCAAGTGGAGAGCTTCGGCGAGCGACAATCCCACGGGCGAGCTGGAGATCCCCACTGAATTTTGGGAGAGGAATCCCGGTAAGGGTTTAGACTCTCCCTTCGTTTGGATGCGTTTTGGACTGATCTAATTTGATTTCTGTTTTGCAGGCTTTCACATTCCGACGATCGAGGAGCTGCCTTTCGACTTTCTCGTTGTTTGGGAGCGGATAAGGAGCCTGTCGGACGACGACCTTGACGCCACTCGGATCAACAAGGAGAGTCGCTGGTTGTCGGCTCGACTATTCCGTTTCCCGAGACATCTCGCGGTGCCAGGTATGAGTTTATGCGACCTTCACTTTCTAGGCGATCGCCTTACTTGAGGAAAGTGTCTGACCGTTAGTCGATCGTCTTTAACTGCAGAGGTTCGTTTTCCTCGCTTTTTGGAGCCTCCGGCGGAGATCGCTATGTCGAACCCAGGAGTCCTAGGCCGTCTTCGCCATAAGAGGTCGACTCGGGTCCCACCCATTGCGTTGCCTATAGTTCCGGAGGCGGAGCCTCGCGTGGAGCCGGAGCCTCGCGTGGAGCCGGTCGTGGTTGAGGAGGAAATTCCGGAGTAGGGGCTTCGAGCGAATCGCAAGAGGCCGAGGCCGGAGGAAACTTCTGCCTCGCCCGGCGATGAAGTACCGATCGCCGCTCCTCCGATCACCATTGTTGCTCCGGAGAGTGAGCCGCCTTCTGCGGCTTTTATGCGGGAGATGGCGATCGCGGATGCAGAGACTCCTCGAGGGAAACCGTTTTTCGGTCGGGATCCCGAGAAGGCTGAGAGGTAGATAGCATTTTTGTGTTGAAAATTGCATCTGCATAGGAGTTGTATTAACTTTAGTTGTTTTGATGCAGGATCCGTCGCGCAGATCCGTCTTGTCCGCCGATGGTCGTGGACTTCCTAGCGAGCCGATCTCCTCGCCATTCCTGCGACATTCCTCCATACGTTAGCAAGGCTGCTTCCGCTCTGCCGAAGGCATGGACGATCGACCGGATGCGATCGCCGGCGATCGCCGAGCTCGATGCACGCTGTTCGCCCTTTCTCTTCGAGACGGCGACCATGGCCGTCAGTGCCGCTCAGAGTTTGAGGCGGCCCTCCACTATTCGCTGCAGGAGGATCTCGAGGCGGCTCGGAAGAGAACGCCGAGTTTGGCCGACAAGATCGCGGCGATGGAGAAGGACGCCTGAGGCGGCCAAGCGGGCGAGCCATGAGCTTGAGCCGAGAAGAAAGAGACCGAGAAATATCGTATGGCGGTTGATCGGTTCCGGACCAGATGCGTAATGCCGCCCAGCGCGAACGTTGCCGAAGAGGAGGCCGATCGCTGAAGGTGACGATCGCTCGATCAACCGAGCTGACGGAGGCGAGGGAAAAGATTGCTGCGAGGGAGGCCAAGCTCCAGGGGTCGCAACAGGCGATGGCGGAGCTGAAAGGAGAGGTTGAGGCGACCAAGGCCGATCCCTTCCAAAACTTGGAGTACGTCAGCGAGTTCGCCTATTATTTGGCGTTCGCCGACTCGATCCGAGTGGCTAAGAAGGGAGGTTTGGAGGTCGGGCCTTTAGCTGAGAAATTCAAGTCATATGCGTTGGAGCATCCTCTCCATTCAGCTTTCTCTTTGCCGATCTTGGACCTTGCGGAAATCGGTGTGGATTTGAGTTGGTATCCGTCTCCAGCCAATCTTGCTCATCCCGACGCTCCGGAAGATGAGGGACCCACACCGGATGCCGAAGGCGAAGGCCAGGCTGGGGCCTGAGGCACTTCATTTTTTACGTTTTAGCTTGCTTACTTGTAGTTTTGTAGCTTTCTTCCTTGTAGTTTTGTAGTTTTCTTTTGTAGCACTTAGGCCTTCGGGCGACCGTGTACTATGACCTTCTCAAGCAATGAACTGAATGTTTGGATTTCTGTCTTATCACTTGAATGAATGGTTATTTTTGAGTCTTTGTTTGACTTTGTACAAATGTGTGAGGAGAGATCGTTGCGAGGGTGGTTCCAAATGAATCGATAAACTCATAAAGACAACTTTTTACAACAAATTCGATCGCTGCACTACATCTGAAAAAATGACGATCTCCGTATGTGGTTGAATATCGACGATCGTCGTGTAGGTAGTCCGCACTCTTATTGCCCCTTGTTTTTATTCACTTAGTGAAAGTAAGGGGATGAAAATAATTCTTTGAGTGAGCGGTCTTCAACTTTGTCGAATCCTCGGGGACGGTCGTCCATCTTGAGGAACCGTGCACGATCGCGGAGTTCGATGGACCGACTCCTTGATCATGTCTTGATGCGCGAAGACATTGAGTGTCTCGTGACTCACTTTATTATGAGGGTCCTCTGTTAGGCTGCGCCTCGCCTCGTATTTAAACGAAGGGTGTGCGGTCTCGGTCTAGAGGAGTCCTTGCGCGGGGCAGCGTCGGATGAATCAACTCCACGCCCGCGGCTTGTTAGCTCTGCTTCCACCTCGGCCAGCCATGGAGATGGCCGACCTCGACGGTGTACGTTGAGACGGGGGTTGCGGCATGTCTCATTGTCCGGGTTGACCATGTTAGATGATGAACCTTTGAGGGCGAGCGATCGTGTCCACTGATTTATTTTGGAGGGCCCTCAGACTACGCCGGCCTCGTATTTAAACGAAGGGCGGGCGATCTTGGCCTAAAGGGACCTTGCATGGCCTAAGCAGTCGGTTCCATCGACCACCAGGACCATGGCTGCACTCTTCCACCTTGGATCGTCATGTAGATGCCGACCTTCGACGGTGTACGTTGTACGGGGGAGGCGATCTCGTGCCTTAGTCCATCATGTTAGACGGTGAACTGTAGATTGCGATCGAGTCCTCCGGTTTCTTGAATAAGGAGGGAGATCGGGGAGACTTCCGAGGTCTCCTTTTCTTGATTGAAGCATGCAGGGATGGTCGCCGAGGTTGGTCCAGGGGTCGGCTCATATGAGCTTTCCAGCCTGTTTTGTGTTCGACTCGGACGATCGTCCATAGAGATAGGTAGGGGCTTCGGATAAACCAATAAGCCATCCAACTTGCCTTCCTCGAACAATCTCCAGAGCTGTTTGAGGAGGTTGCGGCATTTGTTGGTGCTGTGGCCGGGACTCTTATGGTAGGCACAATATTGATTGTTGTCCAGGTGAACGTGGTCTCTTATCGCCTTTGGCTTTTTGAGCTCTTCGTGCCCCTTGATGGCATAGAAAATATGTGCCGGAGTTCTGTTGAACGTATGGAGGAGATGGGCTTCCATGTCCTCGAAAGCCTTGAGATCTCCGGGTGTCTTGGCGATCGCCTTCTTTGCTTTGGCGATCGCTATCTTCTGGACAAGAGGTGGCGTTTCCTCGCCTAAGCGGAGGGTGAGTAGCCTTTGCCTGGCCAGAAAGTTGGCAGCTTTAGCGCGGAAGATCGCGTAAGTTGGGGGAATATCCTTGGAGAGATGTCTAAACATGGGAGAGTGACCGTGGAATCCCCCCATGACCGAATAGAGAGCGAGCTCGTCACTGACGGGTTCGCCGGTGAGGATGATTTCGTCCACTCGGTCAATGTAATCTGCGTCGGATTCGTCTTTCCCCTGCTTGATTTTTATCATGCGGTGGGGGCCTTTTGGTCTGGCGACCTTGCTGGCGAAGTATGTCGTGAAGTCATTCGCCAGTTTCTTAAAAGAGGTGATAGATCGTGGTGGTAGTGAGACGTACCACCTATGGGCCAGCTCGCCCAATGTCAGCGGGAAGATCCGGCACTTGGTTGCATCAGATGCCCCACACCCAGTCATGTAAATTCGAAATTTACTCAGGTGGGTTTCGGGGTCCGATCTCCCCTCATACAGAGGTGTTTTGGGAGGAGCGATCGTTGGTTGTATGGAGGCAAGCTCGATGTAGACCGCGAGTGGATCGGTCGGCCCGGCGATCTTCTTGCTGGTGCTTTCCCCAGTGTCCAAGAGTGCTCTCATCTCGTCGAGCTGGCGTTGTATGGCGGCCATCGCGGTGGCCTGACTGCTAGCGGCTCGGCGCTCGGAGCGGGAGCCGAGGCGATTGAGTACTGATTCCCTGGCGATCGGGGCGGGAGTCAGATGGCTGACCTGCGTTCGGCTGTGAGGTGGGTAGGCCGAACTTCTGGTGACGGATTCGGATTCCGTCTTTTCGAGGTTGGAAACAGAGTGCCCCGGTCGCCAGGATGGGTCGCGCCCCAAGCGATCGAATATGGATCCGTCCGGTCGTGCGAGAGCCTTTCCTCGCGAATTGGGGCTTTCTGACGATCGCTCGTTCAGTAGCCCGCTGAGTTTCCGTTTTCCCATGCGGCGGATGATCGAGGGAGTTATTGCAGGCGACGCACATGCTCTCCGTCGCTCCTCCAGGATGGCCATAGCCTCATCGATCTGTTCCTCGGTTTGGAACTGATCGAGTGAGAGGTTGGGGCCATCTCTCGGATGCGGGATCGAGAGTCTCGCGTTGCTGCGGCTTCCCCCTGTCGTTGGCTGGGGTTCGGACTGGGCCGGGATATGGTGTCCGGCGGTTCGAAGAGCGGCTTTCCTCGACGTACCGGCGGATGTCATGATTCTGAAGGTTTTCTTTGAAGTGCAGTGAGTGTCACTTCAAGTATATGCCCCGAGAACAGTGAGTGTTCTTCGGGACGGTAGAAATAAAAGTTTGAGGGTTAGATCCCCTTCTTCTAGCGCCAATTGTTGCTACCCAAAATATTATCCGGAGATAGATATTGCTGGAATGGATGGGATAGCAAACAAATGCAAGAGCACTTCCGTGAGAAAGATAAATAACACAAGATTTGTCGGGGTTGTTAGTCCCGGGCTTGAATGCTCTCGCGAGATATTATTAATACCAATATTCGGGGATACAAGTACTAATGTAAGAATATAATTACAATGAGTGTAAAGATTCTTGTTATCTTAGCTAGTGAGCGTGTAGATTGCCTAAGAACCCAGATTTGATGTTCTGTGAGTTCTTGTAACAAAGGAGATGAACAATCGCGGCGGTGAGAGATCGACCGTCTCTCACGGCGAGTATTTAGTGGATGCTTGGGCTCCTGGGCTTATGAATCCCTTGGAATCTGTCTAGTGGAGACTTGCTACTTCGATCGTCTTCTGGACGAGAGATTTAGAGAGAGAAGTCCTGAGATGGATTCCGGTGAGATAGCCGGGAGCTTGATGATATGTATGTTCTTCGGTATTTCCGTGAATGTATCGGAATGTGAGAGAATGAGTTCTGAGCGTAAGTCAGAATGAATTCGGAACCGTTGGTGGAATGAAATTCGAACCGTAGGTTGAGTGAATTGGGAACCGTAGGTTGAGTCAATTCCGAACCGTAAGTTGTGCGAAGTCGGAACCGTAGGTTACGTGAATCGTCAACTCCGAACCTTTTTCCAGTAGGAGGAGGTTCTCTATTTATAGGGCTTGGATACGCCGGACGATCGCCTTTTCTGCATTATAATAATCGGGCGATCGTCTTTTAGCACATGGGCCTGTCCCCTCAAAGTCTGCAGGAGTTGCTGGCAGTCAACTATGCGGTCCAATGGGGAGCTTACACGCGTCCTGAGTTGCTGACACGGGTGGTCCTACTGACAACTTTCGGCGCGCATGCTGGTAGGTGAGGTGGGTGACAGACTGTGGTCAAAGGTCTTGTCTGTCAGTTAAAGATCTTGTCTGCTACGAAGATCTTGTCAGCGCCTTTGGTGGATCTGCACGTGGGTGCTTTTCTGAGACCCAGTCCTTGATGACTTTTGACGGGCGATCGTCTCTGCTCGGGACGTAGGTCGATTGCCCTTAGCCGGTCACTAGAGTAGATCGCCAGCTGCCAAAGGGCGATCGCCTTGGGAGTCGATCGCCAGGTACCTGATGGTGGTCTGATATCTTCGACTTGGCGATCTAGCCATAGTTTGACTGGAGTTGACTTGGTCGCTCGGCCTTATAGTCGATCGCACTGTCGGGATGAATAAATCGTGACACAACAGTATCTCTTGTGTGTCGAAGAAAATTGTGTGACGGTCCTAGGGGAGTCACAAAATTATTGAAAGTCGATACTTTGTGGTTGTTGCATACCCCACGCATTTGGTACGATTTGATATCGTCGTTTTAAGCATCGACTGACCTTGTGTCACTTAAATCCCAACAAGACAAACTTCCTTTTGTTATATCTTGTGGATGACACAAAGCTCAAATATACATCCGGAGTTTGATATCCTTGACCATGCCTATAAGCAGTATCATCGATGGGTCTCATACATTCATCGGATAAGAGATTTACTACCACCATTTTTCCTGTAACAAGCCTACCGCTCAGGAATTCGAGCTAGGGAACCATGACTAATGCACTGATGTATTTGCGACGGCATATACATCTACAATTGAAAAAGTGTTATATAACTTGCAAACTCCTAAAGATCTATGGGATACGCTTGAACAACTTTAACAATGTGCATGATCAACGCTTTCCTGAATTGCAATATTAATGGCAGCAAATCCGGTTCTTGGATTAGCGACTATGGAGGCTTTAATCAAGTTATCCTCGATCTTCGCGCTGATCTTGATTTCTATGGTGTCGATAATTCTGATCAGGATTTGATCAAAACGAATTAAAGATATTAGGAAATTCCACCTGAAGCATTTTCTTATAAGATATCATATGTATGGAAGGAGAATTATTGTAAAAACTTTATAAAGGGCCTTCTATAACTGATATCAATACAATTATTCTATTGATTGTTCATATTTTATTGCTTTATTTACAGTTTCCTCAAACTTGTTATCAGCATGTAGCCCTACATATATTTTTGAAAATAACGCAAAAAAATAATTGAAATTTCTTTTCACGGCACCCTAGCCCCACCCCGACACTGCAAATCACGGGCAACCCCGATCCCACTGCCCGGACCTTGGCTACCCGTAATCGGAGCCCTCCAACTCGATCATGCCAGTCCTGATCCCCCCCTCGTCGCCCCACCCGATCCCGCTGCTTGGCCCTCGCCGCTGTTGGGATTTGACGCCTAAAATGAAGGCGCACCGGAAGGAAAAATGAATAATAACCGAACCCCTAAAGAGGACTGATCATGCAATGTATATACGAATATAAAAGGACATGAATAAGGATATGAAATCATACCCTTGAAGTTCTTTGATAGAATGTTGAGGTTGATACCGGTGACAGCAAATCCGATTTGATAAGTCCTCGATAATCCAAATGCCGAAAGCACCGCATCTCTACTAGCCACGCACCGGGAGATGATCGGAACAACAACTACCCAATTATCCTCCAAGGATACGGCTATAAATGAGTAGTAGAAACAAACTTTCAGAAATATCTTTCTCGTCAAATATCCTTGGATAATTAACCCTGATACCAATGTTTAAAACAAGTTGAAACAAACTTTCAGAAACACGAATCGCGGTCTATATCGAGACCAACAGTTTAAAACGAGTTGAAAGAACTTTGAATTACGAAAATCGTTCGGTAACGGGGTCTTAGCTGTCACTCGAATATCCGTTACCAATAAGCCTGCCAGGCGCCTCCACTACACACCTGTGCACCGTCGTTCACTCCACTATGCTGGCCACCCCTTGAACATGTCACTGCGCCGGTGTTCACTCCCGCAAGAGCCGCCCCTTGAACACGCATCAGGTAAACATCGGCATTCACCAACCATATGGAGCCGCTCATTGTAGCGTACACCAGGCTGGAGTACACGCCCCGCCCTCAGAGGCTCCCGGATACGACATCTCTCACAACAAGTATTCACATTGTTTCAAACATCAAGCACACAGTCAATCGTTGCAACAATTATCAAATCAGTACACCAATTCACACAAATTGTCCGTCAATTGATAACCACACAGATAAACAACACCACGCACACTATCAATCAAAACTCAACACAATAAGCCTCCAGGCACAACCAACCAACGCCGCACATATATCATTATATCGTAACTCAATCGAATACGTATACCCTACTACATTATCTCTATAAATATAGTTCATACTTTAATCCAAGTTAAGTACGTCAACTAGCATTAGTATTAATCACTCAACACTCACCGACATATGTATATATCTATATACATATATACATATACATATATATAACATATAACTATACATATCCGTATAAAAAATAATTCATACACTTCGGCAACAATGATTTCGCGTAGTTCTAATTCGTATATCAAGGTACTTGCCTTGGTAATCTCTCGCGAATACTCCGAAAAATACGGTCGATCGGAAAAATCCGGAGCTCCAGTAAAAATGATGATCGAAATGGTTCAACACCAGCTCTTCATAGGGAATTCGTCCCTAATATCCTATCATCAAATAAACAATCAATCATATGAGGAAAAACATCGTAAAACGACCGAATCTCCCTCTGCGGCATTTTACTGGACACCTTGAAGGCGTCAATTGGGAACTCATTTAAACGACGAATCGGTAATGATAAGACCGTGGAAACATGATGAAATTGATAGAATACAACTTAATCTTCGATTATCCATCAGTAATCCGAGTGCAAACAGGACTGCTCGGTTATATATATATATATATAGGCGTATTAGCGCGTGCCAGAGTACCGGTAGCCTGCGCTAACGGGCCGGCCGGGACACGCCAATTGTGCCAGTCAACCATTTCCAGAGCCTCAGAAGCCTCTCTGCCCAGCCGAGTAGCGTGTGCTGGCTGCCCAATAGTGTGCGCTACACTTGTCGGTTAGCGCGCGACCTTCCTGGCAGATGGCGTGCGCTATCTTTGGTTCTGCACTTTGCTCGGCGGTGCCCAACCGCCATGTCGGTTCCTGCCGCATCTGTCCGGCCAGTGTCCAACCGCCATGGCCCGACGACTTGATTTCCAAAAACGCACGGAACGAACACGACGAAACGCTCGCGGACTACAACATCGATCGGAAATGAAAACAACATACAACAAATGACCACGTAAGGCCATAAACACAAAATCAATCGTCGAGAAAATAATACCAACGCTCGATAACCGAGAAATTTCCGGTCTAAGAAGAAAATTTCAAATTAATCGGAATAAAAATATCGGGTATTACAAGAATAGCGCTATGAATGAAATGAGGATATCCATAAAATGAGGATAAAATTATCAAAAGGATGTCATGAATGAAATAAAGATATCCATGAATGAAATAAGGATACCCATGAAAGAATGAAAATATTGAAACCCAATGTGGATATTGAAATCAGTGATTTGAAATGTGGATAATGAAATCCATACTTTATTGTAAATGAGGATATTGAAATTCACGATTTGTGAAAATAAGGATATTGATGTCCATCGAAATTGAAATATATACCCTTATAATAAAATAATAACATATGGGCTTACTGAAAGAGAAAAGAAGCTATTAGGGAGATTTTAAATATATTATCAGCGCCAATTAGGGGTGGACACGAACCGAACGAACCGAGCTTTTGGTGTTATTCACCGTTCGTTCGTTCGGTTCGTGTAGTGTTCGGTTCGTGTTCGTGTTCGACGAACATTACAAATCAGTGTTCGAGTTCGGTTCGTTTGTGTTCGAGATATATATAATATATATATATATATAATATTTTTATATATATATATTTTACACCCATATTATATATATATATAATATATATTAATGTTCGCGAACAGTTCGCGAACACCCGATCAAATATAAAATGTTCGATTTTCGGTTCGTAAATACTCGAACATGTTCGCGAACATGTTCGGTTCGGTCAAACCGAGCTCGAACTGACCGTTGACCGAGTTTTTTCACGAACAGTTCGCGAACGTTCGGTTCATGGGCCACCCCTAGCGCCAATCACTCAAAATAAAGAGTTGTGGGAGGAAAATTATGTTCTATACTCTTTTCCTTGACTGAGGTTTTATCCCACTAGGTTTTTCTAATAAAAATTTTAACGAAACAACTTAATCACTACTAATATGAAATCTCCAAAAGAGATTTGGAATATATTAAAAAAAATATGAAGTCTTGAAAAATACATGACTATAATATAGAATTTTACAACACTCCCTATTACCTCTCTATTCTCTCTCTATAATATACAATTTTACAACACACTTCATTTTTATAATAATTGTAGAGTATCAAGTCTTGAAAAATACATGACAACAATAAATCTCTCCCCCCTTCGTAATTGTTAGTTTACCAATAAATATCTCTCCTTACTCCTTACTCCTTACTCTTTAATTTACTGATAGAAATGCAATCGCGCATATGTACCCAGTTCTGGTCTTTATTTTGCTTGTTGTCTTCTGATTACTCTCTAGCACTGTATCACATTTATGAATCTATCATGCTTTATTGAGGCAAAATTTGCTTAGGCATAAAACATGTCTTAAAATTGTTTTTCTGTTCTTCCTTTTCTTTTGGTGAGGAGAGAATGAATGCATGAAGCCATTATTGTAAACCAAGCTCTCTTAAATAAACAAACTCATTACCGTAAATGAAAGCAACATGTTAATATAAATATAAATAAGCGGATAATACAAACAAATGTAAACTCTAAACAGCAGGAGGAAGCGGTGTTGGCCAAGGTGGATACACCAGAGGAAATGAGATAAGTTGGTCATTGTAAAGCCAGTGCCGCTTCTCACTTATGTCCAAAGATTCTTGAAGCTCATCGATCATCTCATACTTAACTTCTTCCATAATCAGGTCATACCGGAAAAGGGTTGTGCCCCATACCATAAAGATCACACCACCATCTGTTGGGTGAAGAAAGGAGGCAACAAGCTGCTCTTCTTGGTTACCCGGCGGCCTTGTCAATTTTTTCTTATCATGAACCAAAAACCACGAGCTCTCTTTATCATTCAATTTCCATACTTTGAAGTTGATGATTGCTCCCCGACCCGTGAGGACAGCTTGTAATAACCTCAACTCCCCACCTACAACTCCTATTTGTTCCCTCACATCACAAGAATCCTGTTGTTGCTGCTGCTGATGTTTAAACCACCAAAAATCATCGGGGAATACAATAACATCAGTTCCACCATTCAGCAAATCGAATGCGATAACCCTGTCCGCATCACGTGCGTACTCCAGAAAATACACAATCCCATTGCACGCAACAACATGATATAGCAAAGTACCGAGAAATACCTTGGGTCGAGGATACGGGAACCATTTCCTTTCCCATTTACCTGACTCGGAAGAATATATCCACGTCGGAATGGAGCCAACTTCTTCCGGTTCCATTTTACTTTTAAAACGAGTGATTCCGAAATGCACCACCTTGAATTGGTTGCTTTTGTTGTTGTTTATTCGTAATAATGCATGCCCAGATGCTGATCTACAACGAAGGGCTCCAGGAATCCCAGGGAGCTTATAATATTGTTTAGTAATTGGATTGCATATGTAGCGATCCACGTCGAGTTGACTTGCATTTGGGGAGACAAGCAACAAGTCGTCACACGATGCTCTTACGACCATTGGTGAAGGCAAGAAGTCCAAATAAAAAGATGTTTTTTTTCCGTGGATAAATGTCGACTCATCAGAAAATAGCTTGCAAATGGGTTGCGAACACTGGGGCCCATGCCACTCCTTAGCAGCTTTACAAAATAAGACTGCGTAGGGCAGTGAATAGTGATCATGATGTTCATGATGCTGGGATATGAATCTGGGGATAAACTGAGGCTGAGAAATCAAAGAATGCCAACTTTGACATATAGACCCAAATTGAATAGCGGATCGACAATTGGGTAGACGAATGAATATCTCCAATAATATGCCCTCGTTCGCTTCTTTCAGAAAATCAGATACTGAACAAACGATAATCAGAAAGTTAAACTAGTTTGGATATCTATAAAAGACATCAAAGGAAGAATATATGAATATAGACAAGGAAGCTTTTTGCTTACCGAGTTTCAGGTCATGGTGATTTGCATCATCTTCAACCTTCACCATCAAAGGAAGAAATATAACAATAATATTCTAAGAAATCAATCCTCACATGAGATGAATTACTAAAATCTAAACAATCACATATATGAGATTGAGCCATTTCATTCTTATAGCCTATAGGTGTTTTCTAAAATCTAAAAGGACGGGTTTTGCGTGCGTGCTCTCATACACACAAACAATATAAAGTTTAGTTCATTTATAAACTTTTATAACTAGGAACCTGCTAGTAAACACACACACACATTTATATATATATATATATATATATATATATATGCTATTATCAGTTTCCCTAAGATGATGATATTAATATATGCTGATGAACCAATCGACACACACACTCATTCATATATATATATATATAAGCCAAAAGAAAGAAGGTAATTTATATCATCATCACTTGATAAAAAGAATCGAGCTACGCATGACAGCATGAGCAGGATCTGAATTCCCCAATACATACATATGTTTTCGAGAAAACCAAGTAATTTGACATTTCAGTGAAAAATACATACTTGCTAATCAATCTACTTTTTTTCCACCTTCATATATAAAAAGAGAGAACAAAAACAAGAAACAATTTAAAATAAAGTAATGAAGAAAATAACAAAATAAACTACCACACAACAAAAGGAAATTGTTATCTACACAACCAATAGCCTCTGTATTGGTTCCAAATGGAAATTCTAAAAGCAAAAATAACACCAATCTATTGAGACATTAAAAGGCTAATGTATTACTTTCTCACAATACCAAACAAAAATTAGCAATTAAATCAACATTCCTGCATTAAATTCCATACAAAATTTGTAAAACAGAAAAGAAAAGAAAAGAACTTAAGAAAATATGCTTCCCAAACGCAACCCTGAAACAAAAGAGGAATTCAATCATCAACACTAAATCTTTTTCACTTTTTCTCGTTGCAGATATGCCGGGAATAAAAGCGGCGATGGGGGCTGGAGGCAGAGATTTCGAGATTGGAGGAGAAGGGAGGTGGTGGAAGGAGAGGGAGTGGTGGAGAAGATTGCCATTCACACTAATGATTCCGATTGTGAGTGAGAGTCAAAGGGGTGTAAGAATACTAATTTTGTAATGGGAATTGAGTCTGAAAGTGAGTACAGTAGTTGATTTTGAAGGGCTATGAGGATCCAATTAAACAAAGTAATTAAATGTGTGGCCCTGCAGTTTAAGATGAAGAGAATATTGAATGCCTTGTAATCAGAAGATACATGACTTGATAATGGTGCGTAATTGCATATTTACTAGCACAAGAAACATGTATTTCATAAAAGTTGAAGTATTACAAATATATATCAAAAGATTGAGGAAACAACAAAATTACAATCTCCCAAAAACGAAGTTCACTTGTAAGATCCCAATAACTAATATTACATTATTTTTAAACTCAATACCAACAACTTTGATGAGAGAAGATTTTCCAATCTCAACAACACACTAAAAGGATAATTTATATATGATCAGTTCTTAAAATGAAACTAAGCACATATAATTCTCCACATAATTAAGTATACATAATTTCCTATCAAACCTTTCATCGAGTAGTTGGCGGGACCTAAAGAAAGCGAAATATGCAATCCAAAATGACATGGGATTCTAGAGATGGCTTGCATTAACAGATAACAATGGAGCTCTAGACTATTCTTTCACTAATCATAGCTTCATAAATAAGATTCCGAAATCTTTGTATAACTGATAGAAAATTAGGTCGAGAAAAATAAATTAACGCACCTCTCGTCGAGCACTTGGTGTGACAGCGCCGGCGGTCTCACAATTCGACTGTGCAGAAGCGAAAAGTACCATGGCCGGTGGAAAGGGAAGACTTTGAAACAGGATGAAGATTCAAGGAGACTTCAGAAATGATAGAAATTCATGTTGGAAACAAGATTTGATTGATTCCTCTTTTTTTCATAAGGAAACAATAGCAGAGATAATTAAGGAAATCAATTCATCGACTGGGCTGAGCCGAGCCGCTCGAAGCAGGAAATCATAGAGATTATGAGTGAGTTGAAAACGCTGTCGTTTCGGTAGTGGTACAGATTGGCACACCAATTCCTGGACAGAGGATTCGGACCGCCAATACATACATATGTTTTCGGGAAAACCTAGTAATTTGACATTTCAGTGAAAAATGCATACAGTATTTTTGCATTGCATCAATTAAGTGTTAGAATTCAAACCCTTCTAGAATGGAGTGTTAGAATTCAAACCCTTCTAGAATGGAGGCTAAGTAATTAAACATGTAGCCATCTACTTTTGAACAATTAGTTGGCAAGTTTGACAAGAAAAGGATGGGAAACTTCACAACACCTCATCATGGTTGATCCTTTCACACCATGGTTTCACACCATGTTTACTACCTATAAATAAGACTTGTTTGTAGCATTTGTAACCATCCCATCTCCAAGAGTGAGTTCAAAGAGTGAATAACAATCCAAGTTGAGATTGAGTGAGTTTGAGAGTTTTTCTATTTTGGGAGTTTGTATCTATTCTTGAGTGATAATAGAACAAATATTTTTCTCTCAAATCATTAGAAATTCACTATAATGATCCGTTAATTTCCAACAAGTGGTATCAGAGAAAGGTTTGGAGTGCTAATCGGAAATGGTAGAGGGCTGAAAATTTCGAGTTTTACAAAGGTGGTCGAAACTCAGTTTTGAGGATATCGTTAGATTCCTTGCGTCGAGACGAGTTCGGAGGTATTTTCGGAATACAAACCGACGCTGACGGCCGCACGGCTGCCGAAAGAATAGTCTCAAGGTTGAAGATGATGAACAGTAATTTCGCAAATAAGTTTTCCGTAAATTACATAATGGTTCCTGAACTTTCAAATTTTTTAATTCAGTCCCTAAATTTCCGAAATTTTTATTTTGACCCCAAAAATTCAAAAACTATACTTTTGGTCCCGTGCTTTGTTAAAATAATGGCTGATTTTACGACCTCTATTGAGAAGCTCAATAACAATAATTATGGGTCATGGAGTACCCGTATGAAGTTTTACCTACTCGGGCAAGACTTATGGGATATCGTGAACGGAGCTGAGACAACACCACCAAGGGAGGCCAAAAGCATAGACACAACATCCGACATCTCAACCTCAACACCGTGCGACCAGATCGCACATCAAAGGCCAGTGCCGACCCTGATGCTTTAAAGAAATGGAAGGTTAAGGCAGGCAAAGCTATGTATGCCTTAACTGTAGCTGTAGAAGATGAATTTCTCCAGCGGATCAAAGATGTTCGAACACCGAAGGAAGCTTGGGATACATTAGCGGCTATTTTCGCGAAGAAAAATGATGCAAAATTACAAAGGCTTGAAAATGAGCTTTTGTCGATCTCCCAGAGAAATATGTCTGTGAGTCAATATTTCTCAAAGGTGAAATCTCTTTGTGATGAGATTTCTAAATTAGATCCTGAAAATGACATTACACAAACCAGGATGAAAAGAATTATCATCCACGGATTGAAGCTGGAGTATAAGAGTATTATCACGGCAACTCGGGGCTGGGCCACCGAGCCTACTTTAGCAGATCTGGAGAATTTGCTCATTAATGAAGAGGATCTAGATAAACCCACGTCTAGTCGAGCAACCAATAGTGAAGAGACAGCCCTTTTCACTAATAGAAGAGACAATCAAGGACGCGGACGAGGACGTGGTCGTGGTCGAGGACGAGGACGTGGTTTTGGGAGATTCAATAGTCAAGAAAGAGATGTTCGAGGAAACCAAGATAGAGGTTTCCAGTCAGGGGGAGCTCGAGGAGCTCAACATAATCGAAATGGTCAGAACCGGTGGCAACAAAAGGATCGTCAAAGTGACGAATGTTTTAATTGCGGCAAGAAAGGACATTATGCAAAAATTGCCGGTCCAAGAGAGTTGAAGGAAATGCAAAGAACAACATCTAAGGACGAGGCTCCAGGAGAAGAAGATTGGGATTTCGAGACTTCCTTCTATGCCGAGGAGGTAGATACTACCGATACACGAGGGAAAGGCCCAAGAGAGGAATTCGCACTTACTGCGGTATGTGAGAAGTTAGTCGATTACAAGAATGATTGGATCGTTGACTATGGTTGTTCCAATCATATGACCGGAGATGAGTTGAAACTTGTAAGTATGACCAAGTACAACGGAGATCGAGTTATTGTGACAACTGATAACACACAATTACCAATAGCCCATGTTGGCAAGACACAACTGCCACAAAGGTACGGACATGAAGAAGTACAACTCGACAATGTCTATCATGTCCCAGGGATGAAGAAGAACTCATTGTCGCATCCACAATTAATCGCCTTGAGTAATTATGTGTTGTTTGGCCCGAACGATGTGAAAGTGTATCGTGAATTGAAAGTCATAGGTACACCGTTTGTGGAAGGACCAAAAATGAAGGTTATCTATGTGATGTCAGCTGAAGAAGCCTATGTTGAGAAGGCTAGGAGAAGTGACACTGGAGACCTATGGCATGCACGACTTGGGCATGTCAATTATGGCAAACTGAAAATTATGATGAAGAAGTCCATGCTGAGGGGACTTCCTCAACTCGAGATCCAACATGACACTGTGTGTGCTGGATGTCAATATGGTAAGGCACATCAACTGCCTTACAAAGAGTCAAAGTTCAAAGCAAGGGAGCCGTTGGAATTGGTCCACTCAGATGTGCTTGGGAAGATCAAACAAAAGTCAACAAGCGGTTATCAATATCTGATAACCTTTATTGATGATTTCTCAAGGTATGTATGGGTATATTTCTTGAAGCATAAAGATGAGGTTTTCGAAAAATTCAGGAAATTCAAAGATACGGTAGAACGTGAGTTTGGAAGGAAGATCAAGTGCCTCCGTACTGATAATGGAGGAGAATACACTTCTAATGAATTCAACAACTACCTCAAGGAGTGCAACATCCGAAGGCAACTAACTTGTGCAAAAACTCCACAAGAAATGGAGTAGCGGAGAGGAAGAACCGTCACCTAGCGTAGACATGTAGAAGTCTTCTACATGCAAAGAATGTTGATACAAGATTTTGGGCGTAATGCATGAAGACAGAGTCTATATCACCAACAAAGTGCTACCACAACCGAGGCTGGAATTTATTTCACCATTTCAAAAATTGTATAATGTAAAACCAACAGTGAATTATTTTCGAGTGTTTGGTTGTGTATGTTATGTGTTTATTACAGATGAAGATCGCACCAAGTTCGACAAGAAAGCTGTCCGCTGCATATTCGTTGGATATGATGAACAAAAGAAAGGCTGGAGATGTTGCGATCCAAATACAAACAAGATTTATATCTCACGAAATGTTGTATTCGATGAGGCATCTTCATGGTGGGCAAACAAGGTGGCATTACCAGATACACATGAGCTGCAAGGAAAGCTACAAAGCAAGTTGCAGCTACATTCCTCTCAAGACAACAATGACATAGAAGAACCAAGATCCCCGTCGGATCAAGTTGAGGTACGGTCCAAATCAAGAAGCCCTTGGAGAACAGGTGTACATGAAACACCAGATGAAGTACATACTAGTCAACCGGAAGAGCGAAACCTTCACAACCTCAAGTGCGAAGGTCAACCAGAGAAAGACGGCCAAATCCAAAGTATGTAGATCTTGCTTATCTTTGAAGTCAAAGAGCCAAGTACATTTGAAGAAGCATCAAATAGTCCAGTGGAGAAAGGCCATGGAAGAAGAGATTTTGGCATTAAAACAAAATCAAACTTGGAATTTAGTGCCAAAACGAAGGTGTTAGACCCATATCCCAAATGGGTTTACAAGTTGAAGATTCGTCCAAATGGTACAATTGAGCGGTACAAGGCTCGATTAGTTGTTCGTGGATTCTCTCAAGAGTATGGCATAGACTATGACGAGGCGTTTAGTCCAGATTGCAAAGATTACTACGGTTCGTGTCTTACTAGCCTTAGCAAGAAGTAAGTCTTGGAAATTATGGCAAATGGATGTGAAGAATGCGTTTTTACATGGGGAACTTGATCGTGATATCTATATTGATCAACCCAAAGGATTTGTGAATCATGAAAAGCCCGAGTACGTGTGCAAGTTGAAAAAGGCGTTGTATGGCTTGAAACAGCACCCGAGCATGGTACGGGAAAATTGCGAGTTTCTAATCCAAAGTGGTTATCATGTTGCCCAGCAGATTCAAGCTTGTTCGTGAAAACTCAAGGAGGCAAGATAGCGAGTCCTTGTATATGTGGATGATCTAATCATCACCGCGATGACGAAGACGAGATTCAACAAACAAGGGCAAACTTGTCATCCGATTTCAAATGAAGGAACTTGGTGAATCAAACACTTCTAGGATTGGAAGTCGAAAGAGCAGATGATGGTATATTTCTTGGTCGAGAAATATGCAAAGGATTTAATCGAGAAGTTTGGGCTAATCGATCGCAAGCCAATATCTACCCCAATGGAGCCAAACTTGAAGCTGTGTGCCTACGATGGGAAAGACTTGGAGGACACAAGAATGTACCGACAGATAGTAGGTAGTCTTATCTATCTAACTCTTTTCAGACCTGATATAGCATTCGCTGTAGGTGTTACTAGCAGGTTCATGCAGAAACCTAAGAAGCCACATCTCGAAACAGTCAAAAGGATCCTGAGATATGTTAAAGGCACAATTAATTGGGGACTTTTCTACAAGAAGGGAGTACAAAGCAAGGTCAGCGGCTATTGTGATGCTGACTATGCCGGAGACTATGATACCAGGAGATCGACTACAGGATATTTATTCAATCTTGGTTCGGGAGCTATATCATGGTGCAGTAAGAGACAACCTACCGTTTCTCTTTCAACTACTGAAGCGGAATATAGAGCAGGGGCGATGGCGGACAAGAGTGTGCTTGGTTGACTCAACTCATGAAGGATTTGAACCAACCAATAGAAGATGGAGTTGCATTACACCGTGATAATCGCCAGATTCGTTTGGCTGAGAATCCAGTATTTCATGCTCGGACCAAACATGTCGAAGTACATTATCATTTCTTAAGAGAGAAGGTACTCCAAGGAGATATTGACATGAAACCAGTCAATACAGAAGATCAAGTTGCAGACATATTTACGAAGAGCTTATCCGCAACAAAGATTTATGAGTTTCGAAAATTACTCGGAATGCAAAGTCGGGTTTGAGGGGGAGTGTTAGAATTAAAACCCTTATAGAATGGAGGCTAAGTAATTAAACATGTGAAGCCATCTACCTTTGAACAATTAGTTGGCAAGTTTGACAAGAAAAGGATGGGAAACTTCACAACACCTCATCATGGTTGATCCTTTCACACCATGGTTTCACACCATGTTTACTACCTATAAATAAGACTTGTTTGTAGCATTTGTAACCATCCCATCTCCAAGAGTGAGTTCAAAGAGTGAATAACAATCCAAGTTGAGATTGAGTGAGTTTGAGAGTTTTTCTATTTTGTGAGTTTGTATCTATTCTTGAGTGATAATAGAACAAATATTTTTCTCTCAAATCATTAGAAATTCACTATAATGATCCGTTAATTTCCAACATTAACAGATAGGATTGAGCTCTATGATGAAACAAAGAGGTTCCCCCAATACAATATACTCCAGCATTGAAATTAAAGGGTAAAATTTTTTTTAAAAAAAAATCAAACCATAGGGTGAACTATTAATAAGTCTGCTTCGTCTCCAAGCTCGAGTCTTTTGCCCTCAAAACTCGAGTAATATAGCCTGTGAGAAGTCATCATCAATTAGTTATTTTCTTTCTAGAATTTACTAATCTGTATGGAGTTAAAGATCTGAGTCTATTTTTATGGAGTAGTATTTATTGAAGATGAAGTCCAAGCGAGGGAGGTTTCTTTGCTGGTGACATCCCGACCCACACGCCATACGCAAAGATCACCCTACAGCCAACACCTAAAATACGATATAAATGAGTCAGGGTCGGTGCTTCATGGATTTACGGTTAATTAATTCAGATCCATCAACTCTACTCACCAATGTAAATAGGTCGGGTATGGATCGACCTGCTACGATCCATTTAACCCCACATGATTCTTAACCCGTATAGTTCGGAAAATTACAATTTTATTCTTCATGTGATGTGTTATATTCTCGGCCATTCTAAAAATAGTAGGATTCCACTTGAAATTTTTCCTTATAAAAAACCATATGTATGGAAGGATACTTATAGCAAAGACTTTATAAAGTCTTAAATCAGTAATATCAATACAATTGCTCTATTGACTGTTCATCTTTTATTGTGTTATTTACAGTTCCCTCAAACATGTTATCAACACGTAGCTCTACAAATATTTTTGACAATAGCGAAAAGAAATCGAAATTTCTTTTCACGGTCGAACCCTAGCCCTCAAACCGCAAACCACCGCCAGCCCTGATCCCGATGCCCGACCCCTGGCCACCCGTAATCGGGCCCGCCAACCCGATCACGCCAGTCTTGATCCCGCTGCCCGCCCACACCCAATCCCACTGCTTGGCCCTTGTCGCTTACAACCCGATCTCGCTGCTTGACCCCTTCGTCGCCCGCAACCAGATCCCGCCAGCTCGGATTACCTGAACTAGTCCACCCGCGATCCGTCGTGCACATCAGTTCGGCCCCATAACCAGTAGTCGACCCGATCAAGCTGCCCGACCCGCACATCTCAACAATCCAGCCCGAGCTGCGAGCCCCGTCTTCTGACTCGAACCAACCCGTTGTACTCAGTCGTGATGCACCGCGCAAAGCAACTCATCGTA
The DNA here is from genome assembly GCA_033398695.1 of Orobanche coerulescens. Lineage (NCBI taxonomy): Eukaryota > Viridiplantae > Streptophyta > Magnoliopsida > Lamiales > Orobanchaceae > Orobanche > Orobanche coerulescens. The sequence continues at coordinate 159,205,997 of CM065809.1, forward strand.
GCGACCAAGTCCGACTCGGCACGCCTTTTTTCGGTCTGATAGTTCTAAACACCAACTTTGAGTTTTTGTGTTTCTTGGACCCGCCAAAATAGCGCTCCTGGTTTTACATCGTCCCATCGAGTACCAACTAGCTGCTCCGAGCACACCGTCAATTGCTTGATATCACGTAGCCAATTTTATTATATAGGTAATCCCCTATCCCTATTTCAATTCTCTTTTTTGGGAAAATATTTTGAGGACATGGGCACTTGAGCTGTTAATCTCCCACACTACTTTTGCTGTAGATGAGATCGTGAGAAAAGTTGGTATCTCTTGTGTGTCGAAGAAAATTGTGTGACGGTCCTGGGGGAGTCACAAAATTATTGAAAGTCGATACTTTGTGGTTGTTGCATACCCCACGCATTTGGTACGATTTGATATCGTCGTTTTAAGCATCGACTGACCTTGTGTCACTTAAATCCCAACAAGACAAACTTCCTTTTGTTATATCTTGTGGATGACACAAAGCTCAAATATACATCCGGAGTTTGATATCCTTGACCATGCCTATAAGCAGTATCATCGATGGGTCTCATACATTCATCGATAAGAGATTTACTACCACCATTTTTCCTGTAACGAGCCTACCGCTCAGGAATTCGAGCTAGGGAACCATGACTAATGCACTGATGTATTTGCGACGGCATATACATCTATAATTGAAAAAGTGTTATATAACTTGCAAACTCCTAAAGATCTATGGGATACGCTTGAACAACTTTAACAATGTGCATGATCAACGCTTTCCTGAATTGCAATATTAATGGCAGCAAATCCGGTTCTTGGATTAGCGACTATGGAGGCTTTAATCAAGTTATCCTCGATCTTTGCGCTGATCTTGATTTCTATGGTGTCGATAATTCTGAGCAGGATTTGATCAAAAAGAATTAAAGATATTAGAAAATTCCACCTGAAGCATTTTCTTATAAGATATCATATGTATGGAAGGAGAATTATTGTAAAAACTTTATAAAGGGCCTTCTATCACTGATATCAATATAATTATTCTATTGATTGTTCATATTTTATTGCTTTATTTACAGTTTCCTCAAACTTGTTATCAGCATATAGCCCTACATATATTTTTGAAAATAACGCAAAAACATAATTGAAATTTCTTTTCACGGCACCCTAGCCCCACCCCGACACTGCAAATCACGGGCAACCCCGATCCCACTGCCCGGCCCTTGGCTACCCGTAATCGGAGCCCTCCAACTCGATCATGCCAGTCCTGATACCCCCCTCGTCGCCCCACCCGATCCCGCTGCTTGGCCCTCGCCACTGTTAGATTTGACGCCTAAAATGAAGGCGCACCGGAAGGAAAAATGAATAATAACTGAACCCCTAAAGAGAACTGATCATGCAATGTATATACGAATATAAAAGGACATGAATAAGGATATGAAACCATACCCTTGAAGTCCTTTGATAGAATGTTGAGGTTGATACCGGTGACAGCAAATCCAATTTGATAAGTCCTCGATGATCCAAATGCCGAAAGCACTGCATCTCTACTAGCCACGCACTGGGAGATGATCGGAACAACAACTACCCAATTATCCTCCAAGGATACGGCTATAAATGAGTAGTAGAAAAATGCTCTCTCAAATATGTGATCACTCTAAGTGATATAAATTTTGTTCTTGGTTTTTCTTTCTCTCTCTAAGAGTGTAAGAACTTGAACAAAAAAAAAAAGAAATCTTTCTCTCTCTCTCTCTCTCTTCTCTATGTTCGCCGATTTTTGTGTGTCATGTGGTGGAGGATGAACTTTGTTTTATAACAAATTCCACACTAACCTCCAACCTTCACACCTAAGGATGATTATAATAAGATCCCATCTTATCACCCTTTTGTCCCCAAGTGATAGGAAAATCCTTCAACACATGCAACCAAGAGGACAAAGTCATCATCAAGGAACCTTCATGATGTGGGGCGGCTCCTGCCATAATATAGAAAGATTCGGTTCATTTCGGTCCATGAAACGGTCCGTCGTGATAGGGATCATTCAAGAACCATTCTGTCATGAATACCAGTAAACGTATAAACCCTTCTTTCATATGTCCCGATCAATTTATAGGGTCACGATCAGTCAAACCCTATCTGTACTTGGTTCTATGTTTAAATTAATGCAAATCGAGATCACCGAGCTCTCGTGTATCCAATAAAACTAGCTTCAATGCTTTGCCTAAAGACTTATGATCTCATCTATTAATAACCACATAGGACATATACATGTTCACTTACAGGAGAAAGAATCCTATCTTGGTATTTCGTAGAACCTACTACTTGTCCGTCAAGATGCACGTCGAGGTTGACCCCCACCTCTCAGTATTCTGGGTCGAACTACTCTAGTGAAAATCTTAACATCACAAGCACATCCCTACTAAATCCTCAAGTCGAAGGTTCACGAATACCTATCACACCCTATCGACTCCATCATTGACTGTCCCGGAGTGAAATCCGTGTGATGAATCAAGGGTGAGTCGGTTCGAGTATACTAGTCCCATTAGCATGCCTATAACGTGTCATCCCACTAACCATTAGTGATGACATGCACTATCCAAGTCAAAGAACACGTCATACAAGTCTTCACATAAACTCAACGCCTAGTCAAGTTCCATCGACCTTGCGAACGATTAAGTATTTGAGCTATTAAACCTCTCCACTGCCGATCCCCTTATCCAATAAGGAGTGAAATGTTCTGCTCTCAAATACATGGACTAGTTTCTGTATATATATATTTACAAGTCAGGAATGCCAGTGACTATCTGTAAATAAAGAAACATATAATTGCCTTCTGAAAATAGTTTACATAATAAGAAGTACAATGCCCTCTCTCATACATCCTCTGAGTGGCATTCGAGAGCATATTCCTAACAGCCGCCTAGAACCAAATCCCGTTGTTCATCTCTCTTGTCACCCGCAACCAGATCCCGCCAGCCCGGATCACCCGAACTAGTCCAACCGCGATCTATTGTGAACAGCAGTCCGGTCGCATGGCCCGTAGCTGACCCGATCAAGTTGCCTGACCCATACACCATTAGCATTCCAGCCCATGCGAGCCCCATCGTCTAACTCGAGCCAACCCGCTGTACTCAGCCGCGATGCATCGCGTAAAGCAACTCATCGTAGCAACCCAGTCCAACTCGGCCCGCCTCAAATTTTCTGTCTAATAGTTCTGAACACCAACTTTAAGTTTTTGTGTTCTCCAGACCTGCCAAAATTGTGCTCCTGGTTTTACATCGTCGCATCGAGTACCAATTAATTGGTCGAAGCACACCGTCAATTATCTAATATCACATACCTAATTCTAATATCGAGGTAATCCTCTATAACTTGTCCATATTTCAATTCTCTTGTTTAGAATTTATTTTGGGGACAACGGTTACTTGGGATGTTAATCTCCCAGGCTATTTTGCAGTACATGAGACGTAAGACAAGTCGGTATCTCTCGCTTGTCGAAGAAAACCCTGTGATGGTCTTGATGGAGTCATGAAATTGTTGAAAGTTGATTCTTTTTGGTTGTTGCATCGCACACGTATTGGGGTGCCATTTCATATCATCATTTTTTTGTCGACTTTATTAACAACAATTAAGGAAAGTAAATCGAGCAACAGTTAGGCTACACGCTTTTAAGCATCGATTATAACCTTTTACATAGTCAATGAAAATCCAACAAGACTAATTTCCTTTTATTGCTATCTTGTAGATGGAATGAATCTCAAATATCCATCCGGTGTTTGAGATCCTTGACCATGCTAGTAATGAGTATCATCGATGGGCCTCATACATTCATCGGTAAGAGATTTACTAAATGAGCTTATCGCTTAGGAATCGAGCGAGAAAACTAAGACTAATGCATTGATGTATTTGCGATGACATATGCGTCCTCTATTAAAAAAGTGTTATATGAACTTGCAAGCTCCTAAGGAACTATGTGATACGCTTTAACAATGTTTTGACAATATGCATGATTACAATGGCACAAATCTGGTTCTTGGATTAGTGACTATGGAGGCTTATAATAAAGTCATCCTCGATCTTCAAGCTGATCTTGATTTCTTTGGTGTCGATAAGTTTGATCTGGATTTGATCAAAAAGATTATTAAAATATTTCCCATGGGAGCAAGTGTAATTTTGCTCATCAGCTGTGTGTTGCCTATGAGGAAGGGAAAATCAAAACTTTTATTGACCTTATCTCCAACCTCGCATAAAAAAGGCATTGTGTGATCACTCTCAATAGTAATGTGCGTCCAGCTAGTATGCAGCCGATTCCAGAATTGGATCAGGCTACCAATGGGAAGGCACCACGACAAAAGAGAAAAGAGAATGTTGCTAAATATTTGCATGCACCGTGTGTGCAATAAATAATCAAGCGAGGGAAAAGACGAGGTCGTCGTTCCAATATATGGAGGAGACAAAGTGGATCGACTGCCTGTCCTAGCAGGCCCAACCATGTTGACCGCCTCCTGCCACCAGGAATGGTCCTACTCCGAAGGACCAAATTGCTATACATGCAGTTCAAAGAAGTATACTTACTACAATTGCAAATCACTGAAGAACATCCAAGTCTATTTCAAGCACTATAAATAATATTTGATTCACAATTAAATTTTATGGTGGAAGGTCAAGAGAATACAGAGGTGAACCATGTTGAGATCTCTCTCACCATCGTTAACAAAACTCATCATTTTGATGTTGTTGACCCTTGACTAGATCATCATAGTTTGACTAGTTTTACGCTTTGGTTTATGCCTTGTCTTGTTTTGAGTTTCGTTTTGAGAACTATCTTGGGATTTTTCTATGAATGTAATAAATTTGGCTATGATGATTAAGATTCTTTTAGTTTTTTTGCTATAATAGTGTAATAACTTGTATTTTATTTTTCCATTTAGTAGCATATTTGATTTGGTCTTACCAAATAATTGCCCAGGAATGAACTACTTGGTTGATTTGATGCCTTTGGGTGGATTTTACCTAAACTTTTGATCAAGACTAGGCGCATCCTCCTTGATTTTTGTTTTTGCTTTGAAAGTGCCTAAATAGAATAAATGGCTTTTAAACAGTCTTAGTTGTACCGATATTCATACTTTTTCTGCAAGTCTACCAAGTTGTAGTTACTAAAAGAAGAAAACAAACACCCTGGTTCTTTTTCACACACTTAAATGCACCTAAGGCTGTCATTGCCGTATTTTTGCATTAATACTTATGCCGTTGAATGTGGCTGCAACTTTGCTTTATCACTCAAACTAGAGAAATACTAAAACAACAAGTTGAAACGAGCACTATGATCTAATTCTGATGATATAGAATGGGCATGACCTATGGATGGAAAGATATGGAAGTCTAATTTTAAAGATATCTAATCGTTCATCCATATCCTTCCTACCGAAGGAGTTATCGCTATTTTAGTGAATAGCTCGTTATTTCCAGCGATGGTGCTAACTTCTGTTCCAACCAACTTGGTCTAATAATCCCAACTCCAAGTCACGCATTTTTCACTATGTATTTAGACACAAGACTAATCGATTTGTAGTTTATTTTGAAGTGTGAGTTGTATGTGATTGGTCTATCTGATCGTAGAAAGATTATCTGGAATTGGGAAGTCAAAAACTGTCTGATTCAGATGAATGACCGTGAGTGGTTATTATACTTGATTGTGATAGACTTACCCAAAGATGATTGATATTGGGTATTAATTGGATGGATCTCATGGTGTGGTTCATAGTATCCATGAGCGGATGGTGACCGTCACATTTGGTGTTGATTTTGAGTGTGTTCTTCAGGGTGGAAACCTCAGTTGTTCCGGAAAAGTCATCAGTGCGATGAAGGGTACAAGATTGCTTAATTAAGATTTTGTTGGTTATTGGTGCTATATGACTAAGACTGAGGATCGATCAATTGAGTTGGTTGATATTCAGGTAGTTTGAGACTACCCGCATGTTTTTCCAGATGAGTTATCGGGTTTGCCCCCGCATCGAGAGGTAGAGTTTTTTATTGAGTTGGATTCAGGTATATACCTGCTTTCGAAAGCATTGTATTATATGGCCCCATCTGAGATGCAAGAGCTAAAGAATAAGCTAGAGGAGTTATCCAATAAGGGTTCCATCCAATCGATTGCGTCCTCTTGGAGAGCACCGGTATTCTTCATGAGGAAAAAGGATGGTCTCTCTATCTGTGTATTGATTATCCAGAGTTGAACAGGTCAATGACAAGAATAAGTATCCTTTACTCCGTATCGATGATTTGTTGGATCATCTTCAGGGAGCTTTCATAATTTCCAAGATTGAGTTGAGATCCGGCTATCATCAGCTGAAGATCCGAGAGTCAGATATATTCATGATAGCCTTTTGTACTCGTTATGTGCACTACGAATTTGTGGTGATTGCATTTGGGTTGATGAATGCGCCGACAGTGTTTATGGAATTAATGAATCGAGTGTTCATTAATTATTTGGACCTTTTTGTGCGCCAACAGTATTTATGGAACTAAGGAGCCGTATTTGGACCTTTTGTGGTCATTTTCATCGATGATATCTTGGTATACTCTTGTGATCGTGAGGATCATAAGCATATCCCTCTTAGGTTCTCGATGTATTGAGGTGAGAACAACTTTATGGAAAGTTTCCAAATGTGAGTTTTGGATGTCGGAGGTGACTTCTCTCGGACATATAATTTCAACTAATAGGGTTCGTGTGGATGCACAAAATATGGAGGCTATCCGAGATTAGCTACCTCCGAAGCATGTGAACGAAATCTGAAGTTTTTTTGGTTTAACGGGCTACTACAGGAGATTTTTAGATCATTTTTACAAGAATGTGCAACTACTGACAAATTACATGAGCATGTTATCGGTCCTCCTTGGACCCATGAGGGTCTTACAAAAAGAAAACAAATTATACTAAACTTCAAAACACATCAAAATCACAAAAACAAGGTCATTTTAGTATGTTGAAATTTGACTTCAGTCCATTTCGGTCAGTTGATTCCGCCCGACTGGCAGAACCGAACCAAATTAGTTCGGTTCAGTTCTGTTTTTTCATTTTTCGGTTCGGTCTTCTTCGGTTTCAATTTTTCGGTTCTTTTTTCGGGTTTTTCCGGTTCGATTTTCGATTTTCGGTTCCGAAATGCCACTCCTACTTCACGGCATCCTATAGGAACACGGTCTGTCGGTCGATTACATGGAGTTGCTCGATGTGGGCTGCGGTGCACGGGGATCCAGGGTGCGTTATTTTGGAATCCCAAGGCTCATTAAGTTGACGGAGAATCATATTATGACGAAGGCGTTGTGGTCTATTGTCAGGCAAGAATCCATCATCAGAATCTGATTTTGAGTGAGCAGAGGTGGGAGATGCAGGAGCATCTTAAGAGGGCTCTTCGACAGCTGGTGCTTGGGGAGTAGGTGCTTCAGAAGAATGTGCGGCTTGTTCAGTCTCGGGGACAGGAGGGACTTATTCCTCCTGTTCGACTTGTTCTTCTGTAGTCAGAGGTACAGGAGGGACTGAATCCTCCTGCCGATTCTCCGCTTACGCCTGATCCGGAAGAGGGACTGATTCATCTTGGCGGTTGGTGCGGGCGGCGTCTTATTGTGGGACAAGCTGGGCTGCCTGTTCAGGGGCTGCTCGCTCTTCAGTGGTAACAGGAGGGACTGATGTAACACCTCCAATCCGCTCATGGATATTACACGACGTAGAACCTTCTTCAAGGATCTACCAGGCTGGTAACAACATAGAACATCCCAACAATGCCTTTAAGGCTAAAATGACTCAGTATACCGATTTGGTCTTTCAATAAAAACATACAACTCGATTACAATACTTGCCCACGCAGGGATCAAATACAACACACTCCCGTACAACGGGGAAAGAATACTGCAGCGGAAATAAAATTCAACTAAACCAATATAACATCAAACGGTCCTCTTTTGATTAGTATCGTTCATCTTTCATCATCTTTCATGCCGACCCTGTGCTACGCTCCAAAACCTGAATGCAATACAAACATCCACCCCCCGAATACTCGGGGGTTAGCAAAACTCCACTGTTTTGCTAGTGCAAGAACAAAGTGCAAATACGAGCCATACAATACAAGTTCCAAGAACGATAATAACCAGGAATCCTCAAAGATCCAAACGTAACGAAAAGTACTTCCCGAGGCAAGAGTTTGGGTAAAACATTTCTAAAACCGAAAGGTCGCAAATCAAGGGAAAACAGTTTATAAAACGGTTTAAAATGCCATCGAGAGTTTTAATAGAAAACAACTTAGGATTATCAAATCCTTGTCTTTCCAAAAATCAACAGGGTCACTGCCCAAAGGTTTTGTTTTTCACAAATGAAACCAACAACAATACACAAGGTTAAAACCCACGTCACGCGTCCTCGACGGACATAAAATACACACGCACCCGTGAAGTTTCACTCGTGAATCCAGGGCGAAACCATTGGACTCCCTCCATGGCCCCGTCAAACCCTCCCGAGGTGAGCAAACACATTCACAAGACATACACACGCACTCGTGAAGTTTTTACTCGTGAACCCAGAGTGAAGTCATAGATTCCCCCGAGGCCCCGTCGGACCCTCCCGAGGTGAGTAAAATACATTCACTAAACATAAACACGCAGCGGTGAAGTTTCACTCGTGAATCCAGGGCGAAACCATTGGACTCCCTCCGTGGCCCCGTCGAACCCTCCCGAGGTGAGCAAACACATTCACAAAACATACACGCACAGGCATCGCCTAGGACCAGGATGCCACCATGAATCCCACCCGAGGCCTCTAAGGACCCTCCTGAGCTGGCTAGCGAAACAATCAAGCACAAGCATCGCCTAGGGCCAGGACGCCACCATGAATCCCACCCGAGGCCTCTAAGGACCCTCCCGAGCTGGCTAGCGAAACAATCATGCACAAATAACATATCACACCAAGGATATCCAAACGATTCACCCAGAGGCATCAAACACTTAGCAAAACACCACGTCAAACCACAATGCACCGAAATGAAATCATATACGTATACACGCATTACCAAGCGTAACATCAACGCCAAACATATCCAAAGGATTCACGTAGTTACTTACAACCCACACAATTTACAAAACACACGCGTTACGAGGCTAGCCGAATCTTTTGAAAACTCATTTCACACAAACAAACAAACACACCAAGACGATCACCCATTATCATATCCACAAAACAAGGATAGTATGGGCAAGGTACTTGCCTCGAATAAGAACAACGCGGAGAATCGACCAAAGTAGGTTGGCACGAACCGACTACGAACCCGCCGACTCCACCGAAAGCCAACTCGCGATAATAAACTACGAAGGAAAATAACAACAATGAAAATGAATTCCATAGCACGACCTAAAGCCATTGAATTCAAAGAACGAATGACAAAAGTTCAAGTGTTTCCCCCAAAACGGCCAAGAACACGATTCGTCCCGACAAAACACGAAAACGAAATTCCAAGTCGAAATATGGATATACAATCCATAGAATATGTTTAATAACATCATTTAACCACAATCGATCCATCAAAAACGGATGGAAAACGAGATCGAGAACAAATCCCTCAAAAAGTCGATTCGAAGGAAATCAAGAAATACACTTCGATTCGACGAACAACAATGGATTAAATGATGTTAAACATAAGAATACTACCAAGATTAATCATACCCATCATGAATTAATCAACAATACGGAACGAACCGGACAAAAACGCAAAAACCCCAAAATTCAAGAAATTAGGGTTCTAAGGAGAGATTACCTTGATTCGATGGATCAAAGGATGATATAGGATGATCAATCCATGATATGAACTCAAGAACTTCGTGGATTTGTTGTTCAACAACATGGATTCGCCTTACCCGAAGCTCCAGCCGCGTATCGAAAAAAATGGAAATGAAAAACGAGTGAAAATGAGGCTGCTCGGCCACATTTATACTGGGCCGGACTAGCGTGCGCTAGGCTGCCGACCTAGCGTGCGCTATCGGCCCAGGCCGCAATCCAGAGCCCCCACTGCCCTACTGACTCGGCCAGGTAGCGTGCGCAGCCTTCCGGCCGTAGCGCGCGCTACCTGCCGGTCGTAGCGTGCGCAATGCCCGACAGTAGCGTGCGCTACCTGCCGATCATCCCCGAGTCCAGTACTCCAGTAACCCCTCTGCCCAGCCCGACAGCGTACGCTGGGCCGCCCGATAGCGTGCGCTACACCTGCCGGTTAGCGCGCGCAGCCTTCCGGCCGTAGCGTGCGCTACGCCGGTTCCTGCCGTGCTTGCCCGGCCAGTGCCCAGCACTTCCGACCGTGCCGGCCGCACCTGTCCGGCCAGTGCTCAGCCGTCATGATCCGACGACTCGATTTCCGAAAACGTACGGAACGAACACGACGAAAAGCTCGCGGACAACATCATCGACCCGAAATGAAAACATAATGCAATAATTAATCATACGCGACCAAGAAAAGGGTCGAGACAACAATTACAGATACGGATACCCATAACTTTGGGTAAATTACAAAATGGCCCCAAAACGCCCGGAAATCATGATACGTGATCGAATAATCAAAATGAAGTTCACAACACATCTAACAAAGTTAAACGGACTTACGGGAAACTCAAAACAGCAGTTTCGAATGATATTCGCAAGAATCGAACTCAAGTGCGGAAAAGAGCTAAAAAGCACGGAACTCAACAAAATGACACCGAAACGAACTCGGATGTCAAAAAGTGTAGAATTAATCATTCTCAGAATGATGAAGCGGTCATGAGAAAGTCATCAAAACGGGCTTCCGCCGAAAAAAAAGAAATTACCGGAAATCGAAAGTAAGGGTATTACAACTGATTCCTCCTGCTGTTAATTATTGATAGCTTCCTATTGCGGGGGAGGGGACTGATTACGGTCAGATGTCCCCTGACTTTGTTGTCTTTGGTGATTAGCCATTTCTCTTTCCCTTGCCTCTTCACGGCTTATATGCAGACCTGTTTGAAGGGCATTATCGTCCGTGTCCGAGTCCGGTTCGGAGTGGTGGCTAGGTGAGGGAGCTTTATCATCGGACTGTGATTTCCCTTTTAGTCTTGCCTGTTCTTTTGCCTTGTAAAAATATAAAATGAGCTCATGGAAAAAGTGATCCTCCCACCGGATCAAGTGCTCGACAGGTTGGGTGTCCGTGATCTCCAGAATAAATAGCTCTTCGTCCTTCCATGCAGTCCAGTTATAGAGTATGTCGTATAGGGCGACCCTGTATGACTTCCATACTTTGAAGCATTCAAACACTTTCTCTATTTGGACCCGAAGGAGAATGTTATTTATTATTTCTGAGGAGGAGGGACTCCGTATAGTTGTTGGGCTTACTGTTCGGATGGAATCCTCAACAGGTATGTGAGCCTGTTTTGGAGAGGGATCCCTAATAGGGGATGGTACCCTGTTGGGAGAGGGATCCTGTACAGGGGATGGTACCCTGTCAGGAGTTGCGCCTCTTGGCTCCGAAGGGGAAGCCGACTCTCTTGAGCCCTCCAACTTGGCAAACAATTGTGCATCCGTCATAGCCACCATAGGCTCGGGATCTGCAGATTGTGCAGCAATTGTTTCTTCCATAAGGGTTGCGTCCTGTGGGACAGATTCAGCGATTGGAATAGTAGGAACATCTACAGTGACCGCTGTAGTCACTGTAGCCTCGGACTTGGAAGACTTATTAGCCTCCTTCTTCTTTATCTCGACAGCATGGGGTGATCCACTGTCGAGGCAGTCCGCTTCCTCGTATTTTCGACGCTCGCGATCCTGTCAGTGACATCCCTTGGGTCACTCGAGATAGGCATGAATTTGGGGTTCGGCCATTTTGCAATCAAAGGTAATTTTTTGAACACAATGGAAGGCATTCCTCCAATGAACTTCCCAGGGCCGATGTTCTTGGCATGTGTGGATTGCTTGACTCTACCGCTGGTAAGGATGTAGTTGAGGATGAGGCCGAAAGATTTCTTAGCGGACTCGGTCTTGGCAGCCACCTCTTGTATCCTTTTCAATAGAATCTGGCACCAGTTTACCTTTTCACCTAATATGATGGCGACCATCATCCGGAAGCGAAGGTTTGTGCACATTTTGAATGCTCTTGTCCGGTTTTCAACAACCCGGCAGCAGAAGTCATGCAGATATACATACCGTAGGCATAAGTTCTTTTTGTGGCAGGATAGATAAATGTCCTGGACATCCGCCTCTCCGGTGAACAGCCTCCAGTAGGCCGTCAGCAATTCTGCCGACCTGAAAGTCTCGAGGTCTTCTATTCTTAGGCCATCAGATGGTAGCCTGTAAGATTTTCTAGCAACTCTCTATTCACAGTGACTTGAATCCCTTGAACATTAGCAGAGATTTCAGACACGTCACCTACTTTATTCTTAGACAGGTAATCAATAGATGCGTCCAGGTAGAACTCTTCCACGATTTGTTCATCATTTACCTCAGCATGACGACTTGCAAGGCGGTACAGCCCTTGCCTTTTCATACGGGAAACGACCACTTCCATTCCAGGAAAGTCTTCACCTTCCGGAGTGATTCTTTCCATGATAACTGACCTAGCGAAGATACGCCCATCGATGATTGTCTCCTTTTTCTTCATGGAATGGGAGGAAGTCTGGGAAGTCGACATAGTTGCAGAGAAAAGATATGAAGAAAAACTAAAGATTATCGCAGAGAATGCAGAAAGTACAGAGAAGAATGTAGCCTATTTTTTTGCTTGAGACTCGTTTAATTGCAGAAAGCGTAAAGAGTCTAAGGGAGCAAGATACATTCCTTTTATAGTGTGCAGGGACGATTAAGGTTACATACAGTGAGCGGTCAGATTTAAGGGATGAGAACTATCTTTTAAAAATGAACGCATAGGATGGACTCAGAGTAACTGGGACGTCTTATCCATCTATTTTTGAAATGATAATCGATCCTACTTCTGACAGTTCGTCTCCCCTTATTGCACGAAACGATAGTTTTGAAATTATTGAAATCGCATTATTGAGATATTGAAGTCCAGATGTCTTTAAGGCATTAAAGAATAAAATGTTTGAGATGTAAACAGGGCACATGGACTTAAAAGCGTTTTCTGTACGAATAGAATAGTAATATAATATTAATTGATGTCCTTTAATTTATGTGTTGTATCCGCGAAAATACAGCGTTCCCCCTTAAAAGGTACATACAGGATTCAATTCTTACACCAATATCTGTTGGGATTCGATGCCTAAAACGAAGGCCCAACGGAAGCGGTAAAACGAAAATTAATTCGATCTGAATCCCTACGAGGATCGATCGAGCTACTTATATACGGATATATAAACGAAAATCAAGAGTCGTAAGAAACTAACCCTCGAAGTCCGTTGATTAAATGGAAACCTTCTCTTGAGCTATTCCCCAAGCTTTAGTTGATCTCTACGTATCCGATCCGCTCCAAGCCCTTGAACGATCCAACGCCGAAAACACCGCGTCTCTACTTGCCACGCGCCGGAAAAATGACCGGAATAACAACACTTGATTAACCTCTAAGGTTACGGCTAGAATCAAATGATGAAGCTTTTATTATTACACTCTAAGTGTATAATATACCTCTCAATAATTTTCTCTCAATTTTTCTCCAAGAAAAATGAAGAGGAAGTGAATGAAGAAGATGAAGATGAGTGTTAAACTCAAAGTCTATCTCTCTCTCTATATTCTCACGTTGAAAGTGGCTTGGAATAATGAGTGAGAGATGTCTTCATCTTCATTTATTCAACTCTCCACATGCACATCTCATAATTATGAGAATCAAAGCCCCACCACCTCAATGATCAACCATTAAAGAATGGAACATGGGTCCATATGAAAGTGGGTGGAAATGTGGGGGGCGGCCCATGTAGAAATCGGACAAGTTCGGTTCGTTTCGGACCCCCGCGAGTCCAAACAGATAAACTCCAATTCCGTATCGATGTATTTATATCGATTAATTAATCCAATTAATTAAACATATCAAATACATTATAACATAATTAATTTCTCCAAGAAATAATTATATCCATAAATTAAATTAATCACCCAGTGATATATTTAATTCATTAGGCCGTAAATCAATTTATCCAATAAATCGATTTAGACATCTAATGTCCCAAATTTAGATGTCCAATATCTAATATTCATAATGAGAGAATTAGCTTGATTCATTCCGTCGTCAATCCTAATGCGTGACTCGGTAGGTCCGTCTCGATCGGAGAATGGGAGGAACCAAAGAGTAGTAGCACCACCTAGCCACTGGTGGCCTACACTGCATACCGATCGAGAACGAATGATTGGGATCATTCAAGAACCATTCTCGTGAATACCGAGAACGTATAAACCCTTCTTTCAAATGTCCCGATCAAATTCTGGGGTCACGGTCGACCAAACCCCATCTGTACTTGACGCTATGCATGCATTAATGCAAATCGAGATCATCGGTCATCGTGTATCTAATACAACTAGCTCCAATGCTTTGGCCAAAGACTTATGATCTCATCGCAATAACCGCATAGGACATATAACCCGCTCACTAACGGAGAAAGAATTCTATCTTGGTATTCGATAGGACTGCTACTTGCCGTCAAGATGCACGTCGAGGTTGACCCCGCCTTAGGTTTACGGTCGAACTACTCTAATGAAAATCTTGACGTCACAAGCACATCCCTACTAAATCCTCAAGTCGAAGGTTCACGAATACCTATCACAACCTTTCGATTCTCATTGATCGTCCGGAGTGAAATCCGTGTGACGAATCGAGGGTGAGTCGGTTCGAGTATACTAATCCAATTAGCATACCTATAATGTGTGCTCCCACTAACCATTAGTGTTCGACAGGCACTCTCCATGTCAAAGAACACGTCATACAAGTCTTCACATAAACTTAACGCTCAGTCAAGTTTCATCGACTTGCGAACGATTAAGTATTTGAGCTATAACCTTTCCAGTGCCGACCCCCTTATCCAATAAGGAGTGGAACGTTTTGCTCTCAAATACACGGACTAGTTTCTATATGTTTATTTACGAGTTAGGAATGCCAGTAACTACCAGTAAATAAAGAAACATTCATTTGCCTTATATAAATGGTTTACATAATTACAAGTACAATGCCCTCACTCAACAACCTCTGAGTGGCATTCGAGGGCATACTCATAACAATCTCCCACTTGCACTCAATGCCACACACTATGGTATCTAATACCCATGTTCTCCATATGACGCTCCAAGCTAGTCTGAGAAAGTGGCTTGGTCAGTGGATCGGCGACGTTGTCGGCCGAGTCTACTCTGTGCAGCACAATGTATCCCTTGCGAACAAATTCTCTTACGAGATGATACTTTCTATCAATATGTTTGGTGCTGTTGTGAAACCTCGTCTCCTTGGCTGCGCTCTGACTCCGTCATTGTCGCGATGCAGTAAGCAATGACTCGGACATGGTATCACTTGAAGTTCTCCCAGAAACTTCTTAATCCAGAACCCTTCCTTGGAAGCCTCTGAGGCTGCTTGATACTCAGCCTGACAGGTGGAATCAGCAGTCGCGCTTTGCTTGGTACTATGCCAAGATACTACTCCTCCATTAAGAGTAAATATGTAGCCAGAAGTGGACATCGAGTCGTCCTTCAGTCCTTGGAAGTCCGAATCAGTGAATCCCACCACATCCAATTCTCCACCGCCATACATAAGAACCATATCTCTAGTCCTTCTTAAGTACTTGGGAACGTTCTTTACAGCAGTCCAATGTTCCCTATCTGGGTTTGCCTGAAACCTACTCACCACGCTTACAGCATGCGCGATGTCAGGTCTTGTACACAACATAGCATACATAAGGCTACCCACGGCCGAAGCATATGGTATATTACTCATTTCTTTTCGTTGTTCCTCACTTTGAGGACACATCTTCAAGGAGAGTTTTATTCCATGTTGCATCGGTAGGAACCCTCTTTTAGAATCATCCATCTTAAATCGCTTTAAGATCTTATCTATATAGAGGGCTTGGGAAAGGCCTATTGTTCTCTTCGATCTATCCCGGTAGAGTCGAATTCCAAGAATATAGGTAGCTTCTCCCAAGTCTTTCATGGAGAAATTACTCGAAAGCCAAGCTTTCACAGAACTGAGCAATCCCACATCATTTCCTATTAGTAAAACGTCATCTACATATAGTACTAAGAATGCGATCTTGCTCCCACTAACCCTCTTGTATACACAAGGTTCCTCCTCATTTTGCACGAAATCAAACTCTTTGATTGCATCGTCAAAACGAAGGTTCCAACTACGCGATGCTTGCTTCAGTCCATAAATGGAACGCTGAAGCTTGCACACTTTCTGAATATCGACTTCGGACACAAAGCCTTTAGGCTGCTCCATATAGATTTCCTCCTCGAGGAATCCATTAAGGAAAGCCGTCTTTACGTCCATTTGCCATATCTCATAATCGTGGTAGGCAGCTATAGCAAGCATCATGCGAATAGACTTGATCATGGCTACGGGCGAGAAGGTATCGTGGTAATCGATCCCTTCCTTTTGGGTATAACCTTTTGCCACAAGCCTGGCCTTATAGGCGTCAACCTTGCCATCACCATCAGTCTTTCTCTTGTAGATCCACTTATTCCCAATAGGCACTATGCCCTTGGGGCGGTCTACTAGAGTCCAGACCTGATTGACATGCATCGAGTCTATCTCAGCTTCCATAGCTTCACGCCATTTCGCGGAGTCTACATCCACCATCGCTTGGTCATAGGTTGTCGGGTCGGTCTCTTGGCTATCACTTGGAACCTCATGGAGATCCAGCTCCTCCAAGTGCACAAGACCATACCTCTCAGGTAAATGAGACACCCTACTAGACCTACGAGGTGGTTGTACTTGTGTTTCAGAAGGTTCGGTTCCAGTTTCTTGCACAGGTGTCTCCTGAGGAGTTTCCTTATATTCTTCTAAAGAAATACTTCTACCTGCTCCGCCTTCCTGAATGAACTCATCTTCCAGGAAGTGTGCTTGTAAAGCAACAACGATCCTTCGATCTTCGGGCATGTAGAATAGATATCCCATCGTCCCAGACGGGAATCCAATGAAACGTCCCTTCGCAGACCTAGCTTCCAACTTTTCCACCTTAGTCTTCTTGACATAGGCGGGACATCCCCAAATCCTAATATGATTAAGACTTGGTTTCCTTCCTTCCCACATCTCATGTGGAGTTTTAGGAATGGATTTGGAAGGACATCTGTTCAAGATATACGCGGCAGTCAGTGCATACCCCCACGGGTAAATCGGCAAGTCAAGATAGCTCAAGATGGAACGGACCATGTTCAACAAGGTCCGGTTCCTTCTTTCTGACACACCATTTAACTGAGGAGTACCTGGAGGTGTTAGTTGTGAAACTATTCCATGTTCCTTAAGGAACTCGTCAAACTCCGTACTCATATACTCGCCACCTCGGTCCGACCGAAGTGCTTTGATATGATTACTAGTTTGTTTCTCGACTAGGGCCTTGAATTCCTGGAATTTTTCAAAGGCCTCGGATTTATGTTTCATTAAGTATACATAACCATACCTAGTATGATCATCTGTAAATGTAATGAAATATTGATATCCATCACGTGCTGCTTCCAAAGCACCACATACGTCGGTATGGATTAATCCCAATTTATCAGCGGCTCTTTCAAATGTCCCTGTGAAGGGGGACTTAGTCATTTTGCCTTTAAGGCAAGATTCACAAGTAGGAATGGGATCTGATCCCAATGGACCCATAAGTCCATCTTTTTCCATCTTGTAAACCTTGGTCTGACCAACATGACCAAGTCTAAGATGCCATTTCAAAACTTGATTGGTTTCATCCCTACCACGTTTTCTAGTCATAGTATTCACAACTACTTTGTTGCTGAGATTTAGATGATACAATCCATTCAAAAATGTAGCAGTACCCACTAGTTTATTTCTAAAATAAATTTTGCAGGAACCAACACCAATGAAAAATGAAAAGCCTTTTCGGTCCATGACCGGAATGGATACAATGTTTTTGTGCCCCTTGGGCAAAACAAGTACATCTTCTAAAGTCAAAACAAAGCCGGATTCTAAACCCAAAAGAAGTGATCCTGTGTCGGTCGCCTCGACACTATGCCCGCTTCCGACTGTGATCATAACTTCTCCAGCTCCAAGCTTTCTACTTTGTTCCAGATCCTGATTCACGGTACAAATATGAGAACTAGCACCTTAATCCAAGATCCAGAAGTAGAAAATACAGAGCGTAACAATTTGTTTCCAAAACTAACAGATTCAGACCAAGTGCCATGAAGAATCTGGACAGTCTCTAGCCCAAAGGGCCCAGCTCACCGCACTTGAGACAAGCATCCTTCTTCTCGTTCTTTGGAACCATTGGGGCCTTGCCCTTACCCTTAAGGTCCTTAACTTGTGGTCCAGTCCGCTTCTTGGTCTTTTTCTTCTTATTCTTAGACTTCCGAAGTCCAGAAGAAATCACAAGTGCAGACTCCTTCATCCGCGGGGTCTTCATCTGAGACTGAGCGGTCACCAGTTTGTTCATTAGCCCAGCTAAGTTACATGCAATCTCATTGCGGTTGAAGTTCATAACAAACCGTGAGAAGGAATCGGGAGAGACTGTAGGATAAGGTCGGTTTGAGAGAAGTATCCATTTTAAAATCAAGAGCCTCCAATCTCTCGATCATGGATATCATTTTGAGGACGTGTTCCCCAACCTTCTCACCTTCCTTCATCCTTGCACCGAATAGTTGCTTGGATATCTCATATCTAGCGATTCACTGGTGCTCACCATAAAGCTCGGTTAAGTGAGAAAGAATCGCCAGCGAAGTCATTTTCTCATGAGCTCTCTGAAGCTCATTAGACATGGAAGCCATCATATAAGCACGGACTTTCACGTCATCCTTAACCCACTTTTCGTGGTTTTCAATCTCTTCCCGATTGGCTCGGTCCGCACAGAGGCGCGGAATGTCCGTCTCCAAGACGTATCCCAGTGCCTCTATACCGAGGACAATCATCGATTATGGAGCCAATCCACAAAGTTAGGTCCCATTAAGGTGTTCTTTTCGAGTAGAATTGCGAGTGGATTCATTGTCATATTGATATTTGTCTGCATTAAGTATAACAGATTAATTAGTGACTCATTCAATTATGTTCTGAGTATAGAATTAAGGTCTTTTCTATTCTTGTTACCCAGCTCCCACTATTTTTATCGGAATAACACACTCCTATGTGAAATCCGGAAGTATCGTCGCTCTACTTCATAGTGGTGATTGAGTTCCTTATAAATCATAATAGAGGGCAACCGAACAGGTTTCTAGTCTATTAATTTTCATAAAGTGGTGTCCAACACCAACCCATCTAATGGATGATTCGATCTTCTTTTCCCCTTGTTAACTCCCCTCAACCTATACGGTTGCTATGGTTCGTGAACAAGTTAAGTTTATACCATCGACGCAAATCAGTTTCACAATTGAATCTTATCCGGCAACCTATCAGGTTTCTAGGGATAAAATTTGCTCCAACCGAAGGCATCCAATGCACTCCCGGTAATTTATCCGTCCTCCCCGAACGACTACCCCGATAACTCGGAAGCATAGCACATCCGGTTTGGATTTCAATTTCCCGAAAACTCGATGGAGGGAAGGAAAACCTTGAAACCTTATAAACTTAATAATTTATCGTGGGAGAATTTTCGCGATTAATGTTACACTTTGCACATTAATCATTTAAGCGCGTTTGTGGCATTCATACAATATGAAACAACTATTCACAACCTAGTTGCTACCAACATGTGGTTCATGGACCGTTCCTAGAAAACAAAAACTCCGTAATCTAATTACAAGTCTTCGTCTTGAATCTTCGTCTTCTCGAAATGGATCTTCCTCCGGTCTTCGTCATTACATATAAATTTTACATCGAAAATTGCATCCTAGATACAAATATTTCTAGTAAAATAAATAGGCTCAAAACGGCCTTTACAACCCAATCGAATAAAACGAACGATTCAAAACTAAGTCCACGAACCACATCCCCATTCAAAAGCATTCATCCAATAAATACCATATAAATGAAAAGCGTAGAGGTACATTGATCCAATCAACAATACGAACCGATCCAATCGATTCACACAATCGGTAATATGATAACGTTCAAAATAATTCGGTCGACCATAAATATTCCAATTAATCAAATTTCCCTTATAAAATGAAATACCATAAATCATTTTAATTATATTAAATCCAATTTAACATGTGGGAGATTAATTTTCAAGAATACACGAAAAAATCGAGCTGTGGTGAAAATTGGCCAATGATGAAGTCACCCTCGGCGGCCGGCACGGGCTGGCATGGCCGAGTCACGCTCGGAAGATGCCGGCCAGACACGACCGAGTCACCGGGACACGGTCGGTCTCGGGCGATGATTGCTGCATCGCTGCACACGGCCGAGTCACCCGAGACACGGTCGAGTCTGCTGGCGATGATTTGCACATCACGGACACGGCCGTGTCACCCAGACACGGTCGAGTCACTCGCCGACATTACCCTTTTTGTCCAAAAAGTCGTCCGACGACGATTTGGGGCTAGATTTTCGACCGGATATCCAATATCAATATTTTTCAACATTCATATCTTCAATATAAATCATATTTCCAAGAAATTAAGATTTATATTTAGACATGAACTTACGAAAAATATAACTACAACGAACGTAAAATATATACCACGATTATGACTAAAATGATTCCAAATCATTCACCATCTAATCAAGCATTCCAAATGCCAATATCGTATATACGATCGCAAGACCTACGCTCCGATACCACTGTTGGGATTCGGTGCCTAAAACGAAGGCCCAGCGGAAGCGGTAAAACGAAAATTAATTCGATCTGAATCCCTACGAGGATTGATCGAGCTACGTATATACGAATATATAAACGAAAAGCAAGAGTCGTAAGAAACTAACCCTCGAAGTCCGTTGATTAAATGGAAACCTTCTCTTGAGCTATTCCCCAAGCTTTAGTTGATCTCTACATATCCGATCCGCTCCAAGCCCTTGAACGATCCAACGCCGAAAGCACCACGTCTCTACTTGCCACGCGCCGGAAAAACGAACGGAATAACAACACTTGATTAACCTCTAAGGTTACGGCTAGAATCAAATGATGAAGCTTTTATTATTACACTCTAAGTGTATAATATACCTCTCAATAATTTTCTCTCAATTTTTCTCCAAGAAAAATGAAGAGGAAGTGAATGAAGAAGATGAAGATGAGTGTTAAACTCAAAGTCTATCTCTCTCTCTATATTCTCACGTTGAAAGTGGCTTGGAATAATGAGTGAGAGATGTCTTCATCTTCATTTATTCAACTCTCCACATGCACATCTCATAATTATGAGAATCAAAGCCCCACCACCTCAATGATCAACCATTAAAGAATGGAACATGGGTCCATATGAAAGTGGGTGGAAATGTGGGGGGCGGCCCATGTAGAAATCGGACAAGTTCGGTTCGTTTCGGACTCCCGCGAGTCCAAACAGATAAACTCCAATTCCGTATCGATGTATTTATATCGATTAATTAATCCAATTAATTAAAAATATCAAATACATTATAACATAATTAATTTCTCCAAGAAATAATTATATCCATAAATTAAATTAATCACCTAGTGATATATTTAATTCATTAGGCCGTAAATCAATTTATCCAATAAATCGATTTAGACATCTAATGTCCCAAATTTAGATGTCCAATATCTAATATTCATAATGAGAGAATTAGCTTGATTCATTCCGTCGTCAATCCTAATGCACGACTCGGTAGGTCCGTGTCAGTCAGCAATGGGAGGAACCAAAGAGTAGTAGCACCACCTAGCCAGTCTGGTGGCCTACACTGTACCCCGACTGAGAACGAATGATTGGGATCATTCAAGAACCATTCTGTCGTGAATACCAGTAAACGTATAAACCCTTCTTTCAAATGTCCCGATCAAGTTATAGGGTCACGATCAGTCAAACCCCATCTGTACTTGACGCTATGCATGCATTAATGCAAATCGAGATCATCGAGCTGTCGTGTATCTAATACAACTAGCTCCAATGCTTTGGCCAAAGACTTATGATCTCATCTGCCAATAACCGCATAGGACATATAACCCGCTCACTAACGGGAGAAAGAATTCTATCTTGGTATTCGAGGACTGCTACTTGCCCGTCAAGATGCACGTCGAGGTTGACCCCGCCTTCCAGCTTACAGGTCGAACTACTCTAATGAAAATCTTGACGTCACAAGCACATCCCTACTAAATCCTCAAGTCGAAGGTTCACGAATACCTATCACAACCTTTCGATTCCGTCATTGATCGTCCCGAGTGAAATCCGTGTGACGAATCGAGGGTGAGTCGGTTCGAGTATACTAATCCAATTAGCATACCTATAACGTGTGCTCCCACTAACCATTAGTGTTCGACGGGCACTCTCCATGTCAAAGAACACGTCATACAAGTCTTCACATAAACTTAACGCCTACCAAGTTTCATCGACTTGCGAACGATTAAGTATTTGAGCTATAACCTTTCCAAAGGCCGACCCCTTATCCAATAAGGAGTGGAACGTTTTGCTCTCAAATACACGGACTAGTTTCTATATGTTTATTTACGAGTTAGGAATGCCAGTAACTACCAGTAAATAAAGAAACATTCATTTGCCTTATATAAATGGTTTACATAATTACAAGTACAATGCCCTCACTCAACAACCTCTGAGTGGCATTCGAGGGCATACTCCTAACAATATCTGGATTAATACTGTATTCACGGGTCTTACTGTATTCCCCCTTAATTAATGCACACGTCAGATGTAGGAAGGTTTCATGCCTTATTTGTCCTACAGTGTTGTCTGACTGATTCTGACTGTACAGTTAATTAATGCGGATACTGTATTCTTGGGTCTTACAGCATTTCCCCTCAATTAATGAGTAAAAGCGTAAAAACTTACAGGGAGTCAGGCTGTAGTATTTCTAATTCTTGACGAAGCATGTAGAATCTGGTTATGCTGAGAGGTTTTGTAAAGATGTCGGCTAAGTGAATATCTGTATGAATATTTTCGATCCGGACATCCTTATTCTCAATGTAATTCCTGATGAACTGATGCTTCATATCAATATGCTTAGTCCGCGAGTGCAATACAGGATTGTGCATTATTGCAATTGCACTCGTGCTGTCGCACATGATTGGAATCTCTCTGGAACTGATTCTATAATCTTGTAACTGCTGTTGCATCCAGAGAATTTGCATACAACAACTTCCAGTGGCATAATATTCCGACTCAGCTGTAGAAAGCGAGTTGGCCAATCGTTTCTTACTGAACCATGACACAAGTCCTGGTCCAAGAAAATGACACTTGTACTCTTCTATCCAACTTACATCCTCCGAGATACGAGTCGATGTAGCCAACCAAATCGAATCCTCCTTCCTTAGGATACCACAATCCTACATCAACTGTTCCTTTTACGTACTTAAGGATTCATTTGGTTGTCATGATGTGTGACTCCTTAGGTGCTACTTGATACCGAGCACACTCCTACAACAAACTGGATATCGGGCCTGCTAGCCGTTAGGTACAGGAGTGAGCCAATAAACTTTCTGTAGAGTGATTGATCAAACGACTTTCCAGCTTCGTCAGTACTAATTTGCACGGAAGTGCTCATGGGGGTTGATGAGGATTTGGAGTTACTCATCCCAAACTTGTTGAGTAGCTCCTTGCTGTAGTTCTCCTGGTTGATGAAGATTCCTGTAGGCAATTGCTTCACCTGCAATCCTAGGAAATAACTAAGTTCCCCCATCATACTCATTTCAAATTGACTTTACATGTGATGAGAGAACCTTTAAGATAAAGCAAGATATAGAACCAAATATAATATCATCGATATATATTTGTACCATTAACAGGTCATCTCCTTCATGTATCTTAAATAGGGTTTTGTCTACAACACCTTTCTCAAATCCATTATTAGTGAGGTACAAGGACAGGGTTTCGTACCATGATCTAGGTGCTTGCTTAAGTCCATACAGAGCTTTCCGTAGTCTGTATACTAGGTCTATGCCTTCAATGTTGATAAACCCTGGTGGTCGTTCAACATAGACTTCTTCGGCGAGGTCTCCATTGAGGAATGCGATCTTAACGTACATTTGATATACTATAAATCTCTTATAGGCGGCAAAAGCTAAGAATATCCTCATGGCTTCTAGTTTGGCTACAGGGGCAAATGTCTCATCGTAGTCTATGCCTTCTTCCTGTCTGTAGCCTTGTGCGACTAGACGGGATTTGTTCCTGATAACAAGTCTATTCTCATCCTTCTTGTTTCTAAATACCCATTTGGTTCCAATTGCAGCTTGATGTTCAGGCCTGGGTACTAGATACCATACCTTGTTTCTTTCGAAACCATTAAGCTCTTCTTCATAGAAGTGATCCAATGAGAATTATTCAAAGCTTTGTTGGTAGAAACAGGTTCGAATTGAGCTAAGAATACATCTAGGGTTCACATGGCTAGTCTCATAAGTTCATCTTGAGATTTCCATACAGGAAATAGAGATTTATCAGATTTGGATTCTTCTTGAACACATAGTACAGTTCCTTGTGTACTCTGTATTATCCTTCGGGTACATACACCAGCATCAATATCACCTATAATTAATCATGTGGGTGATCTTTCAACCATATCTGTCAGGTTCTAGTTCGGCATCCCGTACTGTATCTTGAGGTGATGTAGTTTTAGCTTCAGCTTGTACATCATCGGCTTCGACTAATTCTGATCTTGCAGCTGTGGGATTGATCTCTAAGTCTACGATAGGTTCTATTGCAGTTAGAGTGTCATGATGAAAAGCGTTTGGATATTCTGGGTTAAGTCTTCTACTCCTGTAGGGTTGAAATGAGGTTCATCGAACACTACATGGACAGATTCCTCGATTGTCAGCTTCCTTTTGTTGAAGATTCTGAAAGCCTTGCTGGTAGAGAAATATCCTACAAATATCCCTTCATCTGACTTCTCGTCAAAAGTCTTGAGTTGATCTTTCCCATTATTCAAAACATAACACCGGCATCCAAATATGTGAAAATATGAAACTAATGGAGTCTTATTATTCCATATCTCATAGGCTGTTTTGTTGTGATGCTTGTTGATAATACAACGGTTTTGTGTATAGCACGCTGTATTTGTTGCTTCGCCCCAGAGGCGCTGCGGCAACTTGCTTGCGGCGATCACGATTCTTGTGGATTCCTTGAGCGTCCTATTCTTTCGCTCGGCAACACCATTTTGTTGAGGAGTCTGAATTGCTGAGTATTCGTGATGTATTCCATTGTCCGAACAGTATTGCTCTATAAAGAAATTTGTGAATTCAGTAGCTTTGTCGGAACGAATGGTCACGATACTCAACCCTTTCTCATTCTGAAGCTTTCTCAGGTGCAGTGGCAACTTTGTTGTGGTTTATTTCTTCTTGCTTAGAAATATTGTCCAAGCATACCTGGAGTAATCATCAACAATAACGAGACAATATTTCTTACCTCTAGACCTGGCAAAATAGGCCCAGGCCCGCGGGCCGAGCCAGCCCGCCCGTTTTTGGGCGGGCATTGGGCTTCATATTTTTGGCCCAAAAAAATTGGGCCTTTTTGGCCCGACCCAGTTTTTTTTATATGTATATTTATGTTATATGTAATTATAATATTTAAAATTCTTCCTTATTTGTTAGATTATGTTACATCTATATGTTAATTATTGATGTAATTTTTTTTTATGGGACTTTGTGATTACTTTGTAGTATCTCATATCAATAATAATACTATTTTATGATTTTTATAAGAAAGTAGTAGTGATAAATGATATGATGATCAAATAAAAATA
The DNA here is from genome assembly GCA_033398695.1 of Orobanche coerulescens. Lineage (NCBI taxonomy): Eukaryota > Viridiplantae > Streptophyta > Magnoliopsida > Lamiales > Orobanchaceae > Orobanche > Orobanche coerulescens. Next base: position 159,231,922 of record CM065809.1, read on the forward strand.
TTTGTATATTTGTCTTTTGATTGTGGTAGTATAGTAAATAATATAATTATCAAATAAAAATAATTATATATTTATTTATCTGATTGTGATAGTATAGTGAATAATATAATAATTAAGGATCGAAAAATATTTCTATATTTATTCAGAATTAATATTTCAAAAAAAAGAGTTGAGGCCAGGGGCGGGCCACGGGCTTAATATTTTTGGCCCAAAAAAATCGGGCCTTTTTGGCTCGGGCCAGGTTTGGCCCGCCTGTTTTTCGCCGGACCCGTTTGGGCCGAGCCCGCCCGTTTGCCAGGTCTACTTACCTCTCAAACTTACAGGGTTTACAGGCCGTAGAGATCCATGTGTAGCATTTCCAGAACCCTGTGAGTGGACTGGTATGATTTGCTTTTCAGGGTGATTTTGACTTGTTTGTTTTTCTGACAGGGTCCGCAGACGCTGTCTTTATGGAACGACACATCGGGCAAACCTCTAACAATTTCCTGTCTGGTGAGTTTGTTGATCGTCTTGAAGTTGATGTGTGAGATCCTTTTGCGCCATAGCCAGCTTTGATCTGCAGTGCCTTTAGCAAGAAAACAAGGAAAAATGGAGCTCGTAGGCTTCCATTTAGCAATATACATATTACCTGACCTGCTTCCTATGAGAATAATTTCTTTGGTCAAGATGTTATTCACTCCACAATGATCTACATAGAATTTTACCGAGAACTGTTTGTCACAGAACTCGTTGATACTAAGTAGATTGTACTGTAGGCCTTCAACATATGCTACATCGGTGACTTTGATACAAGAAGGGTTCCCTTCCCTCTTGTTCTTCCTTTGAACTTATCACCGAAGCGCACCTTTGGACCGCGACCTTCTACATAATCTGACAGCTTGCTGATATCTCCTGTCATGTGCCTAGAACCTCCGCTGTCAAAGTACCAGATGTCCTCCATGATATCCTGTAAGCACAGAATTTAAGTAGATTTAGGTCCCCATTGATTGTTGGGTCCATGGATGTTAGTGCCTTTTGGTACCCATATTTGTCTAACAGCAATTAGTTTACTGTAGATTACTTTTGGTCCAGTTTTTGCGATGTCTACGTGGGGCGGGCACGTAGTCGTTGTAATCTTGATTATTATGCATGTATAATCTAGGGTTATTATTATTATTATTATTATTATTATTATTATTATTATTATTCCAGTAAGATTGCCGTCTAGGAGGTGGAGCCTTTTTCTGCGACCTTACAGCTTGCCTTCTGGGTCTCCAGTTTGATTCCCAGAGCTGTTGATGATACCGCAAGGTGACCTGTTTTCGGGATGGATAATGGGGCTCCTGTATCCAATATCTAGGCGCACTATATTGTTGAAAGTACTATGGTGCTTGCCTTTGATACTTAGATACAACCTTGTTTCTGAATGCATGTTGGCGCTTCTGATATGCTCGAGGAGCATGTCGTTGATCACGCCTTACAGGTTCGGGAGGCTGAGGTTTCCGCTGTCTGTGATATGAACCTGGTGGCTGAATCACATACTTCGCTGTACAAGGGCAGCTGTAGCCTTTGCAGGGCTTGGAATTTCTTCAGGTACGGGAATGGGTTCCACACCCCTGACAAATACCGTACTAGATTTTCCCTTATTGGAGAATGAGTTATACCCTAAGCCACTTTATCATGAGCATGTTGCCCAGTGCTTAGAAGTTCTTTCCATCCGTTTAGATGATTTCTCGAATGATTTCAAGATGGTCTCTAATTCTCCTTCTCGTTTCTCGAGAGTTTTTACTTTGGCTTCGAGTAGAGCGAAATCATTTGTCTTGTTCTTATTATGAGACTTAAGCCTCATTTAGATCGTGGGCAAGTTGATGATTGCTCTCCATGAGTTTTTCAAATGTGGCCTTGCTGTTTTTGCAATCAATAGACATATTTGAGCAATTATTTTTCAGCAAGTCATTTTCATCTTTGAGCTCTAAGTTAGAAATTTGGAGCTGTATGTTTTCTCGTTTTAAAGTCTCATGGGCCTTTTGAATGTTTTTGAATTCATTCATCATGTTTTCAAAGGTATGCGATTTGAGCTTACTTCATCTCTGACAGATTACTCTCACATTCTAGCAATTACAAACAAGTATAGCATACAGCAGTATTCAAGCAAAGAAATATACAAGTCCTCAATGCAAATAACACAACATACAACGATTGTTCATGTTGGGATAAACAATCCTGTATCGAAGTTTTGATAAAGTGCCAACATACAGCAAGCAACTGTCTCGAAGACGATCGAAATTGTTGGGATAAACAATCCTGTATCGAAGTCTTCTCAAAGTGCCAACATACAGCAAGCTACTTTCCTGAAGTCAAGCATACGGAAAGATGTCAAGTGCCTCCTCCTGAATACCGCAAGAGTATAAAGTGCCATCATACAACTAGAAGCTCATCAGTCAGTATGATACCAAGTATGGAAGTTGTCCTGAAATATTCATACAGCATCTCTCCATACAGCAGCACTAAGATAGCCTACAACATTATGTTGGATACAACATACAGGCTGTAAGTGTTGAGTCCTTCAACACTTATCCAACAGAACTAAAGACCGTTGAAACGGAATCTGCTTTATTCGCTAAAAGTCAAGTTCTGTTTGAAAACAAGTATTTAAATACTGAAGGGATAAAGTATTTAAATACTAGTCGACACAGATCTTCAATCAAGGAGCAAAAACGGGATCGTGTTTTATTTAAAACACTCAGCACATTGAAACGGACTATAGGCTCAACGGATCTATTTCCAACGGATCTATTCAGAGGCTATATATATCCCAGAATTTGAAGATCAGTTAACCCAACATCTACAAGCTTACAAGCAATACGCGAACGATCTATCGACTGAATATTCATTATCATCAGATCAAGCTTACAAGAGCAAAGTATATTTCTTCTAGTATCATACATATCTGAAAAGAAGAAATATACTCAGTCAATAAAGAACAACCATCATCAGCTCAAGATCTTCATAGTCAAGCTGCTGTTCTTACCTGGTTACTTTACCTTTTACCTTCGAGTAAAAACCTAGTTCTGTGTGAACTAAAGAAATTGTTCTGACCTGTGTGGGACGAATAAGATGAAGCTTTGAAACTGTGTGTGAAGAAGCAAGTCAAGAGTTAGCTTTGACCAATCTGTGTGAAAGGTTGAAAGCTACAGTCTTTGTATCAATATGTGTGAACGATACGAGGATTGGTTTAATTATAGACACATAGTTGTGTACGCAGTGTTTATAATAAAACGTTTTACTCATGTGTGGAGGACCAGTGGACGTAGAGGGGTTTACCTCGAACCACTTTAATTACTGTGTTAATTACCTTCTGCATTTACTGCTTTCATTATTGTGGTTTGTTTAAGTATAGTTCAAAAACCCTGTACGCACCAAGCAAACAAGAGATTATCCCAGTTGCTGTATTTATAGCAACTTACTGTTTCAAGACTTCCGCTACGCACTCTAATATGAAATCGTACAGCTTGTTGCTAAAATCTTTCCAAGCTGTATTCTGTATACTTTGTGGCCAACAAGTGGTATCAGAGCGGTTTATTCTAAAAAGAATCAGTCGTATTTTTAACCGAATCAGTTTATTTTTGAAAACTTCCTTATCTTTCCAAATTTTAGACATGGATACCTCACTGATTAACAAGGTACCAATGCTTTCTATTAACGAGTTTGATGACTGGAGAATCAGGATGGAGGCTCATCTTGCTGCCATGCATGAAAAGATGCTTTATGTCATCCAAGAAGGTCCCATAAAAATCATGAAGGTGAATACGGCCACAAGGATTGAAGGCCAAGCTCATGGTGAGATGCTCGAGAAAGAATGTGAAAAATGGACCAAAGATGATCGAAAATGCGCCAACCTCGACAATATTTCTAAGAACCCCCTATTTGTCACTCTTGACAAAGGCACGTTCTTGAAGGTAAAGAGGTGTAAGACAGCCAAAGAAATCTAGGAAAAAATCAAGATGATTTGCGAAGATACTGAGCTCTCAAAATAAAACAAAATTTCAAAACTAACTCAGCAATACGAATCTTTTGAAATAAAACCAAATGAAACTCTTGAGGAACTTGACCTCAGATTCACTGGCATTATCGGTGAACTTGAAGCGTTAGGCAAAATTTATACACAAAAGGAGAAGAACTTAAAAATTTTCAGATCTCTCCCTGCCCGATGGGACATTAAGACAACGGCTATGCGTGTGTCATGTAATCTTAATGACTGTAACGTCCCGACTTTCTAGGGTAAATATTGGGGAAAAATAAATAAAAGATAAATTTTGGGTAAAATAATTTTCTTTGAGAATATAAAATTCTCGCCTACAAAGTCGAGTCGCTACAATGTCGTGAAAATAAATACCTTTAAATAAGGTAACAATTCATAATAAATTCGGAGTAAAATTTGCGGCGGAAAAATAAATCAATTTATAAATTTCAAGTTTCCCCAAATGAATTCAACATAGTTGACAAAAGAAAAACAAAACACATCATTTAATAAATTCTTTTTCATATGCTCCCCTCGGCTCGCTCCTTCGTCCATCCGACTCGGTTCAACCTGCGGGATCAATAAAGATGGGGGTGAGCTTCCTTCAGCTCGTGGAAATTACACTGATCACAGTAATATACAATCTCATAAAAAACATAACATGAATAAATTATCACAGTTTTCCTCATGAATGCATACTCACAATATTACGTACAGCATGAATCGAGCACGCATAACACGAATATTGAGGTTGCGCAGGTGCCTCCACAACAACATGAAACATACACGCAATACCACATATAACTTGAATACTGGGTTGAGCAGGTGTCCCCACACAACATGAAACATACACGCAATACCACATATAACATGACTCAAGCACGTATGCGAATACTGGGTTATGCAGGTGTCCCCACACAACATAATAATCTCTTACACGAATACAGGTGAGCCTGATTTACAACGTGTATCATAATTTATAAACATGAAATGAATATCACATATGCAGTCCAATCAAAGCAATTAAAGTGATAGTGAAAATTCCCACCTGAATAAATGATGATGTCTGACTTGAAATGAAGATGCTCGACTCACAGTCCTAAGCCCGTAAAACCTTGACAAAGTCTACATATAATAATAATAATTAAAATCCTTACAACTTACTATTTATATAATAAATGAAATGATACGAATATCACTATATAATAACTGAAAATAAATTATAATTACTAATTAATATTAACCGAAGAGTTAATCATTATTAATGACTGAAATTAAAATACTTATGCATAATTTCAGATTAATTATTAATATTAATTGGAAGTCAATATTTTAAATGTTTCGGTCAAAATTAGGATTTAATTTAAGTTTGAAGGTTGACTGGGTCAGATTGTAAAAATTGAGAAGTTGACTGGGTTAAAATCGAATTAATTATACTGGCTGGGGCCGAATTGAACACTACTGAAAATTGGGAGGACTAAATTGAAAAGTCCTAAAAATTCGGGGGTATAAAACACCCTTAACCTAACTGCAGTTAACATATTTCCTCATTTCCTTCTCGTATTGGAGCTGTGCGCAGAGCCAACCTCTCTGTTGTTAGAGTAGCGTTCATCGGGAGTGAAGTAGCCAAATTCCGCTTAGGTAAGTCCCATGTGGATCAAGCCATGGGCTCAGGTATGGTCTCGAGCTTTTTCGAATCATATGTTTTCCTTTGTATTTATCACACAAGATTCTGCTGTGCACTAAGCCGGGGGTCTTCACGGAAACAGCCTCCCTACCGTAATAAGTAGGGGCATGGTCTGCGTACATCTTACCCCCCAGACCCTGCTCTGAGCGGGATATACTGGGTATGTTTGGTTTGGTTTGGTTTGGTTTCTTCTCCCGTGCCGTGAATCTCCATCCCTCTCTGCACTCTTCTCTCTCCCTCTCTAACCTCCCTCTCTGCACTCTTCTCTCTCCCTCTCTAACCTCCTTCTCTGCCGATAAGAAAAAAAAAATCACACACACACACCGATTCACGGCCGACGAGAAAAAGAGGAAAGGGTATGGCGGTCGCGGCCGGGTTAGGGCTGGGTTCGGACGGAGACGTGCGACTCTCCGCGGCGGCGATGGCGGACTGAAACGGTGCGTCGCCGGCGGTTCGGCTCGGGTGCAGCAGCAGCTCGCGGCCAAGGGGAAGAAGGTCCGATTCGAAAGGGGAGGCCTAATGAGGTTTCGGGTTCTCCGGCGACTCCGTTGAGATATAGGCCAGCGCTACGACGGTTGAATTCGTATTTCTAATATGGGCAGCGAACAGGTCGAGAAATAGAAAAAAATCAAGCTGGGTTAGGTTGGGATTCCGGGATCGATTTATTAATTGATCTTCGGCTGCTAAAGGGGCGAGTTTAATTATCAGTTCGATTCAGGTCGAAAATCACTATTGATTCAGATTAAACAAGGTATTGATATTGAAATACCTCAGCTACTATGCGTTAAATCTGAGTTATGGAAATTTGGAGAAATAATGAATTTCAATAAGACGGAATTTACAGAACGATTGTTGACATTAAAGAGAGAGTTGTATACGATTGTTTACCTTCCTGGAAAGAGTTGGAGAAGATGGAGTTGTCGGTAGAAAGGTTGTGTGCAGCCGATGAATTCTTCTCCTTCCGGCGTGAGATTGTGTTTGAAGTGTAGTGTATTTTTTTTTGAAACGATGGGAGCTGGGAAAGTTCAGGGTTGTATTCTGTATTTGTACAGTAGAGGTTGTATATTTATACTGTCTGTTTAATTAATTTTTGGGCTTGCATTAATTTTCTGGGCTTGTAATATTATTATGGGTCAGCACAATGTGTATTTGGGCCAATGATAAAAATAATAATAATGCTAAACCACACATTTCGTATACAACTCTCTCTTTGATCACACATTTCCGCGATTGATACTTTAGTGTTGAGGCTCTCCCTATCACTAGGCAGTCTCTTTTGTCGGATTTAGCTATTTTCGAAAAGACTGAGGTTACTCTTAAGCGTATGGGTTTGTGGTTATGTGGTGGTTGTTTCAAAATGCACACCTTCCGGACTAAGTGTCGTCATGGTACGGGGTCTGATTTTGTGTCTTCTCCTGATTGTGGCGATGGTGTTGTTCGGTTCGTATTATATGATCTCACCAAACCACAGGTTCCTTCCCATGTAGCCCTTGTTGAGGATTTGGCTTTAGACGAGCCTGGTGGTTTTGATTTACCTCTTCTTGATACTTTATTCTCTAAGGGGTTGCGGACTGTCAAATCTATCCCTCCCAAATGTCGTTTGGAGTTCTCTTGTGTTTTGAAAAGAACTCTTGATAAGGTGATCTGCACGCCTGATGACATTTCTTGTTGGGTTGGTTTGTTAGTCCTGCCTCTTTGTCTTCTTAAAACCTTTTGCCCGAGGAGTAGTCAAGAGTGTAGGTCGGTCACTAAGCGTCAACGCCAGGAAGAGTATATTGTTAATGCTATTCATGCGTGGGGTGCCCCTGGTGGCAGTTTGCAGGTTGTGCGTGAGGTTTTAGCCGAACCTTCTCCATTATGGTCTAATATTGATGATGATAGCTTGGATTTGGGTGACCGCAATGTCAAGCAATGTAAGAGGAAGATTTGTGATGGTCATTATACTGCTGCGGTCAGAGTCTTTCGTCTTCTGGTATTGCACCTTATGATGTTTCCACTCTTGAGGACTTAAAAGCTAAGCACCCTTTCCAGTCTGCTCCTCTTTTGCCTGATATACCTATTGATCATCATCACCTTACCGCATCTCCTTCTACGGTTCTTGACATGATCAAGAGTTTCCCTCGTGGTACTTCTTGTGGGAGGGATGGGTTGCGTGCCCAACACCTTTTGGATTGTTTAAATGGTGCAGCTGTGGCTATTTCTGATAAGTTGGTTGCTTCTATTACCCAAGTGGTGAACCTTTTTTCTCGCTGGTAAATGCCCGAGGGTGCTGGGTGAGTACATTGCTAGTGCTCCTCTCACACCCTTAGTCAAACCAGGAGGGGGTATCCGTCCTATTGCTGTTGGGACTGTTTGGAGGCGTTTAGTTTCCAAGGTTTGTGGTTCCATGATTGGCCACTCTTCAGGCGGTTATTTAGATGATTTACAATTTGGTGTTGTGGTATCGGGGGGAGGGGAGGCTATTCTTCATGCTGTGAATCGATTGGTTGAGGACCGTGGGGGTGATGTTGGTCTGTCTATGTTGTTGGTTGATTTTAAAAACGCTTTCAACATGGTGGATCGGGCTGTTATGTTGCGTGAGGTTCGACTTCATTTCCCGGCTATTTCACGGTGGGTGAAATTCTGTTACTCCAGTCCTGCCAGATTATATTATGGTGAGCATACTCTTTGGTCTCATCAAGGTGTGCAACAAGGTGACCTGCTTGGACCTCTTCTTTTTGCTTTAGTGTTGCATCCCCTGGCATGTAAGATTAGAGATTCTTTTGGCCTTTCCTTTCAAGCATGGTATCTGGATGATGACACTATTATTGGTGATACCTTGGTTGTGGGTAAGGTTTTAGAGTTGATTATGATGGATGGACCTTGTCGTGGCTTACACCTCAATGTTGATAAAACTGAAGTTTTTTGGCCACAGGAAGACCCCAGAAGCAGATATGACGGTGTTTTTCCCCCCAATATTTCTCGTCCCTTACACGGTGTTAAATTATTGGGTGGACCTGTTAGTGTGGATTTTGAGTTTGGTAGGAGGCTTGTTCTGAAAAGGGTTACTAAACTATTGAACTTATGGATGATGTTGCCAAGCTTATAATGACCCTCAATGCGAGTTGTTGCTACTCCGCACATGTGCTGGTATTTCCAAGTTGTATTTTTCTATGCGCACATGTTCCCCTCAGGTCTTTGAGTGTGCTCAGGTTTCTTTTGATGCGGCACTTCGTTCTTCTTTGGAGCGCATTGTCACTGCTTCTGGGCCCGGTTTTGGTGATTGGCAGTGGAGACTCGCCACCCTACCCTTTGCTTTTGGGGGGCTTGGTGTATATTCTGCAGGTGAGGTCTTGAGCTATGCCTTCCTTGCTTCTAGACTTCAATCTGTTAACCTACAAACTAAGCTTCTCCATAGTTCTGGTATTGTAGCTGCCAGTCCCTCTTTTGATGATGCTCTATGTACTTTTAATGTGAATATGGATATTGACCTTTTGAGTAACCCTAGCGAGGTCGCTACCCCCAAACTTATGAAGAAATTGGCAGATATATATTTCGATCGGGTTACCCAAAATGTTGAATCTACATTCCATATTTCTCCCCGACAGATGGCGTTATGGAGTTCACTAAAGGAAGATCATACTTCAGATTGGCTTAGGGTGGCTCCGATATCTGGACTGGGACAAACTATGAATGCCAGGGCTTATCGTTGTGTGTTGTGCTATCAGTTGGGTGTTCCTTTCTTCACTGTTCAGGTACCGTGTTCAGCCTGTTCTAAGGTATTTACTGGAGATATTTATGGGGATCACGCTGTTTCGTGTGCGGGTATCGTTGGCATTAAACATCGGCATAACCTTGTGCGTGATGTTCTTGTTGATATATGTTCTCGGTCCGGAATTTCAACTCGTAAGGAGGTGGATATTGGGCTTTATGGAGATAGGGACAGATCCTTACGACCGGCTGATATATTACTTTACTCTTGGGATAGTGGGCGTGATGTATGTGTTGATCTTACGGGATCGTCGCCCTTGACGCAATCTAGGATGACTGATTTTATGCCAGGGCGTGCGATCATTGATGCCGCACAACGTAAACGTGTCAAGTACGATGCTAAATGTGCGGATATTGGATATGGGTTTCTCCCCTTTTCATTTTCTACTTTTGGAGAACTTGAGAAGGATGCAGTAACCTTACTAAAGCGTATTCGACGATTCTCTATGACTCAAGACATTGGGGCACGTGCTGCGGTTCATATTTTTAATAGGATTGGTTTTGCTATTGCTAGAGGTGTGGGGGCCCAGTTGATTTCTCGGCTTCCCACTAATTTTTTGTAAACCCTTTGAGTTTTTAATATAGTGTTAATTATATTAAAATAATAATAATAACAATGATAAAATTAATAATATCGATACTAATAATAATAATATCGAAGGTAATATTAATGATGATATAGAAATAATACTGATAAAAATATTAATATCGTTAATATGAATATGGTTTCTATTATAAATATTATTATTATTAATAATAATACCTCTAATTATCATATTAATAAAAATGACTAATGTTAAATTCTTCTGAAGTTAAATAGAGAATTTGACTCGGGTTTAGAACATATGAGATATCATGAAAATGTCCGATCGTATTTAATGATATTACATGAAGTTGACTTGTACGTGCAGTGAAAATAATTGTACAACAATTACTCACTCGGTAATGAAATGAGATTAAATGAAATAAATGCATTATTAATATTATCAGTAGTAAATGACTAATAGAATATAATTGACAAAAATGATTCGGGCTAGGCTTGTGATATGTCGAAATAAATGTTCATGATTCCCTTAATGAAATTAAATAAAATGAAATGCATTATAATATTATTATAATTAATAATATTGCATTATAAAAATGGCGGATATTACAATGACATATCTACTTTTGATCTCTTTTCTGACCTCAAAGCTTTTGAGTATGATATTGACAGAAGAGAGAAAGCTGAAGTATCACCTGTTGGAGAATTATGATCGGATATTGCACCGTTTGTGCGGAAGCGTAAATAAGGTGCGGAAATTAAACGACACAGCGATTTATAGAGGTTCGGCCAAACGTGCCTACGTCCTCTCTTTCAAGATCTTTTTCTATAGGTTTAAAATCAAAACCTCTGCACCTCTCTTCAAACGGTCGAGGGATTACCGTTACAAGCTCGTCTTCTATCGGTCCTAGTAAAACCGTTTTTTCTTTTCTATTGGATAAGGAATCAACCACTCTAGCTTTCTATTGGTACTAGATAAACCTCACTAAGATAGCGATTGCAATTCTAACAATGCCGGATCCTTGATCCTAGTAACACCGAATCCAATCGTATCTTTTCTTTTTCTCGCTCGTATATGATTTTATGTATAACACTCAATCACTCAATTTAAGCTCAAGAACAACAACTATAATGTTTACAATGATATAACAAGTATGTATGCTTTGCTCAATGTTGTTGTATGGAATAATACCAACTCTCTTGGTATTTATAGCCTTCTTCCATAAACTAGCCGTTAGTCTGTTTTGACTAATTAGCGTGTGCTAGATCTTCCTTGATAGCATGCGCTATCGTTTGTAGCGTGCATGTAGCGTGCCTGTAGCGTGTGCTAGCGTTTTCCTGTTTCATTCCAGTGGCTACTGACTCTCCTCCTTAGCGTGCGTTAGCATCTTTGTTGCATACGTTAAGTACACACATTTAGCGTGCGTTAAGCACTCTTTGTAGCGTGCGCTAACTCGATATATCTGTTGCCTTCACTTGTCAAACTATCCGTTTGATTCTTGACTTTGACAGATTCTTTCCAACGTTCTGATTGACTTGATTCAAACTCATTAGCGCGCGCTATTCCTTCTTGGTAGCGTGCGCTATGCTTACTTCACTGCATACGTCATTCTTTGTTTGAATCCCTTCACAACGGTAATATGGCCTCGATAGCGTGCGTTAGAGAACAAGTGTAGCGTGCGCTATCTTCATCAGGTGACTTCACTTTAGGTTATTTCGAACTCGTCTGAACTGCAGCCGAGACCCGTTAGCGTGCGCTAACGTTAATACATAGCGTGCGCTAGCTTTGCATTTTTCTCAGTTTTTTGCGTCTTCGTCTGCTTCATTGTTTTGCTTCGCCTCGATGTTGTTTTATTGTTTAGCAACTTTAATCATCAAAACACAAATTGAATAATGTGTGGAATAAATATTCCAACAATCTTCCCCTTTTTGATGATTACAAAACAACTCTTGAATTGGATAAAACCTGTAAAAATAATATATGTATATTTCTACGAATCAAAGTTTTCGGCTTTGGTCGTTTTGTTAGTTTCACCTATTTTCTTTTCTTGACATTTTCAACTTCTCCTTTATTTTTCAACTCCTTCGTTTCTCCCCCTTTTTGTATTCTTTCTTTATTTTCTCCTTTTCGACTTCTACGATTTTTATTCTTTTTCTCGTCATATCTTCCATGACGTTTTTTTATCAATTCAACTCCTTCTCCCCCTTTTTGTATTCAGCAAAAAGTAAAAAAATATAGAGGATACCAGTTCTTGAATATGCATGATGAATATAATTATGCAATAATATGCATGATACCAAAAAATATACTCTCCTTGAAAATATTATCTCCCCCTTTGTAAAATATCAATTGTTTAAAATTAAATTTTGGGGATCCAACCTATAGTTGGTTTTTCTTTTGAAACGTAGACGATATTTGAATAATTGTTCCTTTAGGAACCCAAATTTTCTTAACTTTAAACGTCCGGCATGGGCTTTTACAGTTTGAAATATGATGCCCAAGTTTTAAACATTTTTCACATCGGGGTATTTTGAAATTGACGGATTCGTTTTTAGAACGAGGTTTGAACCCCAACCCCTGTTTATTCAAAGTGTATTTTTGAACACATAGCATTTGTTCAAATTTATCGTTGCCGCACGAAAATTTCTTCGTCAAACTTTTAAGTTCATTTTAAACTTTTAAAAGATCATTCTTTAAAATATTTTCATTTTCAACACATTTTGAATGATCGATTTCAAAAAATTTTTCCTTTTCAATAATTTTGGAATTTTCAATTTCCAAAGTTTTATATTTAGACTTGAGGGATTTCATTTCATTTAAATCATTTTGATAATCCGTATGTAATAACTCGAATGCTTCAAAGAGTTCATCGTAGGAGTTACTTACTTGACTTTCGACGTCGCTTTCGTCGAGTGAACTCCGGGCCATGAGCGCGAGATTATTTTGATCTAGAAAATCTTCATCGGGATCTTCGTCGCTCCATGTAGCAATTAAAACCTCCTTGGGTTTTACACGACAATTCTTGGCAAAGTGGCCTGGTTTACCACATAGTCGACAAGTGTTGTCGAACTTTTTAGATTCGCCCGCTTGGATGTCCTTCTTTCTCCAGTTTAATAAATGTTGGAACTTATTAATATTCTTGGCATAGTATGCCGATTCTTCATCGCTTTCATCCACCGGGTTTTCTTCTTTCTTTCTCGACATCTTAGCCTTCATGGCTAACGATCTTTCCTTCGGTTTTGGTTTGGCATTCCGAGACTTTAGAACTATCTCGTAGTTGATAATAGAACCAACGAGAGCACTAAAATCAAGATTGTTTAAATCCTTAGATTCCATTATTGCCGTCACCGTACTGTCCCATTCTCGAGGTAGTGATCGTAGAATTTTCTTTACTTTCTCACTACTCGAAAGTGGTTTTCCAAAACATGCTAATCCATTAGTGATGACCGAAAAACGGTCGAGCATAATCGTGATGGATTCGTCCTCCTTCATTTGGAATAATTCGTACTCGTGAAGGAGCATGTTAATTTTCGTCTCCTTGACTTGAGACGTACCTTCGTGTGTTACCTCAAGCATTTTCCAAATTTCTTTGGCACTATTACATGAGGATATCCGGTTGTATTCTTCCAGATTTAATGCACAATATAATAATTGTGTGGCTTTGCAATTATAATGGTCGTTTTTCCAATCCGCATCGTCATACTCTTTAAAGGTTTTAGAGTTCCGTTTGAGTTTGTCGGAATTTTGGGACCAAGACAAATAACTTTCCATAGATCGATGTCGTAAGCTCGAATAAATATCGACATCATCTTCTTCCAGGTCATGAAGTTTGAGCCATCAAAAAAGGGTGGTCGGTTGAGAGCAAGGCCTTCGACTGAAGCCATTTGAAACGCCATTTGGATCTTCTCCTTGGATGTTAAGCCGCGTATTGGAGTATCGCTCCAATACCAATTGTTGGAGAATTATGATCGGATATTGCGCCGTTTGTGCAGAAGCGTAAATAAGGTGCGGAAATTAAACGACACAGCGATTTATAGAGGTTCGGCCAAACATGACTACGTCCTCTCTTTCAAGATCTTTTTCTATAGGTTTAAGATCAAAACCTCTGCACCTCTCTTCAAACGGTCGAGGGATTACCGTTATAAGCTCGTCTTCTATCGGTCCGAGTAAAACTATTTTTCCTTTTCTATTGGATAAGGAATCAACCACTCTAGCTTTCTATTGGTACTAGATAAACCTCACTAAGATAGCGATTGCAATTCTGACAATGCCGGATCCTTGATCCTAATAACAACGAATCCAATCGTATCTTTTCTTTTTCTCGCTCGTGTATGATTATGTGTATAACACTCAATCACTCAATTTAAGCTCAAGAACAACAACTATAATGTTTACAATGATATAACAAGTATGTATGCTTTGCTCAATGTTGTTGTATGGAATAATACCAACTCTCTTGGTATTTATAGCCTTCTTCCATAAACTAGCCGTTAGTCTGTTTTGACTAATTAGCGTGCGCTATATCTTCCTTTATAGCATGCGCTATCGCTTGTAGCGTGCATGTAGCGTGCCTGTAGCGTGTGCTAGCGTTTTCCTGTTTCAGTCCAGTGGCTACTGACTCTCCTCCTTAGCGTGCGTTAGCATCTTTGTTGCGTACGTTAAGTACACACATTTAGCATGCGTTAAGCACTCTTTGTAGCGTGCGCTAACTCGATATATCCGTTGCCTTCACTTGTCAAACTATCCGTTTGATTCTTGACTTTGACAGATTCTTTCCAACGTTCTGATTGACTTGATTCAAACTCATTAGCGTGCGTTATTCCTTCTTGGTAGCGTGCGCTATGCTTACTTCACTGCATACGTCATTCTTTGTTTGAATCCCTTCACAACGGTAATATGGCCTCGATAGCGTGCGTTAGAGAACAAGTGTAGCGTGCGCTATCTTCATCAGGTGACTTCACTTCAGGTTACTTCGAACTCGTCGGAACTGCATCCGAGACCCATTAGCGTGCGCTAACGTTAATACATAGCGTGCACTAGCTTTTCATTTTTCTCAGCTTTTTGCGTCTTCGTCTGCTTCGTTGTTTTGCTTCGCCTCGATGTTGTTTTGTTGTTTAGAAACTTTAATCATCAAAACACAAATTGAATAATGTGTGGAATAAATATTCCAACATCACCTGCAAGGACTACAGCGCTAGCCGTTGTATCCAACAGAAGACATAGCATGCCCAGCACATCAAAGCCTACCCACAAGAATGTTGTCAGCGACGACGACATCCTGTCATAAGACGAAATGACGCTCCTTATGCATAAATTCAAGAAATTTATCAAGCAGTCTAGAAAGACTCCATAGAGGCCTAAGCCTGTTCACAAGGTAAGTACCGAATCTTCATCTGGTGATGCTAACCTGTGTTATAATGCAGGAAACCAGGACATTATGCAAATAAATATCCTCATCCTAAAGTTCAAACGTTGCCGGAAGCTGAGCAATAGGAAAAAGACGAAAGAAGACGTGCTTGAAAAAACAAGCTCAAGGCCCTGATTGGCGAATTAGAAGCCTCCCCCACAGCAACAAAGTCCGAAGAATGTCTGCAGGTAGTCACTGACAGTGACTCGTCAGATGATGAATTCGAAGATAAAGCATATATGTGCTTCATGGCCAAAGACATACCGGAAGATGAAGACAGTGATGATGAGGTAAGCTCAACCTCAATTACTCCTGCAAATGCATCTCATACCTTTGAAAACATGATGAATGAACTCAAAAACATTCGAAAGGCCCATGAGACATTGAAAAATGAAAACATACAGCTCCAAATTTCTAACCTAGAGCTGAGGGAAGAAAATGACTTGCTAAAAGTAAATTACGAAAATATGTCTGTTGATTGTGAAAACAGCAAAGGCGATCACAAAAAACTCATGGAGAGCTATCATCAACTTGCTCACGAACTAAATGAGGCTAAGTCTCACAGTGAAAGCAAGACAAATGATTTTGTTCTGATCCAAGATAAAACAAAAACTCTCGAAAAACGAGAAGGAGAACTTGAGACCATCCTGAAATCTTTCGAGAAATCATCTAAAAGGATGGAAGAAATTCCAAGCACCGGGCAACATGCTTATGATAAAAGTAGCTTAGGATACAGCTCATGTTCCAATAAAGGGAAAATTAGTACTGTGTTCGCCAGGGGTGTGGAACCTATTCCTGTATCGGAAGAAATCCCGAGTCCTGTGAAGGCACCTGTTGCACCGTGAACAGCAAAGGCTGCCATTCCGCCACCACAGTCATATTCTAGACATCAGAATCCTCAGACATTCAGACTTGTAAGGCGTAACCAACAGCATGCTCCCCGAGCATATCAAAAGCGCCAACAGCCGATCAGAAAGAAGGTTGTACCCAAATATCAAAGGCCCGCACAACAGTATTTCCAACAGTACAGCACGCCTAGATATTGGATACAGGAGCCTCGTTATCCATCGCGAAAGTAGGTCGCCTCACAGTATCAGCAATAGCTTTAGTAATCCAACTGGAGACCCAGAAGGCAAGCTGTAAGGCCAAAGAAAATGGCTCCACCTCCAAGACGGCATTCGTACTGGATTAATAATAATAACCATGAATTTTTCATGCAATATGATTATCATGGTTACAATGACTACGTACCTGCCCCACGTAGATACCACAAGAATGTACCTAAAGTAACCTACAGTAAACCCATTGCTGTTTGGAAAATCTGGGTACCTAAAGGCACTAACACCCATGGACCCAACATTCAAAGGGGACCTAAATCTACTTAATTTCTTTGCCTACAGGACATCTTAGAGAAGGACATCTGGTACTTCGACAGCGGATGTTCTCAGCACATGACAAGAGACAAAAGAAAGCTGTCAGATTTCGTAGAAGGTCGCGGTCCAAAAGTGCGCTTCGGCGATCAATCAAAAGGAAGAACAAGAGGGAAGGGAACCCTGCTTGTAGGAAAATTCAAAGTCACCGATGTAGCTGTTGGAATATTTTATTACAAATATTCATTTAGAGTTTTGATGATTAAGTTGCTAAACAAAGCAAAACAACAAAGAGACGAAGCAAAACAACGAAGGAGATGAAGACGCAAAAAGCTGAACAAAATGCAAAGCTAGCGCACGCTAGACACAAAGGTTAGCGCACGCTAACGGGTCTTGTCTGCAGATCAGACGAGTTCAAAGCTACCCGAAGTAAACCTACCTGATGAAGATAGCGCACGCTACATATGAAGACTAACACACACTATCAAAGGCTTATTAATGTTGTGAAGACATTTAAACACATAATGACATATGCAATGACGAAATCATAGCGCACGCTAGGATTGAGGAATAGCGCACGCTAAGGAGTTTGAATTCAAGTCAATCAATCCGTTGGGAGATGCTGAATCAAAGTCAGAAAGTGGAACGGTCAGTTTGACAAAATCACGCAACGGATATATGGTTAGCGCGCGCTACATTGTATGATCAACGTACGCTAATATGTGTATTTAACATACACAATGGATATGCTAATGCACGCTAACGGATGAGCAGTAAGCTACTGGACTCATCACATAAACAGGTAGCGCACACTACACGTACGCTACAGGCCATAACGCACGCTAAAGAAGAAGGCTAGCGCACGCTAGCAAGTCAGAAGTCAGTAACGGCTAGTTGGTTGAAGAAGGCTATAAATACCAAACCACTTGGTATTAAACCATACAACAACATTGAGCAAAGCATATACTTTTGAGATATCATTGTAAACATTATAGTTGTTGTTATTGAGCTTAAATTGAGAGTGATTGAGTGTTATACACAAAATCATACAAGAGAGAGAAAAAGAAAAGATACTATTGGATTCGGTGTTATTATGATCAAGGATCTGGCATTGTTAGAATCACAACCGATATCTTCATGAGGTTTATCTAGTACCCATATAAATCTAGAGTGGTTGATTCCTTGTCCAATAGAAAAGAAAAATGGTTTAACTTGGACTGACATAAAGACAAGTGATTAAACGGTTTACTCGGACCGATAGAAGATGAGCTTGTAACGGTTATCCCTCGACCGATAGAAGAGAGGTGCAGAGGTTTATCTTAAGCCTATAGAAAAAGATACCGAGAGAGGACGTAGGCACATTTGGCCGAACCTCTATAAATCCTGTGTCGATTTATTTTCTGCACGTTTATTTAAATATGCTTCCGCAACATAGCGCGTATAACCGATCTTGCTTCAATAATTGGTATCGGAGCGGTACCTCAAATAAGCGTCTTAACATCCGAGGAGAAGATCCAAATGGCATTTCAACTTGCCCCGGTCGAAGGTCTTGCTCTTAACCGACCACCATTCTTTGACGGATCAAATTTCATGACCTGGAAGAAAAAGATATCAATATTCATCCGAGCATATGACATCGAGCTGTGGAAAGTAATATGTCTTGGTCCGAAAATTCCTCTAAAATCCGATGGTACGCTTAAATCTTTCGAAGAATATGATGACGCGGATTGGAAAAATGATCATTACAATTGTAAGGCAACTCAACTTCTATATTGTGCCTTAAATCCGAAAGAACATAACCGGATATCTTCGTGTGACAGTGCCAAAGAGATTTGGAAAATGCTTGAAGTCACACATGAGGGAACATCTCAAGTCAAGGAGACGAAAATAAACATGCTCCTTCATGAGTACGAACTATTTCAAATGAAGGACAATGAATCCATCACGATCGTGATCGACCGATTTTCGGTTATCACAAATGGATTGGCGTGTTTTGGAAAACTACTTTCGAGTAGTGATAAAGTTAAAAAGATCCTACGATCACTACCTCGAGAATGGGACGGTACGATGACAGCTATAATGGAATCTAAAGATTTAAACAATCTTGATTATAGTGCTCTCGTTGGTTCACTTATAAACTATGAGATTGTCCTAAAATCTCGGAACGCTAAACCGAAGACGAAGGAAAGATCGATGGCCATGAAGGCTAAGATGTCGAGATCTAAGGAAGAAATCCCGGTTGATGAAAGCGACCAAGAATCGGCATATTATGCCAAAAATATTAATAAGTTCCAACACTTATTAAACCGGAGAAAGCAGGACATCCAAAAGGGCAAATCTAATAAATTCGACAACAATAGTCGATTATGTGGTAAACCAGGCCACTTTGCGAAGAATTGCCGAGCAAAACCTAAGAAGGAGGTTCTAATAGCAACATGGAGCGACGAAGACGAGGATGAAGATTTCATGAATCAAAATAACCTCGCTCTCATGGCCCGAAGTTCATTCGACGATAGTGACGTCGAAAGTCAAGTAAGTAACTCTTACGACGAACTTTTTGAAGCATTTGAATTACTTCATACGGACTATCAAAATGCTTTATCCGAGATCAAATCCCTTAAATCTAAATATAAAACATTGGAAATTGAAAATTCCAAAATACTTGAGAAAGGGAAATTTATCGAAATCGATCATTCTCAGTGCATTGAAAATGAAAATATTTTGAAGAAGGATCTTTTGAAAATTCGAACCGAGCTAAAAAATTTAACAAAGAAATTCTCTTGTGGAAACGAGAAATTTGAACAAATGCTCTTAGTTCAAAAGTTTACATTGAACAAACAGGGGTTGGGATTCAAACCACATTCTAAAAACGAATCCTTAAATTTCAATATACCCCGATGTGAAAAATGTTTGAAAATTGGGCACCACATTTCAAACTGTAACAGCCCAAGACGGACGATAAAAGTTAAAAAGATTTGGATTCCAAAAACTTTTATTCCAAATATCATCTATATCTCTAAACAAAAACCAAATATAGATTGGATCCCCAAAAATTAATTTTTAACAATTGATATTTTACTCAATGAGAGTATTATGTATTTTAAAAAGGGGGAGTTATATTTTTTATCAAATCATATTTTATCATTAATTGGTACCCTCTATTTAATTAGTATATTTTGATTTACACTTGAGTAGAATCAGTTAAAATGTGTCATGGAAGAAATGACGAGAAAAATAAAAAGTAAAAAGGAGGAGAGAATAATAAAAATCGAAGTAGTCAAAAAGGAGAAAAATAAAGTATACAAAAAGGGGAGAAACGAAGGAGTTAAAAAATTGAGAAAGAAGAAGTCGAAAATGACAGAAAAAGAAAAGATGGGTGAAACTAACGAAACGATCAAAGCCGCAAACTTTGATTCGTACAAATATATATATATTTTTTTTTTTGCAGGTTTTATCCAATTCAAGGGTTGTTCTGTAATCATCAAAAATGGGGAGATTGTTGGAATATTTTATTCCAAATATTCATTTAGAGTTTTGATGATTAAGTTGCTAAACAAAGCAAAACAACAAAGAGGAGAAGCAAAACAACGAAGGAGACAAAGCGCAAAAAGCTGAACAAAATGCAAAGCTAGCACACACTAGACACAAAGATTAGCGCACGCTAACGGGTCCTGTCTGCAGATCATACGAGTTCAAAGCTACCTGAAGTAAACCTACCTGATGAAGATAGCGCACACTACACATGAAGAATAACGCACGCTATCGAAGGCTTATTACCGTTGTGAAGTCATTCAAACACAGAATGACATATGCAATGACGAAATCATAGCGCACGCTAGGATTGAGGAATAGCGCACGCTAAGGAGTTTGAATTCAAGTCAATCAATATGTTGGGAGATGCTGAATCAAAGTCAGAAATTGGAACGGTCAGTTTGACAAAATCATGCAACGAATATATGGTTAGCGCACGCTGCAGTATATGATCAACGTACGCTAATATGTGTATTTAACGTACGCAATGGATATGATAACGCATGCTAACGGATGAGCAGTAAGCTACTGGACTCATCACATAAATAGGTAGCGCACACTACACGTACTCTACAGGCCATAACACACGCTAAAGAAGAAGGCTAGCGCACGCCAGCAAGTCAGAAGTCAGTAACGGCTAGTTGGTTGAAGAAGGCTATAAATACCAAACCACTTGGTATTAAACCATACAACAACATTGAGCAAAGCATATACTTTTGAGATATCATTGTAAACATTATAGTTGTTGTTTTTGAGCTTAAATTGAGAGTGATTGAGTGTTATACACAAAATCATACAAGAGAGAGAAAAAGAAAAGATATGATTGGATTCGGTGTTATTAGGATCAAGGATCTGGCATTGTTAGAATCGCAATCGATATCTTCATGAGGTTTATCTAGTACCCATAGAAAGCTAGATTGGTTGATTCCTTGTCCAATAGAAAAGGAAAATGGTTTAACTTGGACCGACATAAAGACAAGTGATTAAATGGTTTACTCGGACCGATAGAAGACGAGCTTGTAACGGTTATCCCTCGACCGATAGAAGAGAGGTGCAGAGGTTTATCTTAAGCCTATAGAAAAAGATACTGAGAGAGGATGTATGCACGTTTGGCCGAACCTCTATAAATCCTGTGTTGATTTATTTTCTGCACTTTCATTTAAATACACTTCCGCAACATAGCGCGTATAACCGATCTTGCTTCAACAGTAGCTTATGTTGAAAGCTTACAGTACAATCTACTTAGTATTAGCCAAATCTTTGACAACAGTTCTCAGTAAAATTCTATATAGATCACTGTAGAGTTAAGAACATCCTGACTGAAGAAGTTGTGCTCACAGGAAGCAGATTAGGTAATATGTATATTGCTGACTGGATGCCTACGAGCTCCACAATTCCTTGTTTTGTTGCCAAAGGCATTGAAAATCTAAGCTGGTTATGGCACAAGAGGTTGTCTCACGTCAACTTCAAGACGATCAACAAGCTCGCTAGACAGGAAATGGTCAGAGGTTTGCCCAATGTGTCATTCCAAAAAGACAGCGTCTATAGACCCTGTCAGAAAGGCAAGCAAATCAAAACCACCCTGAAGAGCAAATCCTACCTTTCCACTCACAGAGTTCTAGAAATGCTACACATGGATCTCTACGGTCCTGTAGACCCGGTAAGTTTGGGAGGTAAGAAATATTGTCTCGTTATTGTTGATGATTATTCCAGGTATGCTTGGACAATCTTCCCAAGCTAGAAGAAGGAAACAACATCAAAGCTTCCCGAGCATCTGAAAAAGCTTCAAAATGAGAAAGGATTGAGTATCGTGTCCATTCGTTCTGACGAAGATACTGAATTTACTAATCGCTTTATAGAGCAATACTATTCGGAAAATGGGATACAACACGAATACTCAGCTGCCCGCATACCTTAAAAAAACGGCATTGCCGAGCGAAAGAACAGGACGCTCAAAGAAGCAATAAGGACAATGATTGCCGCAAACAAGTTGCCGCAGCGTTTTTGGAGTGAATCCACCAATACAGCGTGCTACACACAAAACCGCTGTATCATCAACAAACACCACAACAAAACAGCATATGAGGTATGGAACAACAAAACTCCACGAGTTTCCTACTTTCACATATCTGGATGCAGGTGTTATGTTTTGAACAATAGGAAAGATCAACTTAGAACCTTCGATGAGAAATCGGATGAAGGAATATTTGTAGGATATTCCTCTGTCAGCAAAGCTTATACGATCTTTAATAAAAGAAAGCTGACAATTGAGGAATCAGTACATGTAGTGTTCGACGAACCTCATCATGATCCTACAGGAGTAGAAGATCTAACTCAGGATATCCAACAACTCACCATTGATAACCCTACAACTCCTATATAGCCTGTCGTTGACTTAGAAATCAACCCCGCAACTGTAAGAATAGAAGTAGATGAAGCTGATGCTGTACAAGCTGAAGCTGAAACTATAGCAACTCAAGATACAGTATGGGACGCCGAATTAGAACCCGACAGAAGATGGTTGAGAGATCACCCACAGGAGTTGATCATAGAAAATATTGATGCTGGTGTATCTACCCATAGGAGAATACAGAGTACACAAGGAAATGTACTATGTGCGCAAAAAGAACCCGAGTCTGAGATATATCCATTTCCTATATGGAAGTCTCTAGCTGAACTTAAAAGACTTAATATGTGCACTATCGCTGTATTCTTAGCTCAATCTGAACCTGTTTCGACCAAAGAAGCTCTAGATAATTCTCACTGGATTACATCTATGGAAGAAGAGCTTAATGGTTTCGAAAGAAACAATGTATGGTATCTAGTACCCAGACCAACACATCAAGCAGTAATTGGAACAAAATGGGTATTTAGAAATAAGAAGGATGGAAATGGTCTTATTATCAGAAAAAAATCTCGTCTAGTCGCACAAGGCTACAGACAGGAAGAAGACATAGACTACGATGAAACTTTTGCCCCTGTTGCCAGACTAGAAGCCATTAGGATATTTTTAGCCTTTGCCGTCCATAAAAGCTTTACTGTATATCAAATGGACATCAAGAGCGCATTCCTGAATGGAGACCTTGCCGAAGAAGTCTATGTTGAACAACCACCAGTGTTTGTCAACACAAAAGGCGGAGACCTTGTATACAGGCTACGGAAAGCGCTGTATGGACTTAAGTAAGCACCTAGAGCGTGGTATGAGACCCTGTCCCTGTACCTAACCGATAATAGATTCGAAAAAGGTGCTGTGAACAAAACCTTATTTAAAATATAAGAAGGTGATGACCTCCTGATAGTTCAGATATATGTAGATGATATTATATTTGGTTCAACTAACCTCGCTTGATGTCAAAAGTTCTCTCATCTCATGCAAAGTAAATATAAAATGAGTATGATGGGAGAACTTAGTTATTTCCTAGGATTGTAGGTAAAGCAGTTGCCTACAGGAATCTTCTGTAATATCCGGATTAATTACCGAGTATTTCACCTGTATTTGAACCCTGTATTAGTTGGAATTGTGATATCAATAAGTGGAATATGGTATTTACCGTATTTGTATTTTCGTGCATGAGTATGGCAGCATATTACTTGTCTCATACAAATACTCAATTATACAAATTATTGAGTATGGCTGCATATTATAAGTAAAGTAATCAATTATGGAGTTGGGTGGAGGCCAGCACATAGTCCTGGACAGTTTTTAATTATTAAGCACAGACGACTTTGGAATCTAGCGTAGGAAATTATTGAGCACAGGGGTCCAGAAACATTTTATAAAGGACAGCACCTCATTTCATTTGGTTTTCATCTTCCTTCACCTGTTCTTAGTTTCCTGAGAGTCCAGAGGGTTTTCCCTATCTCTTAAACACATTTAGACCACCCCTTTTGTGATCTTTGAAGATTGGGTGTCACTGGTGATTGATCATTAAAGTGGAGAAACATCTTGATCTGGCAAGCAAGCAACCGGAGTTGGATTCTACTTATTGTCTCTGTGTTTTCTTCATCTTAAGGTATGTTAATACTAATTCCTACTTGGATTCGTGTTATCAAGGATATGATAGAAGTATGCTGTCAAGATATTGAGTTCCACTGATAAAATCATCCAAGCATCATCATGTTTTAGAAATTGGGATGTTTATACTTATGAATAAATCATCAGAGGTTATATCCTTCCATATAAGTTGGATTTGTTAGATGTTTTCTGGATATAATGATGATATTGGAATCTAACACATCAATCTTGGATCACCCAACTTCACCTGAGAATTTCGTATGTTCAGTTTTCTACCCAGTACCCTACTATCATCAACTAGGC
This sequence comes from Orobanche coerulescens, assembly GCA_033398695.1. Taxonomy (NCBI): domain Eukaryota; kingdom Viridiplantae; phylum Streptophyta; class Magnoliopsida; order Lamiales; family Orobanchaceae; genus Orobanche; species Orobanche coerulescens. Next base: position 159,256,530 of record CM065809.1, read on the forward strand.
AAGTCAAGTAGGCTGATCGGCGAGGTTGACTTCTGACTCGGCTGATCAGCGAGGTTGACTTCTGACTTGGCTGATCAGCGAGGTTGACTTCTGACTCGGCTGATCAGCGAGGTTGAATTTCCGGTCCAATCGGGTGTTGACACGTGGAACAATATGATCCGTCTATTTAATTGTCCTTCGAACGGTCATAACTTCTTCATACGAACTCAAATTCGGATGATTTTTTTTAAAACGATCCTCTCGACGGGACGAATAAAATAGACTCGGCTGATCAGCGAGGTTGACTTCTGACTCGGCTGATCAACGAGGTTGACTTCTGACTCGGCTGATCAGCGATGTTGACTTTTGACTCGGCTGATTAGCGAGGTGACTTTTGACTCGACTGATTAGGTTACATTTTATGAACTTCCGACCGTGATTTGGATTGTTATATGTTCGTACGATTGTAAATGAAATCTATATTACTTATTTTGTTAAGGTTCGAGCTTAGCAACGTGATTGATTGAAGGGGCGACCTTCGAGTGTTTCGTTTTCGTGGAAGTTTTGTTCTTGTCTTCGAATCGAGGCAAGTACCTTATTTGTTTTATGTATTGTTGTTATATATATTGTCGTGCATGTATGTCGTTATTGTATGTCAACCTCGTGTTGGTCCGACGGGATCATCGGGGGATCTATGCTAGCGTGCGCTGGATCATCGGACTGGTTTTTCCACCACGGGTTGGTCTGACGGGATCATCGTGGGTTCTAAGCAGTGAACGCTGGATCGTCGGAATTACCATGTGTATGTTATGATATCATGTTGTGATTATCAGTTGTGTATGTTATTTATTGAGTTTCTCGTAGGAGAAGACTCGTTGGTATTTTTGTCAATTACGTATTATTATTCTGCGTGAGATGTTGAATAATACGTTGTGGTATTTGTACTAGCATCGTTGTGCTAACCCCTTCGAGGGTGAACATTTTGTTTATATTCAGGATCCAGGAGAGCGGGGAAACAACCACTGGAGCTGCATGACGACGGGGGTGCAGAGTGATGTTCTGGCCGGGTTTACTTGTCTGTTGTTTGTTAGTTATTTCAATAAGTACTCGAGTACGTAGTCGCTTTTGATGAATTTGAATTTGGTGATGTATTAATAATTTCTGTTGAACATTTGTATTTTCAGTATTTGGTCAGAACTGTTGTATCTTAATTTCGTTATTTTCATTCGTTGGTACCTGTTAATGCCTTTTCAACTCTTTAGCCTTGTAAATCCTGATGTAAAGGATTTACGGCGCTGTAATATTCCTGAATATATCAGGGGTGTTACAGAATATGGTATCGGAGCTAAGATTATGGATATCTTGGCCGTTGGGTTAAAATAGGGGTAATTTATGTCTTTTGAGGTAACCGGCCGCGAATAACATCACTGTACTGCCTATGTCATCGTGCGGGTGGTGGTTGTAAGTTCCTAAACTCTATCTCGTCCTTTGCATGTTACATTCCCTTATACTTGAGCATTTGAACGATATTGTTTCCTGTATATTGAGTAATTATGCTTACAGTATGTTGAGATGCGGACGTGGACGTGGTCGCGGTCGTGGACGCGGACGAAGGAATGCTGAAAGGGAGGCGTCACCTTCTAATCAGGCCAGTCATAGCTCAAGCGAGCCGCAACGATCCATCAATAATGACCCGGAACCTGCTGTACCAGAGATTCTTCGTCAGGTGGTGAACCAGATGACTCAGTTCGCTCAGGTCGTGGATCGAATGCAGGTGGCGGTAGGATTACAGCAGGGAGATAGACAACAAGGGATCCCAGATATGGGAAATCGAGGTGACCGGTGGCTGCAAGAGGTGGCGAAGATGCAACCACCCAAATTCGACGGTATTTCTGAGACTCCCACCTGGGACCATTGGTTGAAGGAACTAGAGAAAATCTTTGCCGGAATTAAGCGCCGGGCAATAGGAGAGCTTCTATCGCTCAATACTTTCTGATAGGGGAAGCGTCCGAATGGTGGAAAGCCATCCGGCCTGTAGACCATGATGCTGATTGGACAGAGTTTAAATTGATGATGGAAGCTCAGTACTGCCCTCGTCCTGTGAGGGAAGCTAAGGTTCGGAAGTTTTTCTCCGCTCAGCCTTCAGATGTGCCAGTATCTCAGGCAATTAAGATGTTTAACCAGCAGCTGGCATTTGTTCGACATCTAGTCAGAACAGATGCAGAAATGATGATCTATTTTGATATGAGGATGAAACCAGAAATCCAGAGGTACATGTCCGGTTTTGAATGTACCACACTCCGTCAATACCAGGATAAGGCGTTGGCGTATGAGATCAAGGAAGCAGCTATGGAGAAATTTACGGAATCCAAGAAGCAGAAAGTCTCTGGTACTTTTACAGAGCACAAGAACAGCGGGCCCCGCAAGGCCCAGTCATCTTTTCATTCTTTCAAGAAACCTCCGCACCCAGTTAGGAGCGGAAAGAACTTCGGAGAAACATCAACTATGACTGATGTTACCAGGAAATGCTTTAACTGCGCCCAAACGGGACACTACCGACGGAATTGCCCCCTACCTGCCGTGACTTGTTTTGATTGTGGTCGAGAGGGACATCGTGCGGTGTTCTGTGAAGAGGCTGCAAATTCTTTTAGAGCCCGTACACCACATCCAGTCCAGAAGGAAGCCAGTATCCAACAGACGCAACAAAGTGTTCAGATGCCTCAGAATTTTGGCCGCGGGCGAGGCAGAGGACAGTAGGACGGAAAGGGTACATCGAGTGCCGGATCTGTTCCCCCACTCCTGTACGAGATGAGGAGAACAGACGATCAGGATGCTGCTGTTGCATCAGGTACTGTCCAGATCCTTTCCCAGCCAGTTAGCGTTTTATTCGATACAGGAGCTACGCATTCTTTTATATCCTTGTCTTGTGTAAATCGTTTGAATGTTTCTGGTTTTCATAATTGTGAACCTTATGTTGTTGGTTTACCGAGTGGAGAGAGGATTGTTGGAAACTTAGAAACTAGAGATTTCCCTGTATCATTTGGAGGCAGAGAGTGGCTCTCAAATCTGATTGTAATAGAAATGCAAGGGGACGATCGATACTCGGAGACGATTGGCTTAATCGATATGGAGCTATTGTAAACTACCGAAGGAGGAATATCTCGCCGATCACCGACGATGGTTCCAAATCTGTTTGAGGGATGGCAGGAAGCTCGGGAAAGTTGATCAAAGCGATGAAAGCTATCAAATTGTTGAAGCAGTGCACTTGGGATCGGTGTTATGCAATGAAGAAAGAAGACGAAATTGTGGAACTTTCATCCATTCTGTTGTGAACGAATTTCCGGATGTATTTCTGACGAGTTACTGGACTACCTCTACGAAGGGATGTAGAATTTACCATTGATGGAACCGGAGCTACACCAATTTCTAAGGCGCCGTATCGTATGGCACCTCTTGAGATGTATGAAAAAAAGCAAGCTGGAGGATTCTTGGACAAAGGCTATATTGACAGCGTTTCGCCACAGGAGCGCCCGGTTCTTTTTGTCGAAAGAAGGATGGATCACTTACTGTGTATCGACTATCGAGAGCCGAACAAGATGACGATTAAGAATAAATATACGTTGCCACGGATTGATGATTTATTTGAGCATTTGCAAGGAGCAACAAGATTCTCTAAAATTGATCCGAGATCGGGATATCATCGCCTAAGGATTAAAGAATCGGATGTTCAAATCGGCGTTCGTAACTCGCTACGGACACTATGAGTTTGTAGTGATGCCGTTTGGTCTCACTAATGCACTGCCGTATTTATGCAGTTGATGAACCGAGTGTTCATCGAATATTTGGATAAATTTGTGGTCGTGTTCATTGATGACATTCTAGTGTATTCTAAGAACCCGGAAGAGCATGCACAGCATTTGCGGATTGTATTAGAATTTTTAAGAAGCGAGCAACTGTACGCCAAACTCTCTAAGTGTGAATTCTGGCTAAAGGAAGTAATGTTCCTCGGTCATGTGGTATCAGCTAAAGGAGTCCGAGTAGATCCTCAGAAGATTGAAGCGGTTTTGGATTGTAAGCCTCCTAAGAACGTGAAAGAAGTCCGAAGTTTCTTAGGACTTGCTGGGTATTATCGTCGGTTCGTGGAAGGGTTTTCCAAAATTTCCCGCCCACTTACTCGACTCCTGCAGAAAACCCAAAAGTTTGAGTGGAATGAGTTGTGTCAGGTTAGCTTTGATGAATTGAAGAAGAGATTGACGACGGCACCGATTCTATCACTTCCACATGGAACAGGAGGATTTATAGTTTACAGTGATGCTTCGAACCAAGGACTCGGATGCGTATTAATGCAGAATGACAAGGTGATCGCTTATGCGTCGCGACAGCTGAAACCTTATGAAGTGAATTATCCAACACATGATTTAGAACTTGCAACAGTGATTTTTGCTTTAAAGATATGGAGGCATTATCTGTACGGGACTCACTGTCAGATCTTTACGGATCACAAGAGTCTCAAATACATCTTCAGTCAAAAAGAGTTGAACATGCGGCAAAGAAGATGGTTAGAGCTGATCAAAGACTATGACTTGGAGATTTTGTATCATCCAGGCAAAGCGAATGTAGTGGACGATGCATTCAGCCGCAAGCCTGTTTCTATTCAGATGCTGGAGACGCTGACCTCCCAACTTAGCCTTCAACGGGAGATGATTCGGGAAGGAATTGAAGTGTGGTTACAAAGAATCCAAGGACAACTGTGCGTGATGGAAATAACTTCGTCATTAACCGAAGAAATCAAATCTAGACAGGCAGATGATCCTCTGATGATTCGGTTACGTGATGAAGTGATCAAAGGGAAGGCCCCCGGATTCGTAATCCATGATGATGGAGTTTTGAGATTTCAGAACCGACTCTACGTACCCGATGTCGATGTTCTGAAACAGACAATTATGAAGGAAGGTCATAGTTCGCCCTATTCTATCCACCCGGGCACCAGTAAAATGTATAAGGACTTGAAACAGAATTTCTGGTGGGGCAACATGAAGAAAGATGTAACGGACTATGTTTCGAAATGCTTGACTTGTCAGCAGGTTAAGATCGAGCATCAACGGCCTGCCGGAATGTTGAAGCCGCTCCCGATTCCTGAGTGGAAGTGGGAGGACATATCGATGGACTTTATCACTAGTATGCCAAGAACCAAGACTGGAATGAACATGATTTTGGTGATAGTTGATCGTTTAACCAAATCGGCTCATTTTCTAGGCATTAAGGACACGTGGGGACCAGAGAGGTTGGCACGAGTATTTATTTCGGAGATAGTTCGATTGCATGGTACGCCGAAGACCATTATTTTTGATCGAGACGACCGTTTTGTGTCTCACTTTTGGAAAGCAGTTCATAAGGCCTTGGGGACATAATTGAACTTCAGTACAGCTTATCACCCGCAGACTGACGAACAATCCGAGAGGACCATTCAAACGGTGGAAGACATGCTAAGGGCCTGTGCCTTAGATTGGTCAAACGATTGGGAAATTCATCTACCGTTGATTGAATTTACCTACAACAATAGTTGGCATGCTTCCATTAAGATGGCACCGTTTGAGGCATTATACGGGAGGAGATGTAGATCGCCCCTGTGTTGGGACGATTCATCAAACTTAATCGGGACAGAACCAGAGTTGATCGTACAGACTCGAGAGAAGATAGCCTTGATTCGTGAAAGGCTGTTGACCGCCCAGAGTCGCCAGAAATCTTACACAGATACGTCGTCGCCCTTTGGAGTTCAGTACTGGAGACCACGTACTTTTAAAGGTTTCTCCTACTCGGGGAATTTTCCGTTTTGGAAGAAGGGGAAAACTGAGTCCGAGATATATCGGACCGTTCGAAATCCTTGAGAGAGTTGGAGAGTTGGCATTACCGCCGTCATTGAGCCATGTTCATAACGTGTTCCACGTATCCCAATTACGGAAGTATATACCAGATCCTAGTCATGTCATTGATTTCGGCGAGATCGAAGTCGCTCAAGATGGCACGTTTGAAGAGAAACCGATCAGGATACTCGAGAGTCGAGTTAAGCAGTTGAGAAACAAACCGATCGCATTGGTCAAGGTTCAGTGGTCGCGCCACGGAGTGGAAGAAGCCACTTGGGAAACAGAAGAAAGTATGAAGTCCATATATCCAGGATTATTTTCGTCTTGAGTTTCGGGACGAAACTCCTTTTTAGTAGGAGAGTATGTAATATCCGGATTAATTACCGAGTATTTCACCTGTATTTGAACCCTGTATTAGTTGGAATTGTGATATCAATAAGTGGAATATGGTATTTACCGTATTTGTATTTTCGTGCATGAGTATGGCAGCATATTACTTGTCTCATACAAATACTCAATTATACAAATTATTGAGTATGGCTGCATATTATAAGTAAAGTAATCAATTATGGAGTTGGGTGGAGGCCAAAGACATAGTCCTGGGATGCTTTTAATTATTAAGCACAGACAGACTTTGGAATCTAGCGTAGGAAATTATTGAGCACAGGGGTCCAGAAACATTTTATAAAGGACAACACCTCATTTCATTTGGTTTTCATCTTCCTTCACCTGTTTTTAGTTTCCTGAGAGTCCAGAGGGTTTTCCCTACCTCTTAAACACATTTAGACCACCCCTTTTGTGATCTTTGAAGATTGGGTGTCACTGGTGATTGATCATTGAAGTGGAGAAACATCTTGATCTAGCAAGCAAGCAACCGGAGTTGGATTCTACTTATTGTCTCGGTGTTTTCTTCATCTTAAGGTATGTTAATACTAATTCCTACTTGGATTCGTGTTATCAAGGATATGATAGAAGTATGCTGTCAAGATATTGAGTTCTACTGATAAAATCATCCAAGCATCATCATGTTTTAGAAATTGGGATGTTTATACTTATGAATAAATCATCAGAGGTTATATCCTTCCATATAAGTTGGATTTGTTAGATGTTTTCTGGATATAATGATGATATTGGAATCTAACACATCAATCTTGGATCACCCAACTTCACCTGAGAATTTCGTATGTTCAGTTTTCTACCTAGTACCCTACTATCATCAACTAGGCGAGTCAAGTAGGCTGATCAGCGAGGTTGACTTCTGACTCGGCTGATCAGCGAGGTTGACTTCTGACTTGGATGATCAGCGAGGTTGACTTCTGACTCGGCTGATCAGCGAGGTTGAATTTCCGGTCCAATCGGGTGTTGACACGTGGAACAATATGATCCGTCTATTTAATTGTTTTTCGAACGGTCATAACTTATTCATACGAACTCGGATTCGGATGAATTTTTTTTTTAAAACGATCCTCTCGATGGGACGAATAAAATAGACTCGGCTGATCAGCGAGGTTGACTTCTGACTCAGATGATCAGCGAGGTTGACTTCTGACTCGACTGATCAGCGATGTTGACTTTTGACTCGGCTGATCAGCGAGGTGACTTTTGACTCGACTGATTAGGTTACATTTTATGAACTTCCGACCGTGATTTGGATTGTTAGATGTTCATACGATTGTAAATGAAATCTATATTACTTATTTTGTTAAGGTTCGAGCTTAGCAACGTGATTGATTGAAGGGGCGACCTTCGAGTGTTTCGTTTTCGTGGAAGTTTTGTTCTTGTCTTCGAATCGAGGCAAGTACCTTATTTGTTTTATGTATTGTTGTTATATATATTGTCGTGCATGTATATCGTTATTGTATGTCCACCTCGTGTTGGTCCGACGGGATCATCGGGGGATCTATGCTAGCGTGCGCTGGATCATCGGACGAGTTTTTCCACCACGGGTTGGTCTGACGGGATCATCGTGGGTTCTAGGCAGTGAACGCTGGATCGTCGGAATTACCATGTGTATGTTATGATATCATGTTGTGATTATCAGTTGTGTATGTTATTTATTGAGTTTCTCGTAGGACAAGACTCGTTGGTATTTTTGTAAATTACGTATTATTATTCTGCGTGAGATGTTGAATAATACGTTGTGGTATTTGTACTAGCATCGTTGTTCTAACCCCTTCGGGGGTGAACATTTTGTTTATGTTCAGGATCCAGGAGAGCGGGGAAACAACCACTGGAGCTGCATGACGACGGGGGTGCAGAGTGATGTTCTGGCCGGGTTTACTTGTCTGTTGTTTGTTAGTTATTTCAATAAGTACTCGAGTACGTAGTCGCTTTTGATGAATTTGAATTTGGTGATGTATTAATAATTTCTGTTGAACATTTGTATTTTCAGTATTTGGTCAGAACTGTTGTATCTTAATTTCGTTATTTTCATTCGTTGGTACCTGTTAATGCCTTTTCAACTCTTTAGCCTTGTAAATCCTGATGTAAAGGATTTACGGCGCTGTAATATTCCTGAATATATCAGGGGTGTTACATCTTCATCAACCAGGAAAAGTACAACAAGGAGCTTCTCAACAAATTTGGGATGATTAACTCCAAATCATCGTCAACCCCCATAAGCACCTCCGTGCAAATTAGTGCTCACGAAGCTGGAAAGCCGGTTGATCAATCACTCTACAGGAAGCTAATTGGCTCACTCCTGTACCTAACAGCTAGCAGGCCCGATATCCAGTTTTCTATAGGAGTGTGTGCTCGATATCAAGTTGCACCTAAAGAATCACACTTCACAACAGCTAAACGAATCCTGAAGTACATCAAAGGAACAGTCGATGTAGGACTGTGGTATCCTAAAAAAGGCAGATTCGATTTGGTTGGCTACAACGACTCGAATCTTGGAGGCTGCAAGCTACATAGGAAGAGTACAAGCGGTACTTGTCACTTTCTTGGACCTAGACTTGTATCTTGGTTCAGTAAGAAGCAATTGGCAAACTCGCTTTCCACAGCTGAATCAGAATACTATGATGCTGGTAGTTGCTGTATGCAGATCCTTTGGATGCAACAACAACTGTCAGATTATGGATTCACTGTCAAGGAAACACCGATCGTGTGTGATCGCACGAGTGCAATTGCAATAACGCACAATCCTGTATTGCACTCGCGCACTAAGCATATTCATATGAAGCGTCACTTCATTAGGAATCATGTTGAGAACAAGGATGTTCGGATCGAGAAAGTTCATACAGATATCTAATTAGCCAACATCTTTACCAAGCCTCTCAGCACAGCAAGATTCTGTATGCTTCGACAAGAATTGGGTTTGCTACAGCCTGACTCCCTGTAAGTTTTTAATGCTTTTACTCAACAATTGAGGGGGAATGCTGTAAGACCCACGAATATAGTATCCACCGTTAATTATCTGTACACTCAGACAATCCAATAACACTGTAGGGATAAGAGGACGAAAATTCATCTACAGCTGTCGTGTGCAATAATTAAGGGGGAATACAGTATAACCCATGAATACAGTATTAATCCAATAATTGCTGTAAGAATTGAATCCCATATGTACCTTTTAAGGGGGAACGCTGTATGTACGTGGATACATCACATACTATGGAATTAAATTAATATTATATTCTAATATTGTATTTATTTCAAAGATTTGAATCCACGTGCCTTGTTTTAAATAAAACGTCTTTTGCATTAAATGCTTTGCACGACATCTGGACTACTGTCTCAAACGCCGCAATTTTTCAAATTATTTTATAATTTCAAACTGCCGTTTCGGGCAATAAGGGAAGTTGATGCGTCAGAAGTGGGACCCGCTATTATTTCAAAATCGAGTGGATAAGATGTACTAGTTACGCTCAATTCATCCTGTACGTTCATTTAAAATGACGGTTCCCATCCTTTAAATCTGACCGTTCACTGTCTGGAAACCCTAAATCTTCCCACCGCCCACTATAAAAGGACTGTTTTTGCCCCTTTTGACTCTTTACGCTTTCTGCAAATTAAACGAGTCTTTGAGCAAACAGCCTACATTTCTCACTGCAATCTTACTGCGATTTTCTTTGAGTATCACTTACTTTTCTTCAAGAAACTACTATGGCATCATCACAGACTTCCTCCTCATCTCTCAAGAAGACCGCCACCATCATTGACAGAAGGATCTTTGCCAGATCTGTGGTTGTTGAGCGTGTCCACGCTGAAGGAGACGATGTTGAAACCATGGAGATCATTGTTTCAAGGATTCGTCAACAAGGCCTCTATCGCCTTGGAATCCACACCACTAAGCGCTACGATGCGCAAATGGTTGAGGAATTTTACCTCAATGCCTCTGTCCGTTTCTTCTCTCTTGCACAGGGAGGAAACGTCGCTGACATTTCTGCCACCATCCGCGGAGTGGAGATCTGCGTGGACCAAGAGTTGCTACAAAACCTGTATAGGCTACCTGTTGATGGCCTATGTATGGAGGAGATTGAGACTTTTGGGTCTCAAGAAGTTCTCATCAAATATTGGGGACTATTCACTGGTTCAGCATCGAACGAGAATGTCCATGTTTCATGCCACAAGAAATGCTTTTGCCTTCCATTTGTTTACTTACACGATTTCTGTTGTCGTGTGATTGAAAACAGAACAGGTGCTTTCGAGATGTGCACCAACCTGAGATTCCGAATGATGGTCGCCATCATGTCCTACGAGAAGGTCAACTGGTGCCATATTGTCCTCAAAAGGTTGCAGGAAGAAGTCTCTAAACCTGCCTCTCAGAAGAAATCTTTTGGTCTGTTTCTTAATAATATTCTGACAAAGTGCGGTGTTCCGCAAGTAAAGGAAGCAAAGAAAATTAATTCACGAAAATATATTGGAGGAACCAGGCCCTCCGTCTTCAACAAAGCACATCTGATTGCAACGAGTCCATTTGTCCGAGCTCTGCCCCTTTCAGCTGATCCAAGGATGTAACCTTGAAGTCCGGAAGCGAGGAGCTCTCGAGGAAAAGGAAGAGATATCATAGCAAGTCTCCCTTGCTGGTGAGAAGTCGAAAAAGAAGCTAAAAGGCTTTCCAAAATTAAGGCGAAGGCGCAACCCACTGTGTCGACACCCCAGGGCGCAACCCCTGCGGACGAAATAACTGCTACTGTCCAGACAGTAGATCCCAAGCCATTGGCGGCGACGATGGATGCACAGTTATTTGCCAACTTGAAAGACTATGGCGATTCGGTTGCCCTTCTGGAGCCAATAGCCACATCTCCTGAACGGGAACCCACACCCATAAGGGATCCATCTCCCCTCAGGGTACCAACCCCTGTATGGGATCCCTCTCCAATACAGTATCCCACACCTGTAGTGGAACCCTTGCCTACAACGGACCCATGCACTGTACGCAGCCCCTCTCCCGACTCCATAATTAACAAAACTTTGTTATCAGTGCAAATTGAACAGGCCTACGACCGTTTTGTTCAATGGAAAGCATACTGGCTTGCTCCGTACAAAACTTTGTACAATTGGAGCGAATGGAGAGAAGAAGAAAGGTTTGTTCTGGAGGTGACAGACTCTTAAAATATTGATGTCCTGATCCAATGGGACAACCTTTGCTGCAAAGAGCTGATTTTGAGCCATCTCATGGACAACGCTGATGCTTGAAAGAAAGGGAAATCTCTGTTCGAAGAAACAATTCTTATGAGTCCAAAATCTGACCACGGCTCAGAAGACGACGCCGACGACGCCTTCTAGGCTGGTCTAAGGATGAGCCGTGAAGAAGCAAGAGAACAGGAATTCTCAAGGACAAAACATCAACAGGGAGAAGGGACCTCAAGTCAACAGTCCCCTCCCCAACAACAATGAACTGTTCAAGACAGCGAGGAATCAGTCCCTCCTGTCGTCGAAGATCAAATAGTTTCACAACAGGCATTCGAGCCTGTCACTGCCCAACCCGAAGATAAATCCCGCGCCATCTCGCTTGAGGAATCAGTCCCTCTGCCAGAACTGGCGGAAGCTGAGAGACAACAGGAGGATTCAGTCCCTTATGTACCCATGTCTACAGAAACCATTTCGGAACAAGAAGAATCAGCCCCCCTGTCGCCGAGGCCGATCAACCTGCTGCAACAACAACCGATGCCCCCACATCTCCATCTGTGGTATCCGACAATAGTTTCTTACCGGAGGATGAACCACAACGGCCATGCACTCACATGGTCGTTAGACAGCTTAATGGAGCTGAAGATTTTGCAAAGCCCGACTCTCCCAAAACAGTGGAAAGGAACGAGCAACTGCATGCACTAGGCCGCCAAATAGTTTTCCTACAGGACACTGTAAATGCCCTGCACACTGTTGAGAAAGACATTAACTGGTTGCATGAGACAGCTATCGACGAAATGACTGGGGTCAAGTGCGAAGTATCCAAAGTGGAAGAAGCCTTCCACATCTTGCCCACTGTCTTGAAGCAAGCTCTCCACCAACTCCAACAGCGACAGGAACAGATCCTGAAGGAAGAACAGGCTAAGTTACGCATCACGGAAGCCAAAACTGCATCTGCTCTTCAGGAAACAGGCTCCCATCTTCGAGGCCATGATCAGAAGATTGATGATATGTCGGTGGTGCTTCGAACCCTGGTAGAAAAATTCTCAAGTATGGAGGCAAAACAGGACAACGCCATGAAAATCCTGGAGCGCTTAGATGAAAAAGTCTCGTACCTTGATGATGCCAAAAAGGGGGAAGAATCTAGAGAAGCCACAAAGCGATTAAGACTGGGACAAGAAAAGGAGTTTGAACCTGCAATAGAAGACAGCATTATTGCTGCAATTACCCGATTGTCATCTCCTGCTCATACTGTTAGGATACAGGGTGCTCGTACTGAATTCAACGATCCAAAATTTCCCTGGAAAAACCTTGTGCAAAAGCCATCAGTGATAAATCTCCTGGCCAACCGACATCCAGCAGCCTACGAGATAAAGGATTGGAGGAAAAATGAACTGTTAAGATACTTTGTAGTTCTTATCAGGGAATCCCCCATATTCAACAGTTGTAAGACACTGAAGGAAGCTGCCGAGGAATTCAAAAAGAGGTTGGATAAAGGAAAGCTAACCCTACAGATCTAATTAAAATCCAAACACAGAAAGGCGATCTGGTTACCTATCCGGAAGATTGGATCCTTGTTTTCGACAAATCTACTGAAGGTAGAGCTATGTATTTAAATCGAAACCTGGATGCCTTGAAAAATTGGTTGAAGGGAACTAAGAATAATCCCAGAAGGCCTTGGAGACATTCTGACTATAGGAGTTAGCTTGTAGGATCCTTCCTGTATTTTATTTTTGAAACAGCAAAAATTTTGTATCTTCATTTTTTCCCAACCTTGTAATCTTCGCTCTTCTTCAATAAAATCTATTTTTGTCCTGAAAGATTACAACTAATAATCTACTGTGTTACTGTGTGATTACGAAATTATATTTGTTGACTAAAATCAAACAAGTATAAAACTTGTTAAGGTATATAAATTGTAAGAACTTGTCTGCGAACAGTTCATAGGTTAAGTTATATTCAACTAGATTACACTGTAAGATTGTGCCTGCACGCCAATCATAAGTTTAAGTTGTAAAAACACTTTGCTGTTAGATTTTACCTTTTTAGAACTTGCCTGCGAGCAGTTCACATTGCTTTAATTTTCTAAAGGCCAGAACATTCGACAGAAGATCGAGAAGAAAGCCTCTAAAAACAAAGATGTTTCAAAGGTTTTGGCATCAAGGTTTTGGCATCATCAAGAAGACTTGGCAATTATCAAAAAGAGGGAAATTGTTGGGATAAACAATCCTGTATTGAAGTTTTGATAAAGTGCCAACATACAGCAAGCAGGTGTCTCGAAGACGATCGAAATTGTTGGGATAAACAATCCTGTATCGCAGTCTTCTCAAAGTGCCAACATACAGCAAGCTGCTGTCCTGAAGTCAAGCATACAGAAAGATGTCAAGTGCCTCCTCCTGAATACAACAAAAGTATAAAGTGCCATCATACAGCTAGAAGCTCATCAGTTGGTATGATACCATGTATGGAAGCTGTCCTGAAATATTCATACAACATCTCTCCATACAGCAGCACTAAGATATCCTACAACATTATGTTGGATACAGCATACAGGCCGTAAGTGTTGAGTCCTTCAACACTTATCGAACAGGACTAAAGACTGTTGAAACGGAATATGCTTTATTCGCTAAAAGTTAAGTCCCGTTTGAAAACAAGTATTTAAATACTGAAGGGATAAAGTATTTAAATATTAGTCGACACAGATCTTCAATCAAGGAGCAAAAACCGGATCGTGTTTTATTCAAAACACTCAACACATTGAAATGGACTATAGGCTCAACGGATCTATTTCCAACGGATCTATTCATAGACTATATATATCCCAGAGTTTGAAGATCAGTTAACCCAACATATACAAGCTTACAAGCAATACGCGAATGATCTATCGACTGAATATTCATTATCATCAGATCAAGCTTACAAGATCAAAGTATATTTCTTCTAGTATCATTCATCTCTGAAAACAAGAAATATACTCAGTCAATTAAGAACAGCCATCATCAGCTCAATATCTTCATAGTCAAGTTGTTGTTCTTACCTGGTTACTTTACCTTTTACCTTCGAGTAAAAACCTAGTTCTGTGTGAACTAAAGAAATTGTTCCGACCTGTGTGGGATGAATAAGACGAAGCTTTGAAACTGTGTGTGAAGAAGCAAGTCAAAGTTAGCTTTGACCAATTTGTGTAAACAGTTGAAAGCTACAGTCTTTGTATCAATCTATGTGAATGATATGAGGATAGGTTTGATTATAGACACGTAGTTGTGTACACAGTGTTTATAATAAAACGTTTTACTCCTTGTGTGGAGGACCAGCAGACGTATAGGGGTTTACCTCGAACCACTTTAATTATTGTGTTAATTACCTTATGCATTTACTGCTTTCATTATTGTGATTTGTTTAAGTATACTTCAAAAACCCTGTACGCACCAAGCAAACAGGAGATTAGCCCAGTTGCTGTATTTACAGCAACTTACTGTTTCAAGACTTCCGCTACGCACTATAATCTGAATTCGTACAACTTGTTGCTAAAATCTTTCCACGTTGTATTCTGTATACTTATTGGCCAACAGTTCATCCAAGATAAAGCTGGTGTTTGAGATTTGTTCTACCCTTACCGTTGAGATTATCATTAGCCCTCTGTGGACTAAAGATCCTTGCGTATTCAGAACTGTGTGGGAAGAATAGCATTGAATACGAAGCTTTGATCTGTGTGAGAAGAAGCGAGTCGAGAAATATCTCAAGCCAATCTATGTGAACGACCCAAAGCTACAGTCCTTGTATCAATATGTGTGAACGATACATAGACATATTTAGCTAAATTCACGTAGTTGTGTATGTAGTGATTTTAATAAACTCTTTACCCATGTTGGAGGACCAGTGGACGTAGAGGGGTTTACCTCGAACCACTTTAAACTGTGTGTTATTTACTTTCTGTTCTTACTATTTTTATTCTATTGTGATTTATCTAGTATACATTGTTAGACCCTGTACGCATCAAGAAAACAGGACAACACCTAGTTGTTGTATTTACAGCAACTCACACAACAAACTTCTGCTATGCAATTAACTTCGACAAATCATATAGCTAATTGTACTCTCACATTCTAAGTTGTTTATTGTATATTTAGTGGTCAATAAGTGGTATCGGAGCGGTTGATTCTAAAAAGAATCAGTCGATTTTTAACTGAGTCAAATCACTAGTTTTTGAAAATCATATCATATTTTCATCATCTTTCCTATTTCTCAAATGGATACCTCTATGATAAACAAGGTTCCTATGTTCTCTATTAATGAGTTTGAAGACTGGAGAATTATGATGGAGTCTCATCTTGCAGCCATGCACGAGGAGATGATATTCGTCATCCAAGAAAGTTCAATAAATATAATGAAGGTTAATCCTGCCGCGGGGATAGAAGGACAACCTCATGCTGAAATGCTCGAGAAGGAGCATGAGCGATGGACAACAGACGATCGCAAGCGTGCGAACCTCGACAATGTTGCCAAGAGTGCGATGTTTGTCACTCTCGACAAAGGCACATTCTCAAAGGTAAAGAGATGTAAGACAGCTAAGGAAATCTGAGAGAAACTCAAGCTGATTTATGAGGGTACTGAACTCTCGAAAGAAAATAAAATTTCCAAACTTACTCAGCAATTTGAATCTTTTGAAATGAAATCTTCTGAAACGCTTGAGGAGCTTGACCTCAGATTCACTAGCATTGTCGGTGAACTTGAAGCATTGGTAAAGTGTATACCCAAAAGAAGAAAAATTTAAAAATCTTTAGATCACTCCATGACCGATGGGATATTAAGACTACATATAGCGTGTATCCTGCAATCTTAATGATATTTCTACCTTTAACCACTTCTCTAACCTCAAAGCCTTTGAGTATGATATTGACAGGATAGAAAAGGCCGAAGAGTCACCTGCCAAGACTATAGCGTTGGCCGCTGTATCGTACAGGAGACACAGCTCTGAACCTAGCACATCCAAATCCGCACACAAGACTGCTGACAGTGATGATGATATCCTGTCACAAGATGAATGGCCCTGCTCATGCACAAGTTCACAAAGTTCAGCAAACAGTCTGGAAAGACTTCATACAGGCCTAAGCCTTTTCACAAGGTAAGTTCAGAAACTCCCTCATCCAGTGATTCTAACTTTTGCTATAACTGTAGGAAACCCGGTCATTATGCAAATAAGTGTCCACATCCAAAAGTGCAAAAGTTGCCAGAAGCTGAGCAACAAGAAAAGAACGAAAGAAGACGTGTCTGGAAAAACAAGCTCAAGGTCCTGATTGGCGAATCAGAAGCCCAGCCCGTGTCGAACAAGACCGAGGAGTGCCTTCAGACTATCACTGACAGTGGCTCCTCCGATGATGAGATTGAAGATAAAGCATATATGTGCTTTATGGCCAAAGAAATACAGGATGATGAGGATAGCAATGATGAAGTAAGTTCAAATTCAACTACACCTATAAATGCATCGCATACCTTTGAAAACATGATGAATGAATTCAAAAACATTCAAAGGGCCCATGAGACTTTAAAACGAGAAAACATACAGCTCGAAATTTCAAATCTATAGTTGAAAGATGAAAATGACTTGCTGAAGAATAATTATGAAAATATGTCTGTTGATTGCGAAAACAGCAAGGTCACATTGGAAAAACTCATGGAAAGTAATCATCAACTTGCCCACGATCTAAGTAAGGCTAAGTCTCATAATGAGAGCAAGACAAATGATTTTTCTTTACTTGAAGCCAAAGTAAAAACTCTCAAGAAACGAGAAGGAGAGTTAGAGACCATCCTGAAATCATTTGAGAAATTATCTAAATGGATGGAAGAGATTCTAAGCACTGGGCAACATGCTCATGATAAAGGTGGCTTAGGATATAATTCATTCTCCCATAAGGGAAATTCTAGTACGATATTTGTCAGGGGTGTGGAACCTATTCCTGGACCTGAGGAGATTCCAAGTCCTGCAAAGGCTACAGCTGCCCCTCGTACAGCGAAGGTTGCGATTCCGTCACCAAGTTCATATCACAGACAATGGAAACATCAGCCTCCCAGACCTATAAGGCGTGATCAACAGCATGCTCCCCGAGCATATCAAAAGCGCCAACAACCATTCAGAAACAAGGCTGCATCTAAGTATCAAAGGCAAGCACCGCAGTACTACCAACAGTACAATGCGCCTAGATATTGGATACAGGAGCCCCATTATCCATCCAGAAAGCAGTTCGCCGTGCAGTATCATCAACAGCTCTGGGAATCTAACTGGAGACCCAGAAGGCAAGCTGTAATGTCAAGGAAAATGGATCCACCTCCTAGATGGCAATCATACTGGAATAATAATAACCCTAGATTTTACATGCATAATAATAAAGGTTACAGCGACTACGTTCCTGCCCCACGTAGGCATCGCAAAATAGGACCAAAAGTAACCTACAGCAAACCAATTGCTGTTAGACAAATTTGGGTACCACAAGGCACTAACATACATGGACCCAACAATCAAAGGGGACCTAAATCTACTTAAATTCCGTGCTTATAGGATATCAAAGAGAAGGACATCTGGTACTTTGGCAGCGGATGTTCTTGGCACATGACAGGAGATATCAGCAAACTGTCAGATTATGTAGAAGGTGGCGGTCCAAAGGTGCGATTCGGTGACAAGTCTAAAGGAAGAACAAGAGGGAAGGGAACCCTGCTTGTAGGAAAGTTCAAAGTCACCGACGTAGCATATGTTGAAGGCCTACAGTACAATCTACTTAGTATCAGCCAGTTCTGTGACTAATAGTTCTCGGTGAAATTCTATATAGACCACTGTAGAGTGAAGGACATCAAGACCAAAGAAGTTTTTCTCAGAGGAAGAAGGTCAGGTAATATGTATATTGCTGATTGGAAGCCTATGAGCTCCGCCATTCCTTCTTTTTTTGCCAAAGGCACTGCAGATCAAACCTGGCTATGGCACAAGAGGATATCTCATATCAACTTTAAGACGATCAGTAAATTCTCCAGACAGGGAATGGTTAGAGGCTTTCCCGATGTGTCATTACATAAAGACAGCATCTGCGGACCCTATCAGAAAGGCAAACAAGTCAAAACCACCCTGAAAATCAAATCATACCTGTCCACCCACAGGATTCTGGATATGCTACACATGGACCTCTACGGACCTGTAGACCCTGTAAGTTTAGGGGGTAATAAATATTGTCTCGTTATTGTTGATGATTATTCTAGGTACGCTTGGACAATCTTTCTATGCAGAAAGAAAGAAACAACAACAAAGTTGCTAGAGCACCTAAGAAAGCTTCAGAATGAGAAAGGGTTGAGTATCGTGTCCATTCGTTCCGACAGAGGTACTGAATTCACAAATTGCTTTATAGAGCAATGCTATTCGGATAATGGAATACAGCACGAATACTCAGCTGCCTGGACTCCTCAACAAAATGGTGTTACCGACTGAAAGAATGGACGTTCAAGGAAGCTACAAGAACCATGATTGCCGCAAGCAAGTTGCCGCAGTGGTTCTGGAGTGAAGCAACAAATACAACGAGCTATACACAAAGTCGTTGTATCATCAACAAGTATCATAACAATTCAACCTACGAGGTATGCAATAATAAAACTCCATTAGTTGTGTACTCTCACATATTTGGATGTCGGTGTTATGTTCTGAATAATGGGGAGATCAACTCAAGACCTTTGATGAAAAGTCAGATGAAGGGATATTTGTAGGATACTCCTCTGTCAGCAAATCTTTCAGAATCCTTAACGAAAGGAAGCTGACAACAGAGGAATCTATACATGTAGTGTTCGATAAACCTCACCTTGATCTTACAGGAGTAGAAGACTTATCCCAGAATATCCCAACATTCTCTATTGATGACCCTCAAACTACAATAGAGCCTGTCGTAGACTTAGAATCAATCCTGCAGTTGTAAGATCAGAAGTAGTCGAAGCTGATGCTGTATAAGCTGAAGCTGAAAATACAGCACCACAAGATACAGTACGGGATGCCGAACTAGAACCTGATAGGAGATGGTTGAGAGATCACCCACAGGAGTTAATTATAGGTGATATCGATGCTGGTGTATCTACCCGAAGAAGAATACAAAGCACACAAGGAAATATACTATGTGCGCAAGAAGAATCCAAATCTGAGAAATCTCCTTTTTCTGTATGGAAATCTCAAGCTGAACTTAGGAGACTAGCTATGTGCACCCTAGCTGTATTCTTAGCTCAATCCGAACCTGTTTCTACCAATGAAGCTTTGAATAATTCTCACTGGATCACTTCTATGGAAGAAGAGCTTAATGGTTTCAAAAGAAATAATATATGGTATCTAGTACCAATGCCAGAACATCAAGATGTAATTGGAACTAAATGTTAGAAATACTTGTTAGATTTTGATGATGACATCCCTGTATTGATAATTTTTCAAATGTATGTGTTAAGTACTTGGCAAATTGTAAAGAAGGACCAAATGAGTATCTTCTATAGGCCTTAAAATGTAGGCTAAGTGTTGATCAGTTAGAAAATCGTCTAAGTATGAAACTAGCACTTATCAGGCAAGTTCATTTTTTAGAGGAGTTTTGGTCAATGCAATATATCAAAAAGGTTTGACCAAAACCCATCTGCAGTCAATATTATCAGACGAGATCAAATATCAGCTGAAGTTTGACCATCAGATCAGAGAGGATTTCATCATGTCAGAAAACTTCAGAGTAGAGGAATTCATCTCAGAGAACTTCAGATCAGAGGACCTTATCTCAGGGAACATCAGATCAGAGAACTTCATCTCATAGAAATCCAGATCAGAGAACTTTATCTCAGGGAAGCTATATCAGAGAAGTCTTATATCAGAGAAGGTTGACTGCACATCAGGCAGGTTTAACCAAAAGACATCAGATAAGTTCTCAGTTAAGTTATCAGGCAAGTAACTCAGTCCACGTCAGCAAGAGTTGAAAGTCAACAATCACGGAAAGCCGCATGCAAGACGTAGAAGACAAGCTAAAAGATTCCGAGAAAGCAAGGATTAAATATTCATCAAAATCCGCATTCTGAAGACTTTACGATTATTCTAATCAAGAATAACGATGCTAAACAAAGAAAGTATTTCAAACGGTTGGAATTGAAAAGGGAATCCAGCCTTGCAATGGATTGATAAGATAAACAAAGAAGTACACTCTCCAATGGATGGATTTGTTACAGTAGTGCAACGGCTATGAACGAAGATCACGGATCGTGCTATAAATATCCAAAGATATTAATTGATCTAAGTACAACGATGTGAACAATACTTTCAAGCAATCAAGGCAATCAAAGATATCAAAGCTATCAAGGCAATCTATAGCATCGTGAAAGAGCAAGCTTAAAAGATCATATTCGAAGAAGCTCTTTGTTGGAGAAGACAACACTCTTGTCTCAAAACCTAAGTACGGGGTATTTCTGTAAATGAGATTTTAAAAGGTTCGCGACTGATAAGGCATCCAAGGATTCTTGATTGGAATGTGATAGACAGTTCGAGAGTTATTGAGGCATCCAAGGATTTTCGATCAAGAGGTGCTAGGCAGTCAAAGGGAGTTGCAACGGCCACAGGATTCCACTGGTTCAAAGCTGTTGTAACTGGTTGAATCATTGTAACATTTATCACTAGTTGAAAGTTATAGTGAATTCATCTCCAACCGGTTTGGAGAAAAGTGGACTAGTAGAGGATTACCCCACCTCTGAAACTAATATAAGTGTTTGTGTCATTTATTGTATTGAACATCATACTTAACTGCTGCATACATATTTATTGTTCCATTAGATAGTTATCTGCAGTGAAAAATAAGTTACCCACTATCGTCATCAGCTGTCTTCCGCATTACTTGTCTGCAGACGACTTTAAGTCATCTGTACTTATCACAGCTGAGAAACTCACCTGACTTTCAGGAAAAGAGTTTCAATAAGTCTATTCACCCCCCTCTAGACTTATTCCTGACGACTTGTGACCTACAAGTGGTATCAGAGAGGTTAGTTCAAGTTTTACAGAACCAGATCCATATATCTGAGCATATATATTTTTAGTCTCTCAGTATTATGGAACACATGTAGCACATGCACTCTAGATTACCTGTATTTTTCGTTGATGAATATGACCTCTGGAAGATAATAATGCAGGCACACTTATCATCCATCCATGACGACATGTGGTGCATCATTGAAGATGGTCCTTTCATCTTTGAGAAGAACAACTCACCTGAGGAGATTGCAGTCGGGAAGCCTAAGAAGATCACAAAGAAGAGGACAGAAATGTCACCTGAAGAAATAAAGCTATCCAATCTAGACAACCGGGCTAGATATGTTCTATACCAGACCCTTGATAAAGCTACAATAGTCAAAATCAAAAAATACAAGAATGCAAAGGAAATCTGGGACAAATTAGCAGTAATGTGTGAAAGAACGGAGTTGTTCAAAGAAAACAAGTTGTCAATAGCTACACAAAAATTTGACAATTTCAAGATGAAGACCGGTGAATCAATTGACCAAGTGGACATAAGATTCACTGAGATCATAAATGAGATCAACTCCCTTAGAAAGACCTATGGCAACAGGGAGATGGCTCTAAAGGTTTTGAGATCCCTCAATCCTTAATGGAGCATGAAGGCTGTAGCAATGAAAGAACCAAAAGACCTTAACAATATAAAGATCCAGGAGCTGTTTTCTGATCTGAAGGCATTTGAGTTCGAGCTTCCAGTTCATCATCCAATGAACCTGTAGAGAAAGGGATATCATTTGCAGCAGAATCATCTGCCAAGACCCTATCTGAAGTTAAACCTCCAAATCCTCTAGATTTTGAGGAAGAGATGGCTTTCATCATGTAGAGGTTCAGCAACTTCAGGAAGAATTATTCCAAATACAAGAAGAACTTCAAATAAAACCCAAGAAGGAATCAGAAAGCTGGCAATTGGAAGGTGGAATGCTACAACTGCCATAAGACCGGGCACATCCATATTGACTGCCCTGATCTCAAGAAGGATGAAGACAAGAAAAATCTGGGCAGAAAGGAGGACAAAAGGAAATCTCTCATAATTGAAGATTAGACTGAAGAAAGAGTAGAATCAAGTGGTGGATTCTTCTCTGATGATGATGATGATGAATACAGTTGTCTGATGTCCAACCTAGCTGATAAAGAGGTAACATCTAAACCTCAAAATACTGAAGGTTTCAGCTCTGACATATCTGAAGATATGGATCTTCATAAATATGTTAATCAATTGCTAAAAGCTTTTGAAACCTTAAAATCAGCTCACCGGATAGTCACAACTGAGAATGCACAGCTGAAATGTGAGAGAGTCCAGTTGAAAAGTGATTTTGACAAGATCAGTCAAGAGTCAGCAAAATTTAAAAACATTATAACTGAGCTTGAAAAATGATCTGAAAACTCTTTGAAAAACTCAGCTGGAAATACTGCAGCGGAGATCCATAAGCTGACTGTTTTAAATAGTGAAAAGTCAGATGCACTCGCTCATATCAAAGCTGAGCTATCCAAGGTGAAACAGTTAAATAGTAAACAAGTTCAAGAGATAACATCTCTAAAGGCATCTATAATCCTGGATGAGTTGTGTATGAACAAAAGGCCACTTTATTCCAGATCAGTCCTTGGATATTGTTAGGAGTATGCCCTCGAATGCCACTCAGAGTATGTTGAGTGAGGGCATTGTACTTGTTATTATGTAAATCATTTAAATAAGGCAATGAATGTTTCTTTATTTACTGGTAGTTACTGGAATTCCTAACTCGTAAATATACGTATAGAAACTAGTCCGTGTATTTGAGAGCAAAACGTTCCACTCCTTATTGGATAAGGAGGTCGGCACTCGAAAGGTTTATAGCTCAAATACTTAATCGTTCGCAAGTCAATGAAACTTGACTGGGCGTTAAGTTTATGAGAAGACTTGTATGACGTGTTCTTTGACATAGAGAGTGCTTGTCGAACGCTAATGGTTAGTGGGAGCACACGTTATAGGTATGCTAATTGGATTAGTATACTCGGACCGACTCACCCTCGATTCGTCACACGGATTTCACTTCGGGACAGTCAATGACGGAATCGAAAGGTTGTGATAGGTATTCGTGAACCTTCGACTTGAGGATTTAGTAGGGATGTGCTTGTGATGTCAAGATTTTCATTAGAGTAGTTCGACCCTATAAACCGGAAGGTGGGGGTCAACCTCGACGTGCATCTTGATGGGCAAGTAGCAGGTCCTACTGAATACCAAGATAGAATTCTTTCTCCCGTTAGTGAGCGGGTTAAATGTCCTATGCGGTTATTGGCAAATGAGATCATAAGTCTTTGGCCAAAGCATTGGAGATAGTTGTATTGGATACACGAGAGCTCGATGATCTCGATTTGCATTAACAAATGCATAGCTTCAAGTACAGATAGGGTTTGACTGACCGTGACCCTATAACTTGATCGGGACATTTGAAAGAAAGGTTTATACATATACTGGTATTCAAGACAGAATGGTTCTTGAATGATCCCAATCATTCGTTCTCAGTTGGGGTACAGTGTAGGCCGCCCGGCTGGCTAGGTGGTGCTACTACTCTTTGGTTCCTCACATTGCTAACTGAGACGGACCTATCGAGTCGCACAATAGGATTGATGACGGAATGAATCAAGCTTATTCTCTCATAATGAATATTAGATATTGGATATCTAATTTGGGACATTGGATGTGTAAATTAATTTATTGGATAAATTAATTTACGGCCTAATGAATTAAATAAATTACCGGGTGATTAATTTAATTCATGTATATAATTATTTCTTGGAGAAATTAATTATGTCATTATGTATTTGATATGATTAATTAATTGGATTAATTAATCGATATAAATACATCGGAACAGAATCGGATTTTATCTGTTTGGACTCACCGGAGTCCGAAACGGACCAAACTCATATTCCCTTTCTAGATGGCCGCTCCCCCTTTTTTCCACCCAATCCCTCTTGGTCTTTGTATCCATTTTATAATGGAAGACAAAAGACTTTAAGAGATATGGTATCTCTTATTATATTAAAAAAGGGGATTTGATGGGTTGGTTGGGGAGAATAAAATGTAGACTTGGGACACTCTCTCAAGAGATGCTGTATCTCACGGATTTGTGTTAAGTAAAAAGAGAAGAAAAGTTTCCTGGAGTCTACACAGTTTTCTTCTTCATATATTTTCTTTGAAAAATAAAGTGAGGATTAATTTAGAGATTAATATTATACACTTGGAGTGCTATAATAAAAGGCTTCATCATCAAACTCTAGCCGTATCCTTAGAGGATAGCAAGGTGTTGTCATTCCGTTCGTTTCTCCGGCGCGTGACAAGTAGAGATGCGGTTTTTTCGGCGTTGGATCATCCAAGGGCTTGGAGCACTTTGGATCGTTTGGGGAATAGCTCAAGAGAAGGAACTCCATATAATCAACGGACGACAAGGGTATGATTTCGAATCTTCCTTTGTTTATTTTATATTCATATTTGCGTAGCTCGATCGATCCTCGTGGGGATTCAGATCGAATTAATTTTCATTTTACCGCTTCCGCTGGGCCTTCGTTTTAGGCACCGAATCCCAAAAGTGGTATCGGAGCGAGGTCTTGCGATCGTATATATGATATTTAGCATTTGTAATGCTTATTTTGTGATTTAGAATCACTTTGATAATCGTAGATATTTTATTGTTCGTCGTAGTGTCGTTTTTCCGTGATTTTATGTTATGGTATAAATCAGGTTTTTCTTGGAAATATGATGTTGGCCACTAAGCATACTGGATACAGTTTGGAAAATAGTTTAAACAACAAACTGTATGGATTTTAAATCTGAGTGCGTAGCGGAAGTCTTGGATACAGTAGGTTGCTGTGGATACAGCAACTAAGTGTATAATGTATACTTAATATATCACAGTAATTTAAAACAGTAAAAGCTGAAGGTAAATAACACAGTAATTAAAGTGGTTCGAGGTAAACCCCTCTACGTCCACTGGTCCTCCACATAGGAGTAAAAAGTTTATTATAATTACTACGTACACAACTACGTAATTATAACAACACACACAATCAATATATCGTTCACACAGATTGATATAAAGATCTTAGCTTAAACCGTTCACACAGATTGGTTTTGGGCTAATGCTTTGACTTGCTTCTTCACACACAGTTCTGAAGCTTCGTCTTCTTCAATGCAAATCCTTCACACACAGTTCCGGAGAAGCACAAATTGTTCAGTCCACACAGGGCTGATCTTGAGTTTGTTCAATGTATAGAACAGATGGTGAACAACAACTTTTGACTTTAAGAGCTTTGAGCTGATGAAGTGTTGTTCAGAATGATGAGCACTGTATATCTCTTTTGTTCTTGATTGCAGTAAGCTTTGGAGATATGTTTTGCTCTGATGATAACTTTTGATAGCTTGAGTGTTAGGTTTCTGGTAACTGATCTTCAATGCCTTCATAAGATATATATAGTCTCTGAAGAATATATCCGTTGAGATGTGTCCGTTTGAATGAGATTCCGTTTCAACGGAATTATGACACGATCCGGATTTCGCGGGATTCTGAAGATCTGAAGACTGTCAGTATTTATATACTTTATCTTTGAGTATTTAAATACTTCTTTATTCAACGGGACTTGACTTCTGTTCCTTCTTTGTCCTGTTGTGAGCTGTATGGAAGATAACTGTATTTTGAGTTTCGAGACAGTTTCCATACTTGGTCTTTTACAAGACTTCTTTGCTGTACTGAAGGGCTTCATTATATGCTGATTCGAGGTAGGTCTTCGATATAGGATTAAGC
This sequence comes from Orobanche coerulescens, assembly GCA_033398695.1. Classification (NCBI taxonomy): domain Eukaryota; kingdom Viridiplantae; phylum Streptophyta; class Magnoliopsida; order Lamiales; family Orobanchaceae; genus Orobanche; species Orobanche coerulescens. The sequence goes on from CM065809.1 coordinate 159,282,779, forward strand.
CTCAAAGATTCGATACAGTCTCCTTTACTGTATTCGGATTGGCATATATGTCAAAACCTCTTTTTATCAAATATCATTCGATACAGGGATCGGGTATCCCGGCTGTTTCGATACAGGGTCTTTGTTTTCCCAACATATAATTTATATTAATAATATTCAGATCAGGAATAACAGGATTTTAGAAATCTGCCCGAAAACGAGTTGTATCCAATCGTTGGACGATTTTCCATACAGCTGCCGAGTATGGCCGAGCACGTCCGGCCCATGGCCGGACGCTTGCTGTATTCTGCCGACAGTGTCCGAGCACGTCCGGACCATGGTCGGACGCTTGTTGTATTCTGTCGAGTCAGTGCCGAGCGCGTTGCTGTATCGAGCCGAGTGCTCGCTGGATCCGGCCGAGCGCTTGTTGTATCCTGCCGAGCGCGTTGCTGTATCCAGCCGAGTGCTCGCTGGATCCGGCCGAGCGCTTGCTGTATCCTGCCGAGCACTTGCTGTATCCGGCTGGGTACGTGCTGTATCCTTCCGGGCGTGTCCGGGCATGGTCGGGCCCCTTTCCTGTCCGGAGCCAGTCGCATCCTGTAGGCTGTCGGGCGTGGCCTGTAGGCTGCCGGGCCGGGTGCCAGTCTTCTTTGGCGATTTCAGTGTCGGGCACTGGGTCTCGTTTTTCAGTATATTTTCGATTATTGAATTTTCCTGTATTAAAATCATTAATTTGGAAGTTTTGATGAGGGAAAATTCAAAGAAAATATTTTAAGGGTACACTACGGGCGAAAATTAAATTGTCGATTATTGTTGAATTGATTGGATCAATTCTATTAATTGTTGATTATTGATTGGATCATATGTAATCTTCTCGGTATCCATTTGTATAGTATTTATTGGATGAATGCTTTTGAATGGGGATGTGGTTCATGGACTTAGTTTGAATCGTTCGTTTTTTTCGATTAGGTTGTAAAGGCCGTTTTGAGCCTATTTATTTTACTAGAAATATTTGTATCTAGGATGCAATTTTTCAATATAAAATTTATATTTTATGACGAAGACCGGAGGAAGATCCGTTTCGAGAAGACGAAGATTCAAGACAAAGACTTGTAATTAGATTACAGAGTTTTTGTTTTCTAAGAACGGTCCATGAACCACATGTTGGTAGCAACTAGGTTGTGAATGGTTGTTTCATATTGTATGAATGCAACAAACGTGCTAAAATGATTAATGTGCAAAGTGTAACGTTAATCGCGAAAATTCTCCCACAACAAATTATTAAGTTTATAAGGTTTCAAGGTTTTCCTTCCCTCCATTGAGCTTTCGGGAAATTGAAATCCAAACCGGATGTGCTATGCTTCCGATTTATTGGGGTAGTCGTTCGAGGAGGACGGATAAATTACCGGGAGCGCATTGGATGCCTTCAGTTGGAGCAAATTTTATCCCTAGAAACCTGATAGGTTGCCGGATAAGATTCAATTGTGAAACTGATTTGCGTCGATGGTATAAACTTAAATTGTTCACGAACCATAGAAACCGTATAGGTTGAGGGGAGTGAACAAGGGGAAAAAGAAGATCGAATCATCCATTAGATAGGTTGGTGTTGGACACCACTTTATAAAAATTAATAGACTAGAAACCTGTTCGGTTTCCCTCTATTAAAATTTATAAAGAACTCGATCACCACTATGAAGTAGAGCAAAGATACTTCTGGATTTCACATGGGAGTGTGTTGTTTCGATAAAAATAGTGGGAGCTGGGTAACAAGAATAGAAAAGACCTTAATTCTATACTCAGATCATAATTAAACGAGTCACAAATTAATCTGTTATACTTAATGCAGACATAACTCTCAATATGACAATGAATCTACTCGCAACTCTACTCAAGAAGAACACCCTGATTGGACCTAACTTTGTGGACTAGCTCATCTGATGATTGTCCTCAGTATAGAGGCACTGGGATACATCTTGGAGATGGACATTCCGGCGCCTCCTGTGCGGACCAGAGCCAATCAGGAAGAGATCGAAAACCATGAAAAGTGGGTTAAGGATGACGTAAAAGTCCGTGCATATATGATGGCTTCTATGTCTAATGAGCTTTAGAAAGCTCATGAGAAAATGACTTCTGCTAGGCAGATTCTATCTCACTTAACCGAGCTTTATGGTGAGCACAGCAGAACTGCTAGATATGAGATATCCAAGCAACTGTTCGGTGCAAGGATGAAGGAAGGTGAGAAGATTGGGGAACTGTAACACCCCCAATCCGCTCAGGGATATTACACGCCGTAGAACCTTTCCTCAAGGATCTACCAGGCTGGTAACAACATATAACAACTCAACCATGCCTTTAAGGCTAAAATGACTCAGTAGACCGATTTGGTCTTTCAATAAATACATACAACTCAAATACAACTCATGCTCACGCAGGGGTCAAAATACAACTACACCCGTACAACGGGAAAAATATAGCAGCGGAAAATAAAGTACAACTGAACCAATAAACAATGTACGGTTCCTCATGTGATTAGTATCGATCATATTTCATCATCCTTCGTGCCGACCCTGTGTTATGCTCCAAAACCTGAATGCAAAAATAGACATTCACCCCCCGAATACTCGGGGGTTAGCAAAACTCCACCATTTTGCTAGTGCAAGTACAAGTGCAAAAATACGAGTCATACAATTCACATTCCACGAATAACAATAACCAGGAATTCTCAAAGATCCAAACGAAACGAAAAGTACTTCCCGAGGCAAGAGTTTGGGAAAATATTCCAAAACCGAAAGATCACAAATCAATGGAATAATTTTTAAAACAGTTTAGAATGCCATCGAGAGTTTTAATAGAAAAACAATTTAGGATTATCAAATCCCACTTTTCGAAACCCAGAAGACGAAAGGGGTCACCGCCCCAAAGCTTTACTTTCAGTAAAATGACATTTACCAAACCGTTGGGATTTTAGCCCCAAATCCGTAAAATGACTTTTACAAAACCATTGGGATTTTAGCCCCAAATCTCATCAACTCACAGTACACGAGAACGACAACAAGGTTCGTATTCCAATATCAAAATTCACAACCCAAGGTTTAAACACAGACGACAAATACTCTAGTGCCATCCTAGCCAAGTAAGCCAAACGAACAACTTACCTCTTACACACTTAGTAGATACATGCAATCATGAAAACTGTTCAAAATACTCGTTTCCGGAAATGCCAATCTCAAAACACATTTGTAAAATGCACCACAATTAACCGCGGACCCACGCCTCTGTGGACCCCTACCGAGACCCCGTCAGATCTAACCCGTAGTGGTTAAGAGCAAGCTCGCGGACCCATGCCTCTATGGACCCCTACCGAGACCCCGTCGGATATAACCCGTAGTGAGCATACACACACACACACGTTACTCATGCAATACTAATATGCTAAGAATGTAAGCTCATCAAGAATACTTACTAGAGATGGCCACTTATCCGACACCATTATCAAACTCTTCAAAACACAATAACAAGATTAAACACGGAATACACAATTCCATACTTTAAACAACAGGGGTATCCTCAAAGCCTTCGACGTTCAAAATAATCAAATCATAATCAATTTCCAAAACACACCATTCACAAAACACACACTCATTTTTGGAAGAGGGCCTTTAACGAGGCCAAAACAAATCATTTGGAAATTCATTTTAAAATAACCAAACAAACACACCAAGACGACCACCGATCAATCATATCCACAAAACGAGAAGCGTATGAACAAGGTACTTGCCTCGAATAACCACAACGCGGATATTCGACCGAAGTAGGTTGGCACGAACCGACTACAATCCCGCCGACTCCACCGAATGTCAACTCGCGATAATAAACTACGAAGGACAATAACAACAATGAAAATGAATTCCATAGCACGACTTAAAGCTGTTGAATTCAAAGAACGAATGACGAAAGTTCAAGTGTTTCCCCCCATAACGGCCAAGAACACGATTCGTCCCGACAAAACACGAAAACGGAATTCCAAGTCGAAATATGGATATACAATCCATAGAATATGTTTAACAACATCATTTAACCATAATCGATCCATCAAAAACGGATGGAAAACGAGATCGAGAACAAATCCCCCAAAAAGTCGATTCGAAGGAAATCAAGAAATATACTTCGATTCGACGAAGAACAATGGATTAAATGATGTTAAACACAAGTATACTACCAAGATTAATCATACCCATCATGACTTAATCAACAATACGGAACGAATCGGACAAAAACGCAAAAACCCCCAAATTCAAGAATTTAGGGTTCTAAGAAGAGATTACCTTGATTCGCTAGATCAAAGGATGATATAGGATGATCAAACAATGATATGAACTCAAGAACTTCATGGATTTGTTGACAAACATCATGGCTCCAATATATCCAAGTCTCCAGCCGCGGAAGAGAAAGAGAGGAAATGAAAAACGAGAGAAAATGTGACTGCTCTGTCACATTTATACGATCTTGACCTAGCGTCGCTAGGCCGCCGAGCTAGCGTCGCTATCGGCCCGCCGCGATCCGAAAGCTCTTGCTCGGCGGTAGCGCGCGCAGCCTTTGGCCGTAGCGTGCGCTACACATGCCGGTCGTAGCGTCGTAGTGTCCGGCGATGGCGTCGCTACTGCCGATCCACCCGAGTCGATACCCCACCGCCTACGCCTCGGCCGCTAGCGTCGTCGGCGGCCGCATAACGTGCGCTACTCCTGCGGGTTAGTACGCGCGATCTTCGGCGATGGCGTGCGCTCGCCGGTTCTGCCCGCGTCGGCCCGGCGATGCCATAGCCGTCAGACCGGTGCTCAGCCGCTATGACCCGACGACTCGATTTCCGAAAACGCACGGAACGAACACAACGAAAAGCTCACGGACAACATCATCGACCCAAAATGAAAACATAATGTAATAATTAATCATACGCGACCAAGAAAAGGGTCGAGACAACAATTACAGATACGGATACCCATAACTTTGGGTAAATTACAAAATGGCCCAAAACGCCCGAAAATCACGATACGTGATCGAATAACCAAACCGAAGTTCACAACACGTCTAACAAAGTTAAACGGACTTACAGGAAACTCGAAACAGCAGTTTCGAACGAGATTCGCAAGAATCGAACTCTCAAGTGCGGAAAAGTCGCCAAAAAGCACGGAACTCAACAAAATGATACCGCAACGAACTCGGATGACAAAAAATACAGAATTAATCATTCTCAGAATGACGAAACGGTCATGAGCAAGTCGTCAAAATGGACTTCCGCCGAAAAAAGAAATTACCGGAAATCGAAATTACGGGTATTACATTCTACCCTCCTTAAAAGAAGTTTCGTCTCGAAAATTAAAACAAGTAGGGAGAAGCAATATCCCGCCAGGAAAACTCAACGAGATACACAAGAAGCGCGTAACTTACGCCCATCGGCGAAACGTTAAAAGCAACGCAAAGGGACATACGGCGTGAAAACATGCTCCACGACGACCAACACAACGTCGCTGGTAGAACATAATAAAACCAACAAGTGATAAGCGTCATCAAACGGATAATATAGTCAAGTCAATTATCCGAACAATCACAAAACACAACGAACAAAAATCAATATGATTTGACCAACCCAACGGTATATCAATCAAAACGCAGGCCAATCGTTGAACAAATACGGAATTCCACCGCCCAAGGGTTGGGAGATCGAAAGCGAGACTAATTTCCCGAACTTAAGGGAATTACGAAGGAATATGGATGTTCAACAATCACGAGACGAGATCAACAAAAACCGAACAATCAAACGATCGAACCACAACGATCGAGACAACAAAAATCGAACAATTATGTTCGAATCACGAAGAACAATAAAATTCAGACAACAACTCCCAGATTCACGTCTCGGCTAGAGACAATATATGATTCGGTGAAAGAAACAAGATGTTATTCACATAAGATCCACAGGAAAGGGAATAGCAATTGAAAAGTCACAACGACAAATGAGTCATCCCGAAACAACACCACACTCGTTTGATCAACAAAAGCAAGGGGCAGGACAAGCTCAGAAGATGTCGACGAACATAAACGAGTCGGCAGAATCGAAAATACAGAAGTTCAAAACAATACGGGTATCACATTCGACCTCTTATAAAGAAGGTCGTCCCCGCAACTCCCAATAATGGAACAAGGCAACAACACGAAAGCAGTCGACGGAAACCCATGGGCCTCTTAGAGCCGATCCTGATATCTGTGCTGAAGTTCATGTCCCGAAAGACTTGGAACCCAACTCGCAAAACTGGATCCCGTGTCTATCGGGTCCACACATAAATGCGTTACTGGCGAGAAGGACAATTGGTACGTGCATGCCCCCGGCACACCACAGTTGAAACACCTCGGCTCGGCATACCGAATATACAACTGCTAGGTACAATGAAATATAAAGTCGCAAAACAACAAATCGGAGATGTCAACTTGGCATAACATATCAACACATACTAAAATCACAACAACCACAACATCGTTCGACGATTACAACGGCCCGAACGATACCCAGCGTATAATTACTAAACATCACGAAACAAGCACGTACGTACACGATCATAAACACCTTCTCCGACTACAAGCGGGAATGATGGGTTTTAAAAACGAAAACCACTTTTTGAAAACAATTTGGAAACACCGGTAGATCTTGAGTATCACTTTTCAAAAAAAATACAAACGTGAAACATCGCTATCGAGACTTTGGAGAACCATTTCACATTTGATAAAAATGAGGACACTATCTCTTAGTGAAAACTTTCAGAATATTCGACCCTCAAGTCTAAGTAAAAGTGTTTCTAAAACATTGAAAATATCTCAAAACATTTTGGTCCTCGAGGTAGAAGAATTTTGAAATATATTGTGGCACCTTGGATGTACCACAAGAAAATAACTCATTTGAAAAGTACGTCTCGAAATTTATTTTTCTAAGATACTCAAGGTTTTCAAAAATTCAATAGGCCAGAATGCCCAAAACTCACACATATCGACGTACGCTAAAACACCTCCTAGTACACGCATCAAAACGTTTAAAATCAAGACAATACATGTCTTTAAACGGGAAATAAACGGTAAAATACCACAGTCGAAGACCGCCTAGGATTCGGAACAAAACCACTGACCCCATTCGAGGTCTTTAAGGACCCTCCCGCACTGGCTAGTGAACAAGTCGAACGCGTATAAGCACAAAGCTTCCACAAGAGAACTTGTAAAACGAGCAAATCGATTCGAAAATCATCAGCAACGGACAAAAACAACAGTAAAAAGACATCAGCAGCGACGACACTCCTCGTATAAATCAAATACGAGAGTCGATTAAATACATACCGTGAAATCAAAATCCACATAAGGATTTCATCACTTAACAAATAATCATAAAATAGCTCGTGTCACACGAGGCACAACACAAAGAAGGGAGACTTACATCCACAGGTCGCACGAAGATGATGATCGCCCCACGATGCTAATCACGACCAACAAACTCAGACGACGCGTCGCGACACGACTCAGTCAGACAAAATCCGACGAGACAAAACTCAACAGACACCACTGACCCGACAGCCTAGGTTTCCACAACTTAAGCTCCGATACCATTTATGTAACACCCCCAATCCGCTCAGGGATATTACACGCCGTAGAACCTTTCCTCAAGGATCTACCAGGCTGGTAGCAACATATAACAACTCAACCATGCCTTTAAGGTTAAAATGACTCAGTAGACCGATTTGGTCTTTCAATAAATACATACAACTCAAATACAACTCATGCTCACGCAGGGGTCAAAATACAACTACACCCGTACAATGGGAAAAATATAGCAACGGAAAATAAAGTACAACTGAACCAATAAACAATGTACGGTTCCTCATGTGATTAATATCGATCATCTTTCATCATCCTTCGTGCCGACCCTGTGTTATGCTCCAAAACCTGAATGCAAAAATAGACATCCACCCCCCGAATACTCGGGGGTTAGCAAAACTCCACTGTTTTGCTAGTGCAAGTACAAGTGCAAAAATACGAGTCATACAATTCACATTCCACAAATAACAATAACCAGGAATTTTCAAAGATCCAAAAGGGGGTTGCGGCGCAACTTGTTGCCCGTTTGCCTGCCATCTTATTGTAATGTGTTATTTCAATTTCAATAATAAATTACAGATGTTAGTTGTTGAAAAAAAAAAGATCCAAACAAAACAAAAAGTACTTCCCGAGGTAAGAGTTTGAGAAAATATTCCAAAACCGAAAGATCACAAATCAATGGAAATAATTTATAAAACAGTTTAGAATGCCATCGAGAGTTTTAATAGAAAAACAATTTAGGATTATCAAATCCCACTTTTCAAAACCCAGAAGACGAAAGGGGTCACCGCCCCAAAGGTTTACTTTCCGTAAAATGACATTTACCAAACCGTTGGGATTTTAGCCCCAAATCCGTAAAATGACTTTTACAAAACCATTGGGATTTTAGCCCAAAATCTCATCAACTCACAGTACACGAGAACGACAACAAGGTTCGTATTCCAATATCAAAATTCACAACCCAAGGTTTAAACACAGACGACAAATACTATAGTGCCATCCTAGCCAAGTAAGCCAAACGAACAACTTACCTCTTACACACTTAGTAGATGCATGCAATAATGAAAACTGTTCAAAATACTCGTTTCCGGAAACGCCAATCTCAAAACACATTTGTAAAATGCACCACAATTAACCGCGGACCCACGCCTCTGTGGACCCCTACCGAGACCCCGTCAGATCTAACCCGTAGTGGTTAAGAGCAAGCTCGCGGACCCATGCCTCTGTGGACCCCTACCGAGACCCCGTCGGATATAATCCGTAGTGAGCATACACACACACACACACGTTACTCATGCAATACTAATATGCTAAGAATGTAAGCTCATCAAGAATACTTACTAGAGATGGCCACTTATCCGACACCATTATCAAACTCTTCAAAACACAATAACAAGATTAAACACGGAATACAAAATTCCATACTTTAAACAACAGGGGTATCCTCAAAGCCTTCGATGTTCAAAATAATCAAATCATAATCAATTCCCAAAACACACCATTCACAAAACACACACTCATTTTTGGAAGAGGGCCTTTAACGAGGCCAAAACAAATCATTTGGAAATTCATTTTAAAATAACCAAACAAACACACCAAGACGACCACCGATCAATCATATCCACAAAACGAGAAGCGTATGAACAAGGTACTTGCCTCGAATAACCACAACGCGGATATTCGACCGAAGTAGGTTGGCACGAACCGACTACAATCCCGCCGACTCCGACGAACGTCAACTCGCGATAATAAACTACGAAGGACAATAACAACAATGAAAATGAATTCCATAGCACGACTTAAAGCCGTTGAATTCAAAGAACGAATGACGAAAGTTCAAGTGTTTCCCCCCAAAACGGCCAAGAACACGATTCGTCCCGATAAAACACGAAAACGGAATTCCAAGTAGAAATATGGATATACAATCCATAGAATATGTTTAACAACATCATTTAACCACAATCGATCCATCAAAAATGGATGGAAAACGAGATCGAGAACAAATCCCCCAAAAAGTCGATTCGAAGGAAATCAAGAAATATACTTCGATTCGACGAAGAACAATGGATTAAATGATGTTAAACACAAGAATACTCCAAGATTAATCATACCCATCATGAATTAATCAACAATACGTAACGAATCGGACAAAAACGCAAAAACCCCCAAATTCAAGAATTTAGGGTTCTAAGAAGAGATTACCTTGATTCGCTGGATCAAAGGATGATATAGGATGATCAAACAATGATATGAACTCAAGAACTTCATGGATTTGTTGACAAACATCATGGCTCCAATATCTCCAAGTCTCCAGCCGCGAAAGAGAAAGAGAGGAAATGAAAAACGAGAGAAAATGTGACTGCTCTATCACATTTATACAGGTGCAGCCTAGCGTGCGCTAGGCCGCCGAGCTAGCGTACGCTATCGGCCCAGGCCGCAATCCAGAAACACTGCTCGGCCAGGTAGCACGCGCGCGACCTTTGGCCGTAGCGTGCGCTACACGCGGTCGTAGCATACGTAGTGTCCGTGATGGCGTGCGCTACTGCCGATCCACCGAGTCCGATTACCCACGCCTCGCCTCGGCCCGCTAGCGTCGTCGGCCGGCCGCATAATGTGCGCTACTCCTGCCGGTTAGCGCACGCGATCTTCCGGCGATGGCGTGCGCTCGCCGGTTCTGCCGCGTCGGCGGGCGATGCCATAGCCGTCCGGCCAGACTCGCCACCGTCCGTCCCGTCACACCGGCCACTATGACCGCGACTCGATTTTCGAAAACGCACAGAACGAACACGACGAAAAGCTCGCGGACAACATCATCGACCCGAAATGAAAACATAATGTAATAATTAATCATACGCGACCAAGAAAAGGGTCGAGACAACAATTACAGATACGGATACCCATAACTGTGGGTAAATCACAAAATGGCCCAAAACGCCCGAAAATCATGATACGTGATCGAATAACCAAACCGAAGTTCACAACACATACACATCTAACAAAGTTAAACGGACTTACGAGAAACTCGAAACAGCAGTTTCGAACGAGATTCGCAAGAATCGAACTCAAGTGCGGAAAAGTCGCCAAAAAGCACGGAACTCAACAAAACGATAGCGCAACGAACTCGGATGACAAAAACTGCAGAATTAATCATTCTCAGAATGACGAAACGGTCATAAGCGAGTCGTCAAAATGGACTTCGCCGAAAAAAGAAATTACCGGAAATCGAAATTACGGGTATTACAGGAACACGTCCTCAAAATGATATCCATGATCGAGAGATTGGAGGCTCTTGATTTTAAAATGGATACTTCTCTCCTGTAACACCCCCAAATTCATACGGGAATATTACAGCGCCGTGGGCCCCATATTGGAACCCACAAGGCTAAAATCATTTTCGCAAATGTTTAAAAATGTCAAAAAGCCCTTTGAAAGTACACACACACGCAGCGGATAAAAACACAGTTCAAAGAATACTGAAAGCCATTTTAAATATACACACGCAGCGGATAAAAACACAATTAATTACATTTGCAGCGAAATTAGAAAACCAGAAAAGAATACACAATCCCAACAATCACGCCATAGCCAGTATCACCGGAAAGCTCATCCCTTCACGACCGCTACTATCTCGAACTCCGAGTACCTAAAAGATAAAGCCCACGACGGGGTCAGCCATAATACTCAACAATGATAATGATCACATCACAAAAACAATACATATCAATGTAATTACAAGGTGAGAATAATTCCAATGTAGTCTCACCGTAGTAACCTTACCAACCTGTCACAATCCATAACAAATCAATTCTTACCAACCCACGTCTCGTGTCCTTAAGTGATGAATGAATTCAAAAGTAACCACCTGTACTGTATCCGAAACGATACCAAAATTCCCAAACTTATCATATTTCAATTATAGAATGATCTGGCCATGAACAACTCTGTCGGCTGGGTCGCACAATCGGATCCCAATCCTGATAAAACCGATATCACACGATACATCTGCAAATCAACTGTCCCGAAACAATGGCAAGTCCCGAATATCAATACAAAGCATGAATGCTCACACAGTCAATAATAATAAAAAATCAATGCATCACAACGGAAATATTAATGACATGATATTTCCACACAAGATCGACAAAGGATCAACACGGACGAGAATACCATGATCTGGTAACTCCAACAAGATCAACGAAGAATCAATAACCGAGAATACCGACGAGACGGTAAGGATCAACGAAGAATCAATAACCGAGAATACCGACGACACGGCAAATCCCAACAAGATCAATAAAAGGTCGACAACCGAGAATACCGACGACACGATAAGGATCAATGAAGAATCAATAATCGAGAATACCGACGACACGGTAAACTCCAACAAGATCAATAAGAGTCGACAACCAGAAATACCAACGGTACGATAAACTCCAATAAGATCAATAAAGGGGCAACAACCGAAAATACTGACGACACAGTAAACTCTAACAAGATCAATAAGGACCAACAACTGGGAATACCAACGATACGGTAACTCCAACAAGAGCAATAAGAAATCGACAACTGAAAACACCGACGACACGGTAAACTCCAATAGGAATAATAATGGATCAACAACCGAGAATACCCACGGTAAGGCAAACTCCCAAACGGAATCAACAAGGATCAATAACGAACGAGACTATGAATGATAGGGGAAACTCCAAACGAGATTAATAAAGGCTCGATAACAAACAAGTTTACCATCGATATGGTAACTCCCAACGAGGTCAGAAAAGGATCAACGGGAACAGATACACGAGAGAATAAAATCGTCAACCATATACAAATCATATATATACGGGATTTCAAGGACAACCCGAATATCGAAGAGATCCAATTATACATGGACTGTGAACGACCAAGCAATAAGACTCAAGATGGACGTCACGATACGCTCGATCCGGACATGTGTCCGTGTACAAGCCAACCACGGGTATTGATCAATACACGTCTGGTCTCGTACCTAATCAGCCTCACGAAGTACGTCTCGTGTGCACGGTTCAATATGAGGTCGAAACCAGCATATGCTACACGTACCGTCCGAAAATCCTACACATGAACGATCGAACGTATCGACTCCGGATATGCCACGATACAACATGACAACAAATCTCAAAGAATCGCATATCCATCGATGATCGAAGACTTCCCAAAAGAGCAACAGTAACTCGATCATGAAAGACCGACACGACCACAATGTCGTATTTCCATCAGACAACAGTCCACATCATGCTCAACAATGCATATAATATTAACACATAAACCCCAAGGCAGCAGCCAAGGGTCACGAAAGCATCTCACAGGAATACTCCGGAACATAGGTGCCATATAGGTCTTATCCCCTAACACAGTTCATGCAATCACAAAATACCCCAAGGTCGCAACCAAGGGTCACGAAAGTATCCACACAAGAATACCCCGGAACATAGGTGCCATATAGGTCTTATCCCCTAACACATCGGCCCAACAGATCACAGCTCAAAGGAAGAGCACATTACAAAACGTAACAAACAATGGTGCACACTCACCGCATGAAATATCAACACACATATGCAATAATGAAACATGATGATTATCACAATCTAACAATATTAATTTACCTCAAGCTGGAGACGCCAACCTTTCCACGACCAACCGCCCTGAACGAATACACGGTTTATCCGAAAAATCCAAAATGCAATACAGTCCGTTACTAATACCAAATCACCATCCCGAGTTCAACATCGGCAGGATAACTAGCCTTGATACCTAACTTCTCATATAATAGGCCAATTATAATTCACGTTCCCATTTCCACTAGACATCCTTAAAATCATATACATTATGATTTATCTTGGTCCAATCATAATATACGTACAATCATTCCGACAACTCATATTCCACGATATCATTGCTATATGAATCATAAATGACTGAAAACGAAATCATTTATTAACATTATGAACTGAGCAAGCATAACTTGCCTTGATACCAATTCGACGAAGCCGCTATCAATCCCGCCGTCTTCATCTACAAGCTTCGCAGCCCCGACTCACCGCAGCACAACGGTTAACTTCAACGATCACTAAACACCACCTAATGCAATAATCAATTAACGATACGTTCGATAATAATAAACAACCGGTATAATCAACCAATCAAACTCAACGGTATCTCGATCATACGAAATCAAACCATATCAACTCTTATCAATACGAATACAAGCCGAATTTCGATAATCAATAGTTCTATCAACGTCTACAACATTCTTGGTTCCGACTTCAATCTTAAATTCGGATTAACACGGCTCATTCTTGCAAATTCATAGGAATACAATTACCGGCTATCATCATGAATAATCATATACCAAAATTAACCGTAATTCTTCCAATTTACGGACATATATCACTCAAGAATTCTTCAAGAACATGAATTAGTCCATAATCATGTTTGAAGCCAACAAAACGACGTAATTGGATGTGTTCTAACATCTAATCATCATCTAATCCATAATCCAAGGCATGTATCATTTTGTTCTACAATATACGGTTCGTATAATCTCAAAATCATAACATCAACACCATAATCATCACTATACGGAGAAGAACATCAACGCTAACATCAAATCCGAATTCAAGGAGTAGAGTTCATCAACATACATTTTGAAGAAGAACCACAAGGATCAAACACTTCAAGAATCATTAACATCTTCATATCCAAGCCTCAAATTCATGCTCTCAAGCTCCTAGCCAAGTTAAAAGTGTCTAGAATACACTTAGAAGTGAAGAAGGACGAACTGGGTGGGAGAAATGAGTTTCCTTTCGTGAACAAATGAAAGACCAGCTCTTATTATATAAACTGCGCATCTCGTTACGTACGTAAGTGTCCTTGCTTAACGTACGTAACAACTTTAACGTACGTAATCCAAATTCCATAGCGTACGTAACAAACTCACTGTCTCATTCCGTGAAGTCCATTACGTATGTAACCAATACCATATAACGTACGTAATATACCAGTTGACTTGAAACATTACAATGTTCGTGTTACTTACGTAAAACGTCCTGTATAACGTACGTAACACGTATGTTGACTCACCTTTCAATATCCTGCGCCGAAAGCAGCCGACACCGGGTCACACCTGCCGACCACTGCTCGATCCTGTCCGAATCCCTCTTGTTACGTACGTAATACCTTACGCATAACGTACGTAACACGCACCACTTAGCGTACGTTATCTCAAAGTCTTAACGTACGTTAACAGATCCATACTTAGCCATTTCCAGCAATTCTTGTCCAACGTCTCGACATAACAAATGTGAACATATGACAATACTGAACACATATACGAAATCCAAAAAATATTCTCATACGGTACGTCTGATACACGATATCCTCAATTACAACTGTCGACCAAGTACGGAAATCATACAGATACTCCTACGGTATATCCGACATCGAAAACACACCAAGCATGTAATATCCTAGAATCAAAATAACCTCGATAGACATACGCACGACCGTCACGGTTTCCAAAATTATCCACTCATATCGTGTCGGTCCCACTGCATAGACATCCCGGATAAAATAATGCGAAAAAATCATAGTGAAATTCTAGGATATTACATATACACCCACTTAAATAAGTTTCGTCCTCGAAACTCAACATCTGTCATAATCAGTATCTCAATCCCGAAATATCTCAAAATCACGACACCATACTCAAATAATCATCATCAAAACTGAAATAACTGAAAGGACATACTTACAGGTCCATGAAGTCGATGATCTTCCGTGATACCAGCATACGACTCCCATACAAAGTCTCAACACACTAACAACACACCGGCATCACAAATACAACAATTTGAAAATATTTCAAAAATTTTGAAACCTCCAAAATCGGTTTGACTCAAAAGTCAGAAAATCATTTTCAAAAGTCACGCTACTACCGCACCGGTAGAGCCACATAACACACACGCCCGGGTTTTACGAAACCCAAGCTCCGATACCATTTTCTGTAACACCCCCAAATTCATACGGGAATATTACAGTGCCGTGGGCCCCATATTGGAACCCACAAGGCTAAAATCATTTTCGCAAATGTTTAAAAATGTCAAAAAGCCCTTTGAAAGTACACACACACGCAGCGGATAAAAACACAGTTCAAAGAATACTGAAAGCCATTTTAAATATACACACGCAGCGGATAAAAACACAATTAATTACATTTGCAGCTAAATTAGAAAACCAGAAAAGAATACACAATCCCAACAATCACGCCATAGCCAGTATCACCGGAAAGCTCATCCCTTCACGACCGCTACTAGCTCGAACTCCGAGTACCTAAAAGATAAAACCCACGACGGGGTCAGCCATAATACTCAACAATGATAACGATCACATCACAAAAACAATACATATCAATGTAATTACAAGGTGAGAATAATTCCAATGTAGTCTCACCGTAGTAACCTTACCAACCTGTCACAATCCATAACAAATCAATTCTTACCAACCCACGCCTCATGTCCTTAAGTGATGAATGAATTCAAAAGTAACCACCTGTACTGTATCTGAAACGATACCAAAATTCCCAAACTTATCATATTTCAATTATAGAATGATCTGGCCATGAATAACTCTGTCGGCTGGGTCGCACAATCGGATCCCAATCCTGATAAAACCGATATCACATGATACATCTACAAATCAACTATCCCGAAACAATGGCAAGTCCCGAATATCAATACAAAGCATGAATGCTCACACAGTCAATAATAATAAACAATCGATGCATCACAACGAAAATATCAATGACATGATATTTCCACACAAGATCGACAAAGGATCAACACGGACGAGAATACCATGATCTGGTAACTCCAACAAGATCAACGAAGAATCAATAACCGAGAATACCGACGAGACGGTAAGGATCAACGAAGAATCAATAACCGAGAATACCGACGACACGGCAAATCCCAACAAGATCAATAAAAGGTCGACAACCGAGAATACCGACGACACGATAAGGATCAATGAAGAATCAATAATCGAGAATACTGACGACACGGTAAACTCCAACAAGATCAATAAGAGTCGACAACCAGAAATACCAACGGTACGATAAACTCCAATAAGATCAATAAAGGGGCAACAACCGAGAATACTGACGACACAGTAAACTCTAACAAGATCAATAAGGACCAACAACTGGGAATACCAACGATACGGTAACTCCAACAAGAGCAATAAGAAATCGACAACTGAAAACACCAACGACACGGTAAACTCCAATAGGAATAATAAGGGATCAACAACCGAGAATACCCACGGTAAGGCAAACTCCCAAACGGAATCAACAAGGATCAATAACGAACGTGACTATGAATGATAGGGGAAACTCCAAACGAGATTAATAAAGGCTCGATAACAAACAAGTTTACCATCGATATGGTAACTCCCAACGAGGTCAGAAAAGGATCAACGGGAACAGATACACGAGAGAATAAAATCGTCAACCATATACAAATCATATATATACGGGATTTCAAGGACAACCCGAATATCGAAGAGATCCAATTATACATGGACTGTGAACGACCAAGCAATAAGACTCAAGATGGACGTCACGATACGCTCGATCCGGACATGTGTCCGTGTACAAGCCAACCACGGGTATTGATCAATACACGTCTGGTCTCATACCTAATCAGCCTCACGAAGTACGTCTCGTGTGCACGGTTCAATATGAGGTCGAAACCAGCATATGCTACACGTACCCGTCCCGAAAATCCTACACATGAACGATCAGAACGTATCTGACTCCAGATATGCCACGATACAACATGACAACAAATCTCAAAGAATCGCATATCCATCGAGGATCAGAAGACTTCCCAAAAGAGCAACGGTAACTCGATCATGAAAGACCGACACGACCACAATGTCGTATTTCCATCGACAACACCACATCATGCTCAACAATGCATATAATATTAACACATAAACCCCAAGGCGGCGGCCAAGGGTCACGGAAGCATCTCACAGGAATACTCCGGAACATAGGTGCCATATAGGTCTTATCCCCTAACACAGTTCATGCAATCACAAAATACCCCAAGGTCGCAACCAAGGGTCACGAAAGTATCCACACAAGAATACCCCGGAACATAGGTGCCATATAGGTCTTATCCCCTAACACATCGGCCCAACAGATCACAGCTCAAAGGAAGAGCACATTACAAAACGTAACAAACAATGGTGCACACTCACCGCATGAAATATCAACACACATATGCAATAATGCAACATGATGATTATCATAATCTAACAATATTAATTTACCTCAAGCTGGAGACTCCAACCTTTGCACGACCAACCGCCCTGACCGAATACACGGTTTATCCGAAAAATCCAAAATGCAATACAGTCTGTTACTAATACCAAATCACCATCCCGAGTTCAACATCGACAGGATAACTAGCCTTGATACCTAACTTCTCATATAATAGGCCAATTATAATTCACGTTCCCATTTCCACTAGACATCCTTAAAATCATATACATTATGATTTATCTTGGTCCAATCATAATATATGTACAATCATTCCGACAACTCATATTCCACGATATCATTGCTATATGAATCATAAATGAATGAAAACGAAATCATTTATTAACATTATGAACTGAGCAAGCATAACTTGCCTTGATACCAATTCTACGAAGCCGCTATCAATCCCGCCGTCTTCATCTACAAGCTCCGCAGCCCCGACTCACCGCAGCACAACGGTTAACTTCAACGATCACTAAACACCACCTAATGCAATAATCAATTAACGATACGTTCGATAACAATCAACAACCGGTATAATCAACCAATCAAACTCAACGGTATCTCGATCATACGAAATCAAACCATATCAACTCTTATCAATACGAATACAAGCCGAATTTCGATAATCAATAGTTCTATCAACGTCTACAACATTCTTGGTTTCGACTTCAATCTTAAATTCGGATTAACACGGCTCATTCTTGCAAATTCATAGGAATACAATTACCGGCTATCATCATGAATAATCATATACCAAAATTAACCGTAATTCTTCCAATTTACGGACATATATCACTCAAGAATTCTTCAAGAACATGAATTAGTCCATAATCATGTTTGAAGCCAACAAAACGACGTAATTGGATGTGTTCTAACATCTAATCATCATCTAATCCATAATCCAAGGCATGTATCATTTTGTTCTACAATATACGATTCGTATAATCTCAAAATCATAACATCAACACCATAATCATCACTATACGGAGAAGAACATCAACGCTAACATCAAATCCGAATTCAAGGAGTAGAGTTCATCAACATACATTTTGAAGAAGAACCACAAGGATCAAACACTTCAAGAATCATTAACATCTTCATATCCAAGCCTCAAATTCATGCTCTCAAGCTCCTAGCCAAGTTAAAAGTGTCTAGAATACACTTAGAAGTGAAGAAGGACGAACTGGGGTGGGAGAAATGAGTTTCCTTTCGTGAACAAATGAAAGACCAGCTCTTATTATATAAACTGCGCATCTCGTTACGTACGTAAGTGTCCTTGCTTAACGTACGTAACAACTTTAACGTACGTAATCCAAATTCCATAGCGTACGTAACAAACTCATTGTCTCATTCCGTGAAGTCCATTACGTATGTAACCAATACCATATAACGTACGTAATATACCAGTTGACTTGCTACAATACAATGGTCGTGTTACGTACGTAACACGTCCTGTATAACATACGTAACACGTATGTTGACTCACCTGTCAATATCCTGCGACGAAAGCAGCCGACACCGGGTCCCACCTGCCGACCACAGCTCGATCCTGTCCGAATCCCTCTTGTTACGTACGTAATACCTTACGCATAACGTACGTAACACGCACCACTTAGCGTACGTTATCTCAAAGTCTTAACGTACGTTAACAGATCCATACTTAGCCATTTCCAGCAATTCTTGTCCAACGTCTCGACATAACAAATGTGAACATATGACAATACTGAACACATATACGAAATCCAAAAAATATTCTCATACGGTACGTCTGATACACGATATCCTCAATTACAACTGTCGACCAAGTACGGAAATCATACAGATACTCCTACGGTATATCCGACATCGAAAACACACCAAGCATGTAATATCCTAGAATCAAAATAACCTCGATAGACATACTAGCACGAATGTCACGGTTTCCAAAATTATCCACTCATATCGTGTCGGTCCCACTCTGTACAGTACATCCCAGATAAAATAATGCGAAAAAATCATAGTGAAATTCTAGGATATTACATATACACCCACTTAAATAAGTTTCGTCCTCGAAACTCAACATCTGTCATAATCAGTATCTCAATCCCGAAATATCTCAAAATCACGACACCATACTCAAATAATCATCATCAAAACTGAAATAACTGAAAGGACATACTTACAGGTCCATGAAGTCGATGATCTTCCGTGATACCAGCATACGACTCCCATACAAAGTCTCAACACACTAACAACACACCGGCATCACAAATACAACAATTTGAAAATATTTCAAAAATTTTGAAACCTCCAAAATCGGTTTGACTCAAAAGTCAGAAAATCATTTTCAAAAGTCATGCTACTACCGCACCGGTAGAGCCACATAACACACACGCCCGGGTTTTACGAAACCCAAGCTCCGATACCATTTTCTGTAACACCCCCAAATTCATACGGGAATATTACAGTGCCGTGGGCCCCATATTGGAACCCACAAGGCTAAAATCATTTTCGCAAATGTTTAAAAATGTCAAAAAGCCCTTTGAAAGTACACACACACGCAGCGGATAAAAACACAGTTCAAAGAATACTGAAAGCCATTTTAAATATACACACGCAGCGGATAAAAACACAATTAATTACATTTGCAGCTAAATTAGAAAACCAGAAAAGAATACACAATCCCAACAATCACGCCATAGCCAGTATCACCGGAAAGCTCATCCCTTCACGACCGCTACTAGCTCGAACTCCGAGTACCTAAAAGATAAAACCCACGACGGGGTCAGCCATAATACTCAACAATGATAACGATCACATCACAAAAACAATACATATCAATGTAATTACAAGGTGAGAATAATTCCAATGTAGTCTCACCGTAGTAACCTTACCAACCTGTCACAATCCATAACAAATCAATTCTTACCAACCCACGCCTCATGTCCTTAAGTGATGAATGAATTCAAAAGTAACCACCTGTACTGTATCTGAAACGATACCAAAATTCCCAAACTTATCATATTTCAATTATAGAATGATCTGGCCATGAATAACTCTGTCGGCTGGGTCGCACAATCGGATCCCAATCCTGATAAAACCGATATCACATGATACATCTACAAATCAACTATCCCGAAACAATGGCAAGTCCCGAATATCAATACAAAGCATGAATGCTCACACAGTCAATAATAATAAACAATCGATGCATCACAACGAAAATATCAATGACATGATATTTCCACACAAGATCGACAAAGGATCAACACGGACGAGAATACCATGATCTGGTAACTCCAACAAGATCAACGAAGAATCAATAACCGAGAATACCGACGAGACGGTAAGGATCAACGAAGAATCAATAACCGAGAATACCGACGACACGGCAAATCCCAACAAGATCAATAAAAGGTCGACAACCGAGAATACCGACGACACGATAAGGATCAATGAAGAATCAATAATCGAGAATACTGACGACACGGTAAACTCCAACAAGATCAATAAGAGTCGACAACCAGAAATACCAACGGTACGATAAACTCCAATAAGATCAATAAAGGGGCAACAACCGAGAATACTGACGACACAGTAAACTCTAACAAGATCAATAAGGACCAACAACTGGGAATACCAACGATACGGTAACTCCAACAAGAGCAATAAGAAATCGACAACTGAAAACACCAACGACACGGTAAACTCCAATAGGAATAATAAGGGATCAACAACCGAGAATACCCACGGTAAGGCAAACTCCCAAACGGAATCAACAAGGATCAATAACGAACGTGACTATGAATGATAGGGGAAACTCCAAACGAGATTAATAAAGGCTCGATAACAAACAAGTTTACCATCGATATGGTAACTCCCAACGAGGTCAGAAAAGGATCAACGGGAACAGATACACGAGAGAATAAAATCGTCAACCATATACAAATCATATATATACGGGATTTCAAGGACAACCCGAATATCGAAGAGATCCAATTATACATGGACTGTGAACGACCAAGCAATAAGACTCAAGATGGACGTCACGATACGCTCGATCCGGACATGTGTCCGTGTACAAGCCAACCACGGGTATTGATCAATACACGTCTGGTCTCGTACCTAATCAGCCTCACGAAGTACGTCTCGTGTGCACGGTTCAATATGAGGTCGAAACCAGCATATGCTACACGTACCCGTCCCGAAAATCCTACACATGAACGATCAGAACGTATCTGACTCCAGATATGCCACGATACAACATGACAACAAATCTCAAAGAATCGCATATCCATCGAGGATCAGAAGACTTCCCAAAAGAGCAACGGTAACTCGATCATGAAAGACCGACACGACCACAATGTCGTATTTCCATCAGACAACAGTCCACATCATGCTCAACAATGCATATAATATTAACACATAAACCCCAAGGCAGCAGCCAAGGGTCACGGAAGCATCTCACAGGAATACTCCGGAACATAGGTGCCATATAGGTCTTATCCCCTAACACAGTTCATGCAATCACAAAATACCCCAAGGTCGCAACCAAGGGTCACGAAAGTATCCACACAAGAATACCCCGGAACATAGGTGCCATATAGGTCTTATCCCCTAACACATCGGCCCAACAGATCACAGCTCAAAGGAAGAGCACATTACAAAACGTAACAAACAATGGTGCACACTCACCGCATGAAATATCAACACACATATGCAATAATGCAACATGATGATTATCATAATCTAACAATATTAATTTACCTCAAGCTGGAGACTCCAACCTTTGCACGACCAACCGCCCTGACCGAATACACGGTTTATCCGAAAAATCCAAAATGCAATACAGTCTGTTACTAATACCAAATCACCATCCCGAGTTCAACATCGACAGGATAACTAGCCTTGATACCTAACTTCTCATATAATAGGCCAATTATAATTCACGTTCCCATTTCCACTAGACATCCTTAAAATCATATACATTATGATTTATCTTGGTCCAATCATAATATATGTACAATCATTCCGACAACTCATATTCCACGATATCATTGCTATATGAATCATAAATGAATGAAAACGAAATCATTTATTAACATTATGAACTGAGCAAGCATAACTTGCCTTGATACCAATTCTACGAAGCCGCTATCAATCCCGCCGTCTTCATCTACAAGCTCCGCAGCCCCGACTCACCGCGGCTGGCAGTTAACTTCAACGATCACTAAACACCACCTAATGCAATAATCAATTAACGATACGTTCGATAACAATCAACAACCGGTATAATCAACCAATCAAACTCAACGGTATCTCGATCATACGAAATCAAACCATATCAACTCTTATCAATACGAATACAAGCCGAATTTCGATAATCAATAGTTCTATCAACGTCTACAACATTCTTGGTTTCGACTTCAATCTTAAATTCGGATTAACACGGCTCATTCTTGCAAATTCATAGGAATACAATTACCGGCTATCATCATGAATAATCATATACCAAAATTAACCGTAATTCTTCCAATTTACGGACATATATCATTCAAGAATTCTTCAAGAACATGAATTAGTCCATAATCATGTTTGAAGCCAACAAAACGACGTAATTGGATGTGTTCTAACATCTAATCATCATCTAATCCATAATCCAAGGCATGTATCATTTTGTTCTACAATATACGATTCGTATAATCTCAAAATCATAACATCAACACCATAATCATCACTATACGGAGAAGAACATCAACGCTAACATCAAATCCGAATTCAAGGAGTAGAGTTCATCAACATACATTTTGAAGAAGAACCACAAGGATCAAACACTTCAAGAATCATTAACATCTTCATATCCAAGCCTCAAATTCATGCTCTCAAGCTCCTAGCCAAGTTAAAAGTGTCTAGAATACACTTAGAAGTGAAGAAGGACGAACTGGGGTGAGAGAAATGAGTTTCCTTTCGTGAGCAAATGAAAGACCAGCTCTTATTATATAAACTGCGCATCTCGTTACGTACGTAAGTGTCCTTGCTTAACGTACGTAACAACTTTAATGTACGTAATCCAAATTCCATAGCGTACGTAACAAACTCACTATCTCATTCCGTGAAGTCCATTACGTACGTAACCAATACCATATAACGTACGTAATATACCAGTTGACTTGCTACAATACAATGGTCGTGTTACGTACGTAACACGTCCTGTATAACGTACGTAACACGTTTGTTGACTCACCTGTCAATATCCTGCGCTGAAAGCAGCCGAAACCGGGTCCCACCTGCCGACCACGGCTCGATCCTGTCCGAATCCCTCTTGTTAGGTACGTAATACCTTACGCATAACGTACGTAACACGCACCACTTAGCGTACGTTATCTCAAAGTCTTAACGTACGTTAACAGATCCATACTTAGCCATTTCCAGCAATTCTTGTCCAACGTCTCGACATAACAAATGTGAACATACGACAATACTGAACACATATACGAAATCCAAAAAATATTCTCATACGGTACGTCTGATGCACGATATCCTCAATTACAACTGTCGACCAAGTACGGAAATCATACAGATACTCCTACGGTATATCCGACATCGAAAACACACCAAGCATGTAATATCCTAGAATCAAAATAACCTCGATAGACATACTGGCACGACTGTCACGGTTTCCAAAATTATCCACTCATATCGTGTCGGTCCCACTCTGTACAGTACATCCCAGATAAAATAATGCGAAAAAATCATAGTGAAATTCTAGGATATTACATATCCAAACCGGCCTTATTCTACAGTCTCTTCCTGATTCCTTCTCACAGTTTGTTATGAACTTTAACTGCAATGAGATTGCATGTAATTTAGCTGGGCTAATGAACAAACTTGTGACTGCTCAGTCTCAGATGAAGACTCCGTGGATGAAGGAGTCTGCTCTTGTGATTTCTTCTGCACCTCGGAGGTCTAAGAATAAGAAGAAAAAGACCAAGAAGCAAACTGGACCACAAGTTAAGGACCTTAAGGGAAAGGGCAAGGCCCCGATGGTTCCGAAGAAGAAGAAGAAGAAGGATGCTTGTCTCAAGTGCGGTGAGCTGGGCCACTGGGCTAGAGACTGTCCGATTCTTCATGGCGCTTTAGGTACAGAACTTTTAGTTTTGGAAACAAATTGTTCTGCTACTGTATTTTCTACTTCCTGGATACTGGATTCTGGTGCTAGTTCTCATATTTGTACCGTGAATCAGGATCTGGAACAAAGTAGGAAGCTTGGAGCTGGAGAAGTTATGATCACAGTCGGAAGCGGGCATAGTGTCGAGGCGACCGACATAGGATCACCTCTTTTGGGTTTAGAATCCGGCTTTGTTTTGACTTTAGAAGATGTACTTGTTTTGCCCAAGGGGCACAAAAACATTGTATCCATTCTAGTCATGGACCGAAAAGGCTTTTCATTTTTCATTGGTGATGGTTCCTGCAAAATTTATTTTAGAAATAAACTAGTGCGTACTGCTACATTGTTAAATGGATTGTATCATGTAAATCTCAGCAACAAAGTAGTTGTGAATACTATGACTAGAAAACGTGGTAGGGATGAAACCAATCAAGTTTTGAAATGGCATCTTAGACTTGGTCATGTTGGTCAGACCAAGGTTTACAAAATGGAAAAGGATGGACTTATGGGTCCATTGGGATCGAATCCCTTTCCTACTTGTGAATCTTGCCTTAAAGGCAAAATGACTAAGTCCCCCTTCACAGGGACTTTTAAAGAGTCGCTAATAAACTGGGATTAATCCATACCGACGTTTGTGGTGCTTTGGAAGCAGCACGTGATGGATATCAATATTTCATTACGTTTACAGATGATCATAGTAGGTATGGTTATGTATACTTAATGAAACATAAATCTGAGGCTTTTGAGAAATTCCGGGAATTCAAGGCCCTAATCGAGAAACAAACTGGTAATCATATCAAAGTACTTCGGTCGAACCGAGGTGGCGAGTATATGAGTACGGAGTTTGACGAGTTCCTTAAGGAACATGGAATAGTTTCACAACTAACACCTCCAGGTACTCCTCAGTTAAATGGTGTGTCAGAAAGAAGGAACCGGACCTTGTTGAACATGGTCCGTTCCATGCTGGGCTATACTGACTTACCGATTTACCTGTGGGGGTATGCACTCCTGACTGCCGCTTACATCTTGAATAGATGTCCTTCCAAATCCGTTCCTAAAACTCCACATGAGATGTGGGAGGGCAGCAAACCAAGTCTTAATCATATTAGGATTTGGTGATGTCCCGCCTATGTCAAGAAGACTAAGGTGGAAAAGTTAGAAGCTAGGTCCGCGAAGGGACGTTTCATTGGATTCCCGTCTGGGACGATGGGATATCTATTCTACATGCCTGAAGATCGAAAGATCGTTGTTTCTTTACAAGCACACTTCCTGGAAGATGAGTTCATTCAGGAAGGCGGAGCAGGTAGAAGTATTTCTTTAGAAGAATACAATGAAACTCCTCGGGAGACACCTGTGCAAGAAACTGGAACCGAACCTTCTGAAACACAAGTATAACCACCTCGTAGGTCTAGTAGGGTGCCTCATTTACCTGAGAGGTATGGGCTTATGCACTTGGAGGAACTAGGTCTCCATGAGGTTCCAAGTGATAGCCAAGAGACTGACCCAACGACCTATGACCAAGCGATGGTGGATGTAGACTCCACAAAATGGCGTGAAGCTATGGAAGCTGAGATAGACTCAATGCATGTCAATCAGGTCTGGACTCTAGTAGACCGCCCCAAGGGCATAGTGCCTATTGGGAACAAGTGGATCTACAAGAGAAAGACTGATGGTGATGTCAAGGTTGATGCCTATAAGGCCAGGTTTGTGGTAAAGGGTTATACCCAGAAAGAAGGGATCGATTACCACGATACCTTCTCGCCCGTAGCCATGATCAAGTCTATTCGCATGATGCTTGCTATAGTTGTCTACCACGATTATGAGATATAGCAAATGGACGTAAAGACGGCTTTCCTTAATGAATTCCTCGAGGAGGAAATCTATATGGAGCAGCCTAAAGTCTTTGTGTCCGAAGTAGATATTCAGAAAGTGTGCAAGCTTTAGCGTTCCATTTATGGACTGAAGTAAGCGTCGCGTAGTTGGAACCTTCCTTTTGACGAGGCGGTCAAAGAGTTTGACTTCGTGCAAAATGAAGAGGAACCTTATGTATACAAGAGGGTTAGTGGGAGCAAGATCGCATTCTTAGACTATATGTAGATGACATTCTACTAATAGAAAATGATGTGGGAATGCTCAGTTCTGTGAAGGCTTGGCTTTCGAGTAATTTCTCCATGAAAGACTTGGGAGAAGCTACCTATATCCTTGGTATTCGACTCTACCGGGATAGAGAGTCTTTCCCAAGCCCTCTATATAGATAAAATCTTAATGCGATTTAAGATGGATGATTCTAAAAGAGGGTTCCTACCGATGCGACATGGAATAAAACTCTCCTTGAAGATGTGTCCTCAAAGTGAGGAACAACGTAAGGAAATGAGTAATATACCATATGCTTCGGCCGTGGGTAGCCTTATGTATACTATGTTGTGTACGAGACCTGACATTGCGCATGCTGGAAGCGTGGTGAGTAGGTTTCAGGCAAACTCAGGTAGGGAACATTGGACTGCCTCAAAGAACGTTCTCAAGTACTTGAGAAGGACTAGAGATGTGGTTCTGATGTATGGCGGTGGAGAATTGGATGTGGTGGGATTCACTGATTCGGACTTCCAAGGACTGAAGGATGACTCATTGTCTACTTCTGGCTACATATTTACTCTTAATGGAGGAGCAGTGTCTTGGCGTAGCGCCAATAAAAGTGCGACTGCTGATTCCACCTGTCAGGCTGAGTATCAAGCAGCCTCGGAGGCTTCCAAGGAAGGGTTCTGGATTAAGAAATTTCTGGGAGAACTTCAAGTGATACCATGTGCTGAGCTGCCTGTTCCGTTGTACTGTGACAACGACGGAGCTGTAGCGCAGGCCAAGGAGACGAGGTTTCACAACATCACCAAACATATTGAGAGGA
Source organism: Orobanche coerulescens (assembly GCA_033398695.1). NCBI lineage: Eukaryota > Viridiplantae > Streptophyta > Magnoliopsida > Lamiales > Orobanchaceae > Orobanche > Orobanche coerulescens. The sequence goes on from CM065809.1 coordinate 159,310,802, forward strand.
AGTATCATCTCGTAAGAGAATTTGTTCGCAAGGGATACATTGTGCTGCACAGAGTAGACTCAGCCGACAACGTCACTAATCCACTGACCAAGCCACTTTCTCAGACTAGCTTGGAGTGTCATCTGGAGAATATGGGTATTAGATACCATAGTATGTGGCATTGAGTGCAAGTGGGAGATTGTTAGGAGTATGCCCTCGAATGCCACTCAGAGGATGTTGAGTGAGGGCATTGTACTTGTTATTATGTAAATTATTTAAATAAGGCAATGAATGTTTCTTTATTTACTGGTAGTTACTGGCATTCCTAACTCGTAAATATACGTATAGAAACTAGTCCGTGTATTTGAGAGCAAAATGTTCCACTCCTTATTGGATAAGGAGGTCGGCACTGGAAAGGTTTATAGCTCAAATACTTAATCGTTCGCAAGTCGATGAAACTTGACTGGGCATTAAGTTTATGCGAAGACTTGTATGACGTGTTCTTTGACATGGAGAGTGCCTGTCGAACGCTAATGGTTAGTGGGAGCACATGTTATAGGTATGTTAATTGGATTAGTATACTAGGACCGACTCACCCTCGATTCATCACACGGATTTCACTCCGGGACAGTCAATGACGGAATCGAAAGGTTGTGATAGGTATTCGTGAACATTCGACTTGAGGATTTAGTAGGGATGTGCTTGTGACGTCAAGATTTTCATTAGAGTAGTTCGACCCTGTAAACCGGAAGGCGGGGGTCAACCTCGACGTGCATCTTGATGGGCAAGTAGCAGGTCCTACTGAATACCAAGATAAATTCTTTCTCCCGTTAGTGAGCGGGTTAAATGTCCTATGCGGTTATTGGCATATGAGATCATAAGTCTTTGGCCAAAGCATTGGAGCTAGTTGTATTGGATACACGAGAGCTCGATGATTTCGATTTGCATTAACGCATGCATAGCTTCAAGTACAGATAGGGTTTGACTGACCGTGACCCTATACGTATACTGGTATTCACGACATAATGGTTCTTGAATGATCCTAATCATTCGTTCTCAGTTGGGATACAGTGTAGGCCGCCAGGCTGGCTAGGTGGTGCTACTACTCTTTGGTTCCTCCCATTGCCGACTGAGACGGACCTACCGAGTCGCGCAATAGGATTGACGACGGAATGAATCAAGCTTATTCTCTCATAATGAATATTAGATATTGGATATCTAATTTGGGACATTGGATGTCTAAACTAATTTATTGGATAAATTAATTTACGGCCTAATGAATTAAATAAATTACTGGGTGATTAATTTAATTCATGAATATAATTATTTCTTGGAGAAATTAATTATGTCATTAGATATGATTAATTAATTGGATTAATTAATCGATATAAATACATTGGAACGGAATCGGATTTTATCTGTTTGGACTCACCGGAGTCCGAAACGGACCAAACTCATAATCCCTTTCTAGATGGCCGCTCCCCATTTTTTCCACCCAATCCCTCTTGGTCTTTGTCTCTATTTTATAATGGAAGACAAAATACTTTAAGAGATATGGTATCTCTTATTATATTAAAAAGGGGGATTTTATGGGTTGGTTGGGGAGAATAAAATGTAGACTTGGGACACTCTCTCAAGAGATGCTGTATCTCACGGATTTGTGTTAACTAAAAAGAGAAGAAAAGTTTCCTGGAGTCTACACAGTTTTCTTCTTCATATATTTTCTTTGAGAAATACAGTGAGGATTAATTGAGAGATAAATATTATACACTTGGAGTGCTATAATAAAAGGCTTCATCATCAAGCTCTAGCCGTATCCTTAGAGGATAGCAAGGTGTTGTCATTCCGTTCATTTCTCCGGTGCGTGACAAGTAGAGACGCGGTTTTTTCGGCGTTGGATCATCCAAGGGCTTGGAGCACTTTGGGTCGTTTGGGGAATAGCTCAAGAGAAGGAACTCCATATAATCAATGGACGACAAGGGTATGATTTCGAATCTTCCTTTATTTATTTTATATTCGTATATGCGTAGCTCGATCGATCCTCGTGGGGATTCAGATCGAATTAATTTTCGTTTTACCACTTTCGCTGGGCCTTCGTTTTAGGCACCAAATCCCAACAGATATGACCTCAACACTCCTTCTAGCTCAAAAACTACTTTCATCAAGGGATAAACAATTGTCCAGACTGCTGAGCCTACATTTAAACCCGTATTTCAAAATAGGCAGCAGCCAAGTCAAAGGTTTAGGCAGCAGCCAAGGTATACTAGGCAGCCACCTAGACAAGAGACTAGGCAATGGCCAAGGCAGAAGCAGTAGCCAAAACACTATGCCAACTATTACCAAAGACTACCTAAAAACAGATTTCAAAATGGGAGAGGCAAATGGAAACCTCAAGGTTTTATAAATTTTTAAAATGAACAGGTGTGGAGACCCCAAAGATTTAACAAATGTTCTTAGCCAAGATTGAGAAATGGCCCACACGACAGATTTTATGAGGCATATCCAGTATAAAATCCTAACCAGGGATGTGGGCCTAGACAACACACACCTTATAGGGACAATCAACAAAATTTTAATAACCCAATATTATACCAATTCTCCAGGAAACCCACTAACCCCCGAGGACCCACACAGATTTGGGTACCTAAATCTCTGCTTTATTGATTGCAGAAGAGGTGGAAGGACTACTACCACATCTCCTTAAATTCAACTATGGGAGGTGAAGAATGGTTTGTAGATTCTGGATGCTCAAGGCACATGACAGGGAACAAGAAGGTGCTTTCAAATTATATCAAAGAAAGAGGCCCAGATGTAACCTTTGGAGATATCTCTAGAGGTCAGACAAAAGGATTTGGAGAGCTGCACAGAGGAAATATAACCATATCCAAAGTCCACTATGTCAAAGGGCTCAAATATAATTTGTCTCTAGAGGTCAGACAAAAGGATTTTGAGAGCTGCATGGTGATTGATATCCTATCAGGAGAAGTGAAGCTACAAGGATTCAGAAGGAGAGATGTCTGCATGATAGATTGGAACACAGGCACTCCAAACACATGTTTACTACCTAAGACAATTGCTGAAAATGGACGGCTATGGCACAAAAGATTATGTCACCTGAACTTAAAAGCCATCAACAAGATAATCTCTCAAAAGCTGGTCAGAGGACTTACAGAAGAAGTATTCAAGAAAGAAGCTCTCTGTGATGCATGTCAGAAAGGAAAGCAGACCAGAGCATCATTCAAACCAGTTCAGCCTACCACACTCACCACCAGGATTCTAGATCTACTTCATATGGATCTCTTTGGCCCCATCAAGCTAAGGACATTGAGTGGAAGGAAGCATGCTCTAGTAGTAGTAGTAGTAGTAGATGACTATTCAAGATTCACATGGGTTGTTTTTCTCTATAAAAAGAGTGAAACACTAGCAAAGTTACCTGAGCTGCTAAGGAAGATCCAGAATGAGAAATCTCTCTCAATCATCAAGATCATATCAGATAGAGGAGGAGAATTTCTCAACAAAGAAATCACTGAGTACAGTGATCAGAATGGAATCCAGCATGAGGTCTCTGCAGCCAGAACTCCACAGCAAAATGGTGTTGCTGAAAGAAGGAATAGAACCATGAAGGAAGTTGCCAGGTCCATGATTGCAGAAGTTGGCCTGCCAAAGAGGTTCTGGGCTGAAGCTGTCAACACAGCATGCCATACTCAGAACAGGAGCATGATTGTAGGGAAACATGGCAAAACTCCCTATGAGGTTTTGAATGACAGAACACCAATTGTTGCATATTTTCATATATTTGGTTGTAAGTGTTTCATCTACAACAATGGTAAAATCCAACTGAATGAATGCCTTTGATGCTAAAACTGATGATGGTCTCCTTATGGGATACTCACAAATAAGTAAGGCATACAGAGTATTTAACAAAAGAGCCTTAGTTGTGGAAGAAACACCTCATGTTGTGCTTGATGAGTCTACTATTGAGTACAGGAAACAAGTGGAATTAATTGAGAATAAGCTCAAAACTGCCACCCTAGAAGAAGTTATCATTAATGATACATGAATAATGCACTCATCTGAAGATCCAACTGAAAATTAGATAGGATCCCAAAACCTACCTGATCCAACTGCAGCTGACAAAGACCCAACTATAGCTGAAAAAGACCCATCTGCAGAGCAGACAGGATCCCCACCTGCAGATGACAAGACCGTAGCTGATCCAACTTCAGACCAAGAAGGCCAGGACCTAGCTGATGCAGAGAGAGACAAAGTCAACAAAGCAAATCAACAGGGGAAACAAACCCAGAAGAAGATATCCCCAAATGGCTTAGAGATCATCCCATCCAACAGATCATTGGGAACCTAACTGATGGAGTCAGAACCAGACATTCCACAGAACTTGCAGGAATGGCAATGTTCTCTTGTTTCATGTCTCAGATGGAACCTAAAACAACTGAACAGGACCTGGAGGACCATTCATGGATAAATGCAATGCAAGAGGAGCTGAACCAAATGGAAAGAAACAATGTATGGGAACTAACAGACAAACCTGATCACAAGAAAGTAATTGGTACCAAATGGGTGTACAAGAACAAATGTGATGAAGATGGAGCTATTGTTAGGAATAAGGCTAGACTAGTTGCTAAAGAATATGCACAATGTGAAGGAATAGATTTTAATGAGACATATGCACCTGTTGCAATACTTGAAGCTATCAGACTATTCTTTGCATATGCAGCATTCAAAGATTTTGAAGTCTACCAAATGGATGTAAAAAGTGCCTTTCTCAATGGAATTCTAGAAGAAGAAGTCTATGTGGAGCAACCCCCTGGTTGTCAACGGAGACGAAGTTTACAAGCTTCTAAAAGCTCTATATGGACTCAAGCAGGCACCAAGAGCATGGTATGAAACACTATCTGTGTTTCTGGAGAATAACGGTTTCAGCAAGGAAAGGTAGACAAGACCCTATTCAGAGTAGAACATGAAGACCACATATTATTCGTTCAAATATATGTGGATGACATCATATTTGGCTCAACCAACCCGGAGCTATGTGAGAAGTTCTCCAATCTCATGCAAGGAGAATTTGAGATGAGTACGATGGGCAAACTAAACTTCTTTCTTGGTTTGCAAGTCAAGCAGATGAAAAATGGAATTTTCATCAATCAAGCTAAATACACAAAGGATCTAATCAAGAGATTTAGATTGGACTCAGCCAAAACACTAAGAACTCCAATGAGCACAAGCCTACACCTAGATGCAGATGAAGGAGGCATATCAGTGGATCCAACCCACTATAGAGGACTTATTGGATCACTCCTTTACCTAACTGCAAGTAGACCAGACATTTCTTATGTTGTTGGAGTATGTGCAAGATTTCAATACAAGCCTAAGCAGTATCACCAGGAATCATCTAAGAGGATTATCAGATACCTTAAGTCTACAATCAATGTTATGGTATCATAAGGAAGACAACTTTGAGCTATCAGGATACTCGGATACAGACTTTGTAGGATGTAAAATTAATAGGAAAAGCACCAGTGGAATGTGCCAATTCCTTGGAACCAGACTTATTTCTTGGTTCAGTAAGAAGCAGGTTTTCAACTCAATATCAACAACTGAGTCTGAATAATTAGCTGCAGGTAGCTGCTGTGCACAGATTCTATGGTTCAGACAACAGCTAAGGGATTACAACATCATTGCAAATGAAGTCCCAATATAGTGTGACAAAAATAGTGCAATCGCAATAACCAACAACCCAGTATTGCACTCAAGAACAAAGCACATAGACGTCAAACATCATTTCATCAGAGACCATGTGCTTAACAAAAGAATCAAAGTAGAAAGAGTTAGCACAAAAGATCAAATTGCTGACATTTTCACAAAACCTTTACCAGAAGAATGGTTTTTGGAGCTAAGCAGGGAACTTGGGCTACTAGATTGAGAATCTAGTATAGACGAAAAAGCTACCTGATGCGGAGATCAGACGAGGAAAAGGGCTACCTGATGATCATACCAGACGGCAAGAGAGCTACCTGATGTGGAGACCAGGCATGGAAGCTACCTGATATGGAAACCAGGTGTGGAAGCTACCTGATGCAGAAAGCTACCTCATGCAGATCAGACAAGGAAAAGCTAGCTGATGACAACCATAGGCGACAAAACTTACCTAATGCAGAGCAGATAAGAAGTCAAACGGTCAACCAGTTAAGTTTCTAAATCTGAGACCGACTTAATATTATATTATTTTTCACACGTGGACAAACACACGTTCACACTACCTCCACGATGACTAATCAACTTCAACCATCATTCCTTAAACCATCAAAAATCATACTGCCATTTGATTATTTTATTGTTAAAAATTCAAAGCGTCTTTCCAACTGGGTATTTAAGGCGGCAGAAATCATTTCACAAACTTTACCATCCTCAAGCTAAAAAACCCTAATTTTTCAGAAAGAGGAAAAACCCTTTGAATATACACTACACTCAAACGAAACACTTTTTGCAGAAATAGAATCCTACTTTGAAGGTCTTAATCTCAAGCTCGTGAAGGACCAAATCATATTCAGCATTGTGGTCGACTTTGAAGGTTTGCTGGCAACAAACGAAACATGAGAAATGGTGTACGTTATTCGGATGATGAAGAAAAATGGCATATATTGTTTTCTGGACATATCCCCAATCTACAAGGAGGCTCAAGTCACAGAGCACTGCATTTCAATCTCGATTCTTGGAGAAAAAGTCGACATCACTCCTCAGACCATCTCTGATGCCTTCTAGATGGAGAACCGAGGCATCACTGTCGAAGCCCTCAAGCAAAGCCCGACCGAGACATGGTATGAAATCAAGCTGCCCAATGAGTCTTCTAAGATCAAACTCACAGCAAAGAAGAATGAGCTCAAGAAGGAGTACAAGTATGTCCTTGACATAAACAACAAAATTGTCATGGGCATGGCAGGGAGCTACGATCAACTATCTTCTGCCAAATACGTCGTGATGGGAGACCTCATCCAATAGAAGAGGATTAACCGGCCTGACTACATATACAGACAGTTAGGCCGAGAGGTGAACAAAGTCAGTTGGGATGAAGATGAGAAGAGATTTAAACAAAAGCTGGCGTATGGAACTCAGATAAGTTGGATTTTGGAGTTCCTGGGAAAAGCTAAGGGAAAGGCAGACCTCTTTCACCTTAGCAAGAGGCTTGGTCATTTGGACCATCAGACCATGAAGCACATTGGGAAAAAGAAGGAAAAAGATGCTGAAATGATCAAGAAGATGACTTCTGGAACGTCTGAGTACAGAGGACCCTCAGACACTGATCAGAGAAGTCTGATGCAGCTGCAGCTGAGACTTCTCAAAAGTCACCTGCAGTTGAAAAGATGTCTGCAGATGACTCCGATAGTAACAACATTCCCCTGTCGAAGCTCTTGAAGAGAAAGTTACCTGAAACAGAGGAAGCCGTACTTATCGCATCATCTCCAGATAGGTCCCCCAAGAGACAGAGAGGCTTGGTGGACTACCCATCTGAAGACGAAGAAGAAGTGCAGCCTGTCGGATCACCTGCACCAGTCGAAGATTCATCAACTCAGATGTAGATCACAATATCACCTGCACCTGCTCCGACTGAAGATCAGCCAGATCAGACAGAGCTGATGGCTGAGAGAATTCCACTCCTCACTATTCCAAGCATGACAGAGGAAGAAGAAGCAGAGGAGACAATTGAAGTTCCTTGAAGTTCCTGCTGCAGAGTATTTCTTCAACCCGAGGACCAACAACCCCTTGGGACTTTCCTCAGCTCAGCTTAAGTTGGTAAGGAAGGAAGTTTCAAATTTCTCCTTTATCAATATGTATGAGGAATGGAGAGAGTTCAAAATGTACTCCTTTTCCTAAATAAAAGCACTTATTGATAGAACTTCTTGGGAACATCCCATTATTGTAGAACAACTTGTTATCACTACGCCATAAATGGCCTTTGGCAACCAATTAACTGTGTTACCTTAGACCCAATTTTCGGTTGCCACAGACCCAAAATGGGCAAAGGTAACACTTTAGCTAAGTTGCTCTGTGAGCAGTGGCCTTTGGACTCAAAGGCAATAAGATAAGCAGTCTATGCTAACATAGACAAACTCGTTACCAAATAACTCTACAAAAACATCATGAGGATCCTATAGCAACATCAGTTCAGTGTTGCAACAGACTTTATGATTTTACAAAATATATAGAAAATCAGATGGGCCCTACAAAGTGGGCCCACATTGTGGGGGCCACCTTGATGGGACCCATAGGGAGCCCACTGTCTGGGGTTCACTTTGTGGGGCCCACAAAATATGCAAATATTAGTTAGGCTAGTGTAACACCTATTTTACCAACTGCAACACCCTGTGTGTTGCCAATGTAAGACATTGGTAACATAAGGTAACATCTTAGTTTAAAAATATAAACTTTAAATATTTCATTTCCCATTAAAAATACCAACAAACCAATTCAAAAAACCATCCAATCATAAAACCACCAACTACTTTAGTTCAAAACCAAAACTACATCATCCACCAACTACATCAACCCATATCCGCCAACTACAACTTTAAGCACTAGAACAAAAATATAACATAAACGCGATAAAAGAACCAACACACTAGTTCAAAAGGTACAAATATATGAAAGTGGATGTCTAAGCGCTAGGGCCACCGGTCATGGGAGTACCATGTCCTAATGTCAAGTTGTCCTGGACCTTCTGATTCACCTTGACTTGAGTTTCGTCTTAATTGTATCCTACAAAGTAAACCAACATCAATATATGAAAATAATTAGTCAGAGGAAGATAAAATATGGATCCAAGGAATTGACTAAAAAAACAATTACTTACAATTCTAAACTTCATCACTTCAGGATTACTCTGGTATTTGCGTCCATGCATGCACTTTCGAAATTTAGCCAAAAACTTGTGCATCACATAACGTATCACTTGACTTCTTTTCCTAGCAAAAAAAATGCAAATAACCTAATATGAGATGGTACGAGGACTATGGGTTTGAATTACATTTAAGTTCAACAGATATCAGCTCTTGAGAGGATAGATAATGGACGTTCGCATGTCTATCCGGTTGTTCCAACAAGCGAAATAAGGGATAAGTATGAGAAAACCACATATGAGGGTTTAACCTAATCGCCAAGAAATTCCATTTATCTTTCAGAATCATAAATACCCCCTTAAAAAAATTTCCAAAAGAAAATCTTCTGATTTTTTTCTCTTAATAAATTAGAGTAAACCTCATGTGTAATTTTTATAATTAACCCAATGAAATAACTAATTACACAAAACACAAAATGTTTCACCTGTTAGACCACTCCATGGCTGCTTGTAAATGGGTCAAGTACTCGTATGGAATCTGGTAGCCCAGAAATGACAAGGTTTAAGAAATTAAAATATCAGGAGAGTGTTGATACCAACATTTTAGAGACAAAATATGAAAAATACCTTTTGATCCATATTTCTTGGTGGCCGATCAGCTCGGTTACATCACCTTTCCTGTCAGTAGTTCCCATGGAAGCACCCCTCGTATGGAAGCTGGCAGCCCAGAAATGACAAGGTTTAAGAAATTAAAATATCAGGAGAGTGCTGATACCAACATTTTAGAGACAAAATAAGAAAAATACCTTCCCTGTCAGTAGTTCCCATGGAAGCACCCCCGAAACTAACACATCAGCCTTGTGATCATATCGTTTATGCTCTATAACCTTCAAATGGTAAAAATAATTATAAAGAATATGTAATTAGCGCCGGATCGAACAGCCTTTAGCTGAAAGATTTCAATAGACAAGAATAGTCCAAATTCTCTCATTTTATATTATTGATATAAATGTCGTATACCCCAGGGGCCATCCACCTATATGTCCCAGTTTCTGCAGTCATAACACCTGTTTGTGCTTTCACTATGGCCACTCCAAAATCAGCCACCTTAACAACGTGATAGTATAGCTTCATATAATCAACTGTTCCCCTCAAAGTAATAGAATGGGTATGTCCTTACTTTTACTGAGGAGAATATATCCGGTTAAGAGTGATTATTCTTTCCAAAACCCGAGTTTAACTTTTCATATTACAAGATTTGAAATGTGAAATATCAGAATTCATATGACTTACAGTTGAGAACTAATGAAAAAAATATAATTATAATGAAGAACATGATGCTTACTTCATTTTAATCCATCAAAAGATTAGCTGCTTTCAAGTCCCTGTGAATTATGTTGTTCTGATGCAAATAGTTCATTTCCTTCGATACATCAATGGCTACTTTCAGCAATTTTGGAAAGTTAAAAATACCCTTTTGCTTGTGTAAATAGTCGTAGAGACTCCCTCCAGATATATACTCTACAATTAAATAAACATGTAATTTTAAGCCAAAATTAACTGAAATGACAAAAGAGTTTCCCTTTTTTCTTTAGAGGAAAATCTCATATAAACTTCTAAAGACTTGTGTACTTTGTCTAGACAAACCTATTACTATACACAAGTTTGGAGGTCTGGTGCATAGTCCAATGAATTGCACAACATTTTTGTGCCGAATCTTTCTGTATGCAATATACAAACCTAAAAGGAAGAGAAACATGAGAATAAACAAGTCAGATCTATAATCATCTCATATTCACCATCTGTAGAAACATCGTCTCATAGGATTTGAATATCGAAGACAACAGGTAAGTGTGCACTCAATTCACTTGGTTCTTTTTTCTGAGTAAACTATACATTAAAGTATAATACATATTCACAATTAAACTTAAACTCATGTCTATATTATCCGTAGCATTTATTCTAAAACAGCCCTTCACTTGCGCAAAATAATTTGAGCTAGTTGCACTAAATCAAACATTACTCACAATTCACATGTTTTCTGCATACCATATTTGACAGCCACATGAATAAGGTATAATCCAACAACTTTTATTCTTTGACCAACAAGAAATAAGGCAATTAACCCTTTCAAAACTATTCCATAAAATAGGACAACCATTCTGGGAATTAAAATGTTACTGTGCACACCGTACTTAAATATTTTTAATAAATTTAAAAATAATTATCCTATTATGAAAATTTACACGTTTCTTCTTGGATATGAACTCAATCTTCCATAAAAATTTCACTTCCAAATAATCTCATTTACCCAACAAACGAACTGGTTCTTTCTTAGGACAGAGTATTGAAATTTCTGTGCTTCACTAAAACATTGATATCTCCTTACTCGTATAACGAAATGACTCGAGGCTTTCGCGTAAATAAACTAGAAACCAAATAGAACAACTTTCATTATATAACCCTCATCAAAAACTGACCATAGCCATCTCAAAACAGGCCCTCAAATACAGGTCAGTAGCCTGCCAATTCCAGATTCCACCCTTCCTTCATCATTCACTTACTTGAAATTCACCAAAAATCAAAATAACAATCATAATATCCAATCACCTCAAATACAGGTCAATGGTAAGTCACCTTCAAACATTTTCACACAAACACCAGCACAATTTCATAGACGAAACCGATTCCCAAAATCACATAACACATAAAACCCCATTTCTTTTAGAAGCAAAATCGGAGCACTAAGAAAATGAACCTGAAATCGGAGCACAATTTTTTTCAGTCGCGACACCTTCAGTCGCATATATAGAGAGTCTTTTTCGAGCCTTAATGGAGACCATGGCTTCTTCCTCTTCCACCTAGAGTCGAATCTGGGACTTTGGATTCCCAAACCAAGTCCTTGAATCGTGCTGAGAAGAGGCTGCCGCTCCAATCTACTCCGACTTAGGACATGTACGCCGCCGAGTTGAGCTGGCCATGGTCGCTGGAGATAGAATGTCCAGAAGCGCAAGTCGATGGAAGAGGATGGGGACCAGGGTAGGAGATGCAGAAGAGAGAGAAATGGGGAACGAGCTGATTTTCAAAGGGTTGTGAGAAATAAGTCTAGGTTTTGACTGATTAATATCTTTATTCGGTTAGGCAAATGTCTTCTTCAATTTTCAGTCTCAAGACATACACTTTGCTATTGTAAAATTTTTTGATAAAAAATAAAATTTCACACTTTTTACTTCAGTAATTATCAAATTAGCAAAGTCTTTGTAACTTTTAATAATTTTTTTAATTATTTAAATGAAAATTTATTAATTTTCAAATACTACTTTTTAAAACCTTTTCAATTTAAATTTATTAAAAATATTTTATTATTTATAAAATATATATAATTTATTATTTGATATAATATTTTTTTATAAAAATAGATTCAATATTTTATTAAAATTAATTATTTTTAAAGTTAAAAATTTATTAAATCATTAATTTTATATAAAATTCAAAATTTTGTTTATTAATACTCTAAGGTAACACATCTCATGGTGTTACTGAGAGTTACACCTTTTATAGCTAGAGTAACATATAATTCAGGATTTGGTAACATCATAACCCGAAAGTTGTGGTAGGTCCAAAATTTTATGGCTATGGTAACATCCAAGAAGGTAACACCCCCCTAAGTGTTGTAGAAATCCATCTATGGCGTAGTGTATGTATTTCTGTCAGCAAACTAATGTGCAGATCCTGCTTGAGGAGAATTGGTTCATCTTTCACTTCAAACAGAACAGGGACCAGTTCATCCTGCAAGTAATGAAGGATGTTCTGAAGAAGAGAATTTTTGAAATACATGATGAAGTAACAAGAGAAGGAGAGAGAGAGGAGAATATAATTATCATTACTGAAGAAGTTGAAAAGAAAGATGAGGATGAGGAGGAAGAAAAAGAAAAAGAAAAATCTGAGGAAGAGAAAGGAGAATAAAGAAAGAAGAAGAAGAAAATGAAAAAGAAAAGGAGGAAGAAAAAGAAGAAGAAGATCAAAAAGAAGAAGTTGAAGAAGAAAAATGAGGAGAGAGAAGAGAAGATGGGAAGTGATAGGACGACGAATGTACGCTCCCTGAAAACCCGGTTTAAAATATGGACCAATATAAGCTGGGGTATCGACCTCTTAGTAAAGAAGGGTTTTCTTAGAGTAATAAAGTCCGACCTAGGTTCTCAGACAAGAGGATGCCGACCTCAGAGTCCTCCGATCTATAACCTCAGATAAAAGGGCGCCGACCTCAGAGGCCCCGCTGACCTGTGACATCTGTTAAAAGGTTGCCGACCTCAAAGGTCTCTCCGACCTACGGATTTGAATAAGAATGTCCCGACCTAAGTGATCCTTTATAATATGAGCCGACCTAAGGCCTCCGGGCTCATGAAGGTCGAACTCTCGGGAAAGGAGATCCTGACTCACCTGACAGAATCTCTGAGATTCGGGGACTGAGAGCCCATACTCTGCAATCCCGGAAATCCAGGGATGGGAAATCGCAGCCTGAATCCCTAGATATCCGGGATCTTCTCTAAAAATCAGGGAAGATCTTAGAGAATAGGCACCTCTCCCTTCTATAAAAGGGAGATGGGGGGGGGTTTCCTTGAAAGAGAGAATTCTGAGATTACAGCATATTAGAGAGAGAGAGAAAAAGGCAATACTTCATACATTTTGGGTTTTCTTAGCTAAACTCCTAAGATTAACCCGGTTCTTGGTGGCCGATCAGCTCGGTTACATCAAGTGGCGCCGTATGTGGGAAGTGTGACATCGAGTCACTTTGAGATGCGACGTGAGGTCAGTAATGGCGGAAGAAATGAACCAGAAGAAAATAGGGGAGTTGATACCCCGAAATTTAGAAGAGGAACTAGCAGCTGCGGGTGGAGAATCGACTCTGGAAAAAACACCCGTCACCCCAGTAGAAGAAGCCGCAACAAGCACAATCACACAGACGAAGGAAGCCTTAGCCGACATAATCGCCAATGCGATCCATAAGAGTCGGGAGGTCAAAAAACAAAGAATACCACGAAAAGTAATACCCATCCTTTCGGATGGGCCGGAGGAAATTGATCAGCAGGAAGAGCATGGGGAGAGTTATCTAAGAATATGGAAGCGATCTAGACAGGAAAGAACGCTGGATCCCTTGATATCCAGTATGCAAGACGAGCTGGAGGAGTTGCAACAGAGGGTTGCGGGAAGGACATGGAGAGTCATCCAGGCCATCCCTTCTCAGAAGGCATACTGCAGGCCGAGCTCCCATATGGGTTTAGGGCTGTCACCTTCACCTACGATGGACTCTCATATCCTACCCGACATTTATACTGATTCGAAAACATGGCGGTACTACATCGATATTCGGATGCCGTGAGTTGCAGAGCATTCCTGGCTACGCTGACAGAGTCAGCTCAGGATTGGTTCCACCAGATACCCCCAGGGTCAATCACCAGCTTCAAAACTTTGAGCTCCGCGTTCTTGACTCACTTTGCAAGCGCTAGGGCACACCAAAAGACCTTCATGTCCTTGTTCAGTATCAAGCAGTACTCCGGAGAAGCGCTGAGAGCTTATGTGACCCAATTTACAAAGGCATGTCTGGAGGTACCCTCGTCGTCGGAAGAGGTAAAAACCAGTGCCTTGACGCAGGGACTTAGGCCTGGACTGCTATGCACCTCATTAGCTAAAAAATCAGCCAGAACATATGACGAGGTCTTAGCCCGATGTTCGAAATACATTGATGTTGAGGAAACCGAGAAGGATATGGAAGAATTGCAAGAAAAGCCCGAAGATGGGGAAAGGGGGTCTAGCAGATTGATACGGCGCGAGGAGTACACCTTTCAAGGAAATTTACCTCGGGAGGAAATGCCGCGGGGAAAAATAGACCAAAAGAAGAGAGATACCGTTCTAAGGCGACCAAGATTTGACCAATACAGCCCATTAACAATGAGGAGAGCTCAGGTTTTGGAAGCAGTTGAAGATAAGATGAACAGGGTTATCGAGTGGCCTGCATCTCGTCCTAATAGGCCCACCCAACCGAAATCAGAGCTTTATTGTTGATTCCACAATGATTATGGGCATAAAACAGATGAGTTCAAGCACCTTAAAGACGAGATCGAAAGGCTGGTCCGAGCGGGGCATCTAATGGAGTTCACATATCAGCAGAGGAATGGAGGTCGGAGGCAACCACCCATGCCCCAAAGGGGGCGGGGATGAAAAGAGAAGCCCCTCAGGGACCCGCTGCTCCCCCATCTAAGAAAGGAGTGATCCACATGATATCAGGAGGACCAACCGACGGAAGTTCGAATCTGTTAGGAATACTTGTTAGATTTTGATGATGTCATTAATATAAATTCAAATAATTATTACTTGGCAAAAATGTAAGGAAGAACCAAATGAGTATCTTCCATAGGCCAAATTATGTTAAGTGTAAAACTTGGCAAAATGTAAGGAAGAACCAAATGAGTATCTTCCATAGGCCAAAAAAAAAAAAAACAAGCTAGGCTAAAAATCGGCTAAGTACAAAAGTACAGCTAAGTCCATCAGAGAGGATCAGCCGAGTCAAATCAGAGAAATTCTGGTCAACAAAAATCAACAGAGATGTTTGACCAGACTGCAGTCGAGTAACCTCAGACAAGTCATCTGATCAGACGAGTTCCGAACAGTCACCATCAGAGGTCAAAACTGCAGAGAGGATGTCGATACATCAGTCTACTTAAGATCAGCCAAGTACTCCAAGTCCACGTCAGCATGCGTTGAAAAGTCAAAAATTACGGAAAGTCACATGCAACGTGAAGAGACAAATTGGAGAGATTCCCGCAAAGGATATGAATTAAATAATTCATCCAGACCGACCTTGAAGACTTTAATCCTATTATATTCAAAAGATTTGGCGCCTCACATGCAGAGTCATCACAACGGTTGGAAGATAGATTAAAATAATGGGAATCCAGCCTTGCAACGTTCAGAAAGAAAACAATGAAGTCTACCTCTCCAACGGACGGATTTGTTGAAAAGATTTGCAACGGCTATGAAGAAATGCTCAAAGATCAACACCTATAAATATCCGAAGATTTGAAGTTGAGCAACTACCGGTGCGAACACACTCTCAAGCAATCAAAGCATTCAAGCAATCGAAAAGCAATCTATAGCATCGTGAAAAGAGCGGTTCTAAAACGTTCATACTTGAAGAAGCTCTTAGTTGGAGAAGACAAAAAAACTCGTGTCTATAATCCTGAGTTCGGGGTACTTCACTAGTTGAAGTTCGAGACTGTAAAGGCATCCAAGGATCGAGGATCAAGAGGTGCAAGGCAGTCAAGTGTGTTACAACGGCAAGGATTTCCACTGGTTGGAAGAGGTTGTAACTTGGTTGAATCACTGTAATATTTATCACTGGTTGAAAATTATAGTGACTCCAACTGGTTTGGAGAAAAGTGGATTACTAGAGGATTACCCCACCTATGAGACCATTATAATTGCCTGCGTACTTTACTGTTTTATAGCATCATACTATCTCTGCTGCATTTATTATTAAGTGTTTCATTAGTTGCTTTGTATTCGTCATCAGCTGACTTCCGCACGTATTAAGAACAAACGACTCCAAGTCATTTGTTTATCTATCAGCTGAAGAAACTTACTCTTTGAGAAAAAGAGTTCAAGAGTTTCAATAAGTCTATTCACCCCCCCTCTAGACTTATTCTTGGACGACTTGTGACCTAAAAGTGGTATCGGAGAGGTTGGTTCATTTATTTCACGAACCAGATCTATCACGGATATATCTTCACTCTCATTTTATAATGGAACACATGCATTCTATATTACCTGTGTTTTCAGTTGACGAGTATGATCTTTGGAAGATAAGGATGCAGTCACACTTATTTTCAATTCATGATGACATGTGGTGCATCATAGAGGATGGTCCTTTCACCTTCGAGAAGGACAACACTCCAGAGGAGATCGCATCAGGGAAGCCAGAGAAGATCCCAAAGAAGAGGACAGAGGTGACTTCCGAAGAATGAAAGCTGGCCAACCTTGACAACCGGGCCAGAGATGTGCTGTATCAAACCCTTGACAAATCCACCATGGTAAAGATTAAGAACTGCAAGAATGCCAAGGAAATCTGGGACACATTAGCTTTAATGTGTGAGGGAACGGAGCTAATCAAAGAGAATAAATTGTCAATCGCTATTCAAAAGTTTGACAATTTCAAAATGAAGAATGGCGAATCTATAGATCAAGTGGACACAAGGTTCACTGAAATCATCAACGAAATCAATTCCCTCGGCAAATATTATGGCAACAGGGAAATGGCGCTGAAAGTACTCAGATCTCTCAATCCTGCATGGAGCATGAAGGCAGTGGCCATGAGAGAATCTAAGGATCTGAATAAGATAAAGATCCAATAGTTGTTCTCTGATCTAAAGGCTTATGAGTTCGAGCTTCCTAGTTCATCCTCAACCGAGCCTGCAGAGAAGGGAATAGCCTTTGCAGCCGAGTCCCCCGCCAAGAGATTATCTGATATAAAGCCTCCAAATCCACTAGATTTTGAGGAAGATATGGCGTTCATCATGCAAAGATTCAGCAACTTCCGGAAAAACTACTCCAAATACAAGAAAAACTATAAGGAGAATCCCAGAAGGAATCAGAAAGCCGGAAGCTGGAAGGTGGAGTGCTACAATTGTCACAAGACAGGACACATCCAAATCGACTGTCCTGATCTTAAGAAGGATGAGAGCAAGAAGGAGGTGGGCAGAAAAGAAGATAGAAGGAAGGCCCTCATCGGAGAAGATCAGGAGCATGTAGAATCAAGCAGCGGATTCTTCTCTGATGATGATGAAGAGTATGACTGCCTAATGGCCAACCTAGCTGATGAAGAGGTAACATCTAAACCCTCTGGTTCAAATAATAGTTCAACCATGTCACAAGATATGGATCTGCACGAATCTGTAAATCAGCTATTTAAAGATTTTGAAACACTAAAATCTGCACACCAATCTGTATTAGCCGAGAAGACTCAGCTGCAAGATGAAAATAGGCAGCTGAAAAATGATTTTGAAAAACTCAGCCTAGAACTGAATACAGTCAAAACTGATTTTGAAATCCAGGATGCAGCTAATTTGAAAAACCAGGCTGATATCTCTACAGCTGAGATAAATCGATTAACCGTCCTAATTAGAGAAAAATTAGCTGCACTTGCTCATGTAAAGGCCGAATTTACTAAGCTGACTCAGGTAAATAAGACTCAGGCGCAGGAAATAACCTCCCTGAAAGCGTCGTTAACTCTGGACGAATTGTGCACTACCAAGAGGCCAATATATTCCAGATCAGGCCTTGAATATGATCCTCACACTCCCTCTAGTTCTAAAACCACTTTTATCAAGGGAGAAACAATAGTCTCGACTGCTGAGCCTATATACAAATCGACATTTAAAAACAGGCAACAGCCAAGTCACAAGTCTAGGCTGCAGCCAGGATTCACAAGGCAGCCACCTAGACAAGCGACTAGGCATTGGCCAAGGCAGAAGCAGCAGCCCAGACAACAAAATGAACAAGTGTGGAGACCTCAAAGATTTAACAAGTGGTCTCAGCCAAGATTTAGAAATGGCCCACACTACCAGTATTTTGAGGAATATCCAGTATACAATCCCAACAGAAGATATAGATCTAGACCTTACACACCTTACAAGGGTAACAATAATAACTTTAATAATCCAAGGAGAAATCAATTCTCCAGGAAACCATCTAACCCGAAAGGACCCACACAGATTTGGGTACCTAAATCTCTGCTTGTATGATTGCAGAAAAGGTGGAAGATCTACTACCACATCTCCACAAATTCAAACTTTGGAGGTGAAGAATGGTTTGTAGATTCTGGATGCTCGAGGCACATGACCGGGAACAAGAAGATGCTGACCAAATATATTAAAGAAATAGGTCCACACGTAACCTTTGGAGATACCTCTAGAGGACAAACGAAGGGCTTTAGAGAGTTGCACCGAGGAAATATTGTCATATCCAAAGTCCACTATGTCAAAGGGCTCAAATATAATCTCCTGAGCATAAGCCAGTTTTGCAACGAGAAGAACCTAGTAGTCTTCACCATTTGGAAATGTATGGTGATAGATATCTTGTCTGGAGAAGTGAAGCTACAAGGATTCAGAAGGAGAGATGTCTATATGATAGATTGGAACACATGAACTCCCAACACCTGTTTTCTATCTAAGACAATAGCTGAGAACGGATGGCTGTGGCACAAAAGACTATGTCACCTAAACTTCAAAGCCATCAACAAGATTAGTTCTCAGAAGCTGGTCAGAGGACTTCCAGATGAAGCATTCCAGAAAGAAGCGCTTTGTGATGCCTGTCAGAAAGGAAAGCAGACGAGAGCATCATTCAAGCCAGTCCAGCCTACAACTCTCACGCCAAGAGTCTTAGATCTACTCCATATGGATCTAATTGGTCCCATCAATCCAAGGACTCTAAGCGGCCGAAAACATGCACTTGTTGTAGTAGATGACTATTCGAGGTACACTTGGATCATTTTCCTATACAAGAAAAGCGAAACCCTGACCAAGTTACCTGAGTTGCTGAGAAGGATTCAGAATGAGAAATCCCTCTCCATCATCAAGATCAGATCAGACAGAGGAGGATAATTTCTCAATAAGGCGATCACTGATTACAACGATCAGAATGGAATCCAGCATGAGCTCTCTGCAGCCAGGACCCCCCAGCAGAATGGTCTTGCTGAAAGAAGGAACAGAACCCTGAAGGAAGCATCCAGGTCCATGATTGCAGAGGCGGACCTGCCCAAGAGGTTCTGGGCTGAAGCTGTCAACACAGCTTGCCATACTCAGAACAGGAGTATGATAGTAGGGAGACATGGCAAAACTCCCTATGAGGTTTGGAATAATTGAACTCCTATTGTTGCTTACTTTCATGTTTTTGGTTGTAAGTGTTTCATCCACAACAACGGTAAAACACAACTAAATGCCTTCGATGCTAAAACTGATGACGGTCTCTTTATGGGATACTCACAAAGAAGCAAGGCATATAGAGTATTTAACAAAAGAACCTTAGTTGTGGAAGAAACACCCCATGTTGTATTTGACGAATCTACTGTTGAGTACAGAAAGCAAGTTGAGCTAATTGAGAATAAGCTCAAATCAGCAAACCTCGAAGAAGTCATTGTACATGACACTGGAATGGTAGACTCACCTGCAGATCAGCCTGAAGACGCAACTGCAACTGCTGAAAACCCAACTGCAGATCAGACAGGAACACCAAACCTATCTGATCCAGTTGCCGCTGATGAAGACCCAGCTGTAGCTGATAAAGACTCATCTGCAGATCAGATCCAACCTACAGATGACAAGACGGTAGCTGATCCAGTTGCAGACCAGATCCCAGCTGATGTAGAAATCCACCAGAGCAATTCAATAGGGGGAACAGACCCAGAAGAAGAAGACATCCCCAAGTGGCTCAAAGACCATCCAATCCAGCAAATCATCGGGAAGCTGACTGATGGAGTTAAGACTAGACAGTCTACTCTACCCGCAGGAATGGCTATGTTCTCTTGCTTCATGTCTCAGATTGAACCCAAGACAACAGAACAAGCCCTGGAAGATTATTCATGGATCAATGTTATGCAAGAAGAACTAGAACAGATGGAAAGAAACAAAGTTTGGGAACTAATAGACAGACCAGATCACAAGAAGGTTATTGGCACCAAATGGGTGTACAAAAACAAGAGTGATGAAGATGGAGCTGTTGTTAGGAATAAAGCCAGACTTGTTGCTAAAGGATATGCACAGTGTGAAGGAATAGATTTTGATGAAACCTATGCACCTATTGCAAGACTAGAGGCCATCAGACTATTCCTTGCATATGCTGCATTTAAGGATTTTGAAGTCTATCAGATGGATGTGAAGAGTGCATTTCTTAATGGCATTCTAGAAGAAGAAGTCTATGTAGAGCAACCCCCAGGTTTTGTCAAAGGAGACAAAGTCTACAAGCTGTTGAAGGCTCTCTATGGACTTAAGCAAGCACCAAGAGCGTGGTATGAAACACTATATGTGTTTCTTGAGAAGAATGGTTTTTGCAAGGGAAAGATGGACAAGACCCTATTCAGAGTGGAGCACGAAGGCCACATTTTGATAGTTCAGATATACGTGGACGACATCATATTTGGCTCAACCAACCCAGAGCTGTGTGAGAAATTCTCAAATCTCATGCAAGGAGAGTTTGAGATGAGTATGATGGGAAAGCTTAACTTCTTTCTCGGATTACAAGTTAAGCAGATGGAAAATGGAATTTTCATCAATCAAGCCAAGTATACCCGAGATTTAATCAAGATATTTGGAATGGAATCAGCCAAACCAGCAAGAATTCCTATGAGCATGAGTACTCACCTGGATGCAGACGAGGCAGGCATATCAGTGGATCTAACCCACTACAGAGGACTTATTGGATCACTACTATACCTCACTGCAAGCAGACCAGACATATCTTATGCCGTAGGAGTATGCGTGCGATTTCAATCCAAGCCGAAGCAGTCACACCAAGATGCAGCCAAGAGGATAATAAAATACCTTAAGTCTACAGTCAACGTTGGACTATGGTACCCTAAGGACAATAATTTCGAGCTGTCAGGATATTCAGATGCAGATTTCGCAGGATGCAAAATTAATAGGAAAAGCACTAGTGGAACGTGCCAATTCCTAGGAACCAGACTGATATCCTGGTTTAGCAAGAAGCAGGTTTCTAACTCTATCTCCACCACAGAGTCAGAATACCTAGCTGTAGGTAGCTGTTGTGCTCAGATTATATGGATCAGACAATAGCTGAGGGACTACAATATCATTTCCAATGAAGTCCCCATCTGGTGTGACAACAATAGTGCCATTGCAATAACCAACAACCCAGTTTTGCATTCAAGGACCAAGCACATTGATGTTAAGCACCACTTCATTAGAGACCATGTGCTTAACAAAAGAGTCAGAGTTGAAAGAGTCAGCACAGACTATCAAATAGCAGACATCTTTACCAAACCTCTGCCAGAAGAAAGATTCTTGGAGCTGAGCAGAGAACTTGGTCTACTAGATTGGGAATCTAGTACAGAAGCAAGCTGAAGCAGATCAGAGGAAGGACGGACCCAACTGATTATAAGGAATCAGACCCTAGCTGATGCAAACAAGAAGACGTAGGGCGGACAGAAAAACCTAGCTGATCAAAATCTCAGGCGAGAAGTCCAAGGAGTCAACTCACCTGATGCAGAACAGTCAATAGTCAAACAGTCAACCAGCTAAGTTTTCTAACCGACCCCTGAATATTCTATTATTACCTGCTATATGTATAATAATATTGTATTAATTTTGGTTCACAAGTGGCAGAATAATACACGTGTCAGTCACAGATTAAATCTACCGCCACTGTGGCCAATTAAAATCTAACTGTCAATTTTGAAACTTAAAATTGGATCACCGATTAAAATTTGAAATTTAAAAAGAATCTCAAAAGGCGAACCACCGTTTCAAAATAAATAATAAATTAATCCCAACATCGTTTCATCTTCTTTATAAGGACAGAAAATTTTTCACTTTACCTTTACGCTTTCAAACCCTAATTTACAGAGCAAATTTTTTTTTTGAAATCCAACTACACTAAGAAAATTCCTTATTTGCAGAAATGGAATCCTATTTCGAAGGCGTTAACATGAAGGCGGTCAAAGACCAGATAATCTTCTCTCTGGTCGTCGATTTCGATGGCCTGTTGGAAGCAAATCTGGAGAACTACGACGTTCTTGACCTGATCCGTTCGATGAAGTTTAATGGGATCTACCCATTCCTGGACATCAGCCCAAAGAATTTGTACAAGGAGGACATCATCGCCTTCTATCGCGAAGCATATGTGATTCAAGGAGGTATTAGGAGCACTGTTGGCGGAATCCAAGTCGACATATCGCCAGAGTCGATTCGTACAGCCTTTGGTATGAGGGACCGTGGCATACCTGTCGAGGCACTCAAACAGTCAGCAGCCAAAACCTGGAAGAAAATAAAGGCGGTCGATCAGCCGACGAAGCTGAAGCTCACCGCTAAAAGGAGCGAAATAAAAAAGGTATATCGATATGCATTGGATATTACCAACAAGATCATCATGGCCGCCAGTTACGACCAACTGTCATCGGCAAAATTTACAGTGCTGGGAGCACTTATTCAGGACGAGCAGATTGATTGGGCGGATTACATCTTTCGGAAATTTGTTCGCGAAGTCAACAAGGTCGAATGGCTTGTTGACGAGAAGAAATTTAAATCCAAGCTGGCGTTTGGAACGCAGCTGAGTTGGATGTTGGAAAAGATGGGTGTGGTAAAGGGTACTACTGATCCCTTTCACATCAATAAGAGGCTTGGTCACCTGGGCCAAGAGACGCTGAGGAAGTTGGGAGGCACAAGGAGAGCAGCCCAAATGTTAAAAGAGCTGTCTGACTCAAGGACCTACCCCAGATATGATTTAACAGACGAGTCGTACAAGCCTGCAGATGACAACCCCCCTGCAGCCAAGTCGGACTCAGAGTCAGACAACACACCGATTGCAGTCCGGTTTAAGAGAAGGGGACCAGCCCCTGGAGAGCCATCATTCATTCAGTCTTCACCGGAACCCTCTCCCAAAAGACCCAGGTGACTGCAGTTCAGCCAGGAGGAGCAGCCAGAACAATATTCCAGTCCTGCATCCAGGTCGCCTATCCACCTGGAGGACCAGCCTGCTCCTGGCAGCCTGGAGACTCAGATCGTACCTGTTCTCACTCCTGCATTCATGTCAGAAGAATAAGAAGCAGGTTTAATCATCTCCATCCCTGAAGCTAACTACACATTTAACCTGCTGGACAACAATCTCTTCAAGTTGTCCATAGAGCAATTACAATTGGTCAAACCTCTAGCCTTAAAACAATCCTTTGTTAAAGTTTTTGAAGAGTGGAAATTTTTGAAATCACTGTCTTTTGTCAAACTTCAAACCTTCATTGAAACCTGTGGTTGAGAATATCCCCAAGCCACAGAGGATATGCTGATAGACTTTTGCAAAGTATCAGACTCCGTTTTGATCCTCCAGGGGAATTGGTTCATGTCAAATTTTAAAACCAACATGAACCAGTTCATCCATTCCATTATGCACAGTATTTTTGATGGATCCTATGGGAAAATTGTTGAGGAGGAAGTAGAAAAGGAAATAAGGATTGAGGAAGTAGATGGAGAAGAGGAAGAGGAGATCATTGTTATAGATGACGAAGAGGAGCAGGAAGAAAAAGAAGGAGGAGAAAATGTTGTAGTTGAAAAAGAAACAGAGGAAGTAGTTGAACTTGAAAAAATAGAAGAACTAGTAGAAGAAGAAGAAGAAGAAGAAGATGGGGAAGAAGTAGACCATAAGGAGGATGAAGGAAAAGAGAATGATGAGGATGATGGGAAAGATGATAATAAGGATGATAAGAATGATGATGCTGCTGCTGATGATGATGATGATGATAAGGACGATGGAGGAGAAAAAGAGACTGAGAGAGAAAAATAAAAAGAGAATATTGATGAAGAAGAAAAAGAGAAGGAACAAAAGGAGGAAGAAGGAGAGAAAGAAAGGGAGCCGGAGCAAGAGCCAATACTTGAGGCTGCAGACAGGGCTGGGGCGCCTGCCCGGTATACCAGCCTGGATGCAGAGTTGGCTGAGGACTCCAGATCAGGGACACCTGAAAAGACCCCATCTGGAGTACCAGCTGCAGATAGAAGCTTGCAGTCTAGTGGATCATTAGCAGAAGGCTCAGACGAGCACTCTCCAATATCGCAGATCTCACCTGCGATGACTGAGCTGATAAGGCAAATAGTGAAGGACACTATTGGAGAGTTGCTTGCATCCCAGGTCACTCCTGACCTTCAAACCATCAATGCTAAGATTGATACTTTGCTGCAGAGGTGTTGGGCTTCGGTCCAGCATCCTGCCTGCATAAGCTTAAAATGCGCGAGGCGCGGCTTGCAATTCGACCTGTGAGATCTGCACTAGAAAGTGGTTAAATGAATTGATTTGGACTACTCATACCAACAAGATGCATCTTCTTTTCTGGTAGCCATCTCATAGAAACTCCAAAGTTAAGCGTGCTTGGCCTGGAGTAGTTATGGGATGGGTGACCCCCTGGGAAGTTTCCCAGGTGCGCGTGAGTGAGGACAAAGCGCGCAAGAAAAGACTCGTGTTGGTACAGTGAGGATAATCTTCATCATTCTTGGGACCAACAAGAGGGAAGTCCCTCAACCTCCTCCCCCTACAAACAACAGAATGCCATTTGGCATGTCTGACTGGATGCACAGAATGGAACAACAGTTGACCATTTTGGTTGATGCTGGCAAAAAGGGGGAAGATAGGATCTAGGGGGAAGGAAGTATTCAAGGAGAAATAAGGGAGGAGCTTAGAATGAATAAGAGGCAGGATGTCCAACTGATCACTGCTGGGACATCCTCAGCCAAGAGGAAGGGAGACTCAGAACCAGAAGAACAGGCTGATGATCAGCCTGCAGGCAAGAAGAGGAGAACCAAAGGAGGATTTGAGCCTACATTAGAGTGGGAAGGCAAGGAGTTGTGGTACGTTGAAGATTTTGTTCCATATGAAGCCCTACCCATGTGGGGATCTGCTAAGAAGAAATTCATCAGAGACTACTACATCTGGGAAATACTCCAGGATGATAAAATTTCCCCACATCAGATCTTCATCAACTTCATGGAGGAAGCTCATCCAAAACTCTGGACTGTTCTTCTAAAGCATGCTAAGGAACGAAATGCATATCCCATGATCCCTCAGTTCAGAGCCAAAGAACCTCCCACCTTGGAGAAAGGAAATGCTCTAAATGAACTTGCTCTCCAAAGAAAAATAAAGAAAGTGTGTGTTGAGAATAAATTCACATCACAAGAAGAACAAGACTTTGCAGCTCTTGTTGTTAAGAGGAAGTATGGTCTTGCCCCTGTCAAGACAAGACCTATCGGAGCTAAACCTTTCAGGCCTGCCAAATATCCTATTCGAAGAGGCAGAGGCAGAGGCAGATGACTTCTATTTCTTTTGTACTTGTAAAATTTTCTTGTAAAATTTGAAACATGTATTTGTAAACAATTCAGAAAATTTTATAACAGTCTGTTGAATGACAATTTCCAGTTGTCTCAATACTAGACTGATTTTAGTTTGTGTCTTGCACTCAAGTGCAGACTTGTTTATTTGAATACTTGCTTAAGTTTTGCCATAATCAAAATAGGGGGAATTTGTTAGGAATACTTGTTAGATTTTGATGATGTCATTAATATAAATTCAAATAATTATTACTTGGCAAAAATGTAAGGAAGAACCAAATGAGTATCTTCCATAGGCCAAATTATGTTAAGTGTAAAACTTGGCAAAATGTAAGGAAGAACCAAATGAGTATCTTCCATAGGCCAAAAAAAAAACAAGCTAGGCTAAAAATCGGCTAAGTACAAAAGTACAGCTAAGTCCATCAGAGAGGATCAGCCGAGTCAAATCAGAGAAGTTCTGGTCAACAAAAATCAACAGAGATGTTTGACCAGACTGCAGTCGAGTAACCTCAGACAAGTCATCTGATCAGACGAGTTCCGAACAGTCACCATCAGAGAGGTCAAAACTGTAGAGAGGATGTTGATATATCAGTCTACTTAAGATCAGCCAAGTACTCCAAGTCCACGTCAGCATGCATTGAAAAGTCAAAAATTATGGAAAGTCACATGCAACGTGAAGAGACAAATTGGAGAGATTCCCGCAAAGGATATGAATTAAATAATTCATCCAGACCCATCTTGAAGACTTTAATCCTATTATATTCAAAAGATTCGGCGCCTCACATGCAGAGTCATCACAACGGTCGGAAGATAGATTAAAATAATGGGAATCCAGTCTTGCAACGTTCAGAAAGAAAACAATGAAGTCTACCTCTCCAACGGACGGATTTGTTGAAAAGATTTGCAATGGCTATGAAGAAATGCTCAAAGATCAACACCTATAAATATCCGAAGATTTGAAGTTGAGCAACTACCGGTGCGAACATACTCTCAAGCAATCAAAGCATTCAAGCAATCGAAAAGCAATCTATAGCATCGTGAAAAGAGCGGTTCTAAAAAGTTCATACTTGAAGAAGCTCTTAGTTGGAGAAGACAAAAAAACTCGTGTCTATAATCCTGAGTTCGGGGTACTTCACTGGTTGAAGTTCGAGACTGTAAAGGCATCCAAGTATCGAGGATCAAGAGGTGCAAGGCAGTCAAGTGTGTTACAACGGCAAGGATTTCCACTGGTTGGAAGCGGTTGTAACTTGGTTGAATCACTGTAATATTTATCACTGGTTGAAAATTATAGTGAATTCATCTCCAACTGGTTTGGAGAAAAGTGGATTAGTAGAGGATTACCCCACCTCTGAGACCACTATAATTGCCTGCGTACTTTACTGTTTTATAGCATCATACTATCTTTGCTGCATTCATTATTAAGTGTTTCATTAGTTGCTTTGTATTCGTCATCAGCTGACTTCCGCACGTATTAAGAACAAACGACTCCAAGTCATTTGTTTATCTATCAGCTGAAGAAACTTACTCTTTGAGAAAAAGAGTTCAAGAGTTTCAATAAGTCTATTCACCCCCCCTAGACTTATTCCTGGACGACTTGTGGCTTACATAATCAGGCTAGGAAAGCCCACGCGCGAAAGGCTAGGTGTCATCAGTTCAAGGAGGTCGCCTCTGTAGGCAGCGGGCCTATCATTCAGTTCGGCCCCACGGATTATAGCGGGATACAAGCGCCCCATAATGACGCGCTGGTCATCACCGCGGAGATCGCCAGTTACGATGTGCAAAGGGTATTTATCGATACGGGAAGCTCGGTAGACATCTTATTCTATGACTGTTTCAAACAGATGAACCTGGAGGTGGAATTAAAGAAGGTAGATACCACGCTTTATGGGTTTTGCATGACCCAGGTGCAACCGGTTGGAGAAGTGGTGCTTCCGGTAGCACTAGGTCGGATGCCTCATCAGAATGTCAAGACGCTCAGGTTTTTAGTGGTGGACACCAAATCGGCGTATAACGCCATTCTAGGATGACCGGGACTCAACAAGTTTGAAGCAGTGGCCTCTACCGCACACATGAAAGTAAAATTACCCGTAGGAGGTGAGGTGGGGGAAGTAGCCGGGGATCAGTTTGTATCTCGATCTTGTTACCAGACAACGGTAAAATAGGGAGTGCAGCGCAGAAATAGGATGTCTGAGCTAGGAGGCCCGGATCCAGAGTTTAAGAAGAATAAACAATCAAAGGCGCCCGAGGAAGCTGAGGAAGAAGGCGTCAAGCCCAATGAGGAGTTGCTAGAAATAGAATTGGTTCCAGGAAAGCCAGAAACAAAAACTCGCGTGGGAAGTCGGTTAGACGATGGGATAAAGGAAAGCCTTATCGGCCTACTAAGGAGATTTGTGGACATTTTCGCGTTCGCAGCTGAGGATCTGGTGAGAATCAGCCCAACAGTTGCCGAGCATAGGTTAAACATCGACCCAACCGTAAGACCAGTAAAGCAGAAGAGGAGGCATTTTGGGCCGGAGATGGATGGGATCATTGGGGAAGAAGTTGACAAGCTCCTCCGAGATGGACACATACCGGAGATCCAGTTTCCGGAGTGGCTATCCAACGCTGTCATGATGGGGAAAGGCCAGAGGAAGTGGAGGATGTGCATGGACTTCTGGGACCTAAATAAAGCATGTCCAAAGGATCACTACCCGTTACCCCGCATAGATCAGCTAGTGGATTCAACCTCAGGGTGCGAGTTGCTCAGTATGATGGATGCTTCTCAGGGATATCATCAGATTCCTCTCGCACCCGAGGACAGAACGAGGGTTAGTTTTGTGGTATCAAAAGGAACTTTTTGTTATGTACGCATGCCTTTTGGGTTAAAAAATGCAGGAGCCACATATCAAAGGATGGTTGACAGAATCTTTAGATCCCAAATCGGCAGAAACATGGAAGTGTACGTGGATGACATGCTAGTAAAAAGCGTAAAGGCAGGAGAACATATCAGAGACCTAGAAGAGACGTTCGAAAACCTGCGCACGTACGGAATGAAGCTCAACCCATCAAAATGTTCTTTTGGAGTAAAATCGGGAAAATTCCTGGGATATGTAGTCACAGAACAAGGAATCGAGGTCAACCCGGAAAAGGTCAAGGCAGTGCTGCAAATGAATCCTCCAAAAAATATCAAGGATATCCAGATACTCACAGGAAGAATAGCGGGGCTGAGCCGGTTCATATCACGCTCGGTCGAGAAGGGATTCCCATTTTTTAAACTCTTAAGAAAAGGGAACAAGTTCGAATGGACCCCCGAAGTGCAAACAGCATTCGGAAAATTAAAAGAATATTTGGCCGAGCTGCCTCTGCTCACCAAACCAGTACCAGGAGAAGAGCTCGTACTCTACTTATCCATGGGAGAGGGGGCGGTTAGCTCGGTCTTGCTAAGAGAAGAAATGAGTAAGCAAAAACCCATTTATTATACAAGCTGAATTTTTCAAGGAGCAGAACGGAATTACTCCGAGCTAGAAAAAGGGGCACTGGCGTTAGTAGTTACAGCCCGGCGATTGAGGCCGTATTTCCTAGCCCACCGGATAAAACTGCGAACCAACTTGCCCTTAAGAGAAATATTAGGGCGACCTAATGCGTCAGGTCGCCTGGTGAAGTGGGCGGTAGAAATGGGGGAATACGACATGGAGTATGAGCCGAGAATGGCAATTAAAGCTCAGGCCCTAGCGGACTTCATCCAAGAGGGGGCCATGCCATGGCCGCCAGAGGGACAGTGGCTATTACATGTGCATGGATCGGCAACAACCAGTCGTTCTGGGGCAGGGATAGTCCTTACTACCCCGGAGGGTGAACAATTAGAGTATGCCATAAAATTCGATTTCAAAGCATCTAACAACGAGGCCGAATATGAAGCCCTGGTTAAGGGAATGCAGCTGGGGATAGACTGGGGTGCGCGACGACTCATTGCTTACTCTGATTCTCAACTGGTCACACAACAGGTAGAAGGAAAATTTGAGATAAATGAAGATCGGATGAAGAAGTATGTCGAGGAAGTGAGAGAGGCTGCCAAAAAACTAGGGGAATGGAAGTTGATCCATATCCCTAGGGCGGAAAATGCAAAAGCTGATTACCTAGCAAAAATGGGAAGCTCCTTAGTGGATTGCCGCTCGCGAACAGTAACGATTTTGGGAGCAGCCCGGAGTAGCATCATGAAACAGGTGATGGAGGTGAACGAGATGGCAGACTGGCGAACTCTTTTGTTGGCATACCTAAGAAGGGCAGAACTACCCAAGGAAAGGCAAGAAAGAATGAAGATTGTGCGAAGAGTAGTGAGGTTCTGTTGCATTAACGATGAACTATACAAGAGATCCTACCTCGGTCCATACCTACGGTGCGTTTCGGAAGAAGAAGGGCGGGGTATACTGGAAGAAATCCATGAAGGGTGCTGCGGAGATCATACCAAAGGAAGAGCGCTAATTAGCAAAACACTAAGAGCTGGTTTTTTCTGGCCGACCATGAGCAAGAAAGCAGTGGAGATGGTTAAGCGATGCCAAAAATGTCAAATGCACGCACCCTTAATTCACATCCCAGCTGAAGATATGATTACCATGGGAGCACCTTGTCCCTTCGCTAAATGGGGAATTGATATCATGGGGCAGTTTACCCCTGGCTCGGGAGGAAGGAAGTTCTTAGTATTAGCCATAGACTACTTCAGCAAGTGGGTAGAGGCCGAGCCCGTGGCCACCATAACCGAGCAAAGAATCATAAGTTTTTTGTTTAACAACATTTGCTAAAGGTACGGAGCGCCACAAATACGTATCTCAGACAATGGAACTCAATTCAATGGGAAAAGAACTCAGTCCTGGTGCGAGGGTGATAGATACAAATTAAATACTCGCAAGTGCACGAATCGCTTTTGTAGGAAGCGGCAAGTAACTCCCAGGTCGATCTCTCGAGGAATTGGAAACGGTTTAAAATTCGATAATGTTCGGCAAATAGTCGAATGAACAAAAGTAAAATAAATTAAAATACATCATTGGTTCGATTGGATTACAATTACTAGTGCATAAAATTTAAATAAACTAAGTGGTAACAACACCAATTCGATCGTTGGATAAATGAGAGATAACAATAATGAGATTGATATGGGAATTTAGATTCACCGACACACACGTAATCAATTATTAGTTCCGATACTCAAATAAATAAGGTTTGGAATTATCGATTGCTCACGATTAAAAGAAATCCGTTTGATGGCGGTAATTCTAAAAATCACGATTGTTCTCAACAAAAATTAAGAGATACTCATTTGATGGGGATGAATCCCTAGCTAACAATCAATTAACCGACTACTTTTGATGAGGTAAATCGTTAAAAGATCGCGCGAATAAACTCGAGAACATTCACAATTGTTTCTTTCGGGTCGTTTGATGGCGAACACCGACAAAAACCCTCAATTCGAATAATAATAACAACAATGAAAAAGGTTTGATGATCTAATTCAAAAGTTCTTAAACGAAGAACGAACAAGAGGAACAATCCCAAACTTTTACCCGGAAAATCAAAAGGAACTAACAATCAAAAACATGTGTGTGGCTATATCTAGAAACCCATATGAAATGATTAGCTACACATGATTATTACAACAACAATAATGGAATTTGAAGAACAAAACATGGTAGAAACTTCCCTTGTAAATGCCGAAATCGAACTCCCGATGAAGGTTTGATGATCTTCTTACAAGAATTCACAACAAAATGATACAAGGAATTATTATATCTCACAAATGTATTTTTCACTCCAAGAACATACAAAGAAGATGATAAAATAATCTCACTCAATCCTCACTTTTTGGTGTTTTCTCCCTCAATCTTGTGTTTTTCACCCAAGAATATCTTCCACAAGAAAAGTGTATCTCACCTAGGGTCTCTACACTTTGTTTTATAGCCAAAAGATGAAGAATAAGGCTTAAAGTTGTGCAAAAATGTCAAGGAAAGTGACATGAACCGAAAAGTGACACGGCCCGTGTCCTGGTACACGGCCGTGTCGTGCTACCCAGGATAAAGAAAAAGGTCCTGTACTGAGGCCCGGCCGTGTCCCATGACACGGCCGTGTTGTACTGCGCCAGAAAGTGCAAATTGGCCGATCGTGACTCGGCCGTGTCCCAAAAGGCACGGTCGAGTTGTTCTCATCCGTAAAATACGATTCTCACTGGAATGAGACTCGGTTGTGTCCCATGGCACGGCCGAGTTGCCTGTTGCAGCCGAGTCGAGTTGCCTGGTGCAGCCTAGTTGAGTTCTTTTGTTCCGGTTTTTGGTCTTCTTCGGCTTGATCCTTCGTTCTTGTATCAATACACCTCGGATTTTAGCATATGATATACCGTTTCGAAGCTAATTTCACGAGGAATTTATATCAAAGGAGAATACATCTCAATTCGGAGTGGAAATTCTGGGATTTAGGAGATTTGACCGATACTGCTTAAATCTTTCGTCGTTTTAGGCCCCGTTTTAACTTTTGATCGTCATAAACTCCAATATTAGCTATGAAAGCGCATATTTCACCACAATCTTCGCTTGGATACCTATAAATTAAAAACACAACATACCACGCATAAAAGAGAACAAAAATACTAAAAAGCAAACAAAAACACGACTAGATAGAACAGTATGAGTTGATCAATAATCGACTCATCAAACCCCCCCAAACTTGAACTTTGATCATCCCGATCAATGCATTTTAAAGTAATCACACACAAAGGGGAATTCAATTGTCAAAATACCTCAAAGGACCTCTTCGAAAATTTCATCAATATTCAAAAGTAAAATAAGTCGAGTTCTACAAAGTTTTGAAACCTCTGGGGTGCTTCCTTAACATCATAGTCAATACTTGGCAATATAAACCTCACCGGTCAAGTGTATTCACTCACTCTCAAAGTGATAGGGGTAAGTAAACGCTCTGAACTCATTCAATGAAATAAGAAACCCCATAGGCTTGCCAATCGTCTTCATCTCTACCACTGTTTTGTGCATGAAATATTTTCGTGAATCAAAAAGGGCTTTACTCGGCTTGTAATGTAGGCTTGGGTCGAGGTGGGATAAATATGGCTAAATTGACTTTACTTGAGCAATTTTTAGAACTATATCACCATGATTGCTTTAGAAGCTCAAGATTTTTGAAGTTTCCTACTTTCATCCCCTTAATTATGAATCACTAACAAGCACTATCGAAAGTGAAAAACGCAGCGTCAAACCCCTCATTATTGCTCCGATTTTTTTTTTTTTTGGCTTGGGTTGATTTAGGATCCGTTTTACGCGAATGTAAACGATGGGTCACATGAATACACCAGGTTACTAGGATCAAAATATACACAACTACTTCCAAGCATACTCATATCTAAGGGATCCGTTTTACGCGAATGTAAACGATGGGTCACGTGAATACACCCGGTTACTAAGTTCCCAAAAATAGCGGAGTAATTATTTTCATCAATTCAACACTAATGTCACCACAATCTTTGCATCCTCGTCAAAAATATTTTCTAATTGCTCAAGTATGGATCGAAGGATTATAGTAATGGAAAGCTCGATATGTGGTTTGAAAAAAATGAAATAGATAATGACCTCAATTGGGTTTATTTAAGGAATGATCAAATGTTGGGTTGGCCAAAATCGAAGGGTTAGGATCAAAGGCGCCAAAAATCATTTTCACTCAATTTGCACACACACACACACACCAGTGGTTTTAAACAAGATACCAAGGCAAGTTCTAGAGTTTTAAATCAAGAATGAAACACTCGAAAATGAAACTTGCATTTTAGAAAATGCATGAAGGCTCAATAGCTCACAAGTAGGTTTGCTCATACCTCCAAGATATTAAAACCACTTATTCAATTTCACACCCATTTCGATTATCAACAATTTTTCCTCAACACATTATCCTCGATTTGTATATCAAAACAACGAAATAAATCCCGAGGCATTCCAAAAAAAATCCATACTTCAAAGTTTTCTTCAAGTTTGCAAGGAATAAAAACACACCAAGTAAAAACACACCACAAATAAGTGCAAAATGTTCAAAACAACCAAAAATAAGCAAACAAGCAAAATAGTATCCGAAAACAAATAAAAACAAGAGTAATGAAGTATTTCTTGACCAATCCCCCCCAAACTTGAATTAAAGAATATACGAACGAAGGGGTTATAGTATTTAAACAAAAGAATTTCATTGGTCAAGAAATACTTACAACCGGTTTACTGGTGGGGCGGGGGAAAGTGGCCTTGCTGGACGTGCCACTCGTGCATTTGTCTCACAAGAGACAATATCTCGCGTCGCTCCCGTCTCGCCTCCTCTCGGTAGGCCTCAAACTCCTCCCTTAATGTTGGGCGTGAGGAGCACGTCCAATTTCGGCCCGCCTTGACGTCTCGAGCCGATCTCTCGTGATTTCTTCCTCTTCTTCTTCGCTCTCTTCTTCTTCCTCGTCATCCGGGCCTCTTTCATAAGCCTCCTCCTCTTCTATCCTCTCGGCTCTATCTTCATCCATAATGCGCCGAGGTCGAACATTTCGGTCGACAGGGTTGTGACCCAGGGGAGCCAATCCGGCTGCCATCCTTGCTCGTCTATGTGCCTCCGTAGCCATTTGTAGATTTCCCATGTCCCGAATATTATTTATGGTTGTCAAAGGCGGATTCGGGAGGAGGAAATGGTCGTTGTCCGTCTACATAAAGACCATGCGATGTTCATAGTCCAGGATGTTCATCACCTTCATCACGGAGATCGATAGAAGCTTATTTCTAGGAAGGGGGGTCCTCTGGGCTAAGGAAATACCGAAGTGTAGTGCGATAGGGGTAATCAAACCCCCTATCCATATCTCCCCCTTAGACTTTGTCGCGATATCCTCAAAATGTTCCGCTACCATGGCCCCGGTTGCCAGAATTATGTTGTCGAGCATGTGAGTCAGGATATATAGCTCCCGCAGTGAAATGGGCCCGGTTTCCTTTCGGCCATATATTGTATTCGCAATCACCTTGTGTAAGTATCTGAGTACGGGATTGCGAATGTTCGATCCTTTAGCCGATCTTGCAATATAATATCGTGCCTCACTCCCCGGGTATTCTACCATGGACCTCCAGTAGGTTTCACAAGCGAACCGATTTATCGGGTAATGGCCCTCGTGTCTTGCATGATAAATTTCCTCCAACTGGACGATAGTCAGTCTCTCTCCGTTGTTGTTGATCCGGAATATCATTTCGGTCGGTTCTCGAGTCACCGGATATTTTCTTACAGTTAGAGTGCTGAGAAACTCCATCGTCAGACACCTATAAGTCGGCCATTGTTGAGTCATCATCCACGCCCAATGCACTCTTCCAAGGAATTTCATCACATCTTCCCTTATCCTCATTGCGTTCATGCATTCGTCATCGGGCCATCTCGTAGGGAGCATTTTTTTCTGCCCCAGCATTTCCCACCTTTCATATTGCGTTTCAGGCAGATTGATTCCATAAGATTCCGGGGTTTCCACAGCCCTTTGAATAGCCATTCTTGCCGGCTGCACTTGTTCCCCGCCATTCCTACCCCTTCCGCGTTGTGAATTTCCTCGTCCTCTTCCTCGTGCCATTTTCTGCAAAAATTTAATTTATCATTATCCAAGGACTTGAGAACGTATTGCTCCCCCAAACTTATAGCAAGCAATAAGATTCCCCCAATATAAACATTATCGATCAAAACAACTCCCAAGCAAAATCTATCGTTTAAATTCATCATCTTCTTTATGGAAAACATCCCTTAATTACAAGAATTTTCAATCGAGGAATTTAATCATCAAGCATGAAGAATTATCGAAAATCCACAAATTTCATCACCTTCAATTTATTCAAGAACCCTAGATAATTAAGGATTATCGGTTCAAATCATCATAGCATGTCCATAACCAAAAATAATCATCAAAAACATGAGAAACATACCTTGATTTCGGGGATATTGAAGAGAGAAAAAAAAAATCCCGGTCCCAATTCGTCCGATTTGCTCCTTCGAAGAGTGAAATTGGTTGAAAAATGATGAATACGTAGTAGATTCTTGTATCTCCCCTCGATTTTGCACAAAATTTCTTTAAAAACGAAGAGAAAAATCGGAAGTTCAGAGGCTAGGGTTCGCAGGGAGGAAGAAAAAAAATTTGGAGAAGATAAAAATGGGGAATCGGACGTGCTTCCTTTTATACCTGACCGACTGACATGGCCGTGTTGCATATGACACGGTCGTGTCGAACTGTTCGTAATAACACAATACTTACTGTCGGCCGACTCGGCCGTGTGGTCGAGTCATACTATCCTGGAAAATCAAAATTCACTGTACTGAGGCCCGGCCATGTCCTGTGACACGGCCGTGTCATGCTATTCTAGAAAACCAAGTTCTGACTGTCCTTAGACTCGGTCGTGTCCTTCTATTCAAAATAAGCCCAAAACCTCCTATTTTGAGACGCGGCCGTGCCAAAGGTAACTCAGCCGTGTCCTACCTGCCCAGATTTTTAGTTATTGAAAATGCACTCGTTTCCTGCAATTTTAACACCCACAGTTGAACCGGTCAGTTTCGAATCGAATAAAAATAAATAAGGAAAATAAATGCGAAAAACAGAAGACAAAAAATCTAACTAAAACATTGGGTTGCCTCCCAAGTAGCGCTTTTTTATAGTCATTAGCTCGACTTCTTTCCGTTTTGCTCAAGCTTCAACATCGTGCACCTCTATGCACTCAAACGCATTGATTTCTTCGATTCGTCCGAAATACGGCTTCACTCTATGCCCATTTACCTTAAAGTTCTCGTTCTTCCGAGGATCAAGAAGTTCTACCGCTCCGTGCGGCCATACTTTAACGACTTTGAACGGTCCGCCCCATCGCGATACCAATTTTTCGGGCATGAGTTTAAGACGGGAGTTATGTAGCAAAACATCCATCCCGGGTTCGAGAGATTTACGAACGATACGCTTATCATGATACCATTTTGTTCGTTCTTTGTAGAGTTTAGCGTTTTCGTACGCCTAATATCGCATCTCATCAAGCTCATTTAAATGCAAAAGTCGTTCCTCGCCCGCCTTTTCTTGATCCAAATTGAGCGCTTTGATTGCCCAATACGCCTTGTGTTCCAACTCAACGGGTAGATGACATGCTTTCCCAAATACTAGGTGATACGGGATCATTCCGATTGGAGTTTTGTAGGTCGTGCGGTATGCCCATAAAGCGTCATTCAACTTCAATGCCAAGTCTTTTCTTGTCGGTTTCACCGTCTTTTCGAGCACTGCCTTTATTTGCCGATTGCTTACTTCTACTTGTCCGGAGGTTTGTGGATGATATTCCGTTGCAACCTTATGCATCACATTGTACTTCTTAAGCAAGCCTGCAAGTTGTTTATTGCAAAAATGCGTGCCTCTGTCGCTGATTACAGCTCTAGGCGTCCCGAATCTGCAGAAAATCACATCCCTAAAAAAATTGCAAACCACGTTAGCATCGCTAGTTCGGGTCGGAATTGCTTCCACCCACTTAGAGACGTAGTCTACAGCAACTAGAATATACTCAAAACCATGGGAAATTGGAAAAGTCCCCATAAAATCCACTCCCCGAACATCGAGAAGTTCCACAACAAGATTGTTTGTCAACGGCATCTCATTCCTTTTGCTTATATTACCCGTTCGTTGACAACGATCGCAACTCCTGAAATGAGAATAGGCATCCTTAAATAATGTTGGCCAGTAGAATCCCGATTGAAGGACCTTGTGAGCCGTTTTCTTTGCACTAAAATGTCCCCCACAGTGCAACTCATGGCAAAATAACAATATGCTCCCGTGCTCTTCCTCCGGGACGCAACGTCGGAATATCTGATCAGGCCCCAACCTGAATAAATAGGGCTCGTCCCAAAAGTAATGCCTGCACATGGAAACAAACCTCTTCTTCCCTTGATAGGTCAAGTCGGGCTGCAAAACACCACTAACAATGTAATTGACAATATCAGCATACCAAGGTGTCCTTGTTACATCGAATAATTGCTCATCGGGGAAAGTTTCAACAATTGGCAAATGATTATCAAGCTTAAAATTATCTCCCTCGGTTAGCCTAGATATATGGTCGGCCACTACGTTTTCCGACCCCTTCTTATCTTTAAATTCCAAATCAAATTCTTGCAGCAGAAGAACCCACCGAATTAATCTTGGTTTTGCATCGGATTTTTTTAATAAATATTTCAATGCGGCGTGATCCGTATGCACAATCACTTTTGAGCCAACCAAGTAGGATCGAAATTTGTCTAAAGAAAACCCAACGGCTAAAAATTATTTTTCGGTGGTGGTGTAATTAGCCTGATCTTCATCGAGCGTTTTGCTCGCATAGTAAATCACGTGGAAAAATTTATTCACTCTTTGCCCCAAAACGGCACCTATAGCAAAGTCAGACGCATCACACATAATTTCAAACGGGAGAGACCAATCGGGAGCGAAAACAATAGGTGTTGAAGTTAACTTTTCTTTCAAAGCGTTGAAACCGACTAAACATTCCTCGGTAAAATCAAATTTAGCATCTTTGCACAAAAGGTTACTCAAAGGGCGGGCAATTTTCGAAAAATCTTTAATAAAACGCCTATAAAACCCGGCATGCCCTAAAAAGCTTCGAACCTCTTTGACACATGAAGGCGGAGGTAATTTAACAATTAAATCGACTTTAGCCTTATCAACCTCCATTCCTTTATTGGAAACCACATGACCTAGAACAAGACCTTGTTTTACCATAAAATGACTCTTTTACCAACTAAGTGTAAGATTACACTCAATACATCGTTCTAGCACAATAGTCAAATTATTTAAAAAATCATCGAAAGTGGTTCAAAACACAGAAAAGTCATCCATGAATACCTCGATGGATTTTTCTAAAAAGTCGGAGAATATGGATAGCATGCACCTTTGAAAAGTAGCGGGAGCATTGCAAAGACCAAACGGCATCCTCCTGAAGGGAAAAGTGCCAAAAGGGTAAGTGAAAGTGGTCTTCTTTTGATCCTCCGGAGCAATGGTAATTTGATAGAAACCTGAAAGACCATCTAGAAAACAGTAATAATCATGCCCTGCTAAACGTTCCAACATTTGATCAACGAAAGGAAGAGGAAAATGATCCTTTTTTGTTACGGCATTTAATTTCCGGTAATCAATGCACATCCTCCAACCGGTTACCGTTCTAGTGGGCACCAATTCATTTTTATCATTACGAACCACCGTTATTCCAGATTTCTTAGGTACTACATGCACAGGACTCACTCATTTACTGTCGGATATCGGGTAGATGACTCTGACATCTAGCAATTTCAAAACTTCTTTTTTCACAACTTCCTGCATGTTCGGATTCAAACGCCTTTGAGGTTGCCTAACTGGTTTAACATTTTCCTCAAGAATTATTTTATGCATGCACCTAACAGGACTTATTCCCTTGATATTGGAAATACTCCACCCAATCGCTTCCTTTAACTTAGTTAGAACTTCTACTAATTTGTTTTCTTGCAAGGGAGTTAATTCGGAAGAGACGATTTCAGGGTAAGTGTCACTTTTGCCTAAGAAAACATATTTAAGATGTGCCGGAAGTTCTTTCAATTCAAGTTGGGGTGGGGTGATTTCAACGGGCTCCTCTAATTTTAATTCCAATGGTATCTTAAAGCCGTCAACTTCGTCAATTATTTCGGAATTATCTAACAATGCAACATATTCTTCAATTTCTAGATTATTAAGCCCCATATCATGCTCAACGGTTAGAGCATCATGTAACGTGTCACCTACATCATCATGAAAATATG
The DNA here is from genome assembly GCA_033398695.1 of Orobanche coerulescens. Classification (NCBI taxonomy): domain Eukaryota; kingdom Viridiplantae; phylum Streptophyta; class Magnoliopsida; order Lamiales; family Orobanchaceae; genus Orobanche; species Orobanche coerulescens. The sequence continues at coordinate 159,350,522 of CM065809.1, forward strand.
TATCATCAACCAAAGAATCAATGCAATCAACAAAATTCACATCATGGGAAGCATAAATATGAGAAGGGATAGGAGATGAACCGAACACGTTGATTTCCACAGTTTTGCCCAAGACGGTCATGGTGACCTTTCCTTCATCAACATCGATGATTGTTTTTGTTTTACGCATGAATGGCCATCCTAGAAGTATTGTCCCTTCATTTTCGCTTGTCCCGAAATCGCTCATCTCCAAGATAACAAAATCAGCCGGAATCACCAACTTGTCCACTTGCACTAATAGGTCTTCAATGACTCCCTTGGGGTATTTCACCGACCTATCCGCCATTTGAAGAGTCATTCTTGTCGGTTTGATTCCCCCGAGTCCAAGCCTCAAATAGGTCGAGTATGGCATGAGATTCACACTTGCCCCCAAATCTAACATCCCACGAGCAACTCTCTTGTCTCCCATAGTAATGTCGATCATAAAACTTCCAGGATCGCCTTTCTTTTGACCCCTTGCTTCTACCTCGTAAAGCACCACTTTCTCGTTCCCATTGTATCTTCTTTTGTTTGAAGTGAACTCTTTGAAAAATTTTGTATAAGCGGGAATGTTCTTCACAACATCCAAAAGAGGTAAGTTGACATGAACCTTCGAAAGCATGTCGTAGATTTCGGAAAATTGCTCATCTTGCTTTGCTTTTCTAAGCCGGCTCGGAAAAGGAATTGGTGGCTTATATGGTTGAGCGGATTTGTAAAGCTTGGAAGTCGAAGTTCCCTCGTCTATTTTCTCCTCTTGATTTCCCGACACATCTTCTTTCTCATCGCCTCTTTCTTTAACTTCGGAATTAACTTCTTTATTAATCACTTTACCACTTCGGAGAGTGGTAATGGCTTGAGCTTGCTCGGGTTGACTCGGTAGTTTACCCCTTTCTTGTCTACGTGCCTCGTTAGCAAGTTGCCCAATTTGAATCTCCATTTTCTTCATCGAAGCTTCTAAAGATTCGAACCTCTTATTGTTCTCTTCTCGGTTTTCCTTGCTCTCCTTAATGAATGCCGCTATACTCTCCTCAAGAGAGTTCCTTTGTTGTGGAGGTGGTTCACTTCGCGTTGGTTGTTGGGCTCGGTTTCCTCCGTTGTGTTGAGCTTGGGCGCTTGTGTCGTATGACATCAGGTTGTTGTTTCTTCATGAGAAATTCGGATGGTTTCTTAGCCCAGGATGATAAGTATTTGGGAGAGGTGCATTTCTTGCGTTTCCGCCATAATTATTTCTCCTCTCTTCCCATTCGAGCCTTCCCGTGCTTTGTCCCATAGCCCAATTAACTTGTTCGGTTTGTTCTCCCGGAAAAGTATGAGGGCATGAATTGGCATCATGTCCGGGTGCTCCGCAAATCTCGCAAACTCGTGAGCTAGAAGATTTATTTTGAGTCTTGAGTTGTCTTAGTTCATTTGTCAACTCATCGATTTTAGATTGCATCTTGTCCTTCTCGCTCACTTGGTGCACGGCTCCCCTACGAACACGTACACTTTTTTGTTGAGAATTTGCTCCCAATGTTTCATACACGTCATACGTTTGTCTCTCCGTCAAACCCCAAAACGAACCACCGGCTGCATTATCTACCGCTCCTTGGCAATATTGAGTCAATCCGTCATAGAAGAATTGATTAAGTAGTTGAAGCGGATAGTGATGGTGTGGGCATTGAATGAGTAGCATTTTGAATCGGTCCCAAGCTTCGTGAAATGCCTCTCCGTCTTGTTGTCCGAAAGTTGAGATTTGAGTTCTCAATTGCGTAGTCTTTGAATGGGAGAAGTACTTGGTAATGAATTTATCGTAAACTTCATCACATGTTCTTAGTGATCCGGGCGCCAAAGTCATCAACCATTGTTTCGCCCCATCCTTGAGTGTATAAGGGAAGCACTTCATTCGTAGTTGATCCTCGCTCAACCCGTTCAATGGGAAGTTATCAATCGCCACATAGAAATCTCGGATGAACGATAACGGATCCTCTCGTGCTAATCCGTGAAATGAGGGCAATTGCTCGATGTGAAACCCGCTTATGTGGTAGTTCCTTGCGGCCGGTGCTAATTGGATGCATTAAATGGCGGTGTTCACCACGGGTTTTGCATAGTCCCACATTAGATGTTCGACCGGAGGTTGTTGCGGCATGTTATAGTTTGCCTCCATCCCATATTGAGGTCCAGGATAATAATTCGCTCCATATTGCATTCCGACGGGTGGTTGTCTCGGATAGAAGTATCTCCCTTGTTGAGCTTCGAGTATCCCTTGATTGCGCCCAACATTATCATATCTTGGAAACCTTGGTTGACGAATTTCTTCCTCATCTATATTTTGTGCAACATTCTCAACCCTCGGTTGACGAGGGTTATCTTCTTGGAGCAAAAGTCGCTCTTCGAGATCCGGATTCACCTCGTCGTTTGCCATTGATGTTGTGGCCATTATTTTTGGTGCTCTAATCCTTTGAACTTCGTCTATGGGCGGAAGAATCGGGTTACCCAACGATCTCCTACCAAGCATAAACAAAGGAAGTAAGAGCGAATTTTATCGAAATAAAATTGATCAAGAATAACAATTCGACTATTATTAAAACAAGATAAAAAATTAAACGCCAATTCCCCGACAACGGCGCCAAAAACTTGATGGATACAAATTAAATACTCGCAAGTGTACGAATCGCTTTTGTAGGAAGCGGCAAGTAACTCCGAGGTCGATCTCTCGAGGAATTGGAAACGGTTTAAAATTCGATAATGTTCGGCAAATAGTCGAATGAACAAAAGTAAAATAAATTAAAATACATCATTGGTTCGATTGGATTACAATTACTAGTGCATAAAATTTAAATAAACTAAGTGGTAACAACACCAATTCGATCGTTGGATAAATGAGAGATAACAATAATGATATTGATATGGGAATTTAGATTCACCGACACACACGTAATCAATTATTAGTTCCGATACTCAAATAAATAAGGTTTGGAATTATCGATTGCTCACGATTAAAAGAAATCCGTTTGATGGCGGTAATTCTAAAAATCACGATTGTTCTCAACGAAAATTAAGAGATACTCATTTGATGGGGATGAATCCCTAGCTAACAATCAATTAACCGACTACTTTTGATGAGGTAAATCGTTAAAAGATCGCGCGAAAAAACTCGAGAACATTCACAATTGTTTCTTTCGGGTCGTTTGATGGCGAACACCGACAAAAACCCTCGATTCGAATAATAATAACAACAATGAAAAAGGTCTGATGATCTAATTCAAAAGTTCTTAAACGAAGAACGAACAAGAGGAACAATCCCAAACTTTTACCCGGAAAATCAAAAGGAACTAACAATAAAAAACATGTGTGTGGCTATATCTAAAAACCCATATGAAATGATTAGCTACACATGATTATTACAACAACAATAATGGAATTTGAAGAACAAAACATGGTAGTTATTTCCCTTGTAAATGCCGAAATCGAACTCCCAATGAAGGTTTGATGATCTTCTTACAAGAATTCACAACAAAATGATACAAAGAATTATTATTTCTCACAAATGTATTTTTCACTCCAAGAACATACAAACAAGATGATAAAATAATCTCACTCAATCCTCACTTTTTGGTATTTTCTCCCTCAATCTTGTGTTTTTCACCCAAGAATATCTTCCACAAGAAAAGTGTATCTCACCTAGGGTCTCTACACTTTGTTTTATAGCCAAAAGATGAAGAATAAGGCTTAAAGTTGTGCAAAAATGTCAAGGAAAGTGACATGAACCGAAAAGTGACACGGCCGTGTCGTGCTACCCAGGATAAAGGAAAAGGTCCTGTACTGAGGCTCGGCCGTGTCCCATGACACGGCCGTGTTGTACTGCGCCAGAAAGTGCAAATTGGCCGATCGTGACTCGGCCGTGTCCCAAAAGGCACGGTCGAGTTGTTCTCATCCAGAAAATGCAATTCTCGCTGGAATGAGACCCGGCCGTGTCCCATGGCACGGCCGAGTTGCCTGTTGCAGCCGAGTCGAGTTGCCTGGTGCAGCCTAGTTGAGTTCTTCTGTTCCGGTTTTTGGTCTTCTTCGGCTTGATCCTTCGTTCTTGTATCAATACACCTCGGATTTTAGCATATGATATACCGTTTCGAAGCTAATTTCACGAGGAATTTATATCAAAGGAGAATACATATCAATTCGGAGTGGAAATTCTGGGATTTAGGAGATTTGACCGATACTGCTTAAATCTTTCGTCGTTTTAGGCCCCGTTTTAGCTTTTGATCGTCATAAACTCCAATATTAGCTATGAAAGCGCATATTTCACCACAATCTTCGCTTGGATACCTATAAATTAAAAACACAACATACCACGCATAAAAGAGAACAAAAATACTAAAAAGCAAACAAAAACACGACTAGATAGAACAGTATGAGTTGATCAATAATCGACTCATCAGAGGGTATGCATATCAAGCAAAGGTTCGCTGCGGTTGCTCACCCGCAGACTAATGGACAAGTGGAGGTAACTAACAGAACAATCTTGCAAGGGATCAAAGCTTAGACAAAGCTGTAGGAGGATGGGTGGATGAGCTTAGCTCGGTACTATGGTCATACAGGACCACACCTAGATCGTCAACGGGGGAAACACCCTTCAGTATGGTATACGGGTCCGAAGCCGTCATCCCGGCAGAAGTCGGAGAAATGTCTCATCGGGTTCGATGGTTCAACGAGGTGGAAAACGATGAAATAATGAAGGAGACGTTAGATACCATAGAAGAAAGAAGGGAAGCGGCCGCAGCACGAACTGAAAGATACCAAACCTGACAAAAGCAGCTCACGACAAAAGAGTTAGGAAGAGACAGTTCCAAGTCGGTGATTTGGTGCTTAGGCGGGCTGATGCCCTCATAAAAACAGGAAAGCTGGAGCCGAAGTGGGAGGGGCCTTACAAGGTAATCCAAATTTATGCAGGAGGAGCTTATGAGCTCGAAGATATGGAAGGACACCCCATCAAAAGACCTTGGAACATATGTCACTTAAAAAAGTATTTTGTATGAAGAAGTGTGGAGAAAAGCTTGTGTTGTTTTAATAAAAGTCTATTACAAATAAAATCTCTCTGAATGTGTAAAACTAGAAATGACATCTGATCAGGTGAAACGCCTTCAGATCCGAGTAAGGGTGAACCGCCCTGTGACATCTGATCAGGTGAAATGCCTTCAGATCCGAGTAAGGGTGAACCGCCCTGTGACATCTGATCAGGTGAAACGCCTTCAGATCCGAGTAAGGGTAAACCACCCTGTGACATCTGATCAGGTGAAACGTCTTCAGATCCGAGTAAGGGTGAATCGCCCTGTGATATCTGATCAGGTGAAACGCCTTCAGATCCGAGTAAGGGTGAACCGCCCTATGACATCTGATCAGGTGAAACGCCTTCAGATCCGAATAAGGGTGAACCGCCCTGTGACATCTGATCAGGTGAAACGCCTTCAGATCCGAGTAAGGCCGAACCACCCTGTGACATCTGATCAGGTGAAACGCTTTCAGATCCGAGTAAGGGTGAACCGCCCTGTGACATCCGATCAGGTGAAATGCCTTCGGATCCGAGTAAAGGTGAACCACCCTGTGAAGCTATAACTAAGGGAAATATCCTCGATTTCAGGTAAAGGTAAACCGCCCCGATATATAGATAGTCTCAGGCATAGAGTACAAGCCGACCTATAAAAAAGGGGGGATCCTGTCCAGGCTATCCCACCCGAAAGTGTTGGAAACATCCCAGCAGCCTTAAACTCCAAAAACTTATCTAAAAATACCCAACCTATACTAAAGATCGGTGAAAAGGTTAGGTTAAATCAACATAAAAAACACCAAACCATTATTACAACTTGTAAAGATCGAAGTGGTCAGGTTATATTTAAGATGTTGCGAAATTTAAAATAGTCGGAGCTATACTAGGAAAAGGCAGGGTATATTTGGGAGTGGTCGTATTAATTCAAACAAGTTCAGATATATCAAGGTTACAATCGACGCCGAGCTATATTAACTTGAATTGGCAGAGATAAGCTATGAAACAAAGCACATGAAAAAAAAGGGAGACTTTTCATTAAAAACAGCTGTGCCAGTACAACGAACAAGACAAAAAAAAATAATAATATATGTCTACGCATAAAACTTAAAAAGACTAAGCTACAGGCTCGGAAGATGGAGGGGGCGACGAAGGAGAAGCATCAAGGTCGGTCCCGGTCACCTCGGGATTAGGAGTTCTGTCATTAACAAGTGAGTTAGGAGGAATAGAAGGCAGCTCCAAATCCAGGCCGGATTTCTCTATAGACTCCCCAAGGGCATCCTCCCACCAGGCTGCCTCCGGAGATTCTTCCACGTCCCCGGACCAACCCGAAGGAACAGTATCCCCGTTCAATGCAGCATCCCGGTCCAGCTCGCCCACAAAACCCAAAGAAGCTAGTTGCTCACGAGCGCGAGCTAGAGCAAAATCGAAATATTGTGTTGCGGCAAGAGCCAGCTTGACCAGGTAAGCGGTAGAATTGTGATACCGGGCTAGGAGAGCAGAACGGTAGGCCCCCAGGAAAGAGTGACCAACGTCACTGGTCAGAAATCGACGTCGACCATCCATCACCACGCGCTCATAAGATGATCCCTCAGATCTAGCCTCGGCTAGTTGAGCTTCCAACTGGGCGACCCTTTCTAATTCTGCTCTAGCCTGAGCTTCGAGTTGGGAGACTTTCTCCAACTCCGCCTTAGCATGGGCCTCAAGCTGGGCAATCCTCTCAGATTCGGCCTTAGATTCCGACAACTGAGCCTCGAGCTGGCCCACCTTCTCCGTTTCAGCTTGAGACAGGGCCTTCCAAAATTTCAGCTCTTGGTTCAGCTGAACATTGGCCATCTGAGCCCGTTCCAAAACCGCCTCCCGCTCAGAGCTTTTCTTAAGGGCAGCCTCTAAACGATATTCCCTCTCCTGAAGCTGAGCTGAGAGATCCGACTTAGCCTGCAGGGCGGCCGCCAGATCGGCTGACATCTGGGTGAGCTGGGAGGAAGACGAGGCGCCGATCTTATGATCTTCTGCGAAGGTCACAAAAGTGGCGAAGAACTGCACAAAAAAGAAAGTCACATCAGGACGGCAAAGGGTAATAATAAACATAAAAATAGTCAAAAAGGGGAGGAAGGCGAAAAGGGGAATACCTTCCCAAAATACATCATCATAACATCTAAGCGAGGGTCCTCCTCGGCATCTCGTAATGCCTGCTTATCCCTAGCCGGGACCATGGAGCTGAAATATGGGAGAAATTTCTCAAACTCCTTGCAACGGAGAAAGGTCTCCATAGCCGGACCAGGGGGACCTGTAGTCTTCGGCCGTTTGGAAGCGGGTGAGCTAGGAGAAGGGGCCCACTGGGTGACCTGAAGCTGTCGAGACGAGCTTGCAGGGCTTCGCCCGGTGGTCAAGGTAGGAGCTAGGTCGGAGGGGAGAGTCACCCCAGATTTGGGGCGAGAGGGGAGCTTTCGTTTAGTCTTTGATGAGCCCTCCGCCCTCTCTTTAGGGGGATTCGTCGATTTAGGGACCTTCTCTTTTGTCGGTTCAGCCGGCTTGGAGGCATCATACTGACAGGTCCACATGAACCGATCTACGAAAAACAATACAAACTGTCAGGAAGATAGCCAAAAAACAAAATAACAAAGATTATACTATGGAAAGAACCGATAAAGCCTACCAATATCAGGGATGGCTGGATAAGGATTCGAGCTCAGCCCACAATGGAACAGAAGATCATGAAATTGCGTCAGCTGGAAAGCGTTGTTGGGAATGGCATTCCATTCCCGAACTTTCTAGACCCACGCAGCTCGGATGGAACTACGCCTAGGAATAGGATCCTGGCTCAGAGTGTCCTGCATCCATTCCGTGGGGAAACCCCAAGAGTCAGATGTAGGGAGCCGAAGAAAAAAGAAACGCGACCTCCAATCCTTCACATTGGAAGGGAGGTGGGTAAAGAAATGGGCGTTGTTTCGGGAAGTCAAGTAAAAGGAGCCTTTAAAACTCTTTAGCCCAAAACAAAAATATAAAAAACCCAGGTCGGGTTCCTCGTGTCTGTAATGACACAGCACGAGAAAACCAACCATATAACGAAAAGAGTTGGGAGAAAACTGGTTGAGAGGAAGATTGTATTTAACGGAGATAGAGACAAGGAAGGGATGGAGTGGAAAGCGAAGACCACTGCTCACCTGATCCACGAACCAGGTAATATGCCCCGGAGGAGGATGATCAGGGGTGTCACTAGCTTGAGGCGTGACAAATTCCCACCCCGGAGAAAGTCTAAGAAATTTTATAAAACTAGCCAGCGCGGCTGGGCTAGTCCTAGATAGAGGATGAGTAGGGAGAACTCGAATCGCTCCTGCGACCGTTTGATAGGGATCAGCTAAAAGGCCGGTCACAGTTACTTCGTTCATATGAGGAGGGGAAGGGGGAACTACAATGATTGGGGGAATGCCAGATGGAAGGCTAGAATGGATGTCACCCAGCTCGGACCAATCTACATCACCTAGGGGCTCATCTCTAAGACAGAGGGAGGAGCTAGTAGCTCGCCCCGACCTACCCCCCGAGTCCCCATCAGAAGAGGAAAGACCTTCTAAAAATGAGTCCACGTCCGATTTGCCGGAAAGATTCTGAGAATCCGAAGCAGACGACATAATAAAAGGAAGAAAAGGGAGGAAGAAGAAGAGGAAAATATCGGTAACAAACCAAAAGAAAAAGTAAAGAGGTGTTTAGATAAACATACCCATGAGATTGAGTGGAAGATCACCAGAGAAAGGTAGTGGAAGCACAACCGGAGGCAGGAAACCAAGGTCACAAGTGTCGCCGGAATACCCTCACACTAGTATTTGGCAGGAAGAAGAGCGGAAGTGGCTGAAGGGGGTAGAGGATTCCTACTTATAGAGAAGGAGGGCGAAAATCAAGAAGATAACGGGCGATCTGGAGCGTCCGATGCCTCCTGTAAAAGAACGGCTTAGATCTGGCACCGCCTCATCTGACCTATAGCAGGTTGACACCTGGACTTGACCATAGACGCGACGGTTGGGAGGCGAGGAAAGGAAAAGACATGGATATTAAAGCACACGAAGTCCAAGGAACCTCGTTACTTGGGAACGGGAATACCAAGGACTATTGTGTCAAGGTCGTCAGATTGTAAACAAATCTTACTCTACTCGGTCTTACAGCTCGACTAGAGTAGGGGGGACTGGTTGATAGGACGACGAATGTAGGCTCCCTGAAAACCCGGTTTAAAATATGGACCAATACAAACCGGTGTATCGACCTCTTAGTAAAGAAGGGTTTTCTTAGAGTAATAAAGTCTGACCTAGGTTCTCAGACAAGAGGATGCCGACCTCAGAGTCCTCCGATCTATAACCTCAGATAAAAGGGCGCCGACCTCGGAGGCCCCGCTGACCTGTGACATCTGTTAAAAGGTTGCCGACCTCAAAGGTCTCTCCGACCTACGGATTTGAATAAGAATGTCCCGACCTAAGTGATCCTTTATAATATGAGCCGACCTAAGGCCTCTGGGCTCATGAAGGTCGAACTCTCGGGAAAGGAGATCCTGACTCACCTGACAGAATCCCTGATATTCGGGGACTGAGAGCCCATACTTTGCAATCCCGGAAATCCAGGGATGGGAAATCGCAGCCTGAATCCCTAGATATCCGGGATCTTCTCTAAAAATCAGGGAAGATCTTAGAGAATAGGCACCTCTCCCTTCTATAAAAGGGAGAGGGGGGGTTTCCTTGAAAGAGAGAATTCTGAGATTACAGCATATTTTAGAAAGAGAAAAAAAAGGCAATACTTCATACATTTTGGGTTTTCTTAGCTAAACTCCTAAGATTATCCCGGTTCTTGGTGTCCGATCAGCTCAGTTACATCAGGGAGAAAGATGATGAAGATGAAGGTGCACCTGACCAAGCATCCAGCTCTTGTCAGCCTGAAGATTACAAGTCAGGCACCCCAGATAAAACCCCCTCTGATCAGAAGGCAACTGATAGGAGCTTACTTTCAGAGAAGTCTACTGCACGGAGATTAGTTGTCCAAGAAGACTCGGGTGAAAATGCTCCTGAGATAGCACCTGCAGATCACATCTCACCTGAGCTGACTGACCTGATCAGATGAATTATAGAGGAGACAGTTGCCAAATGATTAGCAACTGAAGTGAAACCTGATCTAAAGTCTCTCAATTCAAAGATGGACGCTTTGCTCAACCCTAAGGACCCTTCCCCACTACCAACTAACTCCAGAATGCCTATTGGCATATCTTATTTCATGTCTCGGGTGGAGGAGGAGCTAGCAGTTATTGTTGATACTGGCAAAAAGGGAGAAGAGCAAGTCAGAGCAGCTGAGATCAGGCAGGGGGAAGATAGGGAAGATAAGAGAGATGATAAAGGCAAAGAGAAAGGCATAGAAGATATATCAGAACAAGACCTTCCTCTCATTCAGGTTGGTGCCTATCACCTCAAGAGAAAGGAAAAAGCTGCATCATCTGATGATCAACCTGCAGCCAAGAGGAGGAGGACCAGACAAGGACCAGAGGAAAGATTCCAATGAGAGGGAAATGAGATTTGGTTCGTTGAGAAATTCTTACCTGCTGAGGCAGCGCCATTGTGGGGAGGAGTAAGAAATCAATTCATAAAGAAATATTATCTCTAGGAATTACTCCAGGATAAAGATTGCTCCCCACAGTAGACGTTCATAAACTTCATGTCCTCAACCTGGCCAAACACTCTGGGCAATTATAAAGAAATATGCAAGGAAGTTTGATGCCTATCTTATGATCCCCAGTTTTAGACCTGAAGAAGCCCCCACTCTCATGAATAATGATCTGGATGAGTTAGCCCTTCAGGAGGAAATTAAGAAAATGTGTGTAGAGAACAGCTTTACATCTGTCGAGGAGCAAGAATTTGCCTCTTTGGTAGTCAAAAGGAAATATGGGTTAGCCCCAGTTTCCAAGAGGCCAATTGGTGCAAAACCTCTAAGGTCTCTCCCTCCAGCCAAGCAGCAGATCAGAAGAGGAAGGGGAACAGGAAGATAGAATAATTTTCTGTAATTTTTACTTGTAATTTTACTTTGTAATTTACTTGTAATTTTGTAATACTTGTAAAATTTTCTTACTTGTATTTTGTTCATTCAAAACTGCACTGTATTATAAACATCAAATAAAAAATTTATAACAGTCACTTGAATGACAACCACTAGTTGTTTCAAACAGACTGAGTTTTATTGTGTCTTACACTTTATTTTTATGCAGACTTGTTTACATTTGAATGCTTAGTTTTGACATCATCAAAATAGGGGGAATTTGTTAGGAATACTTGTTAGATTTTGATGGTGACATCCCTGTATTGATAATTATTCAAATGTATGTTTTAAGTACTTGGCAAATTGTAAAGAGGGACCAAATGAATATCTTCTATAAGCCTTAAAATTTAGGCTAAGTGTTGATCAGTTAGAAAATCATCTAAGTATGGAACTGTCACTTATCAGGCAAGTTCATTTTTCAGAGGAGTTTTGGTCAATGCAGTATATCAGAAAGGTTTAACCAAAACCCATCTGCAGTCAATATTATCAGACGAGATCAAATATCAGCTGAAGTTTGACCATCAGATCAAAGAGGATTTCATCAGGTCAGAGAACTTCAGAGCAAAGGACTTCATCGTAGAGAACTTCAGATCAGAGGATCTTATCTCAGAGAACATCAGATCAGAGAACTTCATCTAAGAGAAGTCCAGATCAGAGAACTTTATCTCAGGGAAGCTATATCAGAGAAGTCTTATATCAGAGAAGGTTGACTGCACATCAGGCAGGTTTGACCAAAAGACATCAGATAAGTTCTCAGTTAAGTTATCAGGCAAGTAACTCAGTCCACATCAGCAAGAGTTGAAAGTCAACAATCACGGAAAGCCGCATGCAAGACGTAGGAGACAAGCTAAAAGATTCTGGGAAAGCAAGGATTGAATATTCATCAAAATCCGCGTTATGAAGACTTTACGATAATTCTAATCAAGAATAACGATGCTAAACAAAGAAAGTCTTTCAAATGGTCGGAATTGAAAAGGGAATCCAGCCTTGCAACGGATTGATAAGATAAACAAAGAAGTCCACTCTCCAACAGACGGATTTGTTACAGTAGTGCAACGGCTATGAAGGAAGCTCAATGACCGTGCTATAAATATCTGAAGATATGAATTGAGCTAAGTACAACGATGTGAACAATACTTTCAACCAATCAAGGCAATCAAAGATATCAAAGCTATCAAGGTAATCTATAGCATCGTGTGTTAGGCGTATTTTTATGCACTTATTTATCATTAGTTTATATCTATTTTGAGCCTAAAAATGCATAAATGAGCTTTTAATGCACTATTCTTATATGTTTTGCAGGAAATTGGAGTCCGGAAGCCTAAACGACGAAAAACGGGCGAAAACAGCAATTTTTGGTCATGAGCCGTGGCACAAGGATGCTGAGCCGCGGCACACGCACGGCCCCAGCGAAGCCCCAAGCGGACTGTACCCTGAGCCACGGCACAAGAATGCTGAGCCGCGGCCCAGGAAGAAAACATGCGCGCAGGCATCCGGTGCTGAAGGATAGGGGCCGCGGCACAGCTTAAGTGAGCTGCGGCCCACAGGGCGGTTTTGCTGAGCCTTCCGCGTTTCTTTGCCGTTTTTGGAGCAGTTTTTGACCCAAATCCTCGGACGCGTTTTGGAGGTTGAGGAAAGCTATAAATAAGCATTGAAGGTCATAAAAAAGGGGGGAGGATCAATCGATCAATAGATAGAGCGGAGACACCAGAGGAGCGGAAACGAAGAGATTTGTGGGGCGACGACAAGACCACGAATCCCTTACGGTTTTTCTTAATTTTTCCGCATCTTATTATCTAGATCTATTCGAGTAGGATTGTGATTGTAGCCGATTATATGACGGTTTGATTTATTTATTTTTATTTTCAAGTCACGCATTATTCGTATTGAGTTGGATTTTTCTCATTGTTTTTAATGCTTTCAATTGTCTGGTCAATAGTTGAATTGATTTGAATGTATTTATGGATTCGGGAGATGAGATTTAGGCATAGTTCTTGTGAGAAAAATCATAATTTTCATGAGATAGGAATATACTCATGGGAATTGTGAAGCCTGTTTATTGTGGGAATTCATGAACTGTTTTAGCTATTAATTATCTAATTCGAATAGGGATATATCGAGTTAATAATTCTTAGTATTTTCTATCGACCTTGAGAAGGGCTTTAGAATAATTTAGGAATTCCTGGCTTACAATCAATTGAATAAAAGTGAATTGAATTACATAAAAATCATTCCTGATTGTTTGAGGTGAAAATCATAATCCTACGCCCTTATTATTATTATTATTATTATTATTATTATTATTAGTATTATTACTATTTTTATTTTATTTTCCATTTATTTTTCTGCAATTAGTTTAGAAATAATTTCCGTATAATTGTTCTTCAAATAAAATTACGAGTTGACTATATTTTGGTACTTAGTAAAATCAGTCCTCGAGGGAACGATATCTTACTTATCACTTTATTACTTGTTGACACCGTGCACTTGCGGCATAGTGTGAGGAAATCCCTCACAACAAGTTTTTGGCGCCGTTGCCGGGGACTGATTTTTCGCTAATATCATTACCAAGCGACTCTAATTTTAATTTGAAGTTTTTCTTTTAGTTTCTATTTTTTCTTTCTTATTTTTTCATTATGTTTTCCTTTGATTATCGTGACCCTTGGCATTTCATAAATTTCGATGAACTTAATAATTTTCCTAATAGGGTCAGTCAGTCCCCTCCCCGAAACAAAATACCATGCTTGAACATTGTGTAGACACTCTCAAAAATCCTGATAGTACCACTCTTGAGCAAGAATGTGCAAGTCGTAGTCTTGAGATTCACTATGGTTATTTTCCAGCTCATCGATTTAGTGGTGAAGTTGAGGGGGAGGTTGAGAAGAAAGACATGCTGAGTTTTAGGGTCGATTTCCCAGCACCTGATAATTACATAAAGTGTGATGAGCTTGTAGAAGAAGTTACCATTGATGATGTTTCCAAATAAATTTCATTAATTTGTCATCAAACTTCGAATAATAAGGTGAACACTTTTGTGCCTAAAATTTTATTAACGGTGCCACGCATAATTTTTCCTAAATCCATAATGGGAGAGATTGACCCCATTACTTGTGATTTTGTTGAGGCTGATTCTTTGAGTTCTAATGAGGTTGTTCATGATATGCCTTTATTATTTACCCATTCGAACTCTGCTTATTTTTTCATACCTTATAATTATTATATTCTTCCATTATTTTTTGGTTGTCCGGAAAATTATTCTTACTCATTATTTTTAGCAACCAGGCATGAACCAAAGCCTCCCTTGTGGAATAAGAGGCTTATAGATTGCAAGAAGGGGGTGTTTGGCAATCTCCCTAGAAAGAAGCCACGTTAATTTTTTGTTTGCCACGTCGTGCTCAAGACGTAAAATAGAGCGCTTGATGGGAGGCAACCCATCATTTTTACTTGCTTTCTAGTTAGTTGTTTTTATTTGAATTTTTCGTTTTGATATTTCGTTTGGATTCGTGTATTCTTGTTGGCCCTTATTTCTCTAATATATTTTTTTACCCCAATGAGTTATTATTCTTCATATTCTAGTCTTTCTTGGCTTATTGTCTACAGTTATTTCATGACTAGAGACTAAGTTTGGGGGTCCCTGGTGATGTTGGGCATTATTTGAAGTATGGATTGACAGACGATTCCACTCAGACATGTGCTGGCGTTCAAGAAGACATTTGGAATAAGATTCATTTTTCCTTATCTCTTTTATTTTTACATGAGTTTTATTGTTGATGATTTTATGTGTAGTGGAATAAACTGAAGCATGCGATATTTTCTAAATTTTTCTTGGTTATAAATTACGATTTCATCATTGCTTTATTTTCTTGCATGCTGTTGATGGTTTTTGCAAACGTGAATTTTTCGTGAATTTTTCGTGCTTCTTTTTGTGTAAAACTGATGTTACGATACTGATTTCTCTCTGAAGAAACGGCTGAGTTTTAGTCGAGTTGTAGTCAGCGATATCTGTTTCTGTTGAGTATTCATTTAGGTCCGAATTTTTCTTGTTTTTGTAGAAATCTTAGCAGATAAGAAAGGAGACATATGTGTTTTCAAGCCACCGTCTATACGTTTGGTTACACTTTTCGCGTAGCTAGTTGTCCAGTAACATGAGTCTTGTGGGCACTTAAAGTGAGTTTAGAGTTGGACAGTTTTTCCCAAAAAAGTCGAGATATTATACATGTTCTATGATGGGAAGACTACTAACCGGGGGTATTCACGTGACCCGTTGTTTACTCTCGCGTAAAACGAAAACCCTGATTAGAATAGTGGTTTAGAGATATCGCATGTGCCGATGATGGGGAGCCTAGTAACCGGGGGTATTCGCGTGACCCGTTGTTTACTCTCGCGTAAAACAGCGACCTTGAATTGGACATGCGGGAATTGCTATTCGAGTTTTTTCTCCACTGTAGAGGGGGACTTAGTAACTAGAAGCATCCATGTGCCCATGAGTGTCTTTTACGTCAAACAGTTCCCCAATATATGAGAATGGAAATCCACACTAGGATTATCCCGTTGAAACATCCCGAGATCCAAACCTAGTGGTTAACTCGAATCTTTATTATGATCATACATAAGGGAATGTTGTCCTAGGAGTAATTTTGATGATGAAACTCTTGAATTTTGCCACTAGACTGTGGGACTGGGCGAATTGGCTTGTTTAATCTAACCCTTCATATTGACGGTCGGTTAAATTCACGCTTGTTAATCTTTGAGCTTGATTTTCTTCATGAACGGTTGGTTAGGACTGAAAATGATTACTTCTTGAAATCAGTGTCCGTGGATGTGACTCACTATTACGACACTCGTATCATTGTTTGAGATTTTCAGGGTAGTATTGATTAAGTTGAGCACTATGGATTTCCACGATCATTCATGATACTTTTTATTTGGAAATTAATTTTTGCTTGAGGACAAGCAAAGGCTCAAGTTTGGGGGTATTTGTTAGGCGTATTTTTATGCGCTTATTTATCATTAGTTTATATCCATTTTGAGCCTAAAAATGCATAAATGAGCTTTTAATGCACTATTCTTATATGTTTTGCAGGAAATTGGAGTCCGGAAGCCTAAACGACGAAAAACGGGCAAAAACAGCAATTTTTGGTCATGAGCCGCGGCACAAGGATGCTGAGCCGCGGCACACGCACGGCCCCAGCGAAGCCCCAAGCGGACTGTACCCTGAGCCGCAGCAAAAGAATGCTGAGCCGCGGCCCAGGAAGAAAACATGCGCGCAGGCATCCGGCGCTGAAGGATAGGGGCCGCGGCACAGCTTAAGTGAGCCGCGGCCCACAGGGCGGTTTTGCTGAGCCTTCCGCGTTTCTTTGCTGTTTTTGGAGCAGTTTTCGACCCAAATCCCCGGACGCGTTTTGGAGGCTGAGGAAAGCTATAAATAAGCATTGAAGGTCAGAAAAAAGGGGGGGAGGATCAATCGATCAATAGATAGAGCGGAGAAACCAGAGGAGAGGAAACGAAGAGATTTGTGGGGCGACGACAAGACCACGAATCCCTTACGGTTTTTCTTATTTTTTCCACATCCTATTGTCTAGATCTATTCGAGTAGGATTGTGATTGTAGCCGATTACATGACGGTTTGATTTATTTATTTTTATTTTCAAGTCACGCATTATTCGTATTGAGTTGGATTTTTCTCATTGTTTTTAATGCTTTCAATTGTCTGGCCAATAGTTGAATTGATTTGAATGTCTTTATGGATTCGGGAGATGAGATTTAGGCATAGTTCTTGTGAGAAAAATCATAATTTTCGTGAGATAGGGATATACTCATGGGAATTGTGAAGCCTGTTTATTGTGGGAATTCATGAACTGTTTTAGCTATTAATTATCTAATTCGAATAGGGATATATCGAGTTAATAATTCTTAGTATTTTCTATCGACCTTGGGAAAGGCTTTAGAATAATTTAGGAATTCCTGGCTTACAATCAATTGAATAAAAGTGAATTGAATTACATAAAAATCATTCCTGATTGTTTGAGGTGAAAATCATAATCCTACGCCCTTATTATTATTAGTAGTAGTAGTAGTATTATAACTATTTTTATTTTATTTTCCATTTATTTTTCTGCAATTAGTTTAGAAATAATTTCCGTATAATTGTTCTTCAAATAAAATTACGAGTTGACTATATTTTGGTACTTAATGAAATCAGTCCTCGAGGGAACGATATCTTACTTATCACTTTATTACTTGTTGACACCGTGCACTTGCGGCATAGTGTGAGGAAATCCCTCACAACATCGTGAAAGAGCAAGCTTAAAAGATCATATTCGAAGAAGCTCTTTGTTGGAGAAGACAACACTCTTGTCTCAAAACCTAAGTACGGGGTACTTCTGTAAACAAGGTTTTCAGAAGGTTCGCGACTAATAAGGCATCCAAGAATTCTTGATTGGAAGGTGATATATAGCTCGAGAGTTGTTGAGGCATCCAAGGATTTTCGATCAAGAGGTGCTAGGCAGTCAAAGGGAGTTGCAATGGCCGCGGGATTCCACTGGTTGGAAGCTGTTGTAACTGGTTGAATCATTGTAACATTTATCACTAGTTGAAAGTTATAGTGAATTCATCTGCAACTTGTTTGGAGAAAAGTGGACTAGTAGAGGATTACCCCACCTCTGAATCCACTATAAGTGTTTGTGTCATTTACTGTTTTGAACGTCATACTTAACTGCTGCATATATATTTGTTGTTCCATTAGATAGTTATCTATAGTGAACAATAAGTTACATGCTATTGTCGTCAGCTGTCTTCCGCATTACTTGTCTACAGACGACTTTAAGTCATCTGTACTTATCACGGCTGAGAAACTCACCTGACTTTTAGGAAAAGAGTTTCAATAAGTCTATTCACCCCCCTAGACTTATTCTTGACGACTTGTGACCTACACTTAATGGGTATTTAGAAACATGAAGGATGAGAATGGACTTGTTATTGGGAACAAATCCCGTCTAGCCGCACAAGGCTACAGACAAGAAGAAGGCACAGATTATGATGAGACTTTTGCCTTGTAGCCAGACTAGAAGCCATCAGATATCAAATGTACGTTTAGAGCGCATTCCTGAATGGAGACCTCGCCGAAGAAGTCTGTGTTGAACACTCAACACTGAAGGCGGAGACCTAGTATACAGACTACGGAAAGCTTTGTATGGACTTAAGCAAGCACCTAGAGCATGGTACGAAACCCTGTACTTGTATCTCACCAATAATGGATTTGAAAAAGATGTTGTGGACAAAACCCTATTTAAGATACATGAAGGAGATGACCTGTTAATGGTACAAATATATGTCGATGATATTATATTTGGTTCTATATCTTGCTTTATCTCAAAGGTTCTCTCATCACATGTAAAGTAAACTTGAAATGAGTATGATGGGTGAACTTAGTTATTTCCTAGGATTGCAGGTGAAGCAATTGCCTACAGGAATCTTCATCAAACCAGAGAAGTACACCAAGGAGCTACTCAACAAGCTTGGGATGAATAACTCCAAATCCTCATCAACCCTCATGAGCACTTCCATGCAAATTAGTGCTGACGAAGCTGGAAAGTTGGTTGATCAATCACTCTACAGGAAGTTTATTGGCTCACTCCTGTACCTAATGGCTAGCAGGCCCGATATCCAATTTGCTGTAGGAGTGTGTGTTCGGCATCAAGTAGAACCTGAGGAGTCACACTTCACGACAGCCAAACGAATCCTTAAGTACGTGAAAGGAACAGTTGATGTAGGATTTTGGTATCCTAAGGAAGGAGGATTCGATTTGGTTGGCTACAGCGACTCGGATCTCGGAGGCTGTAAGTTGGATAGGAAGAGTACAAGCAGTATTTGTCACTTTCTTGGACCTAGATTTGTGTCTTGGTTCAGTAAGAAACAATGGGCTCATTCACTTTATACAGCTCAGTCGGAACACTATGCCACTGGAAGTTGTTGTATGCAGATACTCTGGATGCAACAACAGCTACAGGATTATGGAATCAATGCCAGAGAGACGCCAATCATGTGCGATAGCACGAGTGCAATTGCAATAACGCAAAACCCTGTACTGCACTCGCGAACTAAGCATATTGATGTGAAGCATCACTTCATCTGGAATCATGTTGAGAATAAGGATGTTCGGATCGAAAAATTTATACGGACATTTAGTTGGCCGATATCTTTACAAAACCTCTCAGCACAACCAGATTCTGTATGCTTTGTCAAGAACTGGGAATGCTACAGCCCGACTCCCTGTAAGATTTTACGCTTTTACTCATTAATTGAGGGGGAATGCTATAAGACCCAAGAATACAGTATCTACTTTATTTAACTATACACTCAGAACCAGTCAGATAGTATTGTAGGACAAATAAGGCATGAAACCTTCCTATAGCTGACATGTGCATTAATTAAGGGGGAATACAGTACGAACCATGAATACAATATTAATACAGATATTGGTGCAAGAATTGAATCCTGTATGTACCTTTTAAGGGGGAATACTGTATTTTCACGGATACAGCGCAAACACTATAGGATGTCAATTAGTATTATATTACAACTCTGTTCATATAGAAAATGTTTTAAGTCCACATGCCCTGTTTACATTTCAAACATTTTAGCCTTTAATGTCTTAAAGACACATGGACTTTAATGCCTCAAATACCGCGATCTTAATAATTTCAAAACTGTCGTTTCGTGCGATAAGGGAAGACGAACTGTCAGAAGTGGGACCGATTATCATTTCAAAAACAGATGGATAAGACGTACAAGTTACTCTAAATCCATCCTATACGTTTGTTTAAAAGGACAGTTCCCATCTCTTAAATCTGACCGTTCACTATATGAAACTCTAATCTTCCCTACACCCTATAAAAGGACTGTATTTTGCTCCCTTAGACTCTTTACGCTTTATGCACATTTAAACGAGTCTCAAGCAAAATAGTCTACATATTTCTCTGTATTTTCTGCATATTTTCTAATATATTTCCCAGTTTTCTTCAAACTCTTTTTCTGAAAAAATGTTGACTTCCCAGACTTCCTCCATTTCCATGAAGAAGAAAGAAACAATCGACGGATGCATCTTCGCCTGGTCCATGGTGATGGAGAGAATAAATGTCGAAGGATAAGACTTCATTGGGATGGAGTTGGTTGTTTCAAGGGTGAAACGGCAAGGGCTGTATTGCCTTGCTAGTCGCCATACTGATTTATACGATGAGCATATAGTGGAAGAATTCGATTCGGGCGCCTCGTTCAAATACTCGTCTAAGAGATAAGGAGGAGAAATTTCTGAAATCGCTGCAACTGTTCAAGGGATTGAGGTCTCTCTGAATAGAGATTTGCTGGAAAAGCTTTATAGGTTACCGTCTGATGGCCTGAGAATGGGAGAATTGGAGACCTTCGGGTCGGAGAAGTTGTTGACAGCCTACTGGAGGTTGTTCACCGGTGATGAGAATGCACAGAATGTTCACCCCTCATGCCACAAGAAGAATTTTTGCCTGCCCTATGTCTATCTTCATGACTCTGTTGTCGGGTTGTTGAGAACTGGACAGGAGCTTTTGAGAT
This sequence comes from Orobanche coerulescens, assembly GCA_033398695.1. NCBI lineage: Eukaryota > Viridiplantae > Streptophyta > Magnoliopsida > Lamiales > Orobanchaceae > Orobanche > Orobanche coerulescens. The sequence continues at coordinate 159,371,208 of CM065809.1, forward strand.
GTGCACTAACCTTCGCTTCCGGATGATGGTAGCCATCATGTCTAAAGAAAAGATTAACTGGTGCCAAATTTTATTGAAGAGGATTCAGGAGGAGGCTGCCAAACCTGAAACTGCAAAGAAAACATTCGGCCTCATTCTGAACTATATCCTCACTAACTGCGGAGTCAAACAATCTGAGAATTCCAAGAAGATTGGCCCCAAAAAGTTCATTGGAGGGATGACCTTCACAGTGTTCAACAAGTCACATGTGATTGCTAAGAGGCCGCACCCTCAAGACATGCCTATCTCAAGTGACCCAAGGGACGTCACTGTGCGGATCTCGAGCGAGGAGATGAAGAGGAAAATAAGTGTCTCTAATATCCGATCACCTCACGCTGTCGAGAAGAAGAAGAAGAAGAAGAAGAAGAAGAAGAAGAAGAAGAAGAAGAAGAAGAAGAAGAAGAAGGCCAAGAAGTCTTCCAAGACTGAGCCTACAGTAACTGCAACAGTTACTGTAGAGGCCACCTCTGCTCCTGTCGCTGAAGCTATCCCACAGGGAAGAACCCCTATGGAAGAAACAGTTGCTGCAAAAACAGCATATCCCGAGCTTGTGTCAGCTACGACGGATGATCAACGGTTTGCCAAGCTATAGGGTTCCGGCGAGTCGGCTGCCCCCTCGGAGCCTAAAGCCACAACTCCTGATAGGGTACCCATCCCTGTACAGGACCCCTCTCCCCACAGAGTACCATCCCCTATTCGGGATCCCTCTCCAAAACAGGCTCCCATACCTATTGAGGATCCCATACGCATGGTAGACCCAACTACTGTACGGAATCCCTCCCCATCCGAAATTATAATAATAATAATAATACTCTTATTCACGTACAAATCGAGCAAGTGCACGAAGACCCAACTACTGTACGGAGTCCCTCCCTAGAAGGTCGAAGTCGTGATCCGCTGGGAGGATTACTTTTGCCCGTAGCTAATCTCTGACTATTTCAAGGCAAAAGGGAATGCTAGACTGAAAGGGAAGTCACAGTATGATGACAAAGCTCCTTCACCAAGCCACCACTCCGACCCTGACTCGGACGAAGACGATAATGCCCTACAAGACGGTCTGCGAATCAGCCGTGAAGAGGTTAATGAAGGTGAGATAGCCAAACTTTATAACCAACAAGATCAGCGGACATCTGACAGACAATAGTCCCCTCCCTCGCAACAGGAAGCTTCTCATGACCAAAAACAGGAGGAATCAGTCCCACCTGTCACCACTAAAGAGCAAGCTGCTCCGCCACAGGATGCCCAGCCTATCCCGCTACACGAAGACACCGCCCGCGCCATCCGCCAAGAGGATTCAGCCCCTCTTCTGGATCAGGTGGAAGCTGAGAGTCGACAGGAGGATTCAGTTCCTCTTGTACTTACGACTACGACGAACAAGACGAACAGGAGGAATCAGTCCCTCCTATCCCCGAGACTGAATTTGCTACTCCTTCTTCCAAAGCTCCCGCTTCCGAAGCCCCTGCCTACGAAGAGCCTACACCAGATGCTACTGCATCTCCCACCTTCGTAAACTCCAAATCAGATTCTGATGATAGTTTCTTACCGGATGACAGACCATGACGACCCCATCATCATGTGGTCTTTGTCAACTTGTAGAACTAGAGGATTCCAAGATCGCGCACCCTGTATCCCCACGCATCGAAGCCCGCATCTAGCAACTCCATGCCATCGGCCGACAGACAGTGTTCCTACAAGACGTCATGAAGGCACTGTATGATTTCAGGAGAGAACTCGATTAGACGAGAGATACTGCCCAGAATGAGCTCCCCAAATTGAAATCTACTATCAACGACAATGAGGACACGTTCCGCCTAATGCCTAACGCATTATGGCAAGCGCTCAATCAACTCAAGCAGCATTAGGAGGAAATCCTAAGGCAAGAACAAGAAAAACTCGGGATTGCCGAGGCCAAGACAGTTCCTACCCTTAAAGAGATTGGAACCAGACTAACTGGCCATGATCACAAGATAGACGATATGTCTCTGGTGCTCAGTACTCTCGTTGAGAAAATCAATAATCTGATGACCAAACAAGACTAAACTATGAAGCTCCTACAGGAGATTCATACCAAGATATTAGACATTATGATTCCAAAAAGGGGGAAGAAGCCAGAGAGGCAATCCGGAGATGGAGATTGGAGAGAGAAAGAGAGATAGATGCAGCGCTGTAAGAACGTGTTGTTGCTGCTATTGGTATATTGTAGATATACCAAAAATACAGGAGCTTTATAATAGCTATTGGAGAATGATTAATACAAAAATAGTGTTCAACACTATTTTACAGTTGCTATTGGAGATGCTCTTATAGAAGTTTTAGGGGGTGTATTGGATTAAGATTCTATTGGATTTTTCTGGACTTTAAAAGTCTGGATAGTGGATATATTCAATCCGGATTTTGAAAGTTCTTAAAAATCTTGAGGTATTCAATCCAGATTTTGAAACTCCTTAAAAATTCTGAGGTATTCAAAACTTCGTAGACTTTTAAAGATTTTAAAATCTCATAGATTTTGTAGGATTTTCATTCAAAATACAAAGATAAAAATCATCCAAAAATCTTATCTCATCACACGAGATTTTGATGGACTTTTTCACCTTTCTTCTCTTTGTGCGCGCGACCCTCCCTCTCCGACAGCCACATTTGAAGCCTCCGATCCCCAATCAATTATTATTATTGTTATTATTATTATTATAACTATTATTAATATTAGTATTATTATTACTATTATTATTACTATTATTATTTATTATTATTATTATTAATAATAATAATATTATTATTTTATTATTATTATTATTTTGAATTAAGTTGTTTTACCAATAAATAATTTTTCAAATCATTGTTATTTATTTTTCGCAATACTATTATGTTAAATCAAAAAATTAGTGAAAGCCGAGATACAATCTGGCCCCCACTCCTCTAGCTATAGCAATGCCTATCCTCATGAAGATAACAGCAACAGCACGAGCCCCAATGCCTCGAGTCTTAGAGAACTTCTGAACCCGCTTTAGCAATGCAACAACATTCTTATCCAGTTCCCCCAGAGAAAGGAAGAAAACCATAACCAATTGCCCAGCAACCTGCCTCGTACTTGACTCGCTTACGATGAGCCGCATCACTCACAACCCATCCTGGAACAAAGTCAGACAGCCCGGATTGTGTCAAAGGACAAGATCATATCAAGTCAACACACACATCACGGCCCCAATCCCAAGAATAGAGTAACACATCTGCAGGTCGGAGAGCTCTGTCGTTCCCTCCAGACAGTCCAATATCAACCTCTTTCCTTGCCGAAATCCCAGACCGATAACAAACATCAACAAGGGTATCCCGAACAACATTATGCCGATGTTTAATTCCCATAATACCAGCACACGATACCGCATGTTCACTGAAGATATCCCCCGCAAAAACCCTGGAGCAAGCAGAACATGGTGTCGAAATAGAGAACAAATGAACACCCAACCGGTAACACAACACACAGCGATGAGTCTTAGCATTCATCGTCTGTCCCAACACCGATATGGGGACCGCCTGAAGCCAAGCAGAGGTGTGATCTCCCTGCTGCGATTTCTACAATGCCGATTATCGATGATATAAAGAAAAGGTGGATCCTGCAGATGCAATATATTTGTCAATTTCTTCATTAGTTTAGGGGCAGCGACCTCACTAGGTGTTACATATTTTAGTGAACGCAAGTGTACGTTGTCGTAAGCAAGTAATAAAGTGATAAGAAAGATATCGTTCCCTCGAGGATTGACGTACTAATTACCAATTTATTTATATTCTAGTTTTATTTGAACGATCGAATTTGGTGGTGGAAGAATTATTGAAAAAAATGGATAAAGTGATAAACTAAAAACAACTAATAAAATCGATAGTCCGAAGAAAGAAGATCAAATAAGAGAAGAATCTAGGATTGAGAATCCGCCTCGAGTAATCTGAGTTACTCTTGATTTATATAAATTAAGTAATTTCCCAATTTATTGAAGGCGAAGATTTCTAAGATACTCTAATGCCTCTCCCGAGGACAGTAGAATTTTCCAAGGTGGATAAATCACTCTATTCCTAGGTGAGTTAATTCAACAATAGCCAAAAAGTATAAAATCTTCAGACGGGCCACGTAATTCCTATGAGTATATTCCTATCTCACAAGATAAAACGTTTCTCACCAATTTTTCCTACTAACTCTCATCTCCCGATTCGAGTTGCGTAATTAAAACAATTCAATCATAGGCCACATAATTGAACGCATTAAGACAATTGGGGAAAACTCAATAGAAAAGGAAAATATATTAATAATGCAAAATCAAGAGTTAATCCGTTAAAATCTCGGTTTCATCACAATCCTAGAAAAAGGGTTCTAGCCCGACATGCTAGAAAACAATACACAAGTATTCAAATTTAACATAAGAAAGAAAATTAAACACAGTTGCAGACTGGCTTCTTCCGTTCTCTGGCCTTTGCTTTCTGCTGCTAGGTCTTTTCTTCTCCTCTCCGATGATCATATTTTCTGACCTTCAATGCATTTTTATAACTTTTCTTCTACCTCCAAAACGCGTCCGAAAATTAGGTCGAAAACGGACTTCAGAACAGCCGAAAACGCGGGCTGAATTTAAGTAACCCGCGCCGCGGGCCGCGGCCCTTGCCCTTGTGTTGCCAGGCCTGGGCGCCTTTTTTTCTTTACGGGCCACGGCTCAGGATGAGCGTGCCGCGGGCCCTGGTACAGATTGTACCGCTTAGCTTGGAGCAGTGTCTGTGCCACGGCTCTGGCTCGATGCGACGCGGCCCTTGACCAAAAAATGTCGTTTTGGCCCATTTTTCTTCGTTTAAGCTCCCGGACTCTAATGTCCTTCAAAACATAAAAACATAATGTATTAAAAGCTCATTTATGTGGATTTAAACCTAAAATGGGGATAAAATAATGACAATTAAGTGTACAAAATAATATATAACAAATACCCCCAAACTTAAGCCTTTGCTTGTCCTCAAGCAAAAATCAATTTCAAATAAGATGACAAATATCATGGGTAATCGTGCAAATCCATAGTGCTCAACTAATCAATACTACCCTGAAAATCTCAAAGAATAGTACGAGTATCGTATTAGTGAGTCACATCACAGACACTGATTCCACAAAGTAACCATTTTTAGTGTTAATCAATCGTTCATGAAGAAAATCAAGGCTCAAAGATTAACAAGCGTGAATTGAGCCGACTGCCAATATGAATGTTTAGATTAAACAAGCCAACTCGCCCAGGTCCCACAGTCTAGTGGCAAAAACACCAGAATTTTATCATAAATAATATTCCCCGGACAGCACTCCCTTATAGATAAATATTATAATGATTCGAGTTAACCACTAGGTTTCAACTCCCGGGATGTCTCATCGGAAGAATCCTAGGGTGGAATTCCATTCTCATGTATTGGGGAACCGTTTGACGTAAAAGACATTTATGGGGCTCATAAATGCTTCTAGTTACTAAGTCTCCATCTACAGCGGAGAAAAAACTCGAATACCTATTCCCGCACTGGTAATTCAAGGTTGTTGTTTTACGCGAATGTAAACGACGGGTCACGTGAATACATCCGGTTCCTTGGCTTCCTATCATCATCATGCGATTTTTCTGAACCATTAGTCTATTCAGGGTTGTCGTTTTATGCGAGAGTAAACAACGGGTCACGTGAATACCCCGGTTACTAGACTTCCCATCATAGAATATGCAAAATTTCTCAAATTTTTGGGAAAAAACTGTCCGACTCAATCCCTAAACTTAGGTACTTCATTTGATGCCAACAAGACTAATGTTACTGGACGACTATCTAAGTGAAAAGCGCAATCAAACATATAGACGATGGCTCTTGTAATGCGGACACTACAAACATGTATGTCTCATTTCTTATATGCCAAGACTACCACAATGACGCAAAAAAATCAGACTGAAATGAATACTCGAGGGAAACAGAAATCGCATAATGCGAACTCGACCAATACTCATCCGTTTCTTCAAAAGAAATCAGTATCATATAATCAGTCTTACACAAGGTTGCACGAAATATTCACGAATGCAAACAAAGTCCATAATATCATAGAAGACAAGCAAGGCTAGAATCAATAACAACGAAAAATTAAATCACAACTAAAAAGTACCCCCCCAAACTTGAGACGTACATTGACCTCAATGGACAACAAATAATAATATGCAGTATGACAAAGGTCAAGTACTCCCCTAAGATAAGCTCAGGCACTGGTATCGGCCTCGTCCGGCGAGGAGGGTGGTGTAGGTGGCCTGACCGGAGGAATAAAAGGTCTGTCCGGGCGAAGGATATGGTCCGTCCAAATAGCTAAATAGTCCCGGTGGTAGGCGTCTCTTGCAGCCAAGCGCCTCTCCGCACGCCGATTGGACCGACAGACTTGCTCGTACATCTCCTCTCGAATGGCTGCGAGGACGCTATCTCTCTCTGCCCGTATCTCCTCCCTCAAGCCGTCAAACATCGCCTGAAGGTGCTCTCTCGCTGGCAGTGGGGTGGACTCAGTCTGATCCTCAGTGTCAGCCGTCGTCTCATGCATCAGAAGAAGTGGCTCTGGGGAGTGCCCATGTGGCTCGTCTAGAAGAAATCCTCATCCCCGCAGATGTGCATGCGCGCCACCCCAGTGGTCTAAGTGAGAGATAATGCGATGATCGATCGGACCCTGGGGTGCTAGTGTCGGCTCGTCATCCGACCAAGTCACGCCCGACTGGCGGCATAGGGCACAAATGAGAGAAGGATGTTTCAGCACCGTCTTGGCCTCTCCTTGGATGCACTGGAGAATAGACCGGACCAGCCGTGGGGCCACATCAAATCGAAGTCCGGCCGTAATGGCATATAGAAGTCGGGCGCGAGGAAACAAGACCGAGAAAATCTGCGAAGTCGGGTGGACTCGCGAGCGGAGAAAATAAAGTCAAGCTCGCCCGAGCCGACTGAAGCGGGAACTCTTGAAGAAGAAGGTTGTGGACCCCGGGACGTGCGTTTACCAAATGGAATCCGACTGAGCAAGCGCCTCTAGCAAAGCTTTCCTCGAGAGGCTACTCATTGTCCGCGTGTATGCTGATTCGTCAACCTCGGGAAGCTTGTATAAGCTCCGAATCGCAGCTGCCGAGAAATCTACTGTGTTGTTACCCAAAATATTATCCGGAGATAGTATTGCTGGAACGATCGAGTAACAAACAAAATGCGAGAACACTTCCGTGGGAAAATGGATAACACAAGATTTGCCGGGGTTGTTAGTCCCGGGCTTGAATGCTCTCGCGAGATGTTATTAATAAATATCTTATCAGTACAAATATTAATGTTAGAATCTAATACAATGAGTGTAAAAGCTTCTAGTTATCTAGGCTTTAGAGCGCGTAGATTGCGGAAGAACCGGATGGATGAATCATGAGTTCTTGCTTGGAATTTATGATGAATGTGTGTGAATGTCACTATGAATATGTTAGTGCTTGCCAAAAGAGCCTTTTGTTCTCTCTTTGGTGTGTATTTTGCACTTAATTCGTGGTAGAATTCGTCCCCGGCCATAGCAGTGAGTTCTCTATTTATAGGGGACTAAGTAGTTGGGATCCTCGGGCGATCGCGGGCGATCGCCGTTTTCTATATTAAAATAAACGGCCGATCGTCCCGTCACGTGGGCTGTTCCCTTGAGGTCGAGGTTGCGGTTGGAGGCCGGTGGGTGAACCGATGGGAAGCCGGACGCAGCGTGGCGAGTCATTGTCCGAGGAGGGTCCACCGTACCTTTGGCGGCCTTGTCGGTAGGTGCGGTAGGTGACAGTGGGGTCAATGATCCTTTTTGTTGGTATCTATGAAGATCCGCGGGTGGGCCATCGTCGATTCGGTTTTCGGCGACTTTGACGGATCTTTGGATCCCCACGTGGCATGAGACGATCGCCTCGATCCGTTAGACAAAGACGATCGCGGGTATCAAAAGACGATCATTGGTTACCAAAAGACGATCGCTATATTATGCGGACTTTAGGTGTTCGTCAGGAGTTTGGCTTCTATGGTTGACTTTTCGGGAGGTCGCCGATCGCCTATCGTGGCGAATTAATCGTCGCACAACAATTGCCCCCACTCGCCTTGATGTTGAAAACACGGGGTGAGGTGGCACCTTGGCGATCGCCGATGTTTAGACGACCGGCCGATCTGAATTCAAATATGGGCGACCTTCTTTCGCGTCGGGAGCGGCGGGAAAAGAAGGCGGGCCTTTCACAAGTGGGACACGCGTCGTCTTTGCCGTTTGGGGAATCCGACGGTTTGTCGGACTGTCGGTGGCATGCCCTCGAAAAGACGCGTATGCGGGATTCGAGGGCCGCATTTATCGTCCCCACGTGGCCAGTTCGATTCGATCCCGAGGTTTCTCCTTTTTGCACTTAGGCCCTCGTTCCCATCTATAAAAAGGGGAGGGCTTCTTCTCCTTCACTTTTACGCGCCCTTAGCATCCATGGCAATTTCTGCAAATTTGGAGCCTTTGAGTGCCGACCTTCTTCTTTTTCTAGGTAAGATTAAATTTAACCTTCTCCTTATCTTTACTTTCCAATATGTGGAGGATCGAAAACCTTCGAGACCGGAAGTTCTTCCACCGCGCGTTGCACGAGCAGGAGGAGGTTCCGTTAGAGTGGATATGGAGACGGCGCTGAAGCTATTCGGCGGGGATTGCACCGAAGAACTCGAAAAACTTTTCAACGAGGCCGAGGTGGCGAGGGCGGCGAGACGGCGGAGCAGGGGGTTCGCCGGTGGATGAAGACGATCAGTGCGGGAGGCACAGGAAAGAGAGAGCGGTCGGCCCCTCTATGTGGCTTTTGCTCGGATGATGGAAACAATCACTGGACCTTGCCGGATTCGATTTGAGGCCTACTCCGCCGCTCACCCTTACAAACATGTGAATCGGACGGTCTTTCGGGCCGCCGTCCCGTCTCCGTGGACTCTCGGCGGATCCGATCTGGCGACCAAGAATGACTGGCCATTGGAGGGCCAAATATCACATCCCCTCGACGTTTCCCTTCACGTGCCTTTGGAGAATGAGCGCGCCGACCAACCGCCCCGAGGATATGGTCGCCGTCAACGAGATGATTATGGAGGCGGGTGCGATTCCGTTGCCACTCGCCGTCTCCTATTCTTGATCGCACGGAATTTGGCGCCTCTTCAATCGACGCCGAATGCTTGGCTGCAGATCATCTGCACGTTGACCTTGTTTGGCGGTCACCGGTTATTTCGTCACCTTAGCTACTGGAGATGAATTATTTGTTTAAATTAGGCTGTGAAAGGGACGATCGGCGGTTATCATATCCGGGGCCGACTCGGGAGAGTGGTTCTTGGCGTGCGAATAAGACCAAGGCGACACAGCAAAATGGTGTTGGGTCGGCGGGGCATGGCGATCGGCGTTGAGTGAAGGGTGAATGAAGAGTTGGAGATTCCCACTATTTTCCGGGAGAGGAATCCGAGTAAGGATTTAAACTCTCCCTTTGATTGAGCTTGTCTTGGACTGATCTAATTTTGTTTTCTTTTTGCAGACCTCTCGTACCGGCGACCGGCGACCTCCCATTTGATTTCTTGATCGTTTGGGAGCGTATTCGTGCGTTGCCGAACTCCTTTATTGACGTTCGATCGCTTGATCAAGCTCATCGGTTGGGGGCTCGTTTGTTTTGCTACCCTCGTCACTTGAAAGTTCAAGGTATGAGGTTAAGTGGTGTTTCCTTTCTTTGTGATCGTCTCCAAGATGTTGTTTTATTTTATCTAACTTGTTTGCACCTTTTCTTTGTGAGGCTTATTTTCCCGAATCGCGAACCTCCTTGAGAGATAGCTATGTCGGACTTGGGAGTTCTTGGTCGCCTTAATTTGGGCAAGCGGTGAGTCGCGTTCTGCGACAGCGTCTCAACTGCCCGGTGTGAGACCCGGAGGCGCCGTCGCCAAGCCGGTGGTCGAGAGAGAGCAGCTCAACGCCGCAAGAGGCGGAGGTCGGAGTCCGTCGATCTACGAGGCGGGCGTATCGATTCTTGAGCCTCGGTCGCTGCGGCTCCTATCTCGCCATCCCGATGATGGAGCGATCTGGCGCCAAGCCCGGTCACCGGACCCGGTCATCCGGCTCGGCGAAGAAGATGGCGATCGCCGTCACGGAGACACCCGGGGCAAGCCTTTTCGGACGCGACCCAGTGGTCAATAGGTAAGAGTGGGTCAAAGTTTTTACGAGTTAGGCATTAGAGCATGGTATGGGCTAACTCCTTGATTTCCTTGGTTTTGCGGCAGGTTCGCCTCGCCGACCGGACGTCGCCCCCATGGTCTTTGGATTTCTGTCGAGCAAGGCTCCACAAGGTTACTCGAAGTCCACCTTTACGTTCGCGAGCAATCACTTCCTGCCCAAGGCTTGGGCGGCCGACCTTGGACGCGATCGCTCGTCGGCGATCTGGAGATGCCATGCGGCGGCCGTTGCCACAGCTCTTCGGCGGCGGCGATGGCCGTCAGTGCTCGGGATTTTGAGGCGACCCTCCACTGCTCATCTCCATCGCGAGCTCGAGACCGCCGGAGCGAAATATCGAGGATGCCAACCGGATCCGGTCGATGGAGAAAGAGTATGAGGAGACCGCCAAGCGGGCTAAGCGGGGCGTGGATCGATTGAAGCAGAGCCGAGTCGCTCCAAGGAAGGCTGCCGATCGATCTGTAATAAGGAGAAGGAGACTACTTGAAGCTCGAGGCTTCGCGGGAGGAGGCGGCCGGCTGAAGGCTGCGGTGGATCGGCTCGGTGGTGAGCTGGAGGCGGCGAAGAGAGAGCTGAGAAGGCCGGGGCGAGAATGTTGCCAAGGCGGCGAATCGGCGGAGGTCGAGAAGACGGCGGCGGATCTGAAAGGGCGGTGAAGGCGATCGAGGTCGATCCTACCTTAACGTCGGGCACGTCGGCGAGTTCGCTTACTATTTGGCCTATCTTGTGCTGTCGAGTTGCTAAAAAGCGGGGTCGAGTCCGGTCCCACGATGGAAAGCTTCAGATCCTATGTCTCCAAGCATCCTCTGCATCCGAATTCTCTCTGCCGATCCTTGACTTGGTCGACCTCGGGATTGACTTGAGTTGGTATACGGCAAACTCATTCATCCCGAGGCCGATGGGGTGCCCAAGCCGATCCGCAACCCGAGGGCGAAGACCAGGCGGGGCTTTGAGAGGCTTTGTTTTTCTTTCGTAACTTGTACTTTTTGTTGTAAGGCCTTCGGGCTTGAAATGTATGAAGCTTGTGTTTATGAATAAAATACTCCTTTTCTCATTCCGCATCTTGCCTCATATGCGATCGCCTTTATTTGTTGTGTGCAATTTTTACGAGTACGCGTATATTTGCTTTCGATTTTTTGTTCGTCCGGCCGATTGTCTGAGTGTTGAAAGTATTGACATGTTTTGAATTGGAATTCTTACTTGTAATTTCCGTCGGACGACCTCGATCGCTCCGCATGTTTTTTAGCGAAGCCGATTGAGTATGGTTCCTCTTTGTTCGATCGTATCTGAGATTAGCTCGACCTATCCTTGCCCCCTTGTCTTTGTTCACTTATAGTAAGTAAGGAAACAAAGACTAGTCTATCTGGCGAGCTATCTCCATTTTGCCGATTCTGAAGAGTAATGTGTGGTTGCGGTGTTCGACGGACCGATCTCCCCAATCGTGTCTTCGTGTGCGCGGGATATTTAGTATCCTGCGACTCACTTTTTGTGAGGGTCCTCCGTTAGGCTACGCCTGCCTTGTGTTAAAACGAAAGGCGGGCGATCTCGGTCTGGAGGAGTCCTTGCGCGGAGTGTTGTCGGCTTATTCGACACCACGTCCGCGGCTTGTCAGCTCTGTTTCCACCTCGGCCCGCCATGAAGATGGCGATCCTCGACGGTGTAGGTTGAGACGGGGGTAACGACACGTCGCATTGTTCGGGTTCACCATGTTAGATGATGTACCTTGAGAACGTGCGATCGCGCCTACTGATTTATTTTGGAGGGTCCTTCGGCTACGTCGGCCTCGTATTTAAACGAAGGGCGGACGATCTCAGCCCAAAGGAACCTTGCATGGGCGAAGCTGTCGGTTCCATCGACCTCGGGACCATGGTGCAATAATTTTACCTAGGATCGTCGTGATCGGCGATCGTCGGTGATATGCGATGCACAGTGGGCGATCGCCATAACAGATGGGATAACAAAAATCTCATTATATTCCTTGTACATCATTGAAATCGAATACAAATTTATCACGATAGTATTTTTTCGGATGCAGCGTTCGGGGTATTGGTCGAGTACCGTCGGGATGTTCCGATTCGTAGGCTCCTTTAGTTAACCATCTGGATACTCGAAAGGTCCTTCCCGATTTGGACCAAAGGCGCTGTATGGGTTTGGATTTTCTTGAGGACGAGATCGACCACTTGAAATCTTCTCTCTCGACCTTTGAATTGAAGAACTTCTCGGCTCTCCTTTTGTGGATTGTGTTCTTCATTTTAAGGTCGGCCGTCTTTCTTCAAGCATGTCTAGGTCGATTCGCGGGCTACATCATTGTCGATCGTCATCTCTGTTGGTTCGATGGTGAGGACGGCGATCTCGAAGGAATCACCGCTCATTCCGAAGGTTAGGCGAACGGGGTTTCGCCGGTTGAATTGCGGGTCGTCGTTCGGTAGGACCATAAAAGCGTCTGGGAGCTCGCTCGCCCATCTTCCTTACTGGATTCGAGTCGTGCTTTGATCGTGTGTTTGAGGATCTTATTCACCGCCTCTACTGCCCGTTAAATGCGAGGGTGATGGGGCGCCGAGAATAACCTTTTGACTCCCACTTTTCACGAGTGCATGACTTCTAAAGCCGTCGAATTGTTTCCGTTGTCGGAGATGATGGCACAGGGCAAACCGAATCGGCATATTATGTTTTTCCATATAAACTTGATCACTTGCTCTTGGCCGATCTTGTTGGCGGTTCGGCCTCGGCCCATTTGGTGAAATAATCGACCCAACGATGGCGAACTTACCCCACAGGAGTCGGCAAGGGACCTATAAGGTCGATGCCCCATTGCGCAAATGGCCAAGGGCTATACATGGAGGTGAAATTCGGGTGATAGTTTTATGTTGGGGCCCATTATCGACATCTATGACAAGATCAGGCGTAGCGATCGCATCTTTCCGAAGTGATGGCCGGAAAAATCCTTGTGCAGTCGTCTTATGGAGGAGGGCTCGCCGCCGCGTGGTTCCCACAAATCCGTCATGGATTTCAGCTAATACGAGCCGACCTTCCTCGGTGTAATACACTTGAGGAGGAAGGTGAAGGCTCGCTTGTAAAGCCGATCGTCGATAGGGTATACAGTCGCCGCAAGGTGGAGTTGGCGAGCTTTAACACGGTCGTCGGGGACCGTTCCGTCTTTTAAGTATTTGATGAGCGGAGTCATCGATTCTCTTGGCGATGGCGAGTGGTAACCAAATTCTTGTCGATCGCGGCCTTGCGACTTTGTGATTTGGATGTTGGAGAAGTCGGGTGCCCCATCCGATGATGCTAGTTTGGAAAGTGCATCGGCACGGGAGTTGTGCTCTCTCGGGATTTGCTCGATTAGTACTTCTTCAAATTTTGTGCACATTTCGGCGACCGGCTCTTGGTATTTGACCATCATTCGCCGCGTGCCTCATATTCCCCCTTGACTTGGTTCACGACCAAAGGGAGTCCATGTAGATATGGAGGCGTCGAACATCTAGGGCGAGGCTAGATCAAGCCCGCCTACGAGCTTCGTATTCGGCTTCATTGTTGGTCGCACGAAAACCGAAACGCACGGCATTTGTGAAACTCGGCCGTCAGGCTAATGAGGACAATCCACCTTTGCTCTCGCATTGGTCGTGAGCCATCCACGTATAATTTCAGGGCAGTCGGCCGACTGGGTGACTGTGAGGGAACGTTAATTCCACCACGAAGTCCGCGAGCTTGGCCCTTGATCGCCGTGCGAGGCGTAAGTGATACCGTATTGTGCGATCTCCGGCGACCACTTGAGGAGTCGCCCGTTGGTGTCCGGTCGGTGCGGGACTTGTCTTAGAGGTAGAGTGGTTAGGACCTCCACAGTGATCGAAGAAGTAAGCTCTCGGTTTCGTACACTCATGACAAGGGCATAGGCGATCTTCTCCAATGGTGTGTAACGTGTCTCGGCGTCGTGGGCGCTTTGGCTAACATAGTAGATCGGCAAGTGGGCTTGCCCCTCTGCTCGCACGAGCGGCACTCGGTCGACCTCCGAGGCCGCTAAGTAAAGGAATAATTTTTCACCGGATCGGCTTTGCCGAGGATCTCGGGGTTGGATAGATATTCCTTTATTTTGGCGAATGCTATCGCTTTCTTTCGTCCATGCGAACTTCTTGTTCTTGATGGTCGCGAAGAAAGGCTTGCTTTATCGCCGAGCCGTGATATGAAAGCAGTTGAGGCGGCTAGACACTGTGAGGCGTTGCACCTGTTTGATGTTTCGCGGTTCCTGCATGTCAAGGATCGCTCGTATCTTGGCGGGGTTCGCCTCGATCCCCCTTTGGCTCACTATGTGCCCCAAGAACTTCCCGGAGCCCACCCCGAAGTTGCATTTCTTGGGGTTCAACTTCATGTTAAACTTCTCAAGGATGGCGAACGTCTCGGCAAGATCGTTGAGGTGATCTTCCTTCTTGAGGCTTTTGACCACGATATCGTCAATGTTGAGCTCCAAGGTGTTGCGGCTCTGATCGGCGACGATCCTGTTGACTAATCGGTAGGTCGCCCTGCGTTTTTCAAGCGAGCGGCATTCGACCCAAAAGTATATGTCTTTTACGTGTGGAAAGATGTGTGTTTTATGTCTTCCTCTGCCATTGGGATTTGATGATATCCGTGAAGGCATCCATAAACGACATCATTTCGCAACTGCCGTGCTATCGACGGATGATCGATATGAGGCATTGGGAAGTGATCTTTTGGACATGCAGCGTTGAGGTCGGTGAAGTCTATGCATAATCTCCGAGGCAGTCGGCTTTTTGGCGAGCACCGCGTTGGCGACCTTGTGGTTCGTCGGTTGCTACTCCGTCGATCATTGCCGAGTAACCACGGACTTCTATGTCGAGCGCTGCGTATTTCTCGGGACCGAACTTCCTACGCTTCGGTGAACGAGGTTTCATTGCCGGTCGATCTTGAGATAATGGCGGCGTGTTCGGGACTTATGCCAACCATATCTTGATGCGACCGGGCAAAGACACCGATGTTCTTACGTAGCAAGTTGATCGAGATCTCCCTTTAATTCGCGGTCGATGCTCGCGCCGTCTGTACCTCCGTTACGGATGATCCGGATCCATCGTAATGCTTTCCAACTCTTGGCGAGCAGTCGCTTCTCGTTGGTACGATCTCGGACTCGGTCCTTGGATCGATGTCGAGACTTGGCTCGAAACCGATCCTTAGCTCGATGTCGTCCGTCGATCGATGAGAGATGGCGTCCCCAGTCGGGTTGGTACGAAGTCTCGGGCTCGTCGATCTCCATGGGTTGATCGTCGGTCGCTTCAATGTTACATACGATGCGGGAAGTATTGAAAGAATTAACAACATAGGAGTAACTCAAACATCTCTTTGCCATTAGGTGATCTCCTTTTACGATGCGACCGTCCCATCGGCGGTGGGAATTTGATACTGATAAAAGAAAGATGAGGCGACCGCCTCAAAGGTTTCTAAAAGGCGACCTAGGAACCCATTATAGATCTTTGAGCCTATCTATGATTACAAAGCTTAGGTTCTAGTAATCCTAACCTTGGGATCATAAAAACATATTAGCTCGGCGGAGAGCTTGATCCTCCGTAGGCTTGGGTGTGTTGTCGCCGAACCCTTGGAGCACGGTGTCGAAAGGCTTGATGAATTTGATCAGTTGCCGAGTTGGTCTAGGGCGGATTTGAATATGATGTTGCAAAAACTCCCATTGTCGACCAACACGCGATCGACCGTCTTCCCAAGGATGCAAGCGGAGATCACTAGTGCATCCTCTTTGGGACATTGCACTCTTTCCCTGTCCTTGTTGGAAAAGGTGATGAGCGCGTCTCTAGAGATGGTCGGCTCCGGAGGTACTACAACATGGACTTGGCGAAGGCCCTCGGTTCGACTTTCGCTTCTGTTTGACAGGTGGAAACCGGGAAAGGCCCGAGGCTCCCACCTCTGCTTGGAGCATGTTGATCCGACCGCCGGGGTTGATCGGAGGGATCGATTCATCGAGTACTCGGCTCATGCTCGATCTGGCGATCGGATTGGGAGGAATTCTCTCGCTCGGTCGGCGTTCGCGCCCTCCGGCTCTTTCCGTCTGAGGTTACGGCTTGGTGATCAAATTATCCGGTTGCCTTCCTCAAGCGATCGCGGAGTATGCGAGGAGGTCGCGGCATTAGCTAGTGTTGTGGCGGGACTCTTATGATAGGCACAGAATTTCTGCGGTCTAGATGACCGTGGTCCCTTATCGGCTTTGGCTTGAAAGCCACTCGCGACCCTTGATCGCGTTGAAGATGTGGGCCGGAGATAAGTTGAGGTTGTGAAGAAGGTGGACCTCTACATCCTCGAAGGCTTTGAACTCGCCAGCGGCTTGGCGACCGCCTTTACGGGCTTGGCGACCGTCTTCTTACGGACATGGGAAGGTGCTTTCCCTTCTTGGTGTCCCTCGTCCGGGCGGAGTGAGAGCATCTTCTGGCCGGATAATCGCGGCTCGGCGGAGCAGCTGTATAGGTCGGTGGAAAATCTTTTGTGAGGTGCACGAACATGGGCGATCGTCGTGGAATCCGTTCGGGGCTGCGTGGTGAGCGATCTCGTCGCCGACGGGCTCACCGGTGAGGACTATCTCGTCCACCCGGCCGATATAATCCTCATCCGATTCATCCTTCCCCTGCCCGATTTTCATCATGCGGTGGGGACCTTCCGGCGGCGACTTTGGCGGCGAAGTATGATGTGAAGTCGTTAGCGACTTCTCAAAGCAATTGATTGAGCGAGATGGTAGCGAGATGTACCACCTGTGGGCGAGATCGCCCAGAGTTAGCGGGAACATACGACATTTCGTCGCATCCGAAGCTCCGCATCCAGTCATGTAGATCCGAATTTGCTTAAGTGGGTTCCCGGATCCGTTCTCCCCTCGTGAGAGGTGTTTGTGGGGATTGATCGTTGATTGGACTAGAGCGATCTCGATCTGGACCGCGAGTGGCTCATTTAGCCCAGCGATCGGTCTCTGGCGTTTGCCCCAATTTCTAGGAGCGTCTTCATCTCGTCAGTGGCGTTGCATAGCGGCGATCGTCGCTGGCCCCTTTCGCCGATTGGCTCTCAGGCTGCGAACCAAGGCGATCGTGTCTTGATCCCCTAGCTCCGTGGTGAATGACGATCTCACTGCGGAGGTTCCCTTCTTGGGCGGCGAGGGCTCATTGCCGGTCTGTCTCTTGGGAGTCGGATACGCGAACTCCTGGTAAAAGATTCGGATATCGATGTCTCATTTGGGGCACAGTGCCCAGTCGCCATGAGATCGCTCCTAGGCGGCCGAAGACGGAATCGTCCCGCCTTACGAGAGCCTTCTCCAGCGGCTCGGGGCTTTCTGTCGATTTCTCAACATAGATCCCCTTGAGCTTCCTTTTGCTTGCCCGGCGGTTAGCTGACGGGGTGATGGTAGGCGTATCGCGGGCCCTCTGCCGTTCCCTGAGGATGGCTATAGCCTCCTCAATCTGTTCCGATGTCTGGAACTGGTCGAGTGAGAGGCTAGAACCGTCCCTCGGGGGCGGGAGCGAGAGCCTAGCGTCGCCACGTTCGCCCTCCGTCGTGGGCTGGGACTCGGTCCTCGCCGGAATAAGATTTCCGGCAGATCTCAGGGTGGCCCTCTTGGAGGTTGTTGCTGATGTCATTTTCTGATGGTTTTTCTGTTGAAGAACAGTGAGTGTTTCTTCAAGTATATGTTCGGAGAACAGTGAGTGTTCTTCGAGACGGTAGGAAAAAATGAAGGTTTTGATGCCCCCTTCCTCTAGCGCCAATTGTTGTTACCCAAAATATTATCCGGAGATAGTATTGCTGGAACGATCGAGTAACAAACAAAATGCGAGAACACTTCCGTGGGAAAATGGATAACACAAGATTTGCCGGGGTTGTTAGTCCCGGGCTTGAATGCTCTCGCGAGATGTTATTAATAAATATCTTTGTCAGTACAAATATTAATGTTAGAATCTAATACAATGAGTGTAAAAGCTTCTAGTTATCTAGGCTTTAGAGCGCGTAGATTGCCGGAAGAACCGGATGGATGAATCATGAGTTCTTGCTTGGAATTTATGATGAATGTGTGTGAATGTCACTATGAATATGTTAGTGCTTGCCAAAAGAGCCTTTTGTTCTCTCTTTGGTGTGTATTTTGCACTTAATTCGTGGTAGAATTCGTCCCCAGCCATAGCAGTGAGTTCTCTATTTATAGGGGACTAAGTAGTTGGGATCCCTCGAGCGATCGCGGGCGATCGCCGTTTCTATATTAAAATAAGCGGCCGATCGTCCCGTCACGTGGGCTGTTCCTTGAGGTCCGAGGTTGCGGTTGGAGGCCACTGGGTGAACGATGGGAAGCCCGACACGCGTGGCAGTCATTTGTCAGGAGGGTCCACTTCGTACCTTTCGGCGGCCTTGTCGGTAGGTGCGGTAGGTGACAGGCTGGGGTCAATGATCCTTTTTGTTGGTATCCTATGAAGATCCGCGGGTGGGCCATCGTCCAAGATTCGGTTTTCGACGACTTTGACGGATGCTGGATCCCCACGTGGCATGAGACGATCGCCTCTGATCCGTTAGACAAAGACGATCGCCAGGTATCAAAAGACGATCGCTGGTTACCAAAAGACGATCGCTATATTATGCCGGACTTTAGGTGTTCGTCCGGAGTTTGGCTTCTATGGTTGACTTTTCAGGGAGGTCGCCGATCGCCTATCGTGGCGAATTAATCGTCGCACAACATACTGTCTTGCTTGGATGGTTGGACGCCGAATCCCTGAAAAATTCGCATTGATTTGTGGCAGTGCATAATCACAGAGTACCAATGCCGATTGAGCTTGCTGAGTAGGGTTGTCAACCCCTTGATTTCCGGTGTTGTCAGCCATGGTATCCATAGTTGACAACTCACGTCCTTCCTTCCTGTTTTTCCGCAGAGTGCGCTCGAGTTCGGTATCCAAAGGGAATAGACCCTCGTCACCAAATTTTCTCATGTACTAAACGAAACTCCTCAAAAGGAAAACAAATAAAAACAAATTTACACAAAAATAAAATAATGTTCAAATTAAGACTAAAAATACTGAAATTGATATTAGTAAAACAATCAGTCCCCGGCAACGGCGCCAAAAACTTGTTACGTATTTTAGTGAACGCAAGTGCACGTTGTCGTAAGCAAGTAATAAAGTGATAAGAAAGATATCGTTCCCTCGAGGACCGATGTACTAATTACCAATTTATTTGTATTCTAGTTTTATTTGAACGATCGAATTTGGTGGTGGAAGAATTATTAAAAAAACTGATAAAGCGATAAACTAAAAACAACTAATAAAATCGATAGTCCGAAGAAAGAAGATCAAATAAGAGAAGAATCTAGGATTGAGAATCTGCCTCGATTAATCCGAATTGCTCTTGATTTATATAAATTAAGTAATTTCCCAATTTATTGAAGGCGAAGATTTCTAAGATACTCTAATGCCTCTTCCGAGGACAGTAGAATTTTCTTAGGTGAATAAATCACTCTATTCCTAGGTGAGTTAATTCAACAATAGCCAAAAAGTATAAAATCTTCAGACGGTCCACGTAATTCCTATAAGTATATTCCTGTCTCACAAGATAAAACGTTTCTCACCAATTTTTTCTACTAACTCTCCTCTCCCGATTCGAGTTGCGTAATTAAAACAATTCAATCATAGGCCACATAATTGAACGCATTAAGAACAATTGGGGAAAACTCAATAGAAAAGGGAAATATATCAATAATTCAAAATCAAGAGTTGATCCGTCAAAATCTCGATTTCATCACAATCCTAGAAAAAGGGGTTCTAGCCCTACATGCTATAAAACAATACACAAGTATTCAAATTTAACATAAGAAAGAAAATCAAACACAGCTGAAGACTGGCTTCTTCTGCCCTTTGCTTTCTGCTGCTAGGTCTTTTGTCCTCCTCTCCGATGATCATATTTTCTGACCTTCAATGCCTTTTTATAACTTTTCTTCCGCCTCCAAAACGCGTCCGAAAATTAGGTCGAAAACGGACTTCAGAACAGCCGAAATCGCGGGCTGAATTCAAGTAACCCGCGCCGCGGGCCGCGGTCCGGCTTAAGTGTGCCGCGGCCCTTGCCCTTGTGCTGCCAAGCCTGGGCGCCTTTTTTTCTTTACGTGCCGCGGCTCAGGATGAGCGTACCGCGGCCCCAGTACAGATTGTACCGCTTAGCTTGGAGCAGTGTCTGTGCCGCGGCTCTGGCTCGATGCGACGCGGCCCTTGACCAAAAAATATTGTTTTGGCCCATTTTTCTTTGTTTAAGCTCCCGGACTCTAATTTCCTTCAAAACATAAAAACATAATGCATTAAAAGCTCATTTATGCGGATTTAAACCTAAAATGGGGATAAAATAATGACAATTAAGTGTACAAAATAACATATAACACTAGGCAACTCAAAATGTCAGACTCCACAGTTCTAACAAAAAGACTCAACGCATCTTCAAAGGCTCGACCAAGACCAACAATGCCAGCATGCCGTAGAAGCTTTGTCTGCAAACTAGCAGACTGTAATCGAGAGCAAGAAAAGCATAATGACGAACATCACCTACGGAATAAACACCAAGCCCTCCAAACGCAAAAGGTAAGATGGCAATCCGCCACTGCCAATCACCAAACCTAGGCCCCGAAGCAGTAACAATACACCCCAAGGAAGATCGAAGAGCCCCCATCGAAAGCGCGCTGAGACGCCTTATGCTTAGTTCCCGAGATTTAGTAAAGGAAAGAAAAGAAAGGGAAAGAAAGTTCAGAGAGAAAAGAAGAGAAAGAAAAGTGAAAGGAAATTGTATTTTGTGTTCTCGAGTTAGAAGGAAATGAAAGGAAAATTAACCATTTTGTTCTTTTCTCTCCAAATCCTTCCAAATCGGAAGGAAAGTTAGGAGGGAAAGTTTTCCTTCCATTTCTTTCTTTTTCTTTTCATTAAAAACTCAGGAATGTTGAAGGGAAAATAACTGAGACAGAAAGTAGGGCAAGAGTTGTTGTATTATTCCATTGATGATATCCCTTTAAATAGGGAGAAATACATACAAACAGGCCTTAGCCAAACCCTAACTAGGAAAGCCCGTAAACTAACAGACTTAGGCACACAATGGGTATTATTTATTTAACTCTCCCCCTTGTGCCTAGTCTATAAGCGCATGTCATGTTGCCTCGTTAAAACCTCGTCAAGCAAAAACCCAGTGGGAAAAATGTCTTGATCGTAGGGAAAAGAGTACAGCATCTAGACACATCAAGCTTAGACTTCATCCTTTGAATCTATCCTCTCATATGATCGTTACATTTGATCATAGTGCTACTAAGGTGACCATTCCATCGATCCCTAAAATCGTACATCTTTTTACCTCGTTAAAAACCTTTCCAAGTGATAAAAATCCTGTGGGAAAAATGATCCTTGGAAGGAAAAGATTATAACGTACGTTGTGGATGTAAGACTCCCCCTCAAGTCTACATCTCCCCCTGATTTGTACATCAATCAAGTATTTGTTGTCTCATTAAAAACTTCACCAAGTAACAAAATCCAATAGGAGAAAATGAACCTTGGTCAAAGAAAAGAGTACAAAACATGTGATTAAGTTTCTTTATAAATCACCATTTCCTTGTGATCTTTACATCAATCTCGGAAGTTGGAAAACTCTACAGCTCCCTCTAATGCTTACATTCATATATCGTTGCCTCGTTAAAAATCTTGTCAAGTAACAAAACCCAGTGGGAAAAATAAATCTTGGTCTAAGGAAAAGAGTGCAACACATGTAAGTATGTTCCATTATATCTTGCATATTTCCCGTTATGATCATTCCATCAATCAAGGGGATTTACAAGTTACATCATGTTTATAAATGTAAGTATACTCATTAGTGTCAGTACTTAACCGCTAGTTGCTCACAAGTGTAGAATGATAGTTCTTAATCATGTACACTCACGGACTGATTCATGCAAAGCAATAATCATGTCGTGAAGGACGTAGCCAAAAAAGGGGTTTGCTTAGTCGATTTCCAAGACATAAGCAATTCATGCCAACACATACTTTATGGTAGTTGCTTCGGCACCAGCATTTACTTTAGCATTTGCCTTTTCGTAAGCAGCTTCCTTTGCCTGCTCGTAGGGAAAGAATAGTCCCAAGTCAATGGTTTCTTTTAAGTATCAAAAGATATTCTCGATGCTGAACTAAATCTAGTCAGCGAATTAACTGAGAAGTGATATCAGGTCGTGTACATTAAGTCAAGTACAATAATGCGCTATTACACTCAAGTAGGGAATTTCAGCTCCCAAAGCTCTTCATCACTTTCCTTTAGACGAAATGGATCATTCCTTTGCATCCAAATGTTCGACCTATTATGGGGTGCTAGTCGGGTTTACCTTGTCCATGTTAAAGTGCCTGAGAAACTTCTGGACATAGGAAGACCGGTGGAATGAATTCCACAAACTTGATGTCTATGTCAATGCCTCGACAGAACCGAGTTTTCCCAAGATCTTTCATCTCAAACTCAGATTTTCAGTATCTGGTGGTTTCTCTTATTTCATCAAGACCGATTATGTTCACGTCACCAGCGTACATTGCGATGATCGTGAATCCGGAACTTATTTGTGAAGATGCAGGGACACAGTTCATCGTTCTTTTATCCCTTCCCAATCAAGTAGTCACTTAGACGGTTATACCACATCCTTAAGGATTGCTTCAAAACCGTAAAGTTGAGCGTTTCAATCAAATTGCATACGCACTCTGTGGTTTAGAGTCACTTGATTTGGGTAATGAAATGCCATCGGGCACTTCCATATATATCTCCATATCTAGATCCCCATAGAGATACGTAGTAACCACATCTATTGGCTGCATTTCTAGTCCCTCGGAAATTACTACGCTAATCAAATAGCGGAACGTATACGTGGGAGTACATTTCCTCGTAACCAATTCCAGGGCATTGTGAGAAGCATTACTTCGTGAACCTTGTATATTAGGACTCTACTATTCTCACTATGATTTACGACAAAGGTTCGGTTATGTCCTTCAGGCTTTACACTTGGTTAGGTTAGCACTACCTACACCAAATACCTGTCTCTTTCTCAGAGAATCTAGTTCTACCTGGAATATTTTTCTTATAGGCCAATGTTGATTTCATCCAACTGAGCGGGGTTAGACATCATCGTACTTTATGATTCATGACATGTCATCAAAGTGGGTGGTTGATCAGGCCACACCCTCATAATTTCATCGAGATTCTTGATTTTCTGAATCATATCTTCGGGACGTCCCCATCGTCATGATTCATGGACATAATAAAATCAAGCATGATCTCATGAAACGAGTTCATTGATGGTTAACATATAATTTTGTGCCATACTCTACCTCTTACTTGGGTGAGTATTTAGTCGAACCATGTGGCTTCCACCCCTTCCTTCGCATGGAGCCACAGCCTCAACCACACTTCCACCAAGTGCGACTGCATCACCTGGTTCATTGGTGATGTGCCCCATACAGGGAACTTCTAACCTTACAGGCACATTTGCAACTGTAATGTGAGATTTTGTCACTTGAACGATATCAGTAAATGCATCAGGCATCGAATCTGCTACATCCTGAGGATCGAGTATGCTTTGTGCTTCACGGTAACATTGTGAAGTTCGGGGATCATAATGAGACAAAGTGGAGACACACCACGAAAATTCCTATCGTTCCCCGAGAAATTACATTTTCTCTCCTGCCCCTAACGACGGGAAGGTTGTCTAATTAAAGTGACAATCCACAAATCGTGCGGTAAAGAGATCACTGTGAAGGATTCAAATAGCGGATAAACGTCTGGAGATTCTTATCCAACGTGAATACCTAATCGTTTCTAAAGACCGATGCGCTGTGGGGCACATAAGGCACATATAATGCGTAACCAAATATGCGCAATTGGCACTCAAGTCCGTCTGGGTCCAAAATACAAAAATCAGGCTATCCAGTAACCAACTGGTACGCATAAACTAATTGGTTAGCAAAAGGTCTAAGGATGAACGATTTAAGTAAAGTTGCATGCAATATTGCATAATCCCAGGCAAAAATATGTTAATTGGTGCGCATAACCAATGACATAATCACCATACATATTCTTTCGACGGTGGTTTATGTGAGACCATTTGTATATGCACATGGAACGAGATACTATTCATTAATCTCTATCATGCAATAAACATCAAGTACTTTTTGATGTGAACTCTCCAACATCATCGAGTCCTTTAGATGTGATAAGAGAGGTGAGTCCTTATAAATTATTTTGGAAGTTCTGCAGCAGTTTGAGTGGACAGGAGAGCGACATGTGACCAACATGTCGGAGAATCCATCAAAATCATAAATACATAAATGGTCCGCATATTAGGTGGATGGATCCACAAATATCTCCTTATATTCAGCGTAAGAATGGAATGCTTGATTTTGTTTCTTTAGCGTAGGAAGGTCTCGCTCCCACATTGATTAAAGAGTAGGCTTTGCAAAAATGAGTGGTGCGCATGTGATATGCATCCGGTTCTTTGGATGATATAATACGATTAACATCAACATTGTTCTTGATGTTGAGTTGTTGCCACATTTTCACTCGAAAAGTAATGATGTCCGTACAAGTTCTTTAGTATACATATCATCATACTTCGACCAGGATGACCTAGTCTATCGTGCCAAAGTCTATATGAGTCTATGTCCCAAATCACATTGTTGGTGACAACATACGTTTTTAAAAACATAATAGTAGCGAGGTACAGTCCACTAGATTGACTCATGAGTTATTCTAAAATGCGTTTACGTCCACATTCATTAGAATTAATAAAAGAAACTCTATTCCATTCCCACAGTGGGTTTCAATCTGGAAACCATTGCTACGTATATTGTTGAAGCTAAGTAAGGTTCGAAGGGCTCTAGGTGCATACAGAGCATCGGTAACTTGTAATTGAGTGCCATTTAGGCATCAAAAATTGAGCATTACCTCGCCCTTTGATGAGTTGGGATGACCCAATCATCGTAGTTACCGACGTTTGGCAGGCGACTAATTCAATGAATAGAAGCCTAATTCTAAGAACATTCAAGTTCTACTCGATTCATTCCTTAGAAAAGATTGAAATTTCGAACCATAAGCATTCAAGCAATATTCAGTACTTCGAAATAAAGCTAAGAATATAACGTAAGCAATATTAATATCTTGTTCGTGAAACAACATTGCATCAGGCCATTATTAAAAATAAAACACCAACACAGTCGTCTTGAGGCAACTATACCAAATGTAAATGAGAAAGTAAACATAATACTAAGATTCAGTCTGTACATTATGGCTCGTATGACTCAATTCGACGATTGGTGACTGTGAAAATTGACATAGGGGGACTTGTCTAGATCATATTCTTCCATATGGTGAGTTATCCTTTCTTTGGACTCTCTATATTTCTTGTAGTGAGATGCGACTTGCTTGCTTACATGGCAGTTCTTATACCATGTCCAGCATCTCCACAATGATAGCACGGTTCATTGTCAACTCGAGCCTTAGAGGCGATAGGATGGGTAGGTGCTTTTTGGTTCTCTTAGCTAGTAGAGCCGGGAGCACCAAGTCTTCGCATTACATTGGAAGAACCCCCACGTCCTTGACCACGAAGCCTATCATGTCCAGTTCCCTATTCATTGGGGTAGTTTCCATCTTTCACTTTGCCATAATTGGCCTCGGGAATTTTCTTTGTCCCAACCAACCTGGCATTATTGCTCATTAACACTTCGTTATGCCTCTCAGCCACTTGCAGTAGGTTGATTAGCTTACTGAAGGTAGTGATGCATTTATTATCATACTCCAGCCTATACTGGTTCGTTAGTATAAGAGCGGAAGTAGGGAAGGTGAAAAAAGATTTCTGGATCATGTCATCTTTTGTGACGTCCTTTCCACAGAAATATTTTAGGCGTGCCTTGAGACGGAGCATACCTTTGTTGAAGTCGTTGATCCGTTTATAATCAAGCAAGCGGATTTCATTCCACTGCACGGTCAGTTCTGGGATTTCATCCCAAATCGGCCCTTAACGGCATCTAACAGTTCTTTGCGGGATTTTCAACTATAAATATTTCCATCTCAAGCTGGGTTCGATATGTCGCCCAAGGAACATTAATGCAATAACTTTGATTTTGTCAGACGGTGCATCGCGTGCGGTATCAAAGATTGTGGCACTATAGTCCTTAGCAACAAATATGGTCTCGACATAGGAGACCCATCTATGGTACTCAAGCTCTTTTGAGTCCAATATATCAAATTTGAGGCGAGTTGGGTAAGCTATCTTAATATAAGAAAAAGGAAAATGATTTTTCACAGTTTACCATGAGTACTTTCCATGATAAAATTTTCAATAATGGGAGCGTTATTATTTTTCGGAACCAAGATATGGTCAAAATTACTTTCGATGCTATTGAGGATTGCCAATGAAATTACTTTATCACGGTTCGAGTTGATATAGGCAGTAGAAATAAGTCCTCTAAAATCTACTAGTGATGAAGCCTAATTTGCATGCCATATCTATATATGTATGCAAATATATGTATATTTATAGATATAGACAAATAATCCTAGGAATGTATCTATACACGTATTATGCAGTCAAGTAGGTCTCTTATGACGCAATATAATTATTAGTTCATGTGAATTAATTTTAATCCGAACTATTTAAAGCAATTCACTTTAATTTAATTAAAGTTATTAATGCATCATGCTTTAAGTAGGTTTAATTAAGCATAAACAAATTTATGAACTATAAATATGCAACTAAAGTAATTAAAGCACGTAAAATTGCACGTTGCAGATAGTAGGGTTCGGGTTGGTGTACCGTATAAGAAAGATCTAATTCTTTTCTAGGCATACCGTCAATTTATTTCGTAAATTGCCATCTTCATTGCAATTAACATTTGGATCGTCTTGATTCCTTTCCACCGAGCGAAACAACTTTCTCCAAGTCTTTTTTTCTGTTTCCATGTCATATGAGAGGATCCCAGAAACTCGATATCTTTCAGGATGGACTTAATATCCAATTTTGGTTCCTCGGAATCCACACATGATGATGATCCTCCTTTGGTTTCACGCCTCTTCATAGGCATCTCTATCATATCCTTTTGATGACCGCAGGAAGATGTTGAACGGTATCCTCCGAGTACCGCGTCGGGCAGTGACAGGCAACGGCGACGGGGTGATAGGTGACGGACATGAAAACTTGTGGTTTAGCGGGCTATGGCGTTTTTTTTTTCGATCTGGTGGAAGAGATCTGGCCACACGTGGCTTCTGGCTTGGAGGTCGGAATCAGATCGGGAATCGGAGGGGTTGGATGCGCGGGGTTCGATCTGGTGTGGGTAAGCGGCGGGACTGGATGGGAGACGGGCGGTGACGTCTGGTTCGGTCAGTGAAGAAGATCACCGGTGGCGGCTAGGGTTTCTGGCAGTCGATTTTTTGTTTTTTTTTTCGGAATTTTGCATAAAATCGGGAGGAAAAAAATTTCTTGCTCAGTTGGGAACTACGTGCTGATAACGTTGTTGTTGCCCGAAATATTATCCGAAGATAGATATTGCTGGAATGGTCGAGCAACAGCAAATTGCGAGAGCACGTCCGAGGGAATGGAAAAACACAAGATTTGTCGGGTTTGTTAGGCCCGGGCTTGAATGCTCTCGCGAGATGTTATTAATACAAATATTCGGGGATACAAGTATTAATGTAAGAATGCGATTACAATGAGTGTAAAAGATCCTATTTATCTAGCTCTTGAGCGAAGCTCTGCGTGTTTCGTCTCTGCCGACCGTCTTTCGTGTAAGAGGTGCTGAGAGAGAAGAAAGGCCGAGAGATAGTTGTTGCCAAGAGTAAGAAAGCCAAGTTATGAGCTGAATCAGAGAGAGACCGAGAGTTTTCCAAGTGTAGGCAGCCTTCTATTTATAGGAGCTGAGATGCTCTGTTTACTGACGGGTGATCGCCTTTCATGTAATATAATAAGGGGCGGTCGTCTTTATGTCACATGGGCTGTCTGCCTTAAAGTCCGCATGGCCGCTGGCGGGCAACACTGGTGTCCAATGAGGAGCCGGCACGCGTCCTGAGTTGCTGTCACGGGTGGTCCCACTGTACAACTTTCGGCGGGTCTGTCGGTTGGTGAGAAGATGCTGACAGGCTGTGGACAACGATCCATGTCTTGCGGCGCCTTTTCCGGATCTGCACATGGGTCCTTGATTCGAGCTTCGGCCTTCGCCGACTGGACGGGCGATGGCTTCGCGTGGCATGAGGCGGTCGGCATTTTCCGGTCACCAGGGGGTCGATCGCCAAGTACCGAGAGACGATCGCCTTAGATGTCGATCGCTCGGCACCGGGACTTGTCCTGGGACCTTCGGTCGGCCAATCTGCCTTGGCTGCTAAACTCTGGCTCGGTCGCCCGGTCTCTGAGGCGATTGCCTGTTGAGACGTATAAATCTCGACACAATAATTGCCCCCAGCTTGCTCCGATGTTGAAGACATGAGGTGAGGTGGTTCTTGCTGGCGATCGTGTAGGACGAAGACGGGCGATCCGTTGAGCGGGCTTTGGTTTCAGATTTTGGCGATCTGATCGATTGGCTAGCTATCTTCGGTCTTGTACCTGCAATAAACAATTTTGCCGATCCCTCGTAGAAACTTGATTGCTTCGTTGTTGAGGAATTGTGCACAGTCGCGGAGTTTGATGGACCGACTCCATGACCATGTCTTGTCCGCGAGCGACATTGTATGTCTCGTGACTCATTTTATTGTGAGGGTCCTCCGTTAGGCTGCGCCTCGCCTCGTATTTAAACGAAGGGCGTGCGGTCTTGGTCTAGAGGAGTCCTTGCGCGGGGCGTCGTCGGATTAATCGACTCCACGTCCGCGGCTAGTTAGCTCTTTTCTACCTCGGATCGTCATGTTAGATGGCAATCCTCGACGGTATACGTTGAGACGGGGTTAGGGACGCATCGCATTGTCCGTGCAGGATTCACCATGCTAAGTGACGGACCTTCGAGGGCGGGCGATCGTGTCCACTGATTTGCTTGGAGGGTCCTTCGACTACGCCCGCCTCGTATTTAAACGAAGGGCGAGCTATCTCAGCCCAAAGGAACCTTGCATGGCCTAAGCAGTCGGTTCCATCGACCACCAGGACCATGGCTACACTCTTCCACCTCGGATCGTCATGTTAGATGCCGACCTTCGACGGTGTACGTTGTGCGGGGGAGGAGATCTCGTGCCTTAGTACAACATGTTAGATGATGAACTGTAGATGGCGAGCGAGTCCTCCAGTTTTGGTGATGTTGCTTGATTCTGGCGATCGGGTTGGAAGACTGATGATCGTCGTTCGGTCACCGATCGCGCTTCTCATAGGTTGAGAGGAAACCTTTGTCTGGCCAGAAAGTCTGCGGCTTTAGCGCGGAAGATTGCGTAGGTCGGGGGATGGTCTTTCGTAAGATGCCTGAACATAGGCGAAAGACCATGGAATCCCCCTAGGACCGAGTGTAGGGCGATTTTGTCGCTTATGGGCACGCCGTTGAGGATGATCTCATCTACACGGTCGATGTAGTCTGCGTCGGACTCTTCTTCTCCCTGTCTGATTTGCATCATGCGATGGGGACCTTCCGGCCGAGCGACCTTGGCGGCGAAGTAAGCTGTAAAGCTGTTCGCCAGTTGATCAAAGGAATTGATGGATCGCGGCGGCAATGAGGTGTACCACCTGTGGGCAAGGTCGTCCAGCGTCAGTGGGATCATTCGTCATCTGGTCGCGTCTGATGCCCCACACCCGGTCATATAGATCCGAAACTTTCTCAGGTGAGTTTCGGGGTCCGATCTCCCCTCATACAAAGGTGTTTGCGGAGGAGCGATCTTACGCTGCACGGGGGCGAGCTCGATGTGGACCGCGAGTGGCTCGCTCGGCCCGGCGATCTTTCTCTTGGCGCCTGCCCCAGATTCCAGGAGCGCCTTCATGTCGTCGAGCTGGCGTTGCATCGCGGCCATCGCTGTCGCTTGGTCGCTCGTGGCTCGGCTTTTGGAGCAGGAGCCGAGGTGATCGTGTACCGATCTCCTGGCTCCGCGGTTGCTGACTTCGATTCTTTGGCGAGGATGAGCCAGATGGCTGGCCTGCCTTCTGGGAGTCGGATACGCCGAACTCCTGGTGATGGACTTGAGCTCCGTCGTCTCGTGGCTGGGGCCGGACTGCCCCGGTCGCCAAGATGGGTCGCTGCCTAGGCGATCGAAAACAGAGGTGCCTCGGCTTGCGAGCGCCTCTTCTTGTGAATCGGGGCCTTCTGGAGATCGCTCGATCAGTAGCCCCTTGAACTTCCGTTTGGTCACGCGGCGGATGGACGAGGGGGTTATAGCGGGCGGTGCGTCCAAAGTTCTCCGTCGCTCCCGTAGGATGGCCAGGGCTCCTTCGATCTGTTCCGCGGTTTGGAACTGATCGAGCGAGAGGCTTGGGCCGTCCCTCGGGGGCGGGATCGAGAGTCTCGGACCGCGGCGGCTACCCTCCGCCATAGGCTGTGGCTCGGATTAAGACGGAATGAGGTGTCTGGCGGATCGGCCAGCGGCTTTCTTCGATGAGGAGGCATGAGTCATGATTCTGAAAGCTTTCTCTGAAGAACAGTGAGTGTTTCTTCAGGTATATGCCCCGGAGAACAGTGAGTGTTCTTCAAGACGGTAGGAATAAAAATGAGGGTTAAGATGCCTTTCCTCTAGCGCCAATTGTTGTTGCCCGAAATATTATCCGAAGATAGATATTGCTGGAATGGTCGAGCAACAGCAAATTGCGAGAGCACGTCCGAGGGAATGGAAAAACACAAGATTTGTCGGGTTTGTTAGGCCCGGGCTTGAATGCTCTCGCGAGATGTTATTAATACAAATATTCGGGGATACAAGTATTAATGTAAGAATGCGATTATAATGAGTGTAAAAGATCCTATTTATCTAGCTCTTGAGCGAAGTTCTGCGTGTTTCGTCTCTGCCGACCGTCTTTCGTGTAAGAGGTGCTGAGAGAGAAGAAAGGCCGAGAGATAGCTGTTGCCAAGAGTAAGAAAGCCAAGTTATGAGCTGAATCAGAGAGAGACCGAGAGTTTTCCAAGTGTAGACAGCCTTCTATTTATAGGAGCTGAGATGCTCTGTTTACTGACGGGCGATCGCCTTTCATGTAATATAATAAGGGGCGATCGTCTTTATGTCACATGGGTTGTCTGCCTTAAAGTCCGCGGCTGCTGCTGGCGGCAAATTGCGTCTAATGAGGCCAGCACGCGTCCGAGATTCTTTGTCACGGGCGGTCCCACTGTACAACTTTCGGCGGGTCTGTCGGTTGGTGAGAAGATGCTAACAGGCTGTGGTCAACAATCCATGTCTTGCGGCGCCTTTTCCGGATCTGCACATGGGTCCTTGCTTCGAGCTTCGGCCTTCGCCGACTGGACGGGCGATGGCTTCGCGTGGCATGAGGCGGTCGTCATTTGCCGGTCACCAGGGGGTCGATCGCCAAGTACCGAGAGACGATCGCCTTAGATGTCGATCGCTCGGCACCGGGACTTGTCCTGGGACCTTCGGTCGGCCAATCTGCCTTGGCTGCTGGACTCTGGCTCGGTCGCCCGGTCTCTGAGGCGATCGCCTGTTGAGACGTATAAATCTCGATACAACAAACGTGTTGAAGGAAAAATAACTGAGACAAAAAGTAGGGCAAGAGTTGTTGTATTATTCTATTAATGACATTCCTTTAAATAGGGAGAAATACATACAAACAGGCCTTAGCCAAACCCTAACTAGGAAAGCCCGTAAACTAACAGACTTAGGCACACAATGAGTATTATTTCTTTAACAAGGAATACCAAATATTTTTTTCTTCTTATTTCCATCTATTTTCCTTCTTTTCTCTCGTTAAGCTAAGCTAAGCTCGGGAACTAAGCGCTACTGTAAATTCAGTTTCATTTTCCTATTATTATATGTATCGCACCAAAACCCTTCCGGTCATCTCACCATCCTCCGCTGCCGCTGCCATGAAATTCGCGGCGGCGAGTCGAGCTCTCCTCAACTGGAACCCGCCGTTCCTCAAATTTTCATCTCCTTCATTAGCAATTAGACGATTCGAGACCTGTACAACAACTACTACCACGACTAGCAGCGCCAGCCTAACCGAGGAAGAATTGAAACAAATCAACGACGTCGTCCCACGCCTCTGCTCTTCAAATCACCTCAAAGAGGCCGTTCAGCTCATCTCCGCCGCCCTCTCCACCGAAAATCCACCTCTCAGTTCACTCCCGCTTTCAGTTCTTATCAAAACGCTCGTTCCCGAACACCATCTCACCCACACCATGCACTTACTCAATTCCCTCAAGTACAATTCAAACAAAGAAAAGACCCTAATTTTATTATTCGTCGCCAAAATGTTCATCTCGCATTTTCTCCGGAACGGTCAGCCGAAGGCAGCCTTGAAGATTTTCCAATGGGTTTCGAGGCCCGATTTCCCCGGTGGATTGACCGACGATTTGGAGTTTTATGCTGTTTTGGTTGACGGATTTTGCAGAAATTGGATGATTTTGGATGCTCTTCGGGTTTTGAGGGTTATGGCGAGCGGCAATTTGGTGATCGGGAGTGAGATCAGGATGTGGGTGTACAGGGGTTTGTTGAGGGAGGCTAGGGTTAAGGAAGCATTGGATCTGAATGCGGCATTAGGCTGTGGTACTCTGGGGAATGATGGTGGTACTTTGGATTCGAAGGAGGTGGTGGATTTGTTGGAACGGATGATTGCAAAATGGGTCGACTAGAAGAACAGGTACTTCATTTTTTCACTTGGTCATGACAGTGCTTTTCTTGCTTTCGTTTCTTGTTTTTCATATTTCAACTGTTTCTGTTTTTCCCTCCTTAACTTGATTTTAGAATTTGAGATTCAAGATTAGATGGATTTTAAAACATCATTACGAATGGTAACACGTCGGAGAACCCCGAGGTACACGGGTAGAAAGTACCAAACAGTTAAACCAAATATAGAGAAGTTGTAATTTTTTTCTAATCTCTGGCCCAATTTTATTTTTCCCTGGCATAATACCTATAATTTCTATTTTTATATATTTTTTTTTAGTATTTTAATACTCATCTTCCTCGGGTCTTGTCAGAGCTACTGAATCCCGGAAAACCGGTGTGCCCGGGGCTAGGGGAGCACCCCCTAGTTCCACCCCTAGTTGGATTAATATTGGAATCTTTGAAGATTAATGTTGGAATCTTTGAAGACAAAAGAACTATTCATAAAAATTTTCATTGTCATAATAGAAATAGTAGCTCAAGTGGTATCACTAACGCTTAATAAGGGTGTTGACACTTGACAAGAGTTCCAACCCCGGAACTCAATCCGTGTTAGATTATTTGCCGTGCAACTATAATAGAAATAGTACATAGTTGAAGTATTGTACATCCACTCAGACTTACTGGAGCTCTGGGTTGGCTCCTACATATATTTTTTTGAAGATGTCCAGCTCTGGACCCCTTGCCCCCAAAATAATCTGAAGCAGAATTTCTTCCTCAAGCTCAAGAGTCGTGGAGCGGCAGTAAAGATGGAGAATATCTCCTTTTACAGTTTACTTTCTCTTTCCTTCGTTAATTTCTCCCTTTATTCATTCCAAAACATCAATACATTTTCTCACGAAGAAAATAAGAGGTCGTACATAGATGTTATTGAAAGTGTAGGTGTATACTATTACTAATAATTTAAACATAGGAGAATATCAACAACAAAGTGAGTTGTTCCAATCCAGACGAAATCCAACACTTTTACTTGGCCAATTTAGTGAAGTCCCCGTTATTTGCGTAATCCATGATACCGTCAGCTGGGATGCCCGTAACACGTGAGATAAGGGGAACGCTGAGGTTAGGGCAATCCGAACTAGATGCATTTGTCACAACGATACGGCATTCCTTAACCAAGTCGTACTTCAGAATAGGATTCTCAAGCCCCTTGAAGACAAAATGGAAC
Organism: Orobanche coerulescens; assembly: GCA_033398695.1. Lineage (NCBI taxonomy): Eukaryota > Viridiplantae > Streptophyta > Magnoliopsida > Lamiales > Orobanchaceae > Orobanche > Orobanche coerulescens. The sequence continues at coordinate 159,405,440 of CM065809.1, forward strand.
CATCCGTTATCTGTTCTGGTCGTGTTTAAATTTTTGCATTTGCATCTCAGCACGGCAGTAGCACCCGTAACACCAACATTGAAGTCGTTCTCTGAATCGGGGCAGTTTCCGTTGGGCCAGACGTTGTCACAACACAGACGTCGTCCAAAAAAGGTTAGCTCGTATACGTTCTGATCATTCTGAGCCAAGGCTAATGGAAAGAGGGCGAGGAAGACAGCCACAATAAGAGCAATTGACCTGTCCTGAGCCATTTTTGGAGCTAGATTATAGTAACAACAAAGGAAGGTTCATATATATGGTTTAGTACTACTATTAGTTGTATGTTTGTTGGATAATAGTGTAATGAAACTAAAAGTGCATGCGTACCACTATTTATAGATGCCTTTTCTTTTTCCTCTTAAGCCCATAGAATTGTCAGTGAGTCAACTGTGCAAACTGCTCTTATTCTAATGGCAAAATCTATCTTAAAGCAAAATTCATGTGGTGGATTAATTGGCAAAAAGTCTTAGCAAAACTCATGTGGTGCATTAATTGCTAGAAAGTCTTGGGTATATATATATTTTATATGTACGTCAAGAAGCTTTAAGCAAGCTTGACAGGTTGGAGATATTTGATGGACGAGCTCTTATGTACAAAAACACAACCCTTATATATATATATATATATATATATATATGAGATTACCTGTACCATAATGACACGGTGGCGGTGATATAATTGAATGAAAATAATTAAATTCAAGATTACTTGTTAGAAAAAAATATATGTTGATTCTCAAACTTTTATCGCAGTCGATGGGTCTGTCGTAAAAAAAAATTTAAGTACCGTTGAAAAGTAGGCCGGCGGGCTTGGTCATAAAAAAATGGTCGGCCGTTGGAGGAAAGCAACTTTGAGAGAGCTTCTCTGCTCCTTGCTGCCTGTGTCCTGGCGCGACGTAAAAAAACGGGCACGCCTGAAAGCAGGCCGATAGCCTGTCGTATAAAAAAAACTGGCAGGTCGCCTGAGGACCGCCGGCAACCAGTGGTGGTTCGCAGGAAAGCAGGTTCGACAGTCTGGCGTATGAAAAAAAGAAAGAAAAATTGGCCGGTCGTCGGGACCGCCGGCCGCCGGCGGTGGCCCATCAGAAAGCAGGCCGACGGCCTGGCATAAAAAAATGGCCGAAGGTCTGTCGACGACCGACGGCCCTGCCGGAAGTCGGTTGGAGGTCCTTCGGATATTCCCGTAGATTTTTTTTAAATTAATTGCCATTTAATTTAATTTAATCTAATATTTTAAGAGTATTTTTTTTTGAAATCTATTGTTGTTGAACATGTTTTGATATTATTATTAACTCTTATTAAATTCAACACAAAAAAGAGGGAGGAGCGGGGTACAGTAGACTTTTTCGGTGCGCACTACCACCAAAAAACGTCATTGTTCTTTATATTATAGATATGTATATCAGAGATAACTCGTGTCATAATGATATGGTGGCGCTGCTATAATTGGATTGAAAGTAAAAAAAAAAAATGCTGGCACCGGAGGTCAGCCGACAGAGGTCGACTACCCGTCGAAAAATAGCCCAATAGGCGGTTAGCAGCCTGCCAGAGAGCTGGAGCGGCCTGCCAGAGAATAATCCAGCAATCGGGGAATAAAAAAAATGACTGACTGTTGACCTATCATAGAAACGATCAAACGATCGTCCCAAAAGAAATGGCCATTCTTTGGAGAACGATCCGTCAAGTTGAAAACAAAAAAGAAAAAAAAGCTGGCCAGTGACGACTTGCTGGAGAACAGTCCGGCAATCGTCCCAAAAAAAGGGGCGGTTGCTGGAAAATAAAAAATTAGAGGTTTAATTGTCCATTTAATTTTAATTTAATTTTCAAAGATTTTTGGAAGTTTATTGTTGTTGAATATTTTATATTATTATTAAATTCAGTATAGTCGGGAGGGGAGAGGTACAATGGATTTTCTAGGTACAGAGGACGACGATGACGATCATCAAAAATACTACTACACCTATTATAGAATAGAGATAACCCGTGCCATAATGGCACGGCGGCGGTGACGTAATTAGATTATTAAATTATTAGATTATTTTGCTAGAAAAAAACATGTCAGCTCATGGAAGTCTAGCGCTGACGGCGGCCTTCTGCCTAAAACAGGCCAGGCCGTTAAAAAAAATGGCCGACTGTCGAAGGCATGTTGGCATGGCATCCCAAAACAAGAGGGAAAAAAATTAGCTGGCAGTCGGAGGTCTGTCGGCGGCCGGCGGCAACTCACCAGAAAGCATGTCGACAAGCCCAAAAAAAATGGATGGCCACCGGAGTTCTACCGGCAATCCGTCGGAAAGCAAGCTGATGAGTTTGACATAATTAAAAAAAATTGGTCAGGCATCGAAGGTCTACCGACTACCAGTGGCTACCCCGCCAGAAAGTAGGTTGGTGGGCCTGTCGTTAGAAAAAGAATGGATGTTTGCCGGAGGTCGGTCAGCCGGCGTCAGTGGCCTGCCGGAGAACTCCTCTAGGAAAGATTTTTTTTAAGGTTAGTTGTCACTTTATTTTAGAGGTAATTTGAAGTTTATTGTTGAATGTTTGATAATATTATTAAATTCAGCAGATGTTGGAATATTCTATTCCATATAATCATAAATTGGTCTTGATGATGAGTTGATGATGAGCTAATGATAAGTTGATGATGTTATCGATCAAAGAAAACAACAATAGAATGAACCAAAACAACGAATGAGTCGAAGACGAACGAGCCGGACAGAAAAGCAAAGTAGTGAGATTTATCAAAGATAACGTACGCTATGCAACATCTATAACGTACGTAATGAGAAGTCACCTGAAGGCAGACGAGTGCAACATACATGTTTAACGTACGCAACATAACATGTTTAACGTACGTAAGGAGGCGAGCTTAACGTACGTAAGCTTACATGCTTAACGTACGTAATGGTTTGAATATGAATTCAAACAAGGAACCGTTGAAGATGACGCCATGGAGTAGGTCAGCATGCAACGGATATTTTGACTGAAGATAACGTACGTAAAGAGTGATATATAACGTACGTAAAGAAGAAGACAGTTGCTACTGGACTGATTTGCACTATACATAACGTACGTAATGAAGGAGTCTTAACGTACGTAATGTGGTTAACGTACGTAATGGTGGACATATAACGTACATAATGCAGGCAACATGGGCTAACGGCTAGTTGAGAGAATTTGCCTATAAATACCAAGGCATATGGTATTATTCATAACAACAACTCTGAGACAATCATATTGTTGGTCACTAATTATACAGAATATAGCTTGGAAAGGGATAGTACAACAACTTGTACGATTTTCAAATGTGAGTGCGTAGCGGAAGTTCGTTTAAGTGAGTTGCTGTAAATACAGCAACTAGGCTTTCTCCTGTTTGCTTAGTGCGTAACGGATTTTGCAATGTATACTTGTATATAAATCACAATTATGAAAATAATAAAGGCAGAAGGTAAATAACACGCAATTTAAAGTGGTTCGAGGTAATCCCCTCTACGTCCACTGGTCCTCCACACAGGAGTAAAATATTTATTAAAATCACTACGTACACAACTATGTGACTTTAATCAAACTTATCTCTGTATCGTTCACACAGATTGATACAGGGACCGAAGCTTTTGGTCGATCACACGGATTGGCTTGAGCTCTTTCTTGACTTGCTTCTTCACACACGGTTTGAAGCTTCGTCTATAATGTTATTCTTCCCACACAGGTCGGATTACGCAAGGATCTACAGTCCACACAGGGTTGATGTTTATCTCAATGGTAAAGGTAAAATCACAGGTTTTGAACAACAGCTTGAATGTTTGATGAGCTTAGGATGATGATGTGTTGTTCACGTTCATGTATAGCAGTAAGCTCGAAGAAATATGTTTGCTCTTGCAAGCTTGAGATAATGTTTTCTGTGCTTGTTCACGTATGAATTTCAGTGTTCAATCTCTATTGCAATGTCCTCTTGCATGGACTATTTTTAACTTATAAATAGATCCGTTATAAATATGTCCGTTGGCTGGTTGGTGAGCAAAAGTCCTTTCTGATTGGCTCTTTTCAGAATGTTTGACTTTCAAGATGCTTGATCCGGATTTTGCTCCTTGTCTGAAGATCCTTGTCGGTTGATATTTAAATACTTTATCCAATCAGTATTTAAATATTTCTTTCAAAACGGTGTTTTGACTTTTGTGAATAAAGTAGATTCTCTCACAACGGTCTTCAGTCCTGTTGGATAAGTGTTTTAGTTTTCCCAACACTTTCAGCCTGTATGCTGTATCCAACATGTTACGTCTGTAGCTGTAGGCTCTGTAGAATAGACTGTATGATCTTCAATGATGTATGGAGGGGGCTGTTTCCAGACAGTTTCCATACTTAGCGGTATCACGACTCTTTCGACTCTTTTGCTGTATGATGAGTTCTAACAGCTTCCATGAGAAGTTTTATCCCAACAATTTATGATCTTCTTTGGGACTACTTGGTGTATGTTGGCACTTTATCAAAATAGGATTGTTTATCCCAACACATATATACGTTTGATATCATTGTATACACTATTGTTGTTGTATTTGTGCTTAATTGATAAGTGTTTGAGTGTTCATACACGATAACATACACGAGAGGAAAGATACGGATTGTAGATTGATTCGGTGTTATTAGGATCGTTGATCCGGCATTATTAAAATCATATCTAAATCCAAGAGAGGTTTGTCTAGTATCAATAGAAATCTAGATAGGTTGCTTCCTTGTTGAAAACGGTTTATCTTGGACCGACATAAAGACAAGAGTGTAATGGTTTATCTCGGACTGATAGAAGACGAGATTGTAACGGTTTACCTCGGACCGATAGAAGACAATGCGGAAAAGGTTGATCTTGAGCCTATAGAAAAAAATACGGAGAGAGGATGTAGGCACGTTTGGCCGAACCTCTATAAATCTTGTGTCGTTTACTTTCCGCAAGTTAATTATGCTTTCGCAACGCAAAAGAGTTTGAAAATTCTACTCCGCAATATTATCCACCATTCTAAGTGGGGTGCCAATTTTCCAACAATTAGTATCGGAGCGGCTTCTCTTGAAAGCGGCTTAACATCCGAGGAGAAGAAGATCCTATGGCGTTTTAATTTGCCCCGGTCGAAGGTCTTGCCTTAAATCGACCTCCATTCTTTCATGGATCAAACTTCATGACATGGAAGAAGAAAATGTCTATTTTCATCCGAGCCTACGACATCGAGCTTTGGAAAGTTATTTGCGTAGGTCCGAAAATTCCTACAAAACCGGACGGCTCTCTAAAAAACTTCGAAGATTATAATGATGAGGATTGGAAAAATTACCACTATAATTGCAAAGCAACGCAATTATTATATTATGCTTTAAATCCGGAAGAACACAACCGGATATCCTCGTGCGAAAGTGCCAAAGAAATTTGGAAAATGCTTGAGGTGACTCATGAAGGAACGAACCAAGTCAAGGAGACGAAGATAAATATGTTTCTCCACGATTACGAGCTATTTATGATGAAAAGTGACGAGTCCATAACGAACATGCTTGACCGATTTTCGGTCATTACTAATGGATTAGCTTGTTTTAGAAAACCATTAACAAGTAGTGAAAAAGTTAAGAAACTCCTACGATCACTACCTGTTGAATGGGACGGGACGGTTACGGCGATTATGGAATCGAAAGATTTAAATAATCTTGATTTTAGTGCTCTCGTTGGTTCACTAATAAACTACGAGATAGTTCTTAAATCTCGGAACGCCAAGCCGAAACCGAAAGAAAGAACCATAGCTATGAAAGCTAAGATGTCGAAGAAAGAAGAAATCCCGGTAGATGAAGACGATGAAGAATCGGCAAGAATATAAATAAGTTTCAGAACTTATTGAACCGGAGAAGGAAAGACATCAAGACGAGCGAATCAAAGAAATTCGACAATAACTGTCGAAACTGTGGTAAACCAGACCACTTTGCGAAAAATTGTCGAGGCACGACTTCCAAGAAGGAAGTTCTCGTAGCAACATGGAGTGACGAAGATGATGGCGATGAATTTACTCAAAATAACATCGCACTCATGGCAAGGAGTTTATTCGACGAAAGCGACGTCGAAAGCCAGGTTAGTACCTCGTCTCACGACGAATTATTTGAAGCATTCGAACTTTTACATATCGATTTTCAAAATGCTTTAATTGACAATAAATCCCTGAAAGCGAAAAATAAATTATTGGAAATCGAAAATTTCAAAATAAATTAAAAAGGAAAATTTATTGAAACAGATCATTCTAAATGTCTTGAAAATGAAAATAAATTAAAGGATGATCTTTTGAAAGTTCAAAACGAACTTAATGTTTTAACGAATAAATTTTCTTGCGGAAATGACAAATTTGAACAAATGCTTTCCATTCAAAAATTTTCATTAAATAAATAGGGCTTAGGATTCAAACCGAATAATAAAACCGAATCCTTAAATTTCAAAATACCCCGATGTGAGAAATGTTTAAAACTTGGGCATCATATTTCGATTTGCAAAAGCCCAAGACGGACGATCAAAATTATAAAGGTTTGGATTCCAAAAGCAACCATTATACCGAATATCGTCTATGTTTCAAAAGAAAAACCAACTCTCGGTTGGATCCCCAAAAATCAAAATTAATATATTTCCATCAATTGGTATTTTGATAATTTATATTTTTAACAATTGGTATTTAACTCAGGGGGTTACTATTAAAAAAAATGGGGAAATCTATTTTTCTGGGGAGTTTTACCCGTTAATACTTAATTGTTTCAATTTTTCATTATGCACTTTTTGATTATGACAAAAAGGGGAAGAATGTCGATAAAAATGATGGGAGAAGGAGAATACGAGTCATGGAAGAATGACGAGAAAAATATAATATCGATCATGAAAAGGGAGAGAAAAGACGAAGGAGAGAAAATTGAGAAAACGAAGAAGAAAGTTGAAAGAGAAAATAATATGAAGAAGTTGAAAAGAAGAAAATAAAAGACGGGGAGATGAAAAATAACGAAACGGACAAATTCGAAAACTTTTATCTGTAATTGTTTTAATTTTGCAGGTATAAAATCCCGCTAAAAAGTTGTTGTTTTGTCATCATCAAAAAGGGGGAGATTGTTGGAATATTCTATTCCATATAATCATAAATTGGTTTTGATGATGAGCTAATGATAAGTTGATGATGTTATCGATCAAAGAAAACAACAATAGAACGAACCAAAACAACGAAGGAGTCAAAGACGAATGAGCCGGACAGAAAAACAAAGTAGTGAGATTTATCAAAGATAACGTACGCCATGCAACATCTATAATGTACGTAATCAGAAGTCACCTGAAGGCAAACGAGTGCAGCATACATGTTTAACGTACGCAACATAACATGTTTAACGTACGTAAGGAGGCGAGCTTAACGGACGTAAGCTTACATGCTTAACTTACGTAATGGCTTGAATACGAATTCAAACAAGGAACCGTTGAAGATGACGTCATTGAGTAGGTCAGCATGCAACGGATATTTTGACTGAAGATAACGTACATAAAGAGTGATATATAACGTACGTAAAGAAGAAGACAATTTCTACTGGACTGATTTGCACTATACATGATGTACGTAACGAAGGAGTCTTAACGAACGTAATGTGGTTAACGTACGTAATGCAGGCAACATGGGCTAACGGCTAGTTGAGAGAATTTGCCTATAAATACCAAGGCATATGGGATTATTCATAACAACTCTCAGAAAATCATATATACGTTTGATATCATTGTATACACTACTGTTGTTGTATTTGTGCTTAATTGATAAGTGTTTGAGTGTTCATACACGATAACATACACGAAAGGAAAGATACGAATTGTAGATTGATTCGGTGTTATTAGGATCGTTGATCCGGCATTATTAGAATCATATCTAAATCCAAGAGAGGTTTGTCTAGTGCCAATAGAAAGCTAGATAGGTTGCTTCCTTGTCCAACAGAAAAGAAAAATAGTTTATCTTGGACCGACATAAAGACAAGAGTGTAACGGTTTATCTCGAACTGATAGACGACGAGATTGTAACGGTTTACCTCGGACCGATAGAAGACAAGGCAGAAAAGGTTGATCTTGAGCCTATAGAAAAAGATACGGATAGAGGACGTAGGCACTTTTGGCCGAACCTCTATAAATCTTGTGGGTTTACTTTCCACAAGTTAATTACGCTTCCGCAACGCAACAGAGTTTGGAAACTCTACTCCGCAATATTATCCACCATTCTAAGTGGGGTGCCAATTTTCCAACAGGAGAGGGGTAAAATGGTCTTCTCAGGGGCGGAATACTACGACGACGACAAAAAAATACCACTGTCCTTTATATTATAAGCTAGAGATAACTCGTGTCATAATATCACGGTTGCAGTGCCATAACTGACTTAAAATAATTAAATTACCAGATTACCTTGTTAGAGAAAAAAACATTAGTTCCCGAAAATCTATCAACATTGATTGTATTCCGTTAAAAAAGTGGGAAAAAGGAAATTGAGATACCGCCAGAATGCATGCCAATTGAAAATAAAAATTGCCAACCGTCGGAAAGCAGGCCGATGGGCCTGACGATTAAAAAAATGACCGACCGTCAGAGGTCTGTAGGCTGATGGGTGACGGATCGATGCCGGGAGACGGAATGGCAGTTTGTTGCCGGATGGAAGGACCGTAACCACTGCAAAGGTACATCGGAAAACCGTGTTTTTAATTTTATTTTCATACTTTCTCTTGGTGAGTTATTGTGAATTAGTTCATGTATATTTATGATTAATTGTGATTTAATTGGGTTGGGAATGTAAACCTTGGTAGTTTTTATTATGATTTAGCTCGACTCCAACAAAAATTTGAATATGATGTGTATTTTATTTAGCTCGATTTTTTTTTGTATTTTTCACAATATGTATTTTTTAGGCCTGATTTGTATAATTGATTTGGCTCGGCATGTGTACTTGGCACGATGTGTGTATTTTTTTTTTTAGCTCGATGTGTATTTTTGATATGTGTAATTGACTACCCTCAGTATTGTGGTCAAAGTTGTTCGATTGGCCGGTTAGATTCTTGCAAATAAGGCCGGATATCATAGTAATTAGGTTGGTTTAAGGTCGTTTTTGTGGTTGGGCATTAATGCCGCGCCCCTTCATCAGTAGTTAGGGGAATAGCTTGCATGAACACAATGCAAGGGAATCAGGTACTGCGTCTGCTTGATAGGATTGGTGGAGGGAACTAAAGAGGGGGAAATAGATTCAAAGTCAGCTAGCTGCACTGATGAAACAGTAATGGATCTAGTGCTTAAATCCTTTCGTGCTTAAGTCATGTTTAAATGTAATTCAATATCATATTGCTAGGTCAAAGAATATTGGAGTATTCAGATAGTTATATGAATACAATTATACTCGTTTGACTGAGATATGAGTACTTGTGTAGTCATTTGACCGGGTACATGTTGACCAAATACATGAATACTCGTGTACTCATGAGTATATGAGTACTCGTGTACTCATAAGTATATGAGTACTTTGTACTCATGTGACCGAGTACATGAATACTCGTATACTCTGTTGGACGAGTATATAGGTAATTGTGCACTTATACATATTAGTGTGAGTAAAATATTACTCATTATATGTATACAATAATACTCAATTAGCCGAGTACATTAGTACCCGTGTACTTATTTGATCGGATTATATGGATATTTGAGTACCCACTTGTCCAAATGCATAGATACTACAATACCCAAAATCCTCAAATATGGTTTAAGCGCAGAAGACACTGAATGCTTCCCCGAATGAAGCTTGCTATGAAGAAAAAGCAACACTAATTTGCTACTAGGAGTAATTGCTATATTGGAATTCTTATCTAAGCGGATGGTATCCAAACCTAAATTTGATTGTCATTTTTTTCATGTAATTCCATTACAACAGAACAGAGATATAAAAAAAATATTGGGCGACAATTTTATTTTTTATATTTCTATTTTGTTTTAATGGAACTAAATGAAGAAACAAAATGACGATCAAAGTTATGTTTAACTTTTCAAATATTATATTTTTGTCCTCGAAGTTTAATATCTCATTTATTGTAGCTTAGTATATTTTTACACATCAAACTTCTGATATTATAAATAAATTTATTTTTTAGAGGGCGGGTTGAAGCCTGACTTAGCCGACTTTTGGTTTCGTCGGTTAATGGTGTCTATAATTATAGTTTTTTATATACTTCAATCTCGAGTCATGCTCAATATTAACTATGTTTGATGATTTTTGGGAATTTGATTCAAATGCACAACGTATATCTTGACTCATTTCCATATATTCTTTTGGTGGAAATGCGGGCAATGCCCGAAAGGGAAAATTACAATTCAACGTTCATAAATGACCTCTACGACATCATGTAGCAGCCAATTTTTAACAACTGCAAGGGGTGAATCAAGAACATGCACACCTCGACTAAAGGAGTATGCATAATGTGAGAGCGAGTCCGCCACAAAATTTTCTTCCTTCTATATATGAGAAACTTCCGCCACTTCAAATTTATCCAGTAGTCTTCTTATCTCGGTCACAACCCGCTTGCAGATGGCATTTAGAGCATAGTTATCCTTGATCATCTCCACAACAAGATTATCACATTCTATAAACAGCAAACCGATCTCTAAAAATAAAGCATGTTTAATTCCATGTAAGATGCTCCACAGTTCAGCATAAAGTATGGAGCATGTATCGATATTTATCACATAGCCACTGACCCACGTACCTCTAGAATCACGAATGACCTCTCCTCCATATGCATGGCTCGATCCCTGACATAAAGAGGCATCTGAATTTAATTTCCAATTCCCGGATTGCGGCGGATGCCATACCAGTCGAGCAATACGTGGCTATTTTTCATTCAGTACAAACTGCACCCGAGCATACTTATAGTAGATGACATGGCAATGATCTTCCCCACTATTGCAGAGACGCATATGCTTTTGTTTTGAAACACATTATCGCATCTTTGCTTCCAAAGTTGCTAGCAACCAGCCACGAACATTGTCCACCAGCTCAACTAAGGAGTCAGCATCAACTTTGAACATAAATTTGCAGGATTCCATTCATGGAGTTGTAAAGAGCTATCAAAAAACCTAGCACAGTCCGAAAGCAATGCTGTACAAACTACAAACCTATTTAGAGACCCGACAGTCACGTAAAAGATGAAGGACAGTCTCATCACACTCCCCACACAAGTTGCACGTTGCGGAATTAGTGAGTCACTGCGACTTTCGAACCGAATTAACCATGATCCTGTTATGTAATGCCAACTAAGCTGTGGCCCGTACCAATTCCAAATAATCTTCCAAGGGAACACATTATATGCCGGCACAACAGCATTTAAGCTTGCATAAGCAGTCTTTAAAGAAAACACAGCCGAGGCCAAAAGGTTCCAAAACGCGGCATCTTTCTCCTGATCATTATGCGGTGGAGGTATAGCTGCTATCTTCAAAATAACTTCATTAGGCAGCAAGTTTTCGAATCGATTCCATCGCCATTCTCCGTACAGACCAACGAACAAATATAAAGGATCATAAAAAGTGACTGATGGAATGCTTCCCGTGGCAATATCAGCGAGAGCACCCTCAAATCCCGGGACCCAAACATCGAGCCAAAATCTGATTTTCCGACCTGAACCAACAACCCAAATGATGTGGCGTCGCATATCCGTCCAAGAATCACATATTAACTTCCACAAAGGAGAACTATTTACAACTGCAATTGGGTCAAAATCAACCGAAGGATCAAATTTATATTTTGAACAAAGCATACGACCCCAAAACGAGTTCGGATGGGAGAATAATTCCCAACAAATCTTCATTCCGAATGCGACATTAACTTTACGCATGGAGCGCAAGCCTAAACCGCCATGCTCTTTAGGATGGGAAACCGTCTCCCAAGCAACAAGACTACCTCCCCAAATGAAAGAGCGTATAGCCTTGTCAACGTTATCACAAGTACCTAAAGGCAACTTCGATGACTGCATCGCATAGAGCGGCATAGTACCCAAGACATTGTGCAAGTGTAACTCTGCCTGCAAATCATATGTTAGAATCATTCCCAGGAAGCGATTTTAGAGTACATTTTGTCGACAATATAGGCTTAAGTATTCTTAGTAACCCGAGTATAGAGAAGAGGCACACCAAGATACCATCCTAGATCTTGCACTTCCTTAAATCCGAGCTGGCTTTTGATATTACCTCGCGTATGGTTCGGAGTATTCTTAGAGAAGAAGATGAGGTTTTAGCATTACTTATCTTCATCCCCGAACTGTCACAGAAGTCCTCCAATACCTCTTCCATACAGGCGGTAGTTAACTCATTAGTAGTACCGAATAGGAGTAAATCATCGGCGAAGAACAAGTGATTAATACCTGGTCTCCGTCCACCTAGAGACAGCGGCTTTCATGTACCAGATCGCACTGCATCGGCTATACCATGTCCCAGTTTCTCCATACACCGAACAAACAAATACGGGGATAAGGGGCACCCTTGCCTCAGTCCCCTTGAAGGAGTCAATGAGTCAGTAAGATCCCGTTCCACAGGATTTGCATAGACGCAGAAGTAACACAGTTCATAATGACATCAACAAGTTGGGGCGGTATGTGTGCAACAAGAAGCTATCAAACAAAAATTGCCAGCTAATTCTATCACACAGCTTTCTCAATATCCACTTTGATGGCCATATATTCAATTTTACCCTTCATTTTACGCATCGTATGAATCGCTTCCTGAGCCATGACGATATTATCCGTAATGTGCCGACCCAGGACAAAACTAGATTGTGTCGGACCAACTATATGAGGCATGAGGGGCTTGAGTTTATTAGCTATCGTCTTGGTTATCAGCTTATACATCACATAACAAAGAGCTATTGACCGAAACTCAATGAGATAATTAGGATTCTCCACTTTCGGAATAAGACAAATTGCCGTTTGTTCATTCCAGGATCTAAGTTACCTCCATGTAAGACCCTGAGAACCTCAAAACACACATCCAAACTAACGACAACCCAATGTGACGGATAGAAACCGGCTTGGAGGCCGTCACCCCCAGGGCTTCCCAAGGTCGCATAGCAAAAAGGGTTGTCCAGATGTTATCTGTGGTAAAAGGAGCAACAATAGCTTCCAATAAATCGGTACTAGGAACTGAAATATTCCCAAAGTGCGCATACCTCAAACGGTGGTCATTACTCTCCTCGAAAATTCTCCCAAAATGCGGAACAACCATTTGTTTTAAATATGTATGCTCGTAGATCCAGTTTCCTTCATTGTTTCGAGGAGCCTCAATCCGCTTACGCTTTCGTCGTCTAATAGTCCATAAGTGGAAAAAGGAAGTATTTCGATCCCCCAAAGTGAGTCCAGTCACTACGTGACTTTTGCTGTCAAAGAGACTCCTCTCTAAAAAGAATCATATCTAACTTCTTTCGGAGATTGCGTTCAAGACGGACGAGATGAGCAGGCTGCCGGAATTTAAGAATACGTTAAATACCCGCTATCCCAGCAAGAATATTTCTCTTCTGTTTGAATATGTTCCGGAATACATCCCTATTTCACACTTTTAATTTATCCGAAAAGTTGTGGATCGAACTCATAAAACTCTGATCATATCTCCAATTCTCGCAAACAAATTCATTGTATTTCTCATGAGTTGCCCATGCTTTAACATAGCGAAAAGGACGAGCAGTAGCCGAGGGAACATAGCTACAAAGTTTCAAAAGAAGAGGTCGATGGTCTGATTGGTGCCTTATGAGATGAGAGATATAAGCTTCAGGAAATGCCAATCTCCACTCTGAATTGCAAAAAACCCTATCGAGCCTTTGATACAAATTACCTCTCTGCCATGTGAACTTAGGTCTGACAAATCCTAAGTCTAAAAGCTCCGAATCAAGGATCTAAGAAAACTTTGACTCACTCCCGACCTGTTAGGAGCACCAGCCATACGGTCAGAGCTCTGAGAAATCGAGTTGAAATCGCCCATCAAAACCCACGGTTCATGAATACCAGATTGCAGGCCAATAATTGTTGCCAAAGAACTGCTCGTCTACTAGGTGCGGGGTGTCCGTATACAGCAGTGAAAAGGAACTTCCTGCCCCTCTCAATATTTATCTGACAATGAATATACTGATTTGCTGACTCTAAAACCTCCACTGACCATGAGTAATCCCATAAAAGCCAAATACCTCCGGAAAACCCCAAAGCCTTTATTCTATGTAGAAAGGGTAGCCGATCTGCTTAATCACTTTACAGCTTCTCCCCACTTATCCTGGGTTCAAACAAAGCTATAACATGCGGCCTATATAACTAAATCAACGTTGTTAGAGCACCAATAAAGAGGACGTTTTTCGCCCCTGACAATTCCACGACAAAATCATTGTAAAACAACGAAGAAAAACGGATGGATAACGAACCTTAGGCAAGATGTGAAGCATGTGCCCCATCTGTATACCTCAAATCATCAATGTCATTAACATAGAGTTCGCCTTCAACGTCGTCTACGTCACTACCAGTATGTTCACGTAATTCCTCTTCCTCCATATCAGTCTGGTTGGCACTCAGAACGAGATCAGGTGGCTCTTCCAGCATGCCAGGCAAAGAACCAGTCTGGTATGACAGGAAGTTTCATGCATAGGAATTGCTGTTTCCACAGCCTGTGCATCGAGAGGAGCAGCCGGAAGTTGTTTTAGAACAGTATGAAACTTAGGGTCCAAGGAAGAGGTAGAGATTGCCAAGGAATTCTGCATCCTTTATTTCTGTTTAAAATTAAAGTACTCCCCCGATGTAGTTTTAGTACTACGTGCAGAATTAGAGCTATCACCATAGTTCTTTTTGCTCGAATTCTCTCGGTCCAATGCGCGTTTACCCTTACCACGGGAGCCAGTAACTCTATCCCAGTTTTGTTCACGTTGTTGCAAGGGTTTTGGCACGGTCACTGTTGCATTGGCTTGCTCAGTATCAACCTCCTCACTCAGACTTTTAAGAGCATTCAACCGTGATCCATCTTGGGACGGTCTGTTTTCCTTATCGACAGAATCTGCAGCACGTCTGGCAGATCCTTTTTTCTTCACCACCATCATTCAGGGCCCATACATATTCTGAGGACTTTGCTGCTCAGATACATTCCCAGTATCCATTGCATCTTCACTAGTCGCAACCGGTGTCTTCATGCAATGAGCATCAAGATGACCGAACATGCCACAATAAATACATATATCGTTTAGGTTCTCATATTCAACTTTGAACTCCTCACCGTCGATAGAGAACATCAAAATTAATGGCTCAGTTAAGTCAACACTAACCGCCATCCGAGCAAGCCGGCCCTTTTGCAGATCAGTCGTGTTGTAATCAACTTTTAAAACATTCCCGATGGCTTCTCCCACTGCACTCATAACGTCAGCCGGGTAAAAGTGCAACGGAATCTCATAAACTCTTACCCAGACTGCCATCTGTCTTGGCCTGTCTTGATGAACTCGGAATTCGCTTGAGCAAGGCTAGACCTGGAGGTAAGTGCCCAGCGTCGTCCAAGGTCTGTTGAGCACAGCACAGAGGTAATCATTCTCATCTCTAAACTGCTCCAGGAAATACCCTGACCCCATATCAACAATTTTGGCACTAGTCATATTCCACAGAGGCCGTAGACGCTCACAGAGAGCTTTGTATCCTATTGGACGCCCTAAAAGATTCACAATCACGGAGAATTTCATATTGCTGGCCAACCTTGCTTTCAACGCTGCCGACAAAGTGACTGCCGGAAAGGGTCCACTACGGTCTATAATAACGTCTCCTTCTTCAACAAGGACCGACGACGATTTTCCTAGATCACCAGCAGTTACTTCCATTGGTGTTCCGGCAATCAACCGATCCCGGTATCTGACCAGAGGGGGGGATATAATGGTGCTTAGTCTTCTTTGTCGCTCGGGGTTGTTCGCCGTCCGACGGCGGTTGTTGACCAGGGTCAGGTTCTAAAACCCTAACAGAACCGTGTATGGGAGGAGAGAGTTGGTTTTCGTAAAACGCAACATGAAAAAGGTTATATCTACACTCATTTGCATTTTAAAAGGGGGAAAACAACAACAAAAAAAGGTAGTACGTTCATCTTGATTCCTTTATCACCAAATCAACTTAAAAGAGAGGACTAAATTTAGGTAGTATCTATTTAATACTTTCATCATTAAAGGCATATCTATAATATAATACCAGATCTCATAAATATTAAGACTCCAATTTGTCACGAGTTATATTCAAAGAGGGCTGAGAATCGGGACGGGACCGGGTACTCGTCCCGAAGTCCCGAAGTCCTGATCCCGAAAATCGTCAGTTTTATGGTCTCGGTCCCGGTCTCGTTCGGGACTTCGGGAGTCCCGAATCCCGAAATGGGAAAATATTAATCCCGGTTCCGGTCCCAGTCCCGGCCTATAATTTCTCGAATGTCCCAAATGTGTCAACTGTCCCGATCGGGACCAAAAATTACCCGAAAGTATAAATTTTTTTACAATATTTCGAAAATTTTCTTCGATTAGCATGTTCCAAATTACACAAATCATAATTCACCAACAAATGACGACATAAACAAATCAAACAAATTGTGAAATGAATATCAATTTTTAGGAATTAGAGTTATAATTTTTAATTTAAAATTTTAAAATTAAATTTATAATTTAAATTGAAATTGAAATTAATTTTTGGGAATTTGGGAAAGTCCCGATCGGGATTCGGGACTCCCGAGTCCCGAAATTTTCCAAAACTCAAGTCCCGGTCTGGTCCCAACCCCAAAAATTTCGGGACTCGGGGTCCCGAATCACGTCGGAACTCGGGCCGGGACGGAAATTTCCCAAGTCCCGGTCCCAAATTCTCACCCCTATCAAAGATGCTTTATTATGTTCTGATAATTACAAACTTCCGAAAAATATTAGATTTATTATAAAAACACAATGAAAGTGACCTTTCAATTACCCTTTTGTTTTTATAGTGTGAATGACTATTATGCCCTGATGTAATTATGTAATTACGATTGTGTCATCTGAAGTTTTCCTATTTACTTCAGTTATTAAAGAAAAACATACCTAATAATTCTCTAAATTCTCTCTAAATTTTCTCTCTACAATATTTCGATTTATAACATGTTATCAGAACGATTCTAGCCATATGCGTAATATGAAGAGAGTATGATCTACAGTTGCATCTTATAGATAATCGTTTGTATTAGAAATCCAATTATTATAAAATAATAACATTTAATTCTCCAATGGAAATTCTCAAAATTTCAATCGTTCTTGAACACAAAGAACATCATCGGTCTGTTTATTTTCTTACGATCTTGTTTAAGGAAACTTTTTCTTCCTGGTTCTGTTTAGATCATTTTCTCCACCAGTGATCATCACTCACCCCTCGTGTGATAAATTCTGTATAATCATCCCAAGACTTGATTCAAAAAAAAAGGGGGGGTGGGGGGGCGAGAGTTCTCATCAAGAACCTTCTTCCAATAACAGCTGTCTCACCTTCCACCGTCACAACATCACTCAGCATAAACCCAACACCAGAAAGAAAATCGACTTCTCTTTCTTCCTCCAGCTTCGTTTTCTTCAGCTACAAGATCAACAATCGGGTCGGATTCGGGCTTTCTCTGGATTGGCTCAGAAGAGCTAAGATAAGGATAATATCTTGCAACTGCCTTTTGGGCTTGGAGTTCCAAAGCTCGTCGTTATTGCAGGCGTGGTTGTACTTGTTCTCAGGCCGAAAAAGTTGCCTGAAGTGGATGGGGCCCGATCAGCCGTCACAAATGGACTAACGAAGAAGCTCAAGGATGATGGATTTTTAAGGTCTGAGACAAAAAATTAAAGAAACTGTATAGATCAGGATCTGGTAAAAATTCTCAATTACAACATTCTAACCATTCTTTTTGTGAAAATTAATCATTAACCAGAAGAATAATATTAATATTAAATAAATAAAAAAGGAAGAAAGAAAGGTCACGAAGGAAAGAAAAAGGAGGAGAAGAAAGAAAACATAACAGGAAGAAAAAAAGGAACAAAAATAAAGAAGAAGAAGAAGAAGAAGAAGAAGAAGAGCAATTAAGAAAGAAAGAAATTAAAGACAAAGAAAATTAATAATAATATGTTAAATTATAAATCTGGTTTCTCTTATATATAAGATTCATATGATCTCAGAATTAATTTTTCTTGATACCATCGTGATCCATTTTACGAGAGCTTCAATTTGACACTAATATTGATATGGATGTTAACTCCTTTCATATATGTTATTATTAAATTTATTAGAATGTATGAATTAATATCCAACTCTAGAAAATCGCAAAGATTAATGAATACATACCCTTACACTTGCTAACGGCAGTCCGTATTTCGATCTATACCTTACCTTGACGATGACTATATTTTGGGGAATTGATTGGACGATCCTAGTTTGGTAAAAGCAGTTAATTATTTTTGCAATTTAAATTCTGTCTATTATTTATCTCAAATTGGTGTTTAAAATCACATATTTATTGAGTTTATTTTATACAATTATAATATCTCCTATGTGATGAGTTCAATTATCACAAGACGGATGATTTACATATTTATGCAAGTTAAATATTATATATTACCATCGTGGTTGGTTATACCAAGAATGGTTCATAAATCCTGCTCCCGAAGAAGCAGTTGATAAAAATAAATCATCTCTGAAAAAGTAGTTGATCAATGATTCAAATCGTGCTCTCGAAGAAGCAGTGATGGAAATAATATTAGATCTCCATGATTATTAAATACGAACGGAGAAAATTGAGCAAGTAATACCAAAGCTATCACCGATTAATTAAAAGAAATCTTACGCAAATACACCGCATGGTGGGATCATTTGACAAATGATATGAAAAACCGTCATTGAAAAATAATTGCTCAATAAATCTCATGATGATTATATAATATTGTGTGATCATTGAAATCATATTGGTATGACAATGCTCATGAAGAAGCATATGTCACATATTTGTGAGAGTAATGTATTTGCATAGCGGCAAAAAATGATCGTATTATTGCTCTAGAAGAAGCACAAAGTAGTTGAAGTGAAAATATCGAAACTAGCTGAAATGCAGTAAACGCTCGACAATATGAAACGTGAAAAGAAAATACATACGAAACCCATAAAAAGAGAGAGGGTGTGTCTCAAGAGTATAAAACTCCGTAACTCTGTCACCCCCTGGCATCAGGGTTTATAATGAAAGATCTAAATGATATAAACTTCTTTTTCGTTTGGCGCCAATACTCTGTGGCTGATGAGCTTTGACTTTCCAAATTCTTAACTGAAATATATACTTGAAACTTTATAAGTAGAGCAGCAACTATGTCAGCACATATAAGTATATCTCTTGATGGTTGAGAGATAAACTTGTGATCTATCACTTGATCCAGAAAGTCATGCAAATCGCTGAAGAAATTATTAATATTCAACAAACCTATAGGTTTGTTATGGAAGCCCTGCTCAGCCCATGACGTGATATTGAGTATCTCATTGAGTGTGCCATAGCCACCTGGAAGAACAACAAAGGCATCGCTATTATTCACCATATACATCAAACTATCATACACAGATTGTGCTTAAAGCATCAACCCAGTTGAACCCCCTATACTACTGGTTATAACTGTGGGAAAGTGTGAGGCACTTGTTACTCTTATTTCCCATTTTGTGCCGCCTCTAAAAGATAACCCAAAAATCTATGATTACTCCCACCATACAATATATGATTTTGTGCTTTCTTAATTCTTTTACGATTTGATATGACATATCCATATACTGGATATTACCTATCAGTTTGGATCCATCTAAAACACATATGGTTTTAATTGGATGAGATCTATATGAGGATTCTGAGAACTCCATCTCTCTCTACACTAGACTTTCAAAATACTTTTATGAGAGATATATTTTCTGATTTGTGGATCCCAAATTTAAAGAACAAACTTCTTACTATAAGACAAATGACTTCAGTATTTTAAATGGACCGACAGATAAGTCACAACTCTTACTATTTTCTTTTTGACAAAATTACAAAGGAAAACGAAAGATATGATATTATATTTTCCAGTGAGAATGACGTTATCGATCAGCAGCTGAGAAATTTAAATATTGGAAAACAATATTCATCAACTTGCATTACTTTTCTATTTCCTTTATACTCCCTCCGTCCCATACTTAACTGCTACCTTTCCATTTTGGTCTGTCCCATACGTAACTGCTACTTACTATAAAAGGAAATAAACCAATCATTCTCTCTAAATATACACCCCCCAGTGATCATCTATTTACCATAAAATGTCATTATGGGCCCACCCAATTAAACACACAATACTAATAAACAATACTAATAAAATTTCAGATTTCCATTATTACCCCTCTTAAAATATCACTTTATTACACACTGTAACGCCCCGATTTCGCATATACATTTATTATGAATTATAGAAAACATGTTCAATTTCATTAAATCAATGCCCGAATAATTTTATCATTTAATTCATCTCATTTTCATGATCATGCAAATCCATTTACGTCATTAAAATTCATGTCAAGTCATGTGATTCGTTCGTTGCATTTCTTATTTTATTCATTTTGTCTCATCTCGTCATTTCTAGGCCCGAGCCAAATTTTTAAACAATATTAATCGTTACCCAAAATATTTTACAAGCTAAATAATAATAGTATTTATTATTATTATTATTATTATTATTACTATTACTATTATTAATATTATTATTATTTGATTTAGCCCAATTATTATTTATTTTCATTGTAGGGCCATATTAATTTTGTGACCCAAATTCTTTTATTAGTCCAATTAATGAGTTGGCCCAAGCCTTTTTCCTAGCCCAATGATATCTCAAAACCCAAAATTATATACTATACCAAATTCATAATACAGTATAAATACTGTATTCTACCTGCAGCCAACCCTAGAATGCACACAATACACAGATACATTTTTTTTCTTTTCTCCTTCCAGGAATCGTGCGCCAGTTCTCTCCTCTATAGGAATCTATCTATCCTCTACAGGTACTTTTCTTCACCTTCACGATTTACCCTAAACATCTAGAGTTGCACAGATCCAAACAAACCATGACCCCAATTTATTTGTTAATCGTAATCAAAGTCAGGAAGAAATCTAATCCAGCCCCAAACTCAATCCCAAACCAACCCAAACTTCTTCAAAACAAAACTAAGTGAGACATCAAATCGGTCATCTGCCCGGGCTTCTGTTTCTACCCGATATCCTGATCTCCATTCCGATCAAATATTGAGGCTGTATATACACATGCACGGAGAGTACTCATAACAGCTTCAAATCAGGATTCGAATTTTTCGGCCCTGCACCATTTGTTTCTCCCTAACTAGCCGCGTCACCCGATTTGTACCGCCGCCCAATTTCCTCCCTTCCAAATCGCGCTGCCGCCTCATAGTTCCCGACGAGTCGGGCGAACCCCCACCTCAGAAAAACCAAAACCAGGCCCGTACGAACCCAGCCATGTTCTGTCGTGCGTCGCCCTTGCCTTCGCCGTGGCCGGTTACTGGAGGACAGAAGCCCTTCCGCGCGTGGCTGCCCTAGGAAGTCGATTCATGTTGGCGGTGGTTTGTAGGAGATGTGTGTGTGTGTGTATTTATGTGCGTGTGTGTGTGTGTGTTTTTCTTTTGATAGTAGAGAGAGAGAGAGAGAGGAACCGAGGAAGAAGAAGACATAGCGAGAATGATTTCGGCCGATGGTGTTAGAAGGGTTTTTATACCCAGTTTCTTTTTAGGGTTCTTCAATTTAACCCCTAAGTTCCAGACCTTCTCGATTTGACCCCAAATCAGTTTTCAGTGTATATCAATTTCAGCCTCTAATTTTCAGCTTCTTCATTCTTGTCCCAGTCTGGTTTATAATTATTTTAGTTAGCCCCAATCAGAATTATAATTTCTTCAATTTCAGTCCCTTTCGGCCAAGTTTTTAACATATTGACATTTTTAATTACTATTATTATTCACTTATAATTCTCAGTCATATAATAATAATAATTCTCTATTATTATTAATTCTAGATAATAACAAGAATTTACGGGCCTAGAATTGTCGAGTCAAGCATCGCATCACATTCAAGTTCAGAACTGCAATTTTATCTAGTGTGGAGATTTATTACGCTTTTGTTTATTTTAATTGCTTTATATATTGTCTCGTATGTGCACGTGAAATCAGTCAGAAGCACTTAAATGTGCAACCAGTCAGAAGCACTTAAATATGCAAATCAGTCAGAAGCACTTAATTGTGCATAAAGCCTTCGGGTTAGCCGACGGGCTTCAGAATTTATCAGTCATGTTGTTTATACTTGCTAATATATTTAGTAATTAACATAGACATATTGCGTACTCTCCACACTGAGCGAGCTTGAAGCTCACCCCACTATTTACCCTTTTCATGTTGAGGAGCTCGATGTGGCATGCGCTTGCGTGTGGGATGATCAAGCTTCATGAGTTATTATTTATTTATTTACTATTATTTTCCTCAAGCTACGCTTTATGAATAATTGCTCCATTTTTTTTATTTTAACGTTAAAGTATGTTTTTATTTAATGGTGACTTGGGATTATTACTTGCGATTATTAATTTGTCTTTTTAAAATGTATTTCCGCTGCAAAAAATTTATTTACTCTTCTTAAAATTATTTTAGAAAAGTGGTCGCTACAGTGGTATCAGAGCGGGTCTACGGTTCTGTAGACTCGTTAAAATAGTTTCTTTTTATAAACTGAAATTTCTTTTTTGCAAGTAGTCAAATATTTTTAGCAATTATGATCATCCACCTCTGCCGCTCCACGTTGACTTCAAGGTACATTAAGTTATGATTATTCATTTTGTGATAAATGCAGTTTGCCAGATCAACCATGATTCATGTATTACAAATGCATTTTCAGTCTATTTTCTACATAAGAATTTTATGATAAAGTATTTGGGCATGAAATTGTTTTCTTATAAATTCATAAGTATATGTGTGACATGCGTAAATCATCATTGCTAGAAATCTCTGGTTCTCACATATAGATGCAATGTAACTCCCCATTTTATTTCTCTCACTCTCGTTGGGTAAGTACTGAAGGATCGTTGCGTGTGGTGTGCCATAGGATAATGGCAACTTGTGGACGTAGACGCCCAGCTAACCGAGGTGCAGATAATCTCAGTGGTCAGAATGCCAACCTTGGTGGTGGTGACAGAGGTCAAGATAACCACAACAATAACGTGCCAGCTCCTACTCAGGCACAAGTCGTGCAACAGTTCCGGCGTTTCACCCCACCAACATTCAACAGTCGAGAAGGACCCGCTTTTGTTGACGAATGGTTCATGTCGCTCGAGCGCACCTTTGAGCTCATTGGGTGCACTGATGCGCAAAGAATTCTTTGCGGCCAATACCAAATGGTGGAGGATGCTGGACGCTGGTGGATAAGCTATTGGCGTTTGAGGCCGGCAGTCGAGCGTGCTGCATTGGCTTGGGATCGATTCAAGGAAATAGTGATGGAACAGTACTACCCACAACATTACCGAGAGAAAATGGAGAGAGAGAGTTTTGGAATCTCGAACAAGGAGGGATGACGGTTGAAGAATATGAGAGAAAATTCAACCAAATCAGCTTCTTTGTGGAGCACATAGTGGATACAGACCGGAAGAGGGCCCTTAAGTTTCGGAGTGGTTTACGCCCGAGTATTCGTCACATCATGGCTGGTCATGGGGTGCTACCGTATACCGAGACAGTGTTTCGAGCTCAAGAGGTTGAGGCTAGCCATAATCTGGATCAGCAACAGTCTACTAAGCCTAATACTGGTAAGAGGCATTGGAATGGGAACCAAAATAAGGCCGTGGGTTCTAATAAGCAAGCAAAGGTTGATCAAAGGTCGGGACCTAAGCCTCAAACCAGTAAGCCAGAGTGCTCGAAGTGTGGCAAGAATCATGGAGGAGAGTGCTTGTACGGTAAAGGTGTCTGCTACAGATGCAAGGAGTCAGGGCATGCATCTTCGAACTGTCATCTCCAAAGGGCCAAAGGGCAAGGTTCTGGAGGAAAAGCTCGTATTTATTCTTTGACCCAAAAGGACGCAGATGAAAATCCCGGTACGGTGTCAGGTATGCTTATGATCTCTAATGTGCCTGCGTTCGCTTTATTTGACACTGGTGCCACACATATTTTTATGTCTGCAAAGTTTTATCATGCCATTAGTCATAGAAACGTTAGAACTATTGAGTCTCTTGAGGTTAGCTTACCGTCAGGAAATCCGATACTCACTAATAGAATGATTGACGAGAATATTGAGATAGGAGGTAGAGAATTTGACGCTAGCCTGTATTTAACTAACTCGATGGATTTTGATGATCCTTGGTATGGACTGGCTCGATAGACATGATGCCGATATAAGATGCCGTGAGAAAAAGGTGACATTGAGGTGTTCCGAAGGCGAGTCGATCACCTTTTATGGTACTAAGAGTAGGACAGTACCTAGAGTAATCACTGCCATGAAAACACTAAGAAGTCTAAGGAAGGAGCAATGTCAGGATTACTTGGTGAGTTTGGTCGACACTCGTACTAATGAGGTGTCCCCTACAGACGTACCTATAGTACGGGAGTTTTTGGATGTGTTTCCAGAAGATTTGCCGAGAGTCCCACCCAACCGACAAGTGGAGTTTAGTATTGATTTGGTCCCTGGGGCGGCCCCGACATCCAAAACGCCATATAGGATGGCTCCGAAGGAACTTCAAGAATTGAAAGTCCAAATTCAAGAGATGCTGGAGCTCGGATTTGTTCGTCCTAGTGTGTCACCATGGGGTGCACCAGTGCTGTTTGTAAGAAAGAAGGATGGGTCACTTCGGATGTGTATAGATTACCGAGAGTTGAATCGACTCACGGTGAAGAATAAATACCCACTGCCGAGAATCGAGGATCTATTCGATCAGTTGAGGGGATCCGGAACCTTTTCGAAGATCGATTTGCAGTCGGGGTACAACCAACTGAATATTAGGGAGTGTGACATCCCAAGACGGCTTTCAGGACCCGTTATGGGCATTTTGAATTTGTAGTGATGCCATTTGGTCTGAGTAATGCACCAGCAGTCTTTATGGATTTGATGAACAGGGTGTTCCAACCTTGCTTGGATAAGTTCGTGATCGTCTTCATAGATGACATCTTGGTGTATTCTAAGGACAAGGAACAACACCAAGAGCATTTGAGGGTTACATTGGAGACACTTCGCAAAGAGAAGTTGTATGCCAAGTTCAAGAAATGTGAGTTTTGGTTAAACAGAGTTGGATTCCTTGGATATGTGGTGACCTCAAAAGGAATTGAGGTAGATCCCGATAAGGTTGTAGCAGTGAGTAGTTGGAGAGTACCCAAGAATGCGAGCGAAGTTCGTAGCTTTCTGGGCCTAGCTGGCTATTATAGAAGATTTATCGAAGGATTTTCTAAAATCGCCACTCCTATGACCCAATTAACAAGGAAGGGCGTGAGGTTTAAATGGAGTGAGAGGTGCGAGGAAAGTTTTCAAGAGTTGAAAAGGAGACTAACCTCGGCACCAGTATTAACGATTCCTGATCCGACGGAAGACTTTGTTATTTATAGTGATGCCTCAAAGCAGGGTTTGGGTTGTGTTCGGATGCAACATGGTAAAGTAGTATCATATGCATCGAGACAGCTTAAACCACATGAGTTGAACTATCCAACGCATGATCTGGAGTTGGCTGCTGTAGTACATGCATTGAAGATTTGGCGTCATTATCTCTACGGAGGGAAGTGTGATATATACACAGACCATAAAAGTCTGAAGTATCTTTTCACACAGAAGGATCTTAACATGAGACAAAGGCGATTGTTAGAATTGGTAAAGGACTATGATTGTACCATTCATTACCATCCGGGTAAGGCTAATGTGGTAGCTGATGCCTTGAGTCGGAAGACTAGAGGCGAGTTAGCTTGCTTGACCGATCAGGAGAGTTTGGTAAAGGAGTTCTCCCAGTTGAGGATTGAGGTAATTGAGTCTTCAAAGAGTTCGAAAGCAATCCTATCATCCTTATTCTTGCAACCAAATTTGAAGGATAAGATTAAGGAGGCTCAACCACGTGATAAGTTCTTGTGAAAGATGAAAGATCGAGCACAAGATGGGAGTATTGAGAAATTTGTCGTTGCCGCAGACGACGTTTTGACTTATGATGGGAGGTTATGTGTTCCTAAGGATCCATCCCTTAGGAATCAAATTCTTGAAGAAGCTCACAATACACCATACTCCGCTCACCCTGGAGGTACAAAGATGTACCACGACCTGAAGAAGTTCTTTTGGTGGAGAGAAATGAAACGGGACATTGGTGTATTTTTGGAGAGGTGTATGATATGTGAGCATGTGAAGGCAAAACACCAACGGCCAGGAGGTTTACTCCAACCATTGGAAATCCCAGAATGGAAATGGGAGCATATCATAATGAATTTCGTGGTTGGTCTTGTAACACCCCCAAACTAGGCGGATATTACAGTGCCGTGGACCCCCAACTGGGACCCACTAGGCGAATGAAAATGAATGAATTACACAGGGTAAATGTAGTACCGAACCACATTACAACAATAATTACACCGATGAGGAGTTTCATACAACACATCCAGGATAATACAGAATACATGTATATTTTATATGGAGATAAAATATACAACACTGAGTGAAATAAGTATTCAAACGGAATGTCAGAAGCAGAATAGATGAAGGAAACATAAACGACTGAAAAGACTGGGGCCCCCTTCTAGTATCATTGGGACTCCTCGCCGTCAACGTGCTCTCCCCATGCTTTCGCCTTGCCATGACCTGAAAAACAATATCCCCCAACGGGGTCAGTTACACAGAATAACAATCCTCAAGAGCTGAATAAACACAATCATGTAAATGTTGAATAAACCACAAGTTCGATCAAAAATGAATCGGTTAGATTATAACCCAATCTTGTTGAAAACATACGCAATCAAACATGCTGTATGAATCAACTAACAGTACGGCTCAAAGGGTGGCGCCACACTACGCCCGGGATGGAAATGTGTTCGTGCACAAGCCACCAACGAGTATCGATCGAATACACGTGTGGTCTTGTACCTAATCAGTCTCACGAAGCAATCGACTCGTGTGCACAGTCCAATGTGAGGCCAACAACCAACACACGACTTAAATGTGCCCGACATGAAAATCCTACACATACCAACGCACGCCAAGATGACCCTAATGCCACGATATAACAAAAGTGACATCAAAAATGAATAATGACTCACCGAGATGAAATGATAGTGAAATGAGTGACAGCTCAATGAAATGATCGGAACCGTCGTTCCTTGTGACTGAAGTGATTAATTGACAATGACAAGTTTTGATACGGTTAATACAATGATGAATGAGTTATGATTATGAATGAACAACAACAAAAGGAATGAATATCCTTTTAACCGAGTAAGAATTAACTTACTCAACACCGGTGACAATTATCCTTCCACGAACAACGTCCTAATTGAAAAGTCGGTCGCTCGAACAACCTTGAATAACACAATTACCAATTCGATCAATACACGCATCAAACACGATTATAACCAACTCAAACGTCGATACAACAATATCCAACTCGTAGGTGCACTCTAACGAATACGTTGAAAATATCCTTCCCGTTGGTCACAACCAAAACCCAAATTATCGAAACCAACTTTCAAAAGATTGATTCAAACCATCAAAACAATGTCAATGGCATCAATAATCCAATAGGAATCCACAATTCAAGATTACAACAACATCAATCGGAAATCCCTAAATTAACCGAACTCAACCCCAAGGGTTCTTGAAAAAAAAAATCCCCAAAATAGCCATTAAATCCGTAGGAATATATTTATCCAAGGTAGATAATCCATATCTAACATATTCCAACAACAATCCAAGCTTATACGAAGAAATCGGAAGGAAAAACCCAAAAATCCGAAATTCTAGATCCACGAGATTAATACCTTTGATTTGATGTTTTGGAGATGATGAAGTGATGATTAATCCAACTCAAAGACTTGAAGATGATGATTGATGATTACACCTCGAAGAATACTCTTCAAATCGCTCCAAATCGCCCGGAACCGATGGGAGAATGTGAAGAAATGACAAATGCCGAAATCTGGGCTAACTGTCCAATTTATAGTGATTCCAGTTTAGCGCGCACTAGCCCCTATGATTAGCGTGCGCTAACGGGTGTTTTGGGTAGTCCAGTACCCACTGTCCGACAACGGTAGCGCGCGCTACGTACCTTTGGTAGCGTGCGCTACGGATGTACAATTGGCGTGCGCTAACCCCAAATGTTAGCGTGCGCTAACGAATTATCTGATGCCCAGTACTGGAGTCCAGAAACCTTCTGTCCTCTGAGATGATCTCGGTAGCGTGCGCTACAATCAATATTTAGCGTGCGCTACAATATCGATTGCGTACGCTAAAAACCACTCATAGCGTGCGCTATGAATTAATCCAATGCAGTCCAGTAGCCACTGGACTCAACCTGATTCGACCTTAGCGTGCGCTATACCGACTGCATAGCGTGCGCTACTCCGGCCTACTAGCGCGCGCTACTTACCATTCGTAGCGTGCGCTACTTATAACTCACTGCGGTCGGTGCCTTCGGATCGCGGCAGACAACATTAGCGTGCGCTAATGCTGAGTGGTAGCGTGCGCTACCTGTACTCAATTAGCGCGCGCTAAAGAGAGTACGTAGCGTGCGCTACTCCTCACACACAGTCCACCATGAAGATGACAATGATGATACGCTCGGCCCGACTATCCAACCGGGTTGAATGATGAAATAACACTGATACGCGATACCAAATAAACTCCGAACGGTGAATACAATGAATGAAATGAACGATGAATGATCATTAATGAGTGAAAAAAAATTACTGAGTGACAATTACTGAATGATAAATACTGAACGATAATGACTGAATTACAACTGGGTATTACATACACCCCCCTTAAAAGAGTTTCGTCCCCGAAACTAAGGGTCAAACAATTCGGGATAACTCTCCCGCATACTATCCTCGGTTTCCCAAGTAGCCTCTCCGACTCCGTGTCTAGACCACTGAATTTTTACCAAAGGAATCGTCTTGTTCCTCAACTGTTTGATTCGCCGCTCTAAGACTCGTATGGGACGCTCCTCATACGAATGATCATCTGCGATCCCGATTTCGTCGAACTGAAGTATGTGACTCGGGTCGGCAACATACTTCCGCAACTGAGAGACGTGAAACACATTATGAATTCGGCTCAACGCTGGAGGTAAGGCCAAACGATAAGCTAGCTCGCCTGCTCGTTCCAAAATCTCAAACGGTCCAATAAATCTCGGACTCAACTTCCCCCGTTTTCCGAAACGGAAAATACCTCGACTCGGGGATACCTTGACCAAAACGTGGTCACCCATCTCGAACTCTAGTGGTCGACGACGATTGTCTGCATAAGATTTCTGTCGGCTCTGAGCGGTCAACAAACGACTCCTGATCAAAGTTACCTTCTCACGAGCGGCTATAAGCATATCGGGCTCGGTGCCGATTGATTCTGATAAGTCGTCCCTACACAAAGGAGATCGATAATGACGACCGTACAAGGCTTCGTAAGGTGCCATCTTAATCGAAGTATGCCAACTATTATTATACGTGAACTCGATCAATGGTAGTTGGACTTCCCAATCATCTTTCCAATCGAGGACACATGCCCTCAACATGTCCTCCAAGGTCTGAATAGTCCTCTCTGATTGTCCGTCGGAATGAGGATGAAAAGTTGTACTGAGATTAAGCTGAGTTCCCATAGCACGATGAACTGATTTCCAAAAATGAGACACGAATCGCCCGTCACGATCGGAAACGATACTCTTAGGAGTACCGTGCAGTCTCACTATCTCTTTGATGAACAGCTGGGCAAGTCTCTCGGGACCCCACGTATCCTTAATCTCCAGGAAATGAGCTGATTTAGTTAAGCGGTCCATAATCACCCAGATCGTATACATACCACGACGACTCGTTGGCAAACTCGTGATGAAATCCATAGAAATGTCTTCCCACTTCCATTCTGGAGTTGGGAGAGGTTTCAGCATACCCGCCGGTCGCTGATGTTCAACTTTGACTTATTGACAGGTTAAGCATCTCGAAACAAATTCTGCGACTTCTCGCTTCATATTACTCCACCAGTAATTTTGTTTCAAGTCCTTGTACATCTTATTAGACCCCGGATGAACAGAATAAGGGGTAGCATGAGCTTCTCTCAAAATCGAGTTTTTCAACTCATCATTCGCCGGTACACACAACCGATTCTTAAATCTCGAAAGTCCATCCTCGTGGACCATGAATCCAGGGGCTTCCCCCGAGCCACATCCTCACGGATGCGCAATAATGCTGTGTCTGAACCCTGATTCTCTCTGATTGCCTCCTCAAGTGGCGATGAAATCTCTAACATGCAAAGTTGTCCTTGTACTCGCTGAAGCCAGACCTCGATCTCGGGTCTAAGGAATTCCTGTTGAAGCTCTTTCTGAACTGTTAAACGAGCAAGCTTCTGCTCCTGAACGGACTTACGACTCAAGGTGTCGGCGACAACGTTCGCCTTGCCTGGGTGGTAAAGGATCTTGATATCATAATCTTTGATTAGTTCCAACCACCGCCTCTGTCGCATATTTAACTCCTCCTGAGTAAATATATACTTTAAACTCTTATGATCGGTGAATATCTGACAAGTAACGCCATAAAGGTAATGGCGCCAAATTTTCAAAGCGAACACCACGGCTGCTAGCTCCAAGTCGTGGGTCGGATAATTAACCTCGTATGGTCTCAATTGCCGTGAAGCATAGGCAATAACCTTCTCGTTCTGCATGAGTACACATCCGAGACCCTGTCTGGACGCATCACTATAAACCACAAATCCTTCTGTCCCTTGCGGCAAGGAAAGTACAGGTGCTGACATTAACCGGCTCTTGAGTTCCTCAAAACTCCGCTGACACGCGTCGGACCACGTGTATTTCTTGTCCTTACGTAACAAGTTCGTCATGGGTTGAGCGATTTTAGAAAATCCCTCCACAAATCGCCGATAATAACCCGCTAACCCGAGAAAGCTTCGGATTTCCTTAACATTCTTCGGAGGTAACCAATCTTGGATAACCTCCGTCTTCTGAGGATCAACACGCACTCCATCTGATGAAATTACATGCCCGAGAAAAGTCACTTCGTACATCCCGAACTCACATTTCGAAAACCTTCCATAAAGTTGCTCTCGTCTTAACACGTCGAGAACCTGATGAAGATGAACCTCGTGTTCCTCCCGGTCACGAGAATAAATCAAAATGTCATCGATGAAGACAACAACAAACTGATCCAAAAAGTCGATGAAAATCCGATTCATTAACTCCATGAATACCACAGGTGCATTAGTTAGCCCGAACGGCATAACTACGAACTCATATTGACCATAGCGTGTACGAAATGATGTCCTTGCGATGT
Organism: Orobanche coerulescens; assembly: GCA_033398695.1. Lineage (NCBI taxonomy): Eukaryota > Viridiplantae > Streptophyta > Magnoliopsida > Lamiales > Orobanchaceae > Orobanche > Orobanche coerulescens. The sequence continues at coordinate 159,437,041 of CM065809.1, forward strand.
TCGACTCTCGAATTCGCAACTGATGATATCCAGACCTTAGGTCGATCTTAGAAAATATTGAAGCTCCCTGAAGTTGATCTAAGAGATCATCAATACGGGGTAAGGGATACTTATTCTTGATTGTCACCCTGTTCAACTCCCGATAATCAATACACAAGCGAAATGAACCATCCTTCTTCTTGATAAACAACACTGGTGCTCCCCACGGGGACGCACTCGGTCAGATATAACCTTTCTTGTACAACTCCTCTAGTTGATTCTTCAACTCCTGCATTTCGGTCGGGGCCATCCGGTATGGTGCCTTCGATATCGGGGACGTACCGGGCTCCAACTCAATCGTGAATTCCACATCTCTCTGTGGAGGCAAACCAGGTAACTCGTCTGGAAAATATCGACAATCGATAACAATGATACCACGAATGATTGAACACCTCGATTGCCATAGAATGGTCGATCGATGACAATGATACAATGAATGATTGAACACCTCGATTGCCTCAGAACGGTCAATCGATGAAAATGATACAATGAATAATTGAACACTTTGATTGCCTTAGAACGGCCAATCGATGAAAATGATACAATGAATGATTGAACACTTCGATTGCCTTAGAACGGCCAATCGATGAAAATGATACGGTGAATGATTGAACACTTCGATTGTCTTAGAACGGACAATCGAAGAAAATAATACGATGAGTTATTGAACACGTCGATTGATTAATTTCACTGCTTCCATCATATTAATGATTCTTCTGGAACAACGGGGATTACCTCCCTGAAGTACACACTCGACTCCAACGACGGAAAAGATAGTGACCAAACACTTACGATCACTGAGGATGGTATCATGACGATCCATCCCACTAATACGCAATATACATCGTCCTCAGGTAAGTCCACCACGATTAGGTCCACCAACCAATCGCGGTCATTAAGCTCAATTCGGTATGATTTCCGAAAATTCTTCCATCACCAGGTAGACCGATGGTATGAGGTCCACAAGCAATAGGACTATCCAAATTAAGTCTATACAACATGATTTGGAAATGAATGAGTGCGGTGCACCGGTAATAAAATGGTACACACAGGTTTAGATAAAATTACGAGTATACCTGAGATCATTCGGGCCATCGGATCGTCGATCCTCTTCATCACACGAATCCGGGACTTGCCCGGCCCCCGAACCGGACGTTCCCTTATGATAATTATGAGCTCCGCCTTTATTCGCTTCCATCGTCTTAAACGACGCTGACAGAGTAGTCTGATTCTGAATCGTTGATTGCTTCGGGGCCTGAAATGCCGTCGGAGCCGACTTGGAGTCCCTTCGGCAAAAACGGGCCTTATGCCCCGCAATTCCGCATTTATGGCACATGATAGTCTGCCTCGGGCACTTGGCGCTGACATGACCCGGTTCTCCACAATTGAAACACGTGATGGCCGAACTGGCCGCTCGGGACTGAGATCCCGCACGATTATGCGCCTTAGGAGGTCGCTCAGAAACGATAGGGCCCGCACGAGGCTTCTTGAAGGTTGACTGACCCGCCTTCGGATTGATTACGCTTCGTTGATTTCTTGCTGACAGATGAAGGTTGTTGCTCAGCAATTTCCTTAGCAGTAGGCTCATACGGGAGAGTTCTCTCGATTAATTCGGCCAGAGTGGCGCAATGATGATTGAGCAATTGCATATGGGTCATTATGACCTGCATAAAAGTGAGTGGATTAACCCGAACATTTTCTGATCGAGCCGAATCCTGGGTACGATTTCCCGACAGCGAGTGATTATTTCCCGGGTTTCGGCCCACACCGCGGCCTCTCCCCGTACATCCCCTGACAGCTCTCTCCATACTGAAGTAGGAAGATCGCATGATAATCATAGATCTCGTATGAGTACCGCATTATGATTTACGTCATGAAATGATGAAAATGAGCATACGCGCTCTAACACAGTGATTACATGAATGATTTACTAAAGTGACATGATTATCTGATGAAATTCTTGAAATGAGTATCTTGAACAAGTTAACAAGATTAATGATATGATCTTCCAGATCAATTACTGAGTAATGAAATGAATTGAGTAATTAATGAGTTAACATGATCGTCCCAATCATAATGAATGATGATGTTTGAGGATTGTTAATTGATAAATTATGAATGAATGATTATTGCCAGAAATTATACCGTGGCGTTAGAAATCTTACAGTTCTTGGTCTGATTGGCTCGGCATTTGCATAGGTCACATGTGATGCAAAAGTCCAATGATACTAGTCCGATGACGATGATTTCAAATGAGACATGACTCGGAAGGTAGTATTCAAAACCACGCTCCGATACCAACTCTGTAACACCCCCAAACTAGGCGGATATTACAGTGCCGTGGACCCCCGACTGGAACCCACTAGGCGAATGAAAATGAATGAATTACACAGGGTAAATGTAGTACCGAACCACATTACAACAATAATTACTCCGATGAGGAGTTTCATACAACACATCCAGGATAATACAGAATACATGTATATTTTATATGGAGATAAAATATACAACACTGAGTGAAATAAGTATTCTAACGGAATGTCAGCAGCGGAATAGATGAAGGAAACATAAATGACTGAAAAGACTGGGGCCCCCTTCTAGTATCATTGGGACTCCTCGCCGTCAACGTGCTCTCCCCGTGCTTTCGCCTTACCATGACCTGAAAAACAATATCCCCCAACGGGGTCAGTTACACAGAACAACAATCCTCAAGAGTTGAATAAACACAATCATGTAAATGTTGAATAAACCACAAGTTCGATCAAAAATGAATCGGTTAGATTATAACCCAATTGTTGAAAACATACGCAATCAAACATGCTGTATGAATCAACTAATAGTACGGCTCAAAGGGTGGCGCCACACTACGCCCGGGATGGAAATGTGTCCGTGCACAAGCCACCAACGAGTATCGATCGAATACACGTGTGGTCTTGTACCTAATCAGTCTCACGAAGCAATCGACTCGTGTGCACAGTCCAATGTGAGGCCAACAACCAACACACGACTTAAATGTGCCCGACATGAAAATCCTACACATACCAACCGGCACGCCAGTATGACCCGGAATGCCACGATATAACAAAAATGACATCGAAAATGAATAATGACTCACCGAGATGAAATGATAGTGAAATGAGTGACAGCTCAATGAAATGATCGGAACCGTCGTTCCTTGTGACTGAAGTGATTAATTGACAATGACAAGTTTTGATACGGTTAATACAATGATGAATGAGTTATGATTATGAATGAACAACAACAAAAGGAATGAATATCCTTTTAACCGAGTAAGAATTAACTTACTCAACACCGGTGACAATTATCCTTCCACGAACAACGTCCTAATTGAAAAGTCGGTCGCTCGAACAACCTTGAATAACACAATTACCAATTCGATCAATACACGCATCAAACACGATTATAACCAACTCAAACGTCGATACAACAATATCCAACTCGTAGGTGCACTCTAACGAATACGTTGAAAATATCCTTCCCGTTGGTCACAACCAAAACCCAAATTATCGAAACCAACTTTCAAAAGATTGATTCAAACCATCAAAACAATGTCAATGGCATCAATAATCCAATAGGAATCCACAATTCAAGATTACAACAACATCAATCTAAATCCCTAAATTAACGGAACACAACCCCCAGGGTGCTTGAAAAAAATCCCCAAAATAGCCATTAAATCCGTAGGAATATATTTATCCAAGGTAGATAATCCATATCTAACATATTCCAACAACAATCCAAGCTTATACGAAGAAATCGGAAGGAAAAACCCAAAAATCCGAAATTCTAGATCCATGAGATTAATACCTTTGATTTGATGTTTTGGAGATGATGAAGTGATGATTAATCCAACTCAAAGACTTGAAGATGATGATTGATGATTACACCTCGAAGAATACTCTTCAAATCGCTCCAAATCGCCCGGAACCGATGGGAGAATGTGAAGAAATGACAAATGCCGAAATCTGGTCTAACTGTCCAATTTATAGTGATTCCAGTTTAGCGCGCACTAGCCCCTATGATTAGCGTGCGCTAACGGGTGTTTTGGGTAGTCCAGTACCCACTGTCCGACAACGGTAGCGCGCGCTACGTACCTTTGGTAGCGTGCGCTACGGATGTACAATTGGCGTGCGCTAACCCCAAATGTTATCGTGCGCTAACGAATTATCTGATGCCCAGTACTGGAGTCCAGAAATCTTCTGTCCTCTGAGCTGATCTCGGTAGCGTGCGCTACAATCAATATTTAGCGTGCGCTACAATATCGATTGCGTACGTTAAAAACCACTCATAGCGTGCGCTATGAATTAATGCGCGATCCGGTAGCAGCTGGACTCAACTCGATCGACCTTAGCGCGCGCTATACCGACTGCATAGCGTGCGCTACTCCGGCCTACTAGCGCGCGCTACTTACCATTCATAGCATGCGCTACTTATAACTCACCTGCAGTCCAGTGCCTTCTGGACTGCAGCCAGGACAACATTAGCGTGCGCTAATGCTGAGTGGTAGCGTGCGCTACCTGTACTCAATTAGCGCGCGCTAAAGAGAGTACGTAGCGTGCGCTACTCCTCACACACAGTCCACCATGAAGATGACAATGATGATACGCTCGGCCCGACTATCCAACCGGGTTGAATGATGAAATAACACTGATACGCGATACCAAATAAACTCTGAACGGTGAATACAATGAATGAAATGAACGATGAATGATCATTAATGAGTGAAAAAAAATTACTGAGTGACAATTACTGAATGATAAATACTGAATGATAATGACTGAATTACAACTGGGTATTACAGGTCTGCCACGAACCGTGAGGAAGAACGACGATATCTGGGTAATAGTAGATCGTTTGACGAAGTCATCTCATTTTCTACCTGTGAGGATGACTTATAGTATGGAACAATATGCACGGATTTATATTCGGGAGATTTTGAGGCTACATGGTGTTTCAGTGTCGATCGTATCGGATAGAGATCCGCGATTTACGTCGAAATTTTGGAATAGTCTTCAGAGTGCATTGGGCACTAAGTTGAATTTCAGTACTGCATATCATCCGCAAACCGACGGTCAATCTGAACGGACTATCAAGACACTTGAAGATTTGTTGAGGGCGTGTGTTCTTGATACTGGTGAGAATTGGGAGAATATTTTGCCGTTAGTAGAGTTTGTTTATAACAATAGTCACCAAGCGACTATACAAATAGCCCCGTATGAGGCTCTGTACGGAAGAAAATGTCGATCGCAACTTTATTGGAGTGAGGTTGGAGAAGGAAAGAGTTTAGGTCCAGAATTGATCGAGCAGACTGTAGAGAAGATAGCCGAGATCAGAAGCAGAATTAAGACTGCCCAGGATCGGCAGAAGTCTTATGCTGATAAGCGACGGAAAGATATCCAATTTGAGATTGGAGAGAAGGTGTTCTTGAAGGTAGTGCCGATGAAGAGAGTGATACGATTCGGTAAAAAGGGAAAGCTACAGCCTTGTTATATCGGACCTTTTGAGATTTTGGGTCGTGTTGGTGATCTTGCTTACAGTTTGGCATTGCCGTTGGAATTATCGGGAGTGCATAATGTCTTTCACGTCTCCATGCTGAGAAAGTACATACATGATCCTGGTCACGTATGCAATTTCAAAGAGTTGCACGTAGCCAAGAACCTGACTTATGAGGAAGTACCTACAGCTGTTTTGGAACGTAAGGTACATCGGTTGCGAAACAGAGAGGTTAAATTGGTGAAAGTTCAATGGAGTCGTCATGGACCAAATGAGGCAACTTGGGAACGTGGAGAGGAGATCCTTTCTAAGTATCCAACATTCATTTTTCAAGGTACGTAACTTAATTTTCGAGGACGGAAATTTGTTAAAGGGGGGTAGGTTGTAACGCCCCGATTTCGCATATACATTTATTGTGAATTATAGAAAACATGTTCAATTTTATTAAATCAATGCCCGAATAATTTTATCATTTAATTCATCTCATTTTCATGATCATGCAAATCTATTTACGTCTTTCAAATTCATGTCAAGTCATGTGATTCGTTCGTTACTTTTCTTATTTTATTCATTGTGTCTTATCTCGTCATTTCTAGGCCCGAGCCAAATTTTTAACAATATTAATCGTTACCCAAAAGATTTTACAAGCTAAATAATAATAGTATTTATTATTATTATTATTATTATTACTATTACTATTATTAATATTATTATTATTTGATTTAGCCCAATTACTATTTATTTTCATTATAGGGCCATATTAATTTTGTGGCCCAAATTCTTTTATTAGTCCAATTAATGAGTTGGCCCAAGCCTTTTTCCTAGCCCAATGATATCTCAAAACTCATAATTATATACTATACCTAATTCCTAATACAGTATAATACTGTATTCTACCTGCAGCCAACCCTAGAATGCACACAATACACAGATACATTTTTTTTCTTTTCTCCTTTCAGGAATCGTGCGCCAGTTCTCTCCTCTACAGGAATCTATCTATCCTCTACAGATACTTTTCTTCACCTTCACGATTTACCCTAAACATCTAGAGTTGCACAGATCCAAACAAACCATGAACCCAATTTATTTGTTAATCGTAATCAAAGTCAGGAAGAAATCTAATCCAGCCCCAAACTCAATCCCAAACCAACCCAAACTTCTTCAAAACAAAACTAAGTGAGACATCAAATCGGTCATCTTCTCGGGCTTCTGTTTCTACCCGATATCCTGATCTCCATTCCGATCAAATATTGAGGTTGTATATGTTGGGATTCGGTGATTAAAATCGAATTACGCAGCGAAAATAAACCGGTCCAACCGGATAAAACAAAACCCCAATAACGGACCGATCAAGCATCATATAAACGAATATAAATAACGAGGATGAAAAACAAAGAATACTTACCCTCGTAGTCCTTTGATAATATAATCTTCGAAGGAAAAACCCGAGCAAGCCTTTTCCCGATTACCGACACGAACACGAATCCAATTCGTTGTAGCTTGTTTGAATGATCCAACACCGAAAATGCCGAATGTCTCTACTTCACACGCGTCGGATATTGATCGGAAAAATAGTATGTCAATTCGTTCTCAAAGAACACGGCTAGGAATCGACACAATATTTTTATTCTCTTCTCTTCTTCCTTTTCCTTCTCTCTAAGATGAACAAGAAAAAAATGAAAATAAATTTTCCTCCCTCTTGTGATAAACTCATGTCTGCTCTCTTAGTCTTTGTGGGGTATTTTTTTTTTTCAACTATCTTTGATGTGTGAAAGACATCTCAATATATAATACAAATTGATATCAAAATGATTAGATTCCAAATCTCATGCATTTTGTCCTCAACTTTGTAAAATATGACTAACACACCCCACACAACATATGGTGAATTTCCAAGCATGAGAGGGGGCGGCCCACTTGAGTTTAGGTGAGAAAACGAGCCGAACCACTCGGTTCGTGTACCGGACATTCGCGTGTCTAGTCCGTTAAATACACTTCGTTTTATCCCAAATATATTTATACTTAATTAATTAATCTAATTAATTAATTTTATCAAATACAAAATTATAATAATATATTTCCAAGAAGTAATTATTTATGAATTAAATTAATTACCCGGTAATTAATTTCAATTCACTAGACCGCATGATTTATCAAATAAATCAAATTATATATCTAATATCCAATATTAATGAAGAGATAATAAATACATATTTATCCATCCAATATCCTTGTGCGCGACTCCGTAGGTCCGTCTTAGTCGGCAATGGGAGGAACCAAGGAGTACGGGTAACACTTAGCCAGTCTAGTGCTTCGTACCGTAACCCAACTAAGAACGAATGATCGGATCATTCCAAAACCATTATGTCGTGAATACCGTATACGTATAAACCCTTCAATCATATGTCTCGGTCAAGTATTGGGATCACGGTAAAGTCAAACCCTACTGTAACTTGACTCTATGCTTTCTGTTAATGCAAACTGAGATCATCGAGCTCTCATGTATCAAATACAACTAGCTCTAAATGCTTTGGCCAAAGACTTATAATCTCATTTGCCATTAACGGCATAGGACATTTACCTGCTCACTTACAGGAGAAAGAATTCTATCTTGGTATTCAGTAGAGACTGCTACTTGCCCACTAAGTTGTATTTCGAGGTTGACCCCACACACCGGCGATTGGATCGAACTACTCTAATGACTAACTTAATATCACAAGCACATCTCCTACTGAAACCTCAAATCAAAGGTCCACGTATACCTATCACAACCTTTCGATCCAGTCATTGACAATCCCTGAGTGATATCCATGTGGCCGAATCGAGGTGAGTCGTGTTCGAGTATACTAATCTCACTAGCATACCTATAACGTGTGCTCCCACTAACCCTAGTGAATACCGGCACTTTACATGTCAAAGTACACTTTATACAAGTCTTGTCTAAACTTATTGCCCAGTTAAGTTTTATCGACTTGCGAACGAGTTAAGCATTCGAGCTCTAAACACTTCCAGTGCCTATCTCCTTATCTCCATAAGGAGTAGAATGTTTGCTCTCAAATGCAAGGACTATTATCCTATATACCAAATCACAATGCCAGTGGTATACAATAATATAGAAATAATTATTGCCTTGTTAAATATTCATAATTACAATACATATGCTCTCACACTCTCATCCTCTGAGTGGCATTCGAGGGCATATCCCTAACAATCTCCCACTTGCACTCAATGCCACAAACTATGGTATCTAATACCCATACTCTCCAGATGTCTCTCGAAGACCTTCTGAGATAGTGGCTTGGTAAGCGGATCAGCAACGTTATTTGATGTGTCTACTCTCTGCAGTATACCATTTCCTTCCTGAACCATTTCTCTCACAAAATGATATTTTCTCGCAATATGTTTGGTATTGTGGTGAGCCCTAGGCTCCTTAGCCTGTGCAACAGCTCTGTCGTTGTCACAAAACAGCGTCACGGGCTTCTCCGCATTAGGAACCACTTGAAGTTCCTCAGTGAACTTCTTAATCCAAAAAGCTTCTTTAGTAGCCTCTGTGGCTGCCTGATATTTGGCTTGACATGTAGAGATAGCAGTCGAACTTTGCTTGGCACTTCTCCAAGAAACTGCCCCACCATTTAGAGTGAAGATATACCCTGATGTGGACATCTGAGCATCCATGTCCCTCGAAAAATCTGAGTCTGTATAGCCCATCACTCTAATTTCTCCACCGCCGTATGTAAGAACCAAGTCTTTAGTCCTCCTTAGGTACTTAAGAATGTTCTTTACAGCAGTCCAATGTTCCTGCCATGGATTTGACTGAAACCGACTTACAACGCTCACAGCATAGGCAATGTCCGGTCTAGTGCAAATCATAGCGTACATGAGGCTACCTACTGCCGAAGCATAGGGCACCTTACTCATTTCCTTTCTGTCTTCCTCACTTTGAGGATACATCTCTAAGGAAAGTTTTGCACCATGTTGCATAGGAAGGAACCCTCTTTTAGAATCTTCCATCCTAAATCGCTTCAGGATCTTTTCTATATAGAGGGCTTGGGAAAGACCTAACATTCTTTTCGCTCTATCCGGATAGAGACGAATACCCAGAATATAGGTAGCTTCTCCCAAGTCTTTCATTGATAACTCTTTAGAAAGCCAAGCTTTCACAGAACTGAGCATTCCTACGTCGTTTCCTATAAGTAGAATGTCATCTACATATAGTATTAAGAATGCAATTTTGCTCCCACTAACCTTCTTGTAAATACAGGGCTCCTCTTCGTTTTGGACAAAATCAAACTCTTTGACTGTCTCGTTAAAACGAAGATTCCAACTCCGTGAAGCTTGCTTCAGTCCATAAATGGCACGCTGAAGTTTGCATACTTTATGAATATTGGTTTGAGATATGAATCCCTTAGGCTGTTCCATGTAAATCTCCTCATCGAGGAATCCATTTAGGAATGCCGTTTTCACAACCATTTGCCATATTTCATAATCTAAGTGAGCTGCTATGGCAAGCATCATGCGAATAGACTTAATCATAGCTACAGGCGAGAAGGTCTCGAAGTAATCGATTCCTTCTCTTTGGGAATAACCCTTTGCCACAAGCCTGGCCTTATAGGTATCAACCTTGCCATCTCTATCAGTCTTTCTTTTATAGATCCATTTGTTTCCAATAGGCACTATGCCTTTAGGACGATCTACTAAAGTCCAGACCTGATTAGCATGCATTGAGTCTATCTCAGCTTCCATAGCTTCTTGCCACTTGGTGGAGTCAACATCTACCATCGCTTGGTCGTATGTAGAAGGATTATTCTCTTGACTACTTTCTGTCATCTCATGGACACCCAGTTCCTCTTGATGCAGATAGCCATACCTCTCAGGTAATTGAGAAATTCTACTAGACTTGTGAGGTTGCATTTGTATTTCAGAAGGTTGGGTTCTAATATCTTGCATAGGTGTCTCATTTGGTGTTTCTTTTATTTCTTCCAAAGAAATATTTCTACCTGCCCCTCATTCCTGAATAAACTGATCTTCCATGAAGTGTGCTTGTATAGCAACGATGATCCTATGATCTTCGTGCATGTAGAATAGATATTCCATGGAATCCTCTGGATATCCTATGAAACGACCTTTCACAGACCTAGTTTCCAATTTCTCTACTTTAGTCTTCTTGACAGCATCCCCAAATCCTAATGTGATTAAGACTTGGTTTCCTACCTCTCCACATCTCATGGGGAATCTTAGGAATGGATTTGGAAGGACATCTGTTCAAGATATGCACAGCAGTAAGGAGCGCGTAAACCCACAGATAAATCGGTAGATCAGTATAGTTAAGCATGGAGCGAACCATGTCCAACAAGGTTCGGTTCCTTCTTTCTGATACACCATTTAATTGTGGAGTAGCTGGAGGAGTGAATTGTGACACTATTCCTAGTTCTTTTAAGAACTCATCAAATTCGGTACTCATGTACTCACCACCCCGGTCTGACCGAAGAGTCTTAACACGGTTACCTGTTTGATTTTCATCTAGGGCTTTAAATTCCTTGAATTTATCAAAAACTTCAGACTTATGTTTCATTAAGTACACGAATCCATACCTGGTATGGTCATCAGTGAATGTAATGAAATACTGAAAGCCGTCTCGTGCCTCTTCAAAAGGGCCACAGACGTCGATATGGATCAATCCAATTTTTTCAGCAGCTCTTTCAAAAGTCCCTGCGAAGGGTAACTTAGTCATTTTGCCTTGAAGGCAAGATTCACAACTTGGATAGGGATTTGATCCCAATGGACCCGTAAGCCCATCTTTCTCCATTTTATGAACCTTGGTGTGACCGATATGACCAAGTCTAAGATGCCACTTAAGTGCTTGGTTTGTTTCATCCCTACCACGATTCCTAGTTATAGTATTCACAGTTGTTTTATTCTTTAGATTAAATGGTATAAACCATTTAATAATGTAGCAGTACCAACCAATTTATTTCTAAAACAAATACGACAGGACCCATCTCCAATAAAGAAGTGAAATCCCTTTCGGTCCATGCCCGGAATTGATACAATATTTTTGTGCCCCTTGGGCAAAACAAGTATATCATCCAAAGTAAGAATAAAACCAGATTCTAAATCCAACATAAGGGATCCGATATCAGAAGCCTCGACACTATGCCCACTTCCGACGGTGACCATCACCTCCCCTGAATCCAGCTTCCTATTTCGTTCGAGATCTTGATTCATTGTACAAATGTGAGAACTCGCACCGGAATCAAGTATCCAAGAAGTAGAATATACAGTTACAGAACAATTTGTTTCTAAAACCAGTAGTTCCATAGCTGAAGGCGCATTACGGTCAAGATTTGGACAGTACCTCTTCCAGTGGCCTAGCTCACCGCAGTTGAGGCATACATCCGTTTTCTTGGCCCCTTGCTCTTTTGAACCATTGGGGCCTTGCCCTTTCCCTTGTCGATCTTGGCTATTGGACCTAACTGCTTCTTGTTCTTTTTCTTCTTATTCTTGGACTTCCAAATCCCAGAAGAAATCACAAGTGCAGCTTCCTTTCCCTTTGTCTTTATCTCGAGATCGGGCATCGTCGGTTGTTCATTAGCCCACTAAGTTACATGCAATCTCATTGCGGTTGAAGTTCGTGACAAATTGTGAAAAGGAGTCGAAGTGACTGCAGGATAAGGTCGATTTGGAGAGATGCATGCATCGAAAATCAAGAGCTTCAATATCTCAATCATCGAGATCATCTTGAGTACATGGTCCCCAACCCTCTCTCCTTCCTTCATCCTGGCGCCGAATAATTGCTTCGATATCTCATATCTAGCAGTTCGGCTATGCTCTCCATAGAGCTCAGCCAGGTGCGATAAGATGGCTCTCGAAGACGTCATCTTTTCATGGGCACGTTGAAGCTCATTGGTCATTGAGCCTAACATGTACCCTCGCACTCTTATGTCGTCTTTTACCCATTTCTCATGGGCATCGACATCTTCCTGATTGGCTCGGGTTCTTGCAGGAGCCGCTGGGATGTCCGCCTCCAAGACGTATCCCAGCATTTCCATAGTTAGGACAATCCTCAAGTTCCGAAGCCAGTCCACATAGTTCGGACCAATCAGGACGTTCAGCGAGTGGGTTCATTGTCATATTGAGAGTTTTGTTAACTGCAGAGAATAATTTAAGATTCGTTAGTGATTATTTAATTATGATCCGAGTAAAGAATTTAAGGACTTTCTTTATTCATAACTCGGCTCCCACTATTTTATCGGCATTTACACACTCCCATGTTAAATCCGGAAGTCTTGGGTGACTTCATAGTGGTGATCGATTTCTTTACAAAGTTTAATAGAGGGCAACCCATACGGTTTCTATTCTATTATTCTTTATAAAGTGGTGTCTAATACCAACCCATCTAATGGATGATTCGATCTTCTTTTACCCCTAGTTCACTTGCCCTCAACCCATTCGGTTTCTATGGCTCACTGAACTATCTAAGTTTAAACCGTCAACTCCTATTAGTCTGACAATTGAATCTTACCCGGCAACCCATACGGTTTATAGGGGTTTGATTTTCACAACCAAAGACATCTAATGCACTCTATGAATTTATCAACTTTCCCCAAAAATATTACCCCGACATACTCGGAAGAATAATATTCTGGTTTAGATTTCAATTTTCCATGAGTTTGACGGAGGGTAGGAAACCTCGTAACCTTTATAATTTAGTGTTTGTAAGTGGGAGTATTAACGCGATTATATGTTATACTTTGCACATTAATCCGTTTATAAGCGCGGTTTGTCGGTTTGTTTGTTTGTCATACAATATGGAAACATACACAACCTAAAACTAACAACATGCAGTTCATGGACCGTTCCTAGAACAAAAACATCATAATCTAATTACATGTCTTCGGTCTTGAATCTTCGTCTTCTCGAGCGGATCTTCCTCCGGTCTTCGTCATTACATATAAATTTTACATTTGAAAAATTGCATCCTATACAAATTTTCTAGTAAAATAAATAGGCTCAAAACGGCCTTTACAACCCAATCGAACAAAACAAACGATTCAAAACTAGGCCCATGAACTACATCCACATTCAAAATTAATGCAACAATTACATTAAAATAAATGGCAATAATGATTAATCTAAAATTGATCTAATCAACAAAAATTAATCCAACAATTAGAATTAATCCAATTAATTCACTTAACCATTAATTTTAATTTGCTCCGGACAAAATAAATATTTCATTAAATTATTTCCCTTAAAATAAAATTACCATAATTATATTTTAGTCAAATTAAATCCAATTTAATTTGCGGAAAATTAATTTACCGAACGTAATATAAAAACGGAGTCGGAAAACACAAGGCCCGGGCCAAGCCCGCGGCCCGACAGGGGTTGCCCAGCCAAAGCCTAATTACCAGCCAAATTGACCCATCCCAGTTAGTTTAGCAAATTTCGAGTCCGGTCAATTTTCCGGCTCATTTTTTTCGTCCCAAATCCAAAAATAATATTTTTCTAATTTTTATATTACACAATTAAATCAGTTTTTCAAAAGAAAAAATAGATTTATATTGTAACATAAAATCATGAAAAATAATTTTTAGATAAACAATTAAACATCAACAATTAAAACAATATACGATCGCATAGACCTCGCTCCGATACCACTGTTGGGATTCGGTGATTAAAATCGAATTACGCAGCGGAAAATAAACCGGTCCAATCGGATAAAACCAAATCCCAAAAACGGACCGATCAAGCATCATATAAACGAATATAAACAACGAGGATGAAAAACAAAGAATACTTACCCTCGTAGTCCTTTGATAATATAATCTTCGAAGGAAAAAACCCGAGCAAGCCTTTTCCCGATTACCGACACGAACACGAGTTGTAGCTTGTTTGAATGATCCAACACCGAAAATGCCGAATGTCTCTACTTCACACGCGTCAGATATTGATCGGAAAAATAGTATGTCAATTCGTTCTCAAAGAACACGGCTAGGAATCGACACAATATTTTTCTTCTCTTCTCTTCTTCCTTTTCTTTCTCTCTAAGATGAACAAGAAAAAAATGAAAATAAATTTTTCTCCCTCTTGTGATAAACTCACGTCTGCTCTCTTAGTCTTTGTGGGGTGTTTTTTTTTTTTTCAACTATCTTTGATGTGTGAAAGACATCTCAATATATAATACAAGTTGATATCAAAATGATTAGATTCCAAATCTCATGCATTTTGTCCTCAACTTTGTAAAATATGACTCACACCCCCCCATACAACACATGGTGAATTTCCAAGCATGAGAGGGGGGCGGCCCACTTGAGTTTAGGTGAGAAAACGAGCCGAGCCACTCGGTTCGTGTACCGGACATTCGCGTGTCTAGTCCGTTAAATACACTTCGTTTTATCCCAAATGTATTTATACTTAATTAATTAATCTAATTAATTAATTTTATCAAATACAAAATTATAATAATATATTTCCAAGAAATAATTATTTATGAATTAAATTAATTACCCGGTAATTAATTTCAATTCACTAGACCGCATGATTTATCAAATAAATCAAATTAGATATCTAATATCCAATATTAATGAAGAGATAATAAATACATATTTATCCATCCAATATCCTTGTGCGCGACTCCTTAGGTCCGTCTTAGTCGGCAATGGGAGGAACCAAGGAGTACGGGTAACACTTAGTCAGTCTAGTGCTTCGTACCGTAACCCAACTAAGAACGAATGATCGGATCATTCCAAAACCATTATGTCGTGAATACCGTATACGTATAAACCCTTCAATCATATGTCCCGGTCAAGTATTAGGGTCACGGTAAAGTCAAACCCTACTGTAACTTAACTCTATGTTTTCTGTTAATGCAAACTGAGATCATCGAGCTCTCGTGTATCAAATACAACTAGCTCTAAATGCTTTGGCCAAAGACTTATAATCTTATTTGCCATTAACGGCATAGGACATTTACCTGCTCACTTACAGGAGAAAGAATTCTATCTTGGTATTCAGTAGAGACTGCTACTTGCCCACTAAGTTGCATTTCGAGGTTGACCCCACACACCGGCGATTGGATCGAACTACTCTAATGACTAACTTAATGTCACAAGCACATCTCCTACTGAAACCTCAAGTCAAAGGTCCACGTATACCTATCACAACCTTTCGATCCAGTCATTGACAATCCCTGAGTGATATCCATGTGACCGAATCGAGGTGAGTCGTGTTCGAGTATACTAATCTCACTAGCATACCTATAACGTGTGCTCCCACTAACCCTTAGTGAATACCGGCACTTTACATGTCAAAGTACACGTTATACAAGTCTTGTCTAAACTTATTGCCCAGTTAAGTTTTATCGACTTGCGAACGAGTTAAGCATTCGAGCTCTAAACACTTCCAGTGCCTATCTCCTTATCTCCATAAGGAGTAGAATGTTTGCTCTCAAATGCAAGGACTATTATTCTATATACCAAATCACAATGCTAGTGATATACAATAATATAGAAATAATTATTGCCTTGTTAAATATTCATAATTACAATACATATGCTCTCACTCTCTCATCATCTGAGTGGCATTCGATGGCATATCCCTAACAGTATATACACATGCACGGAGAGTACTCAAAACAGCTTCAAATCAGGATTCGAATTTTTCGGCCCTGCACCATTTGTTTCTCCCTAACTAGCCGCGTCACCCGATTTGTACCGCCGCCTCATAGTTCCCGACGAGTCGTGCGAACCCCCACCTCAGAAAAACCAAAACCAGGCCCGTACGAACCTAGACCTGTTCTGCCGTGCGCCGCCCTTGCCTTCGCCGTCGCCGGTTACTGGAGGACAGAAGCCCTTCCGCGCGTGGCTGCCCTAGGAATTCGATTTATGTTGACGGTGGTTTGTAGGAGATATGTGTGTGTGTGTGTATTTATATGCGTGTGTGTGTTTTTCTTTTGATAGTAGAGAGAGAGAGAGAGAGAGAGAGAGAGAGAGAGAGAGAGAGAGAGAGAGAGGAACCGAGAAAGAAGAGGACATAGCGAGAATGATTTCGGCCGATGGTGTTAGAAGGGTTTTTATACCCAGTTTCTTTTTAGGGTTCTTCAATTTAACCCCTAAGTTTCAGACCTTCTCGATTTGACCCCAAATCAGTTTTCAGTGTATATCAATTTCAGCCTCTAATTTTCAGCTTCTTCATTCTTGTCCCAGTCTGGTTTATAATTATTTCAGTTAGCCCCAATCAGAATTATAATTTCTTCAATTTCAGTCCCTTTCGGCCAAGCTTTTAACATGTTGACATTTTTAATTACTATTATTATTCACTTATAATCCTCAGTCATATAATAATAATAATTCTCTATTATTATTAATTGTAGATAATAACAAGAATTTACGGGCCTAGAATTGTCGAGTCAAGCATCTCATCACATTCATGTTCAGAACTGCAATTTTATCCAGGTGTGGGGATTTATTACGCTTTTGTTTATTTTAATTGCTTTATATATTGTCTCGTATGTGCACGTGAAATCAGTCAGAAGCACTCAAATGTGCAATCAGTCACAAGCACTTAAATGAGCAACTAGTCAGAAGTACTTAAATGTGCAAATCAATCAGAAGCACTTAATTGTGCATAAAGCCTTCGGGCTAGCCGACGGACTTCATAATTTATCAGTCATGTTGTTTATACTTGCTAATATATTTACTAATTAACATAGACATATTGCGTACTCTCCACACTGAGCGAGTTGGAAGATCACCCCACTATTTATCCCTTTCAGGTTGAGGAGCTCGATGTGGCATGCGCTTGAGTGTGGGGTGATCAAGCTTCATGAGTTATTATTTATTTATTTACTATTATTTTCCTCAAGCTACGCTTTATGAACAATTGTTCCATTTGTTTTATTTTAACGTCAAAGTATGTTTTTATTTAATGGTGACTTGGAATTATTACTTGCAATTATTAATTTTGTCTTTTTAAAATGTATTTCCGCTGCAAAAAATTTATTTACTCTTCTTAAAATTATTTTAGAAAAGTGGTCGCTACACACACAATACTAATAAACAACTCTAACATTAATACCCGTGCCCAAAAAAAGGTAGCAATTAAGTCTGGGACGGAGGGAGTACCAACTTTGACAGAATGGACTTACAAATTGGATCTTTTGAGACTAATTTTTTATTGACTATAACGTTCCCATTCATCCTTAAATTGTATCCACAAAGTCATTCACGTTGAACGTATCTACTGGATGTGTATCAAGCATCTGTTGGATATCATGATCCATAGATTCCTTACTCAATCCATCCTTGATAAATGTTATTTTATCTTCTCAGTCTTTGGATACAAATCCCACATATTTGATCGTGTGTCACATATCCACCGAACACATCTATAGCATCCACCTAATCTTTTTTCTCTCCGTTTCTTTGCAAAACTATTCTTACATGTACCTGGCATGTAGTTAAATGAATTTGAAAATTCACCAGATAATCGAACATGTACTTCGATTAACCATCGAATATATTCTGGGATGCCATTTCTCATTAGCACCTTTAATCTTTCGAATCGAGCTTGATAAATTCTTTTTATAATATTTACTGGAAGAGATAGGTAATATTTATGAAGTTTCGAGAGCATTGAATCCATTATGATATTCAAACCCTCTGTATGGATGAATTTTGTAAATACAATGATAACTTATTTGTAGATTGAATTACGCGTATGAGATTTGACTCAACGTCCTGAAGCGTATGAACTATGGCTCTATATTTGAATAATGAACATAATATGACATGTGGGACCGAGACTCCATGTTGATAATGATGTGCAATAATGGCATCGAAAGATGATGTGATATGTTGGTAAAATATCTATATGGTGATATAGACACATCATATCTTCAAATATTTATTTTTGATAAATAATATCGCTACTAGCTAATATTGAGAATGAATCCCTATAAATTTAGAATATATTAAGGGGAGTATGTGCCCACTCCCTCTACATGTGAACTACTAGATATTGTAGATCTAGTATATAGTCACATGTGTATATGACTCATAATCGGAAATTTATGAGATGATTTGCTCACGGTTTGAGCATATATTTCAGATCAGATAAATCTAGTAATATATCCCAAATAAACTTGAATAGATCATAGAAAGGATCAAGAAATGCACATACAAATGGGATATCAATTGGCATACTATTTGAAGTCCTCCAGCCAATATCTAGAACATAATATATAAACTCCCATGTGTTGTGTCACGATTTATTCATCCCGACAGGCGATCGACTATAAGGCCGAGCGACCAAGTCAATTCCAGTCAAACCCTGACTAGCTCGCCAAGTCGAAGATATCAAACCACCATCAGGTACCTAGCGATCGACTCCCAGGGCGATCGCCCTTTGGCAGCTGGCGATCCGCTCTACTAACCGGCTAAGGGCAATCGACCTGCGCCCCGAGCAGAGACGATCGCCCGTCAAAACCATCAAGGACTGGATCTCAGGAAAGCACCCACGTGCAGATCCACCAAAGGCGCTGACGAGATCTTCGCCAGCAGATAAGATCTTTTGCTGACAGACAGGACATTTGACCACAGCCTGTCACCTACCTCACCTACCAGCATGCGCGCCGAAAGTTGTCAGTGGGACCACCCGCGACAGCAACTCAGGACGCGTGTAAGCTCCCCATTGGACCGCCTGATTGGCCCGGCCAACTCCTGCAGGCTTTGAAGGGACAGGCCCATGTGCTAAAAGACGATCGCCCGATTATTATATTGCAGTAAAGGCGATCGCCCGGCGTATCCAAGCCCTATAAATAGAGAACCTCCTCCTACTGGAAAAAGGTTCTCGGTTCTGAATTCATTTTAACCAACGGTTCGGAATTCACTCAACGGTTCCCAGTTCACTGAATATACGATTCGGAATTCACATTCTCTCACATTCCGATACATCCACGGAAATACTGAAGAACACACATATCATCAAGCTCCCGGCTATCTCACCGGAATCCATCTCAGGACTTCTCTCTCCAAATCTCTCGTCCAGAAGACGATCGGCGACAAGTCTCCACTAGATGATTCCAAGGGATTCATAAGCCCGAAGCCCAAACATCCAACTAAATACTGCGTGAGAGGCGGTCGATCTCTCACCGCCGCTGCTCATCACCTTTGTTACAAGAACTCACGAGCATCAAATCTGGTTCTTAGGCAATCTACACGCTCACTAGCTAAGATAACAAGAAACTTTACACTCATTGTAATTGTATTCTTACATTAGTACTTGTATCCCCGAATATCGGTATTAATAATATCTCGCGAGAGCATTCAAGCCCGGGACTAACAACCCCGGCAAATCTTGTGTTATTTATCTTTCTCACGGAAATGCTCTTGCATTTGTTTGCTATCCCATCCATTCCAGCAATATCTATCTCCGGATAATATTTTGGGTAGCAACAATTGGCGCTAGAAGGAGGGGCGCATCTAACCCTCATATTTTTATTTCTACCGTCCCGAAGAACACTCACTGTTCTCGGGGCATATACTTGAAGTGACACTCACTGCGCTTCAAAGAAAACCTTCAGAATCATGACATCCGCCGGTACATCGAAGCAAGCTGCTCTCCGAACCACCGGACACCATTTCCCGGCCAAGTCGAACCCCGGACGACGAGGAAGCCGCGGCGCGAGACTCTCGATCCGCATCCGAGAGATGGCCCCAACCTCTCACTCGATCGGTTCCAAACCAAGGAACAGATCGAGGAGGCTATGGCCATCTGGAGGAGCGACGGAGAGCATGCGCGCGCCCGCGATAACTCCCTCGATCATCCGCCGCATGGGAAAACGGAAATTCAATGGGCTCTTGAACGAGCGATCGTCGAAAAGCCCCATTCGCGAGGAAAGGCTCTCGCACGACGGACGGATCCATATTCGATCGCTTGGGACGCGACCCATCCGGCCAAGGGCACTCTGTTTCCAACCTTGAAAAGACGGAATCGAATCCGTCACGGGGAGTTCGGCCTACTCACCTCACGGCCCGAACGCATGTCGGCCATCGACTCCGCCCGATCGCCGGGGACTCGGTACTCAATCGCCTCGGCTCCGCTCCGATCGCGAGCCGCTATGATCGGGCCACGGCGATGGCCGCCATGCGTCGGCTCGGCGAGATGGGAGCACTCTTGGACACTGGGGCAAGCACCCGGCCAAGAAGATCGCCGGCGACCGAGCCACTCGCGGTCCACATCGAGCTTGCCCCCATACAACCAACGATCGCTCCTCCTAAAACACCTCTCAGTATAAGGGGAGATCGGACCCAGAAACCCACCCGAGTAAATTCCGAATTTACATGGTAGGTGTGGGGCATCGATGCAACCAAGTGCCGGATCTTCCGCGACATTGGGCGAGGCCCCATAAGTGGTACGTCTCACTACCACCACGATCGGTCACCTCTTTTAAGAAATCGGCGGATGACTTCACGTCATACTTCGCCCGAGAAGGTCGCCAGACTGAGAAGGCCCACAGCGCATGATAAAAATCAAGCAGGGGAAGGACGAAACTGACGCAGATTACATCGACCGGGTAGACGAAATCATCCTCACCGGCGAACCCGTCAGTGATGAGCTCGCTCTCTACTCGGTCATGGGGGGATTCCACGGTCACTCTCCCATGTTCAGACATCTCTCCAAGGATATTCCCCCAACTTACACGATCTTCCGCGCTAAAGCTGCCAACTTCCTGGCCAGGCAAAGGCTACTCACCCTCCGCTTAGACGAGGAAACGCCACCTCTTGCCCAGAAGATAGCGATCGCCAAAGCAAAGAAGGCGATCGCCAAGGCACCCGGAGATCTCAAGGCTTTCGAGGACATGGAAGCCCATCTCCTCCATACGTTCAACAGAACTCCGGCACATATTTTCTATGCCATCAAGGGGCACGAAGAGCTCAAAAAGCCAAAGGCGATAAGGGACCACGGTCACCTGGACAACAATCAATATTGTGCCTACCACAAAAGTCCCGGCCACAGCACCAACAATTGCCGCGACCTCCTCAAACAGCTCTGGAGATTGTTCGAGGAGGGCAAGTTGGACAGCTTATTGGTTTAGCCGAAACCCCCGCCTATCTCTATAGACGATCGTCCGAGTCGAACACAAAACAGGCTGGGAAGCTCATACGAGCCGACCCCTGGATCAACCTCGGCGATCGTCTCTATATGCTTCAATCAAGAGAAGGAGACCACGGAAGTCACCCCGATCTCCCTCCTTATTTAAGAAACCGGAGGACTCGATCGCCATCTGCAGTTCACCGTCTAACACGATGGACTAAGGCACGAGATCGCCTCCCCCGCACAACATACACCGTCGAAGGTCGGCATCTACATGACGATCCAAGGTGGAAGAGTGCAGCCATGGTCCTGGCGGTCGATGGAACCGACTGCTTAGGCCATGCAAGGTCCCTTTAGGCCAAGATCGCCCGCCCTTCGTTTAAATACGAGGCCGGCGTAGTCTGAGGGCCCTCCAAAATTAATCAGTGGACACGATCGCTCGCCCTCAAAGGTTCATCACCTAACATGGTGAACCCGGACAATGCGACGTGCCGCAACCCCGTCTCAACGTACACCGTCGAGGTCGGCCATCTCCATGGCTGGCCGAGGTGGAAGCAGAGCTAACAAGCCGCGGGCGCGGAGTTGATTCATCCGACGCTGCCCCGCGCAAGGACTCCTCTAGACCGAGACCGCACGCCCTTCGTTTAAATACGAGGCGAGGCGCAGCCTAACAGAGGACCCTCATAATAAAGTGAGTCACGAGACACTCAATGTCTTCGCGCATCAAGACACGATCAAGGAGTCGGTCCATTGAACTCCGCGATCGTGCACGGTTCCTCAAGACGGACGACCGTCCCCGAGGATTCGACAAAGTTGAAGACCTCTCACTCAAGGAATTATTTTCATCCCCTACCTTCCACTAAGTGAATAAAAACAAGGGGCAAGAAGAGTGCGGACTACCTACACGACGATCGTCGCTATTCAACCACATACGGAGATCGTCATTTTTTCAGATATAGTGCAGCGATCGAACTTGTTGTAAAAAGTTATCTTTATGAGTTTATCAATTCATTTGGAACTACCCTCGCAACGATCTCTCCTCACACATTTGTACAAAGTCAAACAAAGACTTAAAAATAACCATTCATTCAAGTGATAAGTCAGAAAGACAAATGCTCATTTCATTACTTGAAAAAATAGAGTACACGATCTTAGAAGGCCTAAGTGCTACAAAAGAAAGCTACAAACTACAAAGAAAGTAAGCTAAAAACATCAAAAGGAAGCGCCTCGGGCCCTGCGCCTTCGCCATCGGCATCCGCGCGGTCCCCTCATCTTAGGAGCGTCGGGATGAGCAAGACTGTCCGGAGACGGATACCGGCTCAAATCCACGCCGATGTCCGCCTGGTCCAAGATCGGCACGGAGAAAGCCGAATTGAGAGGATGCTCCACTGCATATGACTTGAATTTCTCGGCTAGAGGACCGCCCTCCACGCCTCCCTTCTTAGCTGCTCGGATCGAGTCGGCGAACGCCAAATAATAGGCGAACTCGCTGACATACTCCAAGTTTTGGAAGGGATCGGCCTTGGTCGCCTCAACCTCTCCTCTCAGCTCGGCCATCACCTTTGCGACCCACGGAGCTCGGCCTCCTCGCGGCGACCTTCTCCTTCGCCTCACGCTCGGTCAGTGAGCGATCGTCACCTTCGGCGATCGGCCTCCTCTTCGAGAACGTTCCTCGCACGGACGGCGTCCTGCATCTGGTCCCGGAATCGGTCGACCGCCATTCGATATTTCTCACTCTCCTTCTTCTCCAGCTCAAGCTCATGGCTCGCCCGCTTGGCCGCCTCCAAGGAGTCCTTCTCCATCGCTGCGATCTTGTCTGCAAACTCGGCGTTCTCTTTCCGAGCCGCCTCAAGATCCTCCTGAAGGCGAATAGTGGAGGGCCGCCCCTCAAACTCTGGCGGCACAGGCGGCCATGGTCGCCGTCCCGAAGAGAAAGGGCGACAACGGCATTCATCGAACTCGGCGATCGCGGCCGGCGATCGCATCCGATCGATTGTCCACGCCTTCCGGCAGCGACGACCTTGCTCACATAGGGAGGAATGTCGCAGAATGGCGAGGAGATCGACTCGCCAGAAATCCACGACCATCGGTGGACAAGGACAAGACGGGTCTGCGCGACGGATCTGCACCAAAACACCAAGGTTAATACAACTCCTATGCGGATGCAATTGTCAACACGAAATGCTATCTACCTCTCGGCCTTCTCGGGATCCCGATCAAAACGGTTTCCCTCGAGGAGTTTCCGCATCCGCGATCGCCGTCTCCGCGAAAAGCCGCGAGAGGCGGCTCGCGCTCGGAGCAACGATGGTGATCGGAGGCGCGCGGCGATCGGCACCTCATCGCCGGGCGAAACGGTTTCTTGCGGCCTCGGCCTCTTGCGATTCGCCGAAGCCCCTCCTCCGAATTTCCTCCTCAACCTCGACTGCGCTACGCGAGGCTCCGCTCCGCACGAGGCTCCGCCTCCGGAACTATAGGCAATGCGACGGTGGAACCCGAGTCGACCTCTTCGCGCGAAGACGGCTAGGACTCCTGGGTTCGACATAGCGATCTCGCCGGAGGCTCCAAAAGCGAGGAAACGAACCTCTGCGATTAAAGACGATCGACTAACGGTGGACACATCCTTAAAATAAGGCGATCGCCTAGTAAGTGAAGATCGCAGGACCACATACCTGGCACCGCGAGATGTCTCGGGAAGCGGAATAGTCGAGCCGACAACTAGCGACTCTCCTTGTTGATCCGAGTGGCGTCTAGGTCGTCGTCCGACAAGCTCCTAATTCGCTCCCAAACAACGAGGAAGTCGAAAGGCAGCTCCTCGATCGCCGGAATATGAAAGCCTGCAAAGCAATCAAATTAGATCAGTCCAAAACGCATCCAAGCGAAGGGAGAGTCTAAACCCTTACCGGGATTCCTCTCCCGAAATTCAGTGGGGATCTCCAGTTCGCCTGTGGGATTGTCGCTCGCCGAAGCTCTCCACTTGCCAGCGACCCAGAACCACTTCGTCTGATCGCCCCGTATCTTGTTCGGAACTCCATGAATCACCCGGCCAGATCGGCCTTGAATATGGTAACCGCCGACCAACCCTCTATGAGCCGTCAGTTTAAACAAATAGTTCATCTCCAACGGCGACGGAGATTCAGTACAGGCGGTGACCGCCGAAAAGGGTGAGGGTGCAAATGATTTGGAGCCGGGCGTTCGGCGTCGGTGAAGTGGCGCCACATTCCAAGCGGCCGGCGGTGGGAGACCGCAAGGACGGAGGGAAGCGTAGCCGGCCTCCATAACGGCCTCACTCACTGCGACCATACCCATCGGAGGCTGGTCGGCTCGTTCATTCTCCGCGGCGCGAACATGTCCACGTCTCGAAGGAACATGGAATCTTGTCCTCCGACGGCGGATCTCTCTGGACGTCGAGCTCGTATTTGGCGAGCGACCACAACGATCATTGCGCGGCACGATCTGCGACCGCTTGGGGAGCACATAGGGATAAGCGACCGAATATCCCCTGAAATCGAATCGCGGAGTAGGACCGGCCAATCTATCCATTATTTCAAGAAAGGCCCTATAGGCCCGTCAAAATCACTATGTTGCTCCCGGTAAGCCACGATCGCGGATCTCTCTCGATCTGCGATCGTCTCTCCTCGGCCCGACTCCTAGCAACATCGGCCTCATTGAACAAAGCCTCAACCTGCCGGGTCGATTCCGCTCGAATGGCTTCACCGCCGTCTCAGTGGAAGACGGAAGAAGTTTCTCCCGGGCGTAGATGTCCCGTGGCGAACTAGTTCCGCTCAAACGACGATGAGGTTCGGCCATTTTGAGTTAGAAAGGAAGAGAAGGATTTTCTTACCCTAAAGTGAAATCGATCGACGATCGGCGCTTAGATCTTGAAAATTCGGCGGCAGGACCTTCTTTCTCCAATGCGTACGCGTGAGTAAGGCTGCAGCCCGCGCCCCCTTTTATAGGAAAGCGGGGACCCGATTGCAATAAAGGAAAACCTCGGGGTCGGATCTCAAACGGCGCACCGGTTGACCCCTCGAGACCCGCGTGCGCGTCTTTTCGAGACGCGTCGGTAGAGTCATTAATGACCGTTGGCGTCCTCGATAGGAGCCCGACACGTGCGAGGAGACTTTTCAACGCCCGTTGCTTTTTCCGCCGATTCGGCCAACCAGCTGTGTCGTCAAATCCAGTATATCGGCTCAAAGACGATCGCGGTTCCATTAAACACGAAGTCGCTCGTCAATAGTTCGGCGATCGCCAGAGAGCCACCTCACCCCACGTTTCCAACGTATGAGCGAGCCGGGGGCAATTGTTGTGTCACGATTTATTCATCCCGACAGCGATCGACTATAAGGCCGAGCGACCAAGTCAATTCGGTCAAACCACGACTAGCTCGCCAAGTCGAAGATATCAAACCACCATCGGTACCTAGCGATCGACTCCCGGGCGATCGCCCTTTGCTGTTGGCGATCCGCTCTACTAACGGCTAAGGGCAATCGACTGCGCCCGGCGAAGACGATCGCCGTCAAAACCATCAAGGACTGGATCTCGTGAAAGCACCCACGTGCGAGATCCACCAAAGGCGCCGACGAGATCTTCGCCGGCAGATAAGATCTTTGGCGTGAGACAGACATTTGACCACACTGTCACCTACCTCACCTACCGGCATGCGCGCGAAAGTTGTCGGTGGGACCACCGCGGCGGCCTTTCGAGGCAGCGTGTAAGCTCCCCATTGGACCGCCTGATTGGCGCCCGGCAACTCCTGCGAGGCTTTGAAGGGCACAGCCCATGTGCTAAAAGACGATCGCCGATTATTATATTGCAGTAAAGCGATCGCCGCGTATCAAGCCTATAAATAGAGAACCTCCTCCTACGGAAAAAGGTTCTCGGTTACAATTCATTTTAACCAACGGTTCGAATTCACTCAACGGTTCCCGATTCATGAATATACGATTCGAATTCACATTCTCTCACATTCGATACATCCACTAAAATCTTGAAGAACACACATATCATCAAGCTCCCGGCTATCTCACCTAATCCATCTCAGACTTCTCTCTCCAAATCTCTCGTCCCGTAAGACGATCGGCGAAGCAAGTCTCCACTAGACAGATTCCAAGGGATTCATAAGCCCAGAAGCCCAAACATCCAACTAAATACTCGCCGTGAGAGGCGGTCGATCTCTCACCGCCGCGACTGTTCATCACCTTTGTTACAAGAACTCACAGAGCATCAAATCTGGTTCTTCCAGCAATCTACACGCTCACTAGCTAAGATAACAAGAAACTTTACACTCATTGTAATTGTATTCTTACATTAGTACTTGTATCCCCGAATATCGGTATTAATAATATCTCGCGAGAGCATTCAAGCCCGGGACTAACAACCCCGGCAAATCTTGTGTTATTTATCTTTCTCACGGAAATGCTCTTGCATTTGTTTGCTATCCCATCCATTCCAGCAATATCTATCTCCGGATAATATTTTGGGTAGCAACACCATGACTGGAGATGAATACTGAGATACTGGCCTATGAGTTTGGTGCTCAAGAAATCTCTTAGCATTAGGGGGAGTATTAGTAGTTGGAAATATGTGAAACGCATCACACTATATCCTCACAACTGAAAAATGATCTTTGGTACCAACTACAACTGCTTTCATAAATACATAATAATTCCCCGAATACAAATCAAAACAAATGATAAAAGGAGGCATATACTTTTGAAGTATATAGACATAACTATAAAGGATGATAATGAGATATCTCGACAAGTTATGTGTCTATGGAGAAATAAATATTGAAATATGTCTATACGTTATAAAAGAATAGCGCTGTAAATTAAATGAGGATATCAATGATTGGAAAGAGGATATCAATAAATGTTATAAGGATATCCATTAAATGAGGACAATAAAATGAAGATATCCATAAATAGAATAAGGATATCCATGAAATAAATGAGGATATTCAAATCCATAGTTGTGAAATATGGATATTGAAAATGAATATATTGAAATACATCAAAATTCAAATATATGCCCTTATAATAAAATTATAACATATGTGCTTACTAAAAGTGACTCCTGGGGAGATTTTAAACACATTATCAGTGCGTGCATTCACTCAAAATAAGGTATTGTGAAAGAAAATTATATGATGTACTCTTTTCCTTCACTTAAGTTTTATCCCACTGGGTTTTCCTAGCAAGGTTTTTAACGAGGCAGCTTAATCACAACTAATATGGAATCTCCAAAACATATTTGGAATATATTGCAAAGAATATGAGTTCAATATTACAAACTGCACTGAATATGATACTCGTACTAATCCTTGGAGGATTATTCAAATACCTGGGGCATATACGCGTTGCACTCTTTTTCTCTTGACTGAGGTTTTGTCCCATTGTTTTCCTAGCAAGGTTTTTAACGAGGCAACAGGAATGACGTATCAGTATGAATAATGTACTCTTTTTCCTTCATTAGGATTTTTCCCATTGGGTTTTTCCTAATAAGATTTAGCAAGGCATATTCATGGCATAATGAGGAACACTACAAAGATCACGATTATTCCTCAAAGATTGAAAACAGAAGGAGTAGTTGTACTCTTTTTTCCTTCGATCAAATTTTTCCCACTGGGTTTTCTTGACAAGGTTTTAATGAGGCAGCACGTGGATACTCCAACAACGAATGATATACGTGATAGATTCACTCAGTTTTTGGCCCACGAGGTTTTACTGAGACGACACAAGTATACTCATACAAGAACTATCGAGATATGGGGGGAGCAAGTTTACGAGATCACAGATTGCTGAAGTTTTATCCCACAGAGATTCCCTAGCAACATTATGGTGCAACATGATATGAATGCCACAAGCTCCAATACAAACAGTTTGAAAGTTTTTCTCCCATTAGGTTTTTCTTCAAACTAGTTCAGCAGATATTTATGTAAATAGTCATTCAAGGGAGAATGTTATAAAAACACCATGAAAGTGACATTTCAATTATTCTTTTGTTTTTATATAGTGTGAATGACTATTATCCTCCTGATGTAATTATGTAATTACGATTGTGCCATCTGAAGTTTTCCTATAAATAGGACTTCAGTTTTTAAAGAAAAACATACCTGAGAATCACTCTAAATTCTCTCTAAATTTTCTCTCTATAATATTTTCGTTTATAACAAGATTTAGTATGTTACCTCGTTGACCAGCTAGTTTCTAACCAAGTCGTTGATTACACAATCGACCATCATTCGATACTTGGACCACATAAGATAGGGAAATTTTAAAGGCTGTCAATAGGTCTGGTAGGGTATGGGTCCGTCTTCTCCATACCCTACTTTATTTGATTCGGATCGGGTTTAGGTACTGTCCATCAGGTAATCAGGTATTCAAGAGGTATTCCCGTATACCCTATACTTATCAATATAAATATTTTTAATATATATCATATGTACATATAATGTAACTAATAAATTCGATTCAGTACAATAAATAATTAAAATATTATATTATATGTAATAATATACATATATAGAATATATAATGTAATATACTTATATACTTATATAATACATAATAATAAAATAATTCAAACGGGTCCGCGAGTCGGGTAATCGGGTATTATACTATGTACATACCCTACCCGTATCCTATCATAAAATTTTGGGTTCGGCCGATACCGACCCTTACGGTTTTATCCGACAAGTAGGATCGGGTACGGATAAAATTGATATCTCTAAAAAATTTAAGATATCCACATGGGTACCATACTTGTATGTATATTTATAATTGAATATATAATAAATACTTATAATTATAATCTAATAACATAGTAATAAACAAGTGGGGAAGCCCGCTGCGTTGCAGCGGGTCCTTTTGAATTTAAATAGTCTTTTTTTTTTCTTTACGATGTTGTTCGTTTCGAAATTATTGTCCATATTTGACTTTGACATTCTGTATTTTTTCTTGTCTTTGGTAATTTCTGATGCAAAATATATTAATAGATTAACACTGTAAGCTTTCTTTTGGTAATGAAAAGTGTTGGGCTAAAACTATTGTGAGTACGCGTTTGCATAGATTGATAAATCGTCAAATTTACTCTCCCCCTCTTCCCAACTGTATGAAAACCTTTATATCAATTAATTTCTTTCTTAGTTACTGTATGTCACTCTGTCGGTTTTATATAGGGATAATCTCATAATCATAAAACAACTCTTTTTAATCTTTTTTTAATTAGAATGCCTAGCTAAGTTCGGTTTTATTGAACTTTTTCATCCTTTTAATGACACTTTACTGTGATTGTGAGGCCCTTTTTTTTTAATGAAATCAAACGATATGCAACATATTTGCGACATTTTTTCTAATTAATATTATATCATAATAAGCTGAGAAAATAGATATTTTTTGATTTTCTACTTAATATACACGTACATATAATAGTTGCTGTTGATTCTGACATGTTAAACGTTTATATTTTCGTCCATTTTGGAAGTGTTTCAGAGTGTTACTTTTCTAATAGATAGAAATATTTTATTACTCAAAATAGAACAATGTCTTGCAAAGTAATTTAAATTTCAATGTTTCCTATTAAAGTAGTTTTTTCTTATTTATATATCTGGTTGCTTGTTTGTAAGTAAAATATTATTCAGGTAAAAACAGTAACACACAACACATGTAAAAAGTTTATATTTTTTAATGTAACAAAAAGTTACTCTATTTACTCCTTTATATATTATTCACTACATGCACTACATTTAGTTAGTCAAGCCCGAAACCCTATGGCTTCTCCCATAGTACACAGCACATCGCAATATTTAAACATATGCTCAATTAAGGCACGGGAACCTATTCCTCCCGCTTTAGTATATAGAGAGAATAAGTATTATATACTATTATATAGATAGATAGATTAGACTATCATCTAACGTCCTACACTACATCATATTCATATCACTTAATTTGCACCTCAGATGGGCTACTGATTGGGCTTGAATTTGGGTTGCATTTAAGTTGAGCTTCCCTATTTCGCTATTGCGCAGCTACAGCGAAAAAAAACGGAGGAAAAAAAAATACAGAGGCGCCTTTTTTTATTCGGGCACGGAAACCTATTCCTCCCCTTTAATATATAGTAGGAATGAATATACATGTACACCCAGATGAGTACTCTAGAACTCTCAACATAGAAAAATTCACCAAAGTTAGTTATGCTCATATGTTGGGTATTCTGTTTTCTTTGGGGGTTTTGCACCTTTATGCAAGATATTTAAATGTATTATACAAATCCAACAAAAAGAAAATAATTAAAAAATGAGAAAATTATTAAATTGGTCCCGTATGTGGGACCAATTGGCCAAAAAAACTCATCTGTCTTCGGCGGACCAAAAAACCCACATCTCCCCCCTACTTTAGCCAATTTAGTCCTTCGTCGCCGGCCGGAGTATTTTCCGACCACCGGAGCTGACGTGAACGACACGTGGCAAAAAAATATAAAAACCTAAATAATATAAAAAAATCTAAAAAAAATTAAAAAATCTGGAACCAATTTGATGTGGGGTGGAGGACTAAATTGGCTAAAGTAGGGGGGAGATGTGGGTTTTTTTGGTCCGCCGGAGACAGATAGGTTTTTTTGGCCAATTAGTCTCACATACGGGACCAATGTGATAATTTTCTCATTAAAAAATGATGCGTTGAATATTTATAATTAATCATTTGGTTACATAAATAATACATTCATATATCAGTTATTTGGCAACCCAATGCCCAACATTCAGTAATATATGTTGTATTTAGATACTTACATTTGTTACCAAAAAATTGCATATAAATATCAGTTCAAGTCGTGAGTCTTGTAATATTTTGGTGGTTGTGATATTTTTATAGATTTTTCTAAAATGTAATAAATAGGGTAATTTATCATTTTTTTTTTAATTTTATTTTTTTTCCTGGTAAGCTTTTTTGTTGAAGTATTTAACGAGGCACAGTAATCCAGCTTATGGTGCTCTATCGACCAAAAAGTGGTATGAGAATATACCTATAGTGGGCGTAGCCCATAAGTGGGAGTAGCAAAGTTATGAGCAACATGATGCATATTTTTACCTATAAAATGACATTGATATATTCTTTCCTTCAGAGTATTACATTTTACTTACGAAATTGCTCTTTTAAAAAAAAAAATATTTCAGTGTATTACATTCACCCTTTACATCTTTTACATTTTAATCTACAATATACACCCGCTATTACAACATCCGATTTTTTTACTTTTTTTTCTGATTGAACTTTGGTAGTAATATATCTTTCAAAATATAATAAAAAAAGTATCAGAAAAATATGTTATAAAAATATTTTTAATGTAAATCGAGCAATCTATAAATTTTGAAAATTTTATAATTATTTGCTACGA
This sequence comes from Orobanche coerulescens, assembly GCA_033398695.1. Taxonomy (NCBI): domain Eukaryota; kingdom Viridiplantae; phylum Streptophyta; class Magnoliopsida; order Lamiales; family Orobanchaceae; genus Orobanche; species Orobanche coerulescens. The sequence continues at coordinate 159,469,087 of CM065809.1, forward strand.
TATAGTCCATAGTCAAATTTTTATTTGAAAAAAGCAAAATCAACGAATAAGAAGCATAAGAAGTAATATTTACAGAACTTCCACATCTATCACATTCGATCATTCTTCAAAAATATACCGGTTTTTATCTCAAATATAACGTTTTAGTCTAAATGGAGCGAGTAATATACAAAAATGTTCAATCATAGAAAAAATCATAAAAAACTTCGATCTACTATAATGCATCATTTCGTTCTATAATTTTGAGTAACTTCCAATATTAATTCCCACAGCAAAACTTATATTAGTAAGAGTTATTTTGTAACAATTTTATTATTGACTTGAGTGATCAGTCCTGCCCTATTAATGAGTGTTATTTATCACAAAATATTGGGCCAACCTGATCAAATATCTCTATACATTTTGACCCCTAATGTTCTTTTATTTTTGGAAACTAACAACCTGAAGTATATTTTCGAAGTACCAAAAAATTATTGAAAATACCAAAAATTTCAGCATATTATATTTAATCATCAAATGCTGCTAAACTACAAGGCACCTGAAAAAACAATTATCCCCAAACAAGTGAGAACAAGAATTACAACCCACCAACCATAAATCAACATGTGTCCCCTCACCACAAAGAATGTGTGGAAGTCCCTCCCAATGAAAGGCCGCATTCTCCATGTATAACAAATTCATTCCATTGTAGACAATCTAAAGGTTCAAACATGGAGCTTGTATATCTTTCCATCTAGTCTTCAGACCAGAGAAATGACAATAAATCTACACAACCACCAGCTCGCGAGTCGGTTCGGACAGGGCCCCGCTACCACCATTCAAAACTACCACTTTCCCATCGGAATCAACATCAACAATAACCGAATCCCCTTCTTTGATTTCACGCGTGAGCATCTTCTCCGCCATGCAATCCTCCAAAAGCCTCATAATCGCCCTCCTCAGCGGCCTAGCACCGTAACTCGGATTATACCCTTCATCCACCACTCTGTCCTTAAACCTCTCCGTCACCTGAAGTTCGATCTCCTTAACCCTCAACCTCACAAACACCTCCTTCAACATAATGTCGCTTATCTCCTTCACCTCCACCTTCGTCAGCTGTCTGAAAACAATCATCTCGTCCAATCTATTCAAGAATTCGGGCCGGAAATACTGCTTGAGCTCTTCCAACACTAGACGCTTGATTCGGTTATAGCTACTATCCTCCTCGTTGGACAAATCGAACCCCAACCGACGGCCGCCCTTCTCGATCACGCTGCTCCCGACGTTCGACGTCATGATCAAGAGCGTATTCTTGAAGTCAACCGTCCGGCCCTTGCTGTCGGTCAAACGCCCGTCCTCTAGGATTTGAAGCATCATGTTGAAAACATCGGGATGGGCTTTTTCAATCTCGTCGAAAAGAACGACCGTGTAAGGACGCCGTCTGACGGCCTCAGTCAGTTGGCCGCCTTCGGCATAACCGACGTACCCGGGAGGGGAACCGATAAGCTTCGCGACCGTGTGCCTCTCCATGAACTCGCTCATGTCCAGACGGATCATGGCTTCTTCGGACCCGAAATAGCACGTGGCGAGGGTTTTCGCAAGTTCGGATTTGCCAACGCCAGTCGGGCCGGAAAAGATGAAGCTGGCTATTGGCCGGTTGGGATTCTTGAGGCCGACACGAGCCCGACGGATGGCCCGGCTTATGGCTCTGACGGCTTCGTCTTGGCCGATGACGCGCCCGTGGAGGGTCTCCTCCATCCTGAGGAGACGGCCGGATTCATCGGTCGAAACTTTATCGACCGGGATGCCGGTCCACGAGGATAAGATGTCCTGGATGTCGACTTCGGTGACGGTGGGGCCCAGGTCCCCGGCGGCTTCAATTTCTGCTTTTGTAATCTCCTTGTTCTTGTCTATAAGAGTGGATATTTGGGCCTTGAGGTCTTTTTCTTTGTCGCGTAGTTCCCCAGCCTACAGTTTTACATTAAAATCATTCAATTTAAGGAGCAACATTGTACAGCATTGAAGAAGGCATAATTACTTGCATAAAAAAAGGGACATTACAAATACTGCCCTTGAGTTTTAGCATATTTACTAAGAACCCAATATTTTTTTCAATTACAAATACCCATTGATATATGTTCTATTTACAAATTGCACCAATCGAGAGGGGTAATTATTAATTTGTGGTGTTATAAATACCCTAAGAAGAACGGGCACGGGAGTTGATAAGGGACACGACACGGGTACACGGCACGGATACGCGTATTTACACGTAAAAGAATAGGACATGAATAAATTAATAATGTGAAGTGGCCCTGCTTCATTGCAAATACCCCCTAGAGAATTTTGTTATTTAAAAAAAAAAATGAGTTTTGGTGACCGGCTAAACCTCAGGGTAAATTTGCAATGGATTATTAAAAAAAGAACATTTGGGCTAATTATAGGGAAAAAAAAAAGCAAAAGATTTGGGAAAATCACAGAACATCCTTTAAGATGAAATTCTTTATCACATGTTGTACCCCCTTTATAGGTAGGAAACAATTCCCCCCCACCCCCCCACCCCCACCCCCACCCCCACCTAGAGGTGGCCAAAAAAACCGGAACCGGGAACCGAACCGTGAAACCGGACCGTATGGGACGGTTCTGGAACCGGAACCGGAACCGTGTTAGACGGTTCCGAACCGGAACCGTGTCCAGCCGGTTCGGTTTCGGTTCCAGAAAATGTAACCGGCGGTTCCCGGTTCGGAACCGGAACCGAACCGTGGAACCGCGAAACGTCCTGAACCGCCGGTTCTCACGGTTCAAACCGGGAACCGTTTAAAAAAAAAGGCAACCGGCCGGAAAAATAATTGGGATGAATGTTACGATCTTGTTCAACTACTTCAAGTGTTTGAAACGGCTACTAAAGATTTATCGAGTGTCTATTATCCTACTTGTTCACGTGTTCTTTATCATTGTACTATGATAATTTCTCAATTAGCTCATTGTAGTACTTTTCAAAATTTACAATTACCCGTTACTCTCATGGTAAAAAAAATGGATAAAATATTTTAAACAAATTCCTAACGTTTTTTTAATTGCAAAATGTTTAGACTCGTCCTTCAAATACGAAGGTGTGTGCAATCTTTTGGAAATTTATTATAAATTTTTTGAAGAAATAAACTATTGTGAAAATCTTACTTATGAAGATTTAGAATTGCCAAATTTTATTGAAATCAAAACTAGTCTTTATTGTGATTTACAAAATCTTTTTCAAGAATATACTTCAAAATATAGTGGAAATGTTAGTCGTAAACAAACTATTAAGAGCAGTGGTTCTTCCTCTTATGGATTTCACACTAGTACTCAAGCGGGTCAAATGCTTCAATCGTTTTTTGCAAATAAAGGTCATAGTAGTCAACCACAATTTTCCGAACTAGAAGAATACCTTAGGGAGCCGAAGGGAGGGGAATTACTTAATGCAGGGCCAAATGACGTGGACGTGTTAAATTGGTGGTCAATCAAGCAAGGTCAATACCCCATTCTTGCAATCATGGCGAAAGAGATATTTGTTGTCCCGGCATCAACGGTAGCGGTCGAGCAAGCCTTTAGCGAGGGAGGATACATGAAGATCCACTGGCACCACATAATCTTGAAGCCCAACTATTGCTCAAAGATCATACATTGGCCGAAGCAAGAGAGCAAGAGAACAAATGGGATGATTTGTTCCAAGAATACCCAATAACCACGACTGAGGTCGAGACCACCGATGCGAGCGAGTCATCTCAATGCACCGAAGGCGAAGACTTCGACGATGACTTCGACTTAGACATGTAGAAGACTTTATTATTAGTAATTAGGATTATCATTAGTAATTTCTAAAATTTAATGTATTTTTTAAAAGAGTTTAATACTCCTTCATGGTTTTCTTTTCGGTTCTTTCTCATGACGCCTTTATTGAACCGACAGGACTTAGTTATAAATACCACAAACTATTATCTAAGGAATAATAAGAAATAGTTGCACTAATCTCTTCTCTCTCTCTCTATTTCTTTTCGGTTCTTTTTCAAAATTGTTTCTTTTATTTTATTATTGATTATTTCATTAACTTATACAAAAATACATTTAAACAACAAAAAACAATTAAAGTGAAGTTTACAAAAAAAAAGCTTCGGACGGTTCGAACCGAGAACCGCCGGTTCGGAACCGGAACCGGAACCGCCGGTTCCCGGTTCGAACCGAAACCGTGGCACTATGTTACCGATTCAGTTCCGGTTCCCGTTTCCGGAACCGTTGAACCGGCGGTTCGGTTCCGGTTCGAACCGGAACTGGAACCGTGGCCACCTCTACCACCACCACACCCCTATTTGTAAATCCAGTTAACTCAACCTTGCATTTACAACAGGGGATGTAGCTCGATAGTCAAAGAACTTGCATTTACCACAATCCAAGCCTCAATAATTTTTTTGCAACTTCTCCCCCCCAAAAAAAAGTACTTTTTGGTAATTTAGGCTAAATTTCAGCGCAATATTTGGAAGAGTTATTAAAAAAAACAGTTTTGGGCTAGTTACAAGGAAAGAAGAGACTTGAGAAAATTACAAAACATCCCTTAAGGTGAGGTTTTTTATTACATTTTGTACCCCATTTCTTAGGTATCGAGCAATTCAACCCCCCCCCCCCCCACACACACACACACACACACACAACACCACCACCACCACCACCACCCCACCACCATTCCATATTTGTAATCCAGTAAACTCAACCTTACATTTACACCAAGGGATGTAGCTCATCCAAAAGGGAAAAAAAGGAGGGAAAAAAATACACTTGCACTTACGGCAGAATCAGACAGATTTTGTTTTTGTAATTCTTCGAAAACATCTGGGTTTTACTGTAAATACATCAAACCTCAGGGTTTTTTTCTGTTGGCATAGTGGTTCAGGTGTTGGCATAGTGGTTCAGAGTTTCAGATTTTTTTTTAAACACTAGCTAACTATCACATTGGAAATGATATCATAAATTATGCACAGCTTACCTTCTCAAAGTCTTCACCTCGAACAGCTTCATTCTTTTCCTTTGTTATCTGCCTGAGCTCTCTCTCAAGAACCTTAGCTTCTTCGGGAAGCTGCAAAGAATTAAAAAACACCATTATAGATGATCACACTAAAAAACGGCATGTGGCAGTTTTAAGAGTGCAAACCAACCTGAGCATGGCGAAGGCGGACTCGAGAACCGGCTTCGTCGATCAAGTCGATTGCTTTATCAGGCAGAAAACGGTCACTACAGACATGCAAAGATAGTGTTAGGTGCCGACTGTACACAACTGCATCTTAAGAATAACTGCCAACATAAATATAGTGTGACTAACAAAACCGACCCTGGGTTTAGGCTAATTACGGAACAAGATCACTTATTTTTCTAATTTACAAATAAAAACCCCTGAACTTTGTTTTAGTTTTACAAAAAAAAAAAAAAAAAAAAACTTGCTAGTAGTTTGAATATTGTAGTAAAACCCGTGTCATGGATATTTGTAATTTTCAAAGGCAACTAAAATGGATTTCTTTAGCTTCTAGCTACAAAAAATAAAGTGACCAAAAAAATAGAACTCTAATTAACTAAAATACTATAAAAACGAGTCTCGAAAAATAAAAAATGAAAACGAACACGAAAAGCTTTAAAAAAAGGATGGGAAACTTAAAAAAAAAAAAAAAGAAGAAGAAGAAGAAAAAATAATAATGAAAACCCCTAAAAACGAAAAAAAAAACAAGAAATGTCAAAATAACAAAAAAAATGGAAAAAGAAAAACTAAAACTGAAAAAGAAAAACTAAAAGACTAAAATTTACGCTCTATATCCCGTGAGATGGCATCATATGAGTTTCTCCAAAAATGGATTCATAGCCAAGTACTAAATCGAGCTTTTAAGCCATTTATCATAGCCAAGTACTAAAGGATGTGTCATGATCACGATAATAAAGACTAAATCATTGTGAAAGAAAACACTGTACCTGATATATTGATGGGACAATTGTGCTGCAGCAGCTATAGCTTCATCAGTGTAACGAAGCTTGTGGTGTATTTCATAGCGTTCGCGAAGCCCTCTAAGAATCTGAATGGCTTCATCAACAGTGGGTTCAGGGACCTTAACGGGCTGAAATCTTCTTTCTAATGCTGGATCTTTCTCTATGTGCTTTCGGTACTCATCCAGTGTGGTAGCCCCAATACACTGCAAGTAATCACATTTACCATATTGAAACATTTTTTTATTTTTCATTTAAAACATAGTAAAACCCAAAAGAAGAAAATATAGAAAGAAAAAAGGAAGGAAAAAAAAAGTTGAATTCATTCCGACGTTAATTACATTCAAAAACTTAGCTGTACCACTGTTATGGGAAAGCAAAAAAAAAAAAAAAAAAAAGAGAAAGAAGGTAAGACAGCAACTGAACTAAACAAGAGGTATCTATGTACTCTATTTTTTCATCTTAATGGTTTATAACTTTTTAGCTAGCCTGTAGCTCTGTGTCATTGTTCCACCATGTTGATTTTACAATATTAATCATGTTATGAGACGTCATTATAGCAATTATCTCAATTCATTGCTGTCTCGTGATACTATCCATGCAACTGAAAAATCTTATGATGGTGACGACAGTTTTGGAATTTCATCTCATTTTTTCCTATGAAGGTTGAGATAGGAAGGGCGTCCGATGTAATACTTTGTTGTTACGCGTTTTGCATTAATCTATAATGTTAACTTAATGTGAACCATTATTGACGCTATAATCTTCATGCGACCGACCTCAACATGGTTGGGAATAGTGCTGTTAGCTAGACCTGGCAATTCGTTCGTCTCGTGAATTTTCGTGTCGTGTACTTTCGTGTTTTGTGTACCAAAAGTTCAAACCCATACACGACACTAAATGAATTTGTGTCATGTCATGTCGTGTACCGCGCAAATTCGTGTCGTTTCGTGTCGTGTTTTCGTGTCAGGCACATAATATAAAATAAATATTAAAATATTATAGAAAATAATAATTTAAATTTTATAATATTATTTTTATAGGTTTTAGTAGACGAAATGAAACGAAGTTCACATTATATTTTCAAATTTTAAAGTTTAGTATAAACAGAATTCATAAAATATATACAACAACAACAACAACATCTAAGCCTTAGTCCCAAAATAATTTGGGGTCGGCTAACATGAATCAAACTTTGAAACCGTCAATAATCGTTACATAAATAACATAAAAGGAAAAAAGAGGGAAAAAGTAGAGAAAAACAAATAAAAAAGAGAAAGAATGTAAAAAAAAAAAAAAGAAGGAATCAGACTCCATCCACCATCCATATTCTTTCCCGCCACATTTGCCTCTCCATCGTCATACTTTCTCCAATTCCAAGAAACCGCATATCATTTTCAATCATCTTTATCCAAGTTTTCTTGGATCTTCCTCTACCTTTCACAACATTACTTGTTCCCCAACTTTCTAGCCTCCTCACTGGGGCATCAATAGGTCTTCTTCTCACATGACCAAACCATCGTAATCGATTCTCCATCATCTTGTCTTCTATAGACGCAACTCTTACCTTCTCTCTGATCAACTCATTTCTGAGCCGATCCTTTTTTGTATGACCACACATCCATCGTAGCATACACATCTCTGCAAAATAAAATATATATTTTTATAAATTAAATATAAAATATTATATATATTTATTTATTTATTTATTTCGTGTACCTCGTGTCGTGTCGTGTACCCAAAGGGTAAACACAAACCCGACACTAAATCTCGGTCGTGTACTTTCGTGTTCGTGTATTTTCGTGTCGTGTACTCAAACTGCAAACTCAAACACTAAATTTTCGTGTCGTTTTCGTGTCGTATTTTCGTGTTGTGTGGTCAATTGCCGGGTCTACTGTTAGCCGAGCTACCCCTGACTCTAATACCCACTCTGATAAACCGCCCGATTCTTTAATGAGCCTGTCCCGGTCCCCACCCCGATAGTGATATCTGGTATACCGGGTACGCCCTATAAATACCCACTTATTTCTTAATTCGACTTGACCCAATATTAATAGTCCAGCCCAGACAAACCATAATATTTAATGTTATTAATGGGCCGAACTACCCAGTACACGCCAGGCGGCCCAACTCGAAAACCCAATCCGATGGATCGCCCGATTCTTCAATGAGTCGGTCCCATCTTGACTTGCTACCCGGTTCCTTAACAGGCCGGTCCGCTACCCGACTCTAGAATCTACCAAGCCGGATCGGGTGTAACAATACCCGACCCGATCCAACCCATTAACAGCACTAATTGGATTAAGGTGTAGTTGTTGATGACGATGATGAAATTAACCTGCATTTCACCACGAGCTAAAGCTGGCTTCAAAATGTTCGCAGCATCAATTGCCCCTTCGGCAGCTCCCGCTCCGATCAATGTGTGCACCTCATCAATGAAGAGTATAATATTATCATTTTGCCTGATTTCCTCCATCAGTTTCTTCAGCCTTTCTTCAAATTCACCACGATACTTTGTCCCGGCAACAAGACGACCAATATCCAGTGTCATAACCTGAAATTATCACAAAATAAACATTTACTACTTCAGGGAAAACATCGAAAATTAATATTTAAAAAAAAAAGTAATACAAAAGTTATTTTACTGTTGCAGTCCTTATCAGTGTTTGAATAACCAACCTGCTGAGCGAACCAGATTCGCTACCGGTTCACAGTTCACAGGTCTAATGAAATTATCATACTATTTATTAAATTGTATAATTAATAATGTAATACACTAGCTATTATTTAAGAAATTTTATGAATGACAAACATATGAATGACCAACTAAAGATATATCTAATATAGACTGAAATTACAAATAATCACTAAAAATAACAAATTAGCAAATCTAACAAATATTTAGTCACTATTTTAAAATAAATATAAAAACAAGTAAGAACCGGTTTTGGAAAATGGTTTTATGGTGTAATCGTACCAGTCCAATCACCGATTCCTGGTCAAACCAGTTGAATCGACCACCAAAATATCAGGTCAGGTTTTTAAACATGGGTCCTTATATTTCCAAATTATCAGTGGAACTCAGAAATCCAGGGCCGCACTTACGTGCTACCATCTGACCGCATGATGCTGTCAGACCTTTTTTAAAATAAAGTTAAGAAAAAATAACAAAATAAAACTAAAACTTAAAAGAAAACTACAGTAAAAAACAAAACAAAAAAAACACTAGAACCCTAAGAAAAAATAAAAAGAACTAAAAAACTGAAAAAAAAAAAACACTAAAAAACTGGAAAACTAAAAAGAATCTAAAAACTCTAAAAAACTAAAAAATAGAAAACCTCTAAGAAAAATTAAAAGAACTAAACTGAAGAAAAAAAACTAAAAACTGAAAAAAGAACCAAAAAAACAAAAAATCATTCTGTCAGAGGGTCTCAATGCAAGTTTTTCCCTTAAAATTAATATTACAGAAATCCATGTTTTCATCATGTAGATATCCCTCAATCTTTGGCCCATCTAGGTTCATCATTCAGCTATCCACACATGTTATTATGAAAAAAGATAAGATATGATTGCATTTTAACCCAATTTCACTATTTGTTATCATAAAGTTTGTCATAGACTCGTAATAACCGTTTTCCCCTCAATCGTCTCTGGGACATCTCCACTGGCTATTCTCTGTGCAAGACCTTCTGCAACGGCTGTTTTCCCAACTCCAGGTTCTCCGATGAGGCAAGGATTGTTTTTAGTACGCCGTCCCAAAATTTGAGTGACACGTTCAATTTGATCCTTCCTTCCGACAACAGGGTCTAGCTTACCCTAAAATAATCAAAGAGGACAGACTTACATTAGGTCTGGTCAATAAAAAAGGTAATTTACAAAAAACACCCTCAAAGTTTTGCTTAGTTACGAAAAACTCCAGTTATCATTCAAAATTACAAATACCCAATTAAAGTACTACAATCACCTCCCCAAGGTTTGTATTTGCTTAAAAGATAACTCAGTCTTGAGCGTGCAACTCGTAAAATAGGAACAAGTGGCAGTAATTTTAAAAGATAGCTGGACTTTCTGTAATTATACTGAATCCCAAGGGTGATTCTGTTATTACACCCCTCATAAAAATAATACAGTTATATCCCCTTAAATTTAAGGCAGGATCAAACCTCAAGTTTTTTTTTTTGTGGTTTTGGAACTTCCCCAGGGTTTTTTGTAATTACTCCAAACCGATGGGGTAGTTTTTGTAATTATCCCCAACATCAAATAGAAAAGAAAAAATAAAGGAATAAACCTCCTCTGCTAGCTTGGTCAAATTGGTACCATACTCCTCCAGTGTAGCCATTTTGCTGCTGGAGCTTCCACCTCCAACACCAGCACCGACGGGCTCGGCACTCTCACCCACCATTCTGATAATCTACTTTGCTAAAAGGACATTCTCTCAGTCACAGAGTGATCAAAATATAAAAATCAGATAAAAGAGATACAAAACTTGCCTCGGTTTTAATTTTACTAGGGTCAGCGCCTAAATTCTCAAGGACCTGAGCTGCCACACCTTCACCCTCACGAAGCAATCCCAGCAGCAAGTGCTCCGATCCAATGTAATTGTGACCTGACTCAAAAGGAAGTGCCAACTTAAAAACTTAGATCAACCACATTGGGCAAACCCAACATAAATAGTTCCTTCATTTCGACGATTCAGATGAAGAGAGAGTAATGAAGAAAGAACAAACACATACACCAATAAGTCCAAGCAAAAAATTTAAAAAGATAAATCCAAAAAAAGGGATATTTATAAAAACTATCCCAAGATTTAGGGTTTTACAAGTGAAAAAAAGAACATTTAAACTTTAAAATTTACAAAATCCAACCTTTGAGGTTTGCCCCACCCATTAGTTAACCTGAGAAAAAATTTGCTGACGTCATCAAATAGTTTACAACTACTCCCCCTCAACTTTTACAGACATCACAAAATAGCCTCAATTTTTTTAATAGGACAAATAGCCTCAACTTCCCATCTGGCTATTTGTAATATCTAGAAAAAATTGAGAAATGTAAATGTCAAAATGTAAGACGAAAGTCAGGGGTTATTTGTAATATTACGAAAGCTTAGCCATGTAACTATAAAAATATTTGGCGGTGTTAGCAATTCAGGTTACCTAAAGGGTAGTTTTTTGTATTTATCTCTCCTAAGAATAACGAAAGAACAAAGAGCCGACACGAGTTTACCAAGATGACGGGCTTCCTCTAGCGAGAGTTCCAGAACACGTTTGCCACGTGGTGTAAAAGGTATCTCCACCGCAGCGAACCCACTGCCCCGTCCGACTATTTTTTCCACCTCCGCACGGGCACCCTTGAGATTAAGTCCCATGGCCTTAAGGACCTTAGCAGCAATTCCAGTGCCCTCGCCGATAAGCCCCAACAAGATCTGCTCGGTCCCCACGAAGTTATGTCCAAGCCGTCTTGCCTCCTCTTGTGCAAGTATAATGACTTTTATTGATTTCTCTGTGAAGCGCTCGAACATTGCTCGAGTGACCATGCGTGGTTTCTTTCCCTTCTTGCTAAAGGTGGCCGTTTTTAACTTCGACGGGAGTGTGTAGCTGCTTCTTTGCACCATTAAGTCCACAGCATTAGCTCCTCGTAGTCCCGTAAAGCTCCTCATCGTTAAAGGAGTTAACCGTGCACAGAGCATCATAGGTGCCTTATTTATTTTGTGAGATAGCTCGAAGTGTTTAATATTTGTGCAGCCAACTGAAGATGGCAGTGTGGTTGGTAGAAGTAAAGCACGTGCCATATTTTGCCTTCAAGGGGTCTGAAACATGCCAAATCAGAAATTAATACGAACTATGAAACTAATTATTCTTTTTTTGGTAAAAAGGGAGTTTGCATGAAATTTAAACTGCAACACCCTTTTTGTAAAATGATGCAAAGAGGGCTGGGGTTTGTGGACAGCTCTCCATGAGAGATTCAGCATCACCCACGGGAATATCAATTTCAACTACAGGCATAATGGCATCCGACAAGAATATGATTTACTATATAATGACAAACCCGACTTGCATAGCATTCAGCCAAGGAAATGACAGGTAGTACTTAAGAGTTAAAAATGACCAATAATGATGACGAATCAACCAAAACCCAAGTACCACATTCATGTTCAAATTCTTCCATATTTAACCGTAAAATAAAATACAAATAAAAAGAGGCACACTCCAGCGAGACTCTTACGGAACTTAATCGGTAAGACAGTCCCCAAAACTCAATTTTAAATTAAACAAAGTACCAAAAAATAGAAAACTAAATAACTAAAAACTCAAATAAAAACTAGAAAACTCTAAGAAAAATCAGGAATAAAAAACTAAAAAGACCAAAATATCCACCCTAAAAACTGAAAAAAAAAAAAATCACCGTCTAAAAAACTGAACAATAAAACAAATCAAGATGCAGACTCGGTCTTATGGGAGTTTTTTGCCAAATAAAAATGCCACCCAAAGAAAAAATCAAAAATCCCGACGGAGTTCCCATCAAAAAACCAGGTGGTTTAATTTTCGTCTTGTGCAAATTCAATCACTTAATCCACACCAAGATAACAACAGAAACACAGAGGAACTCCATTGAGGAATTATTAACAATGAATGACAAAAACCTCATACAACCCCTTCAACTTCCCCAGCTCCACCTCTGCTGAAGCAATTTTACTTCCAAAAGTGGACACACACACACACACACACACACACATATATATATATATATATTATATATATAACCAACAAAAATCACTAGAACCTCTTCATGCAATCTACACAGCAAAGTGTAGACATAAAAAATCAACAAAATTCTCGGGCCGGCCACACAACTTTTGGCAAGAAAATAAATAAATTTGGAAGCAATCCAGATATAGTTAAGATTCATTCAAGATATTAACATAATTCAGACAGCTATATATAATCAGATTCTGCCCAAACACAAAGTCGTGGTCACTCAAATTAACACAAAAACCCGCAACTTACATTGAAACCCCAAGTCGACAAATCAAGTCAAGAACTAGGATTCACACCAACGAGAATAATAAGGGAGTGACCCGAACAGATTTGATTGTAGAAATGGGTCTCTCTGGTGTTTTCAGATGGAGAAAGAGAGAGAGAACCCGGAAATGGCCGGCGTATTTCTACGAGCTGAGGGGGAAAGTGAAGATGATGACGGCGACGGACACTTCTTTCCTTATTCGTTTTCTTTTTTACTTCTCTTTCTTTGTTCTTATTTTCTTTTTCCCACTTTAGCATTTGGACATGCAAATGGGCTGGGGAAGACCAAATGGGCTGGGCTTATGGCGGAGTCAATTTTGGGCTGGACCAAAAAGATTAGGTTTTTTAAACGGAAAAAATGAGGTCTCTGGCCATCCCGGGCGAGCCTAACCCGGCACCTGGGCTTCCCTCTTCGTTTATTTGGTTCCTTTTGATACATGAAAGAAGGTAGTACTAGTATATAATGTTTTCGTGGGTAGTTCTACGGTCCACTAAGAATATATTTGGTGAATATACATCAAGTTAAAATATACTTAATTTCCACCGTTAGATTAATTGTAACTATAATGAAATCAATAGTACTAAGGGGATGCTTGGTAAAATAAGAAGGAATGGAAAGGGAATGGGAAAGGGAATGGAAAGGAATGATACACATACCACTCAAATTGTTGGGGTATGGGGGATTCCTCATTTTGGGGGAATTAGAGTCATAGTAGTGTAATTCCAAGCACACACTATGACTTTGATTCCCATACCTTACTCCCCAAACCCCTCAACCAAGCATCCCTTAAATCTTAGCCATATGTATATTGTAATCTAATACAAGTATTTTGTTAGAGTCGTACTTTTAGAATTGAAATTACGTATTTAACCTTTTATTTTTTATATTAAAAAATAAATTTCACACCTACATAATTTTTTTATTTTTTCCAATTCAGTACTTTTTTATTTATGAATTTGTCTATATTCCACTACGGAATTTTGAAAACCTAAAAATAAAAAAACCCTGAAAAATTCAAAAATCCAAAAATCAAAAAATAAAAAAATTCTGAAAATTCGAAAATTCGCAAAATTTAAAAAATCTGAAAAAAGCAGAAATTTTAGTTTTTAAGAAAAATTATCTTGAACAATAATATTAAAAATCGATCCTTTATTTAAAATTCAAAAATAAAAATAAAAAAATCTGAAAAATTTAATATAAAATTTTAAAATTCTGAAAATAATAATATTAAAAATAAGAACTTTTACTTTTTATTTTGAATTTTAAATAAAAGATCTGATTTTTAATATTATTATTCCGTATAATTTTTTAAAAAAATAAAAGTTCTGATTTTTTTTCAGATTTTTTATATTTTCCAGAAATTTCAGAATTTTTTATTTTTTACTTTTTATTTTCGAATTTTAAATAAAAATTCTGATTTCTAATATTATTCCATATATTTTTTTAAAAAAATAAAAGTTCCGATTTTTTTGTCAGATTTTTAAATTTTTCAGAATTTTTTTATTTTTTACTTTTTATTTTCGAATTTTAAATAAAAAATTCTGATTTTTAATATTATTCCATATCTATTTTCTTAAAAAGTAAAAGTATTTTTTTGTCACATTTTTTAAATTATCCAGAATTTTCAGAATTTTTTTTATTTTTTACTTTTTATTTTTCAATTTTAAATAAAAGATTTGATTTTTAATATTTATTCTAAATAACTTTTTCTTAAAAAATAAAAGGTCCAAATTTTTTTCCAGATTTTTTAATTTTTTTTCCTAATTTTCCAGATTTTTTTTTATTTTTTTCAGAATTTTTCAGAATTTTTTTTTACTTTTCAGAATATATATAAAAATATAATGTGCTACAATTATAATATATGTGGTTAAGATTTAGTACAATCATTTATAATAAATTTACTATTCATCCAATGGTTATAATTAAGTACATTTTAAGGTGGTGTATGTTAACCAAATACAAGATAGGGTGAACCCTAGAATTCCCCATGTTTTCTTTGTTAGGCCATAACATAGTTGCAAGTTGCAACATGTGGGAGGGCAATGTTTAATGTATAATTTAATTATCAATACTTTTAATTATAATTTAGTAAAAATTGAAACAAAAATAATATTTTGAAATATTTATTCAGATAAATTAAACAGCTTACGTGTTGCTGTATGTATATGAATTGTGGGGAATAGTGGACTGTTGCTATTAGGAAAGAGCGAAATAAGTGATAACTACTACATTATTCGTCGATTTTATGGGCATAAATTTATTGGTTTAGTCAAAAGTCAAACAAACAAAAACTTTTACATCAAATTAAACACCATAAAGGCATATTAGTAGTAATAATATGTACATCACACATAAATTCTCAAATCAAGATTACTACACATAAATATTTGTCCTCCGTCGCGCGCAACATGGGAATTTAATAAAATATTGTTAGCAGTAAAATAATATAATGATAACTTGGATATTTAGCCTTTTCTGAAATAAATTATAAAGTATATTGTGAAAATATGAGGTATATTAGAAATAACTCATAGGTTGTTGGGAATTTTCTTAAACCACAATAATCGCCTAAATTATGTATCTGGCCATTTAGAATTCACACAATACCTAAATTGGTATAATTTTTTTTTCAAAATTTAATGATATCTTTATTTTTGTTAGACTTCATTGTTTATATATATACATATATATATATATGGATACAGCGATTACTATTATATATGATTCTCCCGCGTAATATACTTTTGTCGTTCTCCTATTTAGCATCTTTTTAGGGTTATTTCGCCTAACGATTTCTTATGGTTCTCACATGTAGCTTATTTTTAGGGTTCCTTCATGTAGCATTTTCTTATGGTTCTTAATATATTATATAGAGATAAATTTATAATTATAGATAGTTTAACTAATTAATAAGCCAATAACAGACAGAAATCAAGAAAATTATCAAAGAAAAAACAATGGGATGACACATAAGTTAAATTAATGAGAAAGCTTAAAAAACTTAGTTTTAATATATTATATAGATAGATAAATATAAGATATATATATATATAGGAAAAATGACCAAGAAATACAATGTCAACTCTCTTTTTGCTCACTAGCACTCACGCGCAAAGAAGGGATCCCACCTACTACATTTTCGCCACGCGCTCCATTCTCCTCTTTACCCTCGCCTTTTCTTTTCCGCTGCTTTTGCTTTCTTTCTTTCATCGACAGAGCATCATGATTTCCTTCCATCAACATCATAGAGATTCAAATATGCCCTTCAATATTCAAATTGAAACTTCTTGCGCAGAGTGCTATTTCCTCTCAACTTCTTGCTCCAGCTCTCAATTTTCCAGGTTCATAATTTTCCAGGAAAAATATGGTTCCCGAACATTCGACGACTCCGATACCATTAAGGTTTGAAGTTTTCATATTTTTCATAATTCGTGGGATTTTTGTGAAAAGTGATAAATTTTCCATCTCTCCGTTAAGGTTCGACGAATTTGTGATTTTGTAGTGTGTACTATTTTTTGCAACATCAAATTTTCAAAACTGGAATGCATTTTTGTTTTGTTTATACTTCTTATTGTTTGCGCAAAGTGTTTTTCATTTACTTTTTTTGTTTTCATTATCCGAGATGAAGTTCGTCAATTCAAATTTGTTTATACCAGTACGCTTGCGAACTGTACTTTTTTTGTACACCAATACTTATTTGTGGGGTGATTCTGATTTCAGCAGGTATGGGTTTTTTTTCATGTCAAGCAATTACTTGAACAAGTAATTGCTTTGTGTATGAGCAGGCGTGTGTACTATATTTTGCAACATCAATTTTTCTAAAGTGGAGTGCATTTTTGTTTGTTTATACTTCTTATCGCTTGCAAAGTGTTTTTCATTTATGTGAACTAAATACTTTGTGTTTGGGCAGGCGTGATAATACAAACTTGATTCTTAGGTGGAAATGGGAGAGTTATTGTTTTATGTATCCGCTGAGTTCGACAATCAATTTAAGTACACTGCAAGATGAAGTGCGCCGTAGGTTCAAATTTCGACGAGATGATGTATTCCGGTTCACATATTGTACACCAAGTTGTGCTTGTTGTTTATTAGAGAGCGAACAAGACCTTCATATGTTGATCTCGGGTGCTATGATATATAAGATGAAAGTTGTTGATATAACCGTGATCAAACAAAAAGAACAAAGTGGTACTAATGTTGTTGAAATTGAGCTGGAGGAGGAATGTCATCTAGGAAAAGCTTACCGGACAGAGCAACCGAAAACTTTATTATCGGATGAGTGGGCTCATGTAATTCGATTTGTAGGTCAAGAGTTCAATCAAGGTATAGATGAGTTTAGGGCGAATTTGAAAAAGTATGCGGCATTCCACGGTTTTGATTATAAATTTCTTCGCAATGACGGGAAGCGCCTTCATGCTTACTGCAGCGACTTTGTTAGCTTGGAGGGAGAACATTTCTGCAACTGGTTTGTTAAAGGTAGCGTTAACTCAGCTAGTGGTGTATTTGTTATCCGAGATAAAGACCTAGTACATACTTGCCTCAATGTTGGGCGAAAACTTAGTCATCCGAAGTTAGATTCAGAAGTCATTATGAATTACATTGACAAAGATATTATGTATAATAGTGCCTTACGCCCAAAAGATATCCAAAATAAGATCAAGGAATCGTATGGATTTGACATATCGTACAAGGTGGCTTTGAAAGCAAAAGAAAAGGCAAAGAACAAGATGTATGGGCATGAGGCTGATTCCTTCAACAAGCTGTCGTGGTATAAGGATGTTGTCATGGAAACAAACAAGGACTCAATATTTGAATTGGAAATTGACCCGGTCAGTAATCGATTCCAAAGGGTTTTTGTTGCATATGGTGCATGCGTGGAGGGATTTCAACATGTGTTACCTGTGTTATATGTTGATGGGACATTTGGTAAGAGTGTCTACAAGGGTCAGATTCTATCGGCTACTGGAAGAACTGGTAATGAAGGTACAACTAGTTCTGATTCAAACCTTATTTTCAACATTCAGGGTACTGGGTATGAATTACTTGAAATAGTAATGCTGATTAGATCGACTTACTTCAACTAGTAACTTCTCAGTAAATGTTACATAATATCAACCCACTTGCTACTAACATGTTAAAGTCTTTTATGTTTACCTGTCAAAGTAATGGGATTTTATGTTGTTGTACTAGTATTATTTGAACTATTAATCTTGCTATTTTATACTTATAACTTCATCCATTTCCTAACTGTGATTTTAACTACCTCAGGTATGTTTCCTCTAGCTATGTGCGTTTGCTCATCTGAAACTGAAGATAATTGGTTATTCTTTTTTTCCCACTTGAAGAAATTGATAGCTCGTCATGGGAGAACGATAACATTCATAAGTGACCGGGGACATGGCCTGCTTAGTGCATTTGATAGCGTATTCCCCGGTAACCCTCATTTGTTTTGCTACAAACATCTTCAAATGAACTTGATGAAAAGATTTCAAGGATTAGGGAATTCGGTGTGTATTGCCAGTGTCCGACATTATTTCTGGAAACTTGCATATTCATCTTCGGAGAGAGAATATCGATTTAACCTCGTTGCTCTAAGAAAAGTTGGTGGTGAAAAAATTATTAATGCATTTCTACTTGACCTGCCAGTTGAGAACTGGTGTCGTGCATTTTTTGTTGGGGACAGATATGGTATTATGGCGAACGGCATGGCAGAGTCATTTAACAATTGGATTTCAGTTGAGCGCCAGATGCCTGTATATTGTATGTTAGATATGACTAGAATCAAGGTTATGGATATGATATCATCCAGGCGACGAGAAGCTACTACGTGGATAACAAGACTGACACCATCGAAGCAGGAAAAGTTAACACAAGGTATTAAGGTTGCATCATCTTATACTGTGCATTGTTCAGAACCGGGTGTGTTTCTGGTGAAGTCCAAATTTGCATATATTGTTAGACTTGATGAGCGAACATGCTCTTGCTTGAAATGGCAAATTAACTGCTTCCCCTGCTCCCATGCGCTAGCTGCCATAGGAAATCAATGAGGAGCAGATGTATATGACTTTATTGATCCTTATTTCCATACTGACACATATAGGAAATCTTATAGTTTTCCTATATGTCCCATTAGCAATCTAGATCAAGAAATAGCGTTGAAAGAATCAAATACCATATTCCCACCAGCTGTTAAGAGGCCCCCAGGGAGACGTAGAACAAAGCGCTTTAAATCTTCCGGCGAGTTCATGAAGAAGTCCACTATATGTGGCAGGTGCGGGGTCAGCGGCCATCACAATAAACTGACTTGCACAGAGGTTCTACTTTAGTCAGACGACTAAATTGAATGATGGTTTTTTAATCTACTATTTCCTGTACTTAAACAAATGGTTGGGTTCAGTTCATTTTCTTACTTGACAAGTTGGTACTTGACCAGTACGCTTGCGAACTGTTCTTTTTTTGTACACCAATATGTATAAATCACCAATTAAGAAGATGTGACCACTTTTGTACAACCAATACTTGTGGGTGATTCTAATTTCAGCAGGTATCAGTTCTTTTTCATTTTAAACAATTACTTCAAAAAGTAATTGGGGTATTGACATTTCCTTCGGTGTTCTATTGTTATAACTAAAATACTACTTCAACTACTAACACGTGTATTTAATTTAAGTAGTTAATAGCTCAACTACATACACTTTACTCAAATACGTGTCCTTGCTCAATGTTTACATAGTCTGACAACTGTTAATTATTTCAACAAGTAATTATGTTAACAACTAATTACTTCACCAAGTAATACAACCATTACTCGCTGGAAGGGTGATTTGCATTCCAGAAGGTATCGCTTTTAAATTTTAAGCAATTACTTAACCGACTCATCGGGGTATTCTAGTTTCCTTTGGTGCTCTCTTGTGATAATTACTAGATTATTTCAACTAGTAACACACTATGCGAAGTTCTATCGGGTGCACATTACTGAGTATTCGTGTATTATACTATAAAATATGAATTATTTGCGCAAGTATTTATTTGAACAAGTATTTATTTCAACAAGTAATAACTGCAATTATAGTAACTACCTATTATGTGAAGTAGTAATTCGTGTAATTGTAATTGCACAATTTTAGAAATATTCAGGTAATCATTAACTACTCGTTGAACCTATAATTATTTCAACTAACAAGGACATTTGGATGTTGTCATGGAAACATACAAGGACTCAAGGTACAATATGGGAAATTAACCCGGTCAGTAATCGATTCCAAAGGGCTTTTGTTGCATATGGTGCATGCGAGGAGGTATTTCAACATGTGTTACCTGTGTTAAATGTTGATGGGACATTTGGTGAGAGTGTCTACAAGGGTCAGATTGTAGCGGCTACTGGGAGAACCGGTAGCTAGTATCGGGTACTAGTATTATTTGAACTAGTAATCTTGTAATTTTGTTATTCGTGTATGAAACTAAAAAAAATTAATTATTTGCCCAAGTACTTCTTATTATGTGAATCAGTAATTCCGGTACTTCCACAATTTGCATACAACCTTATTATTTATACTAATAATTTGTACTAGTATTTTTCACATAACCAGCTTTCGTTCAACTTGAAATTATTTTTCAAGTATTGATTCCAACAACTATTTATTGCAATTATATGAACTACCTATTACGCGAAGTAGTAATACGTGTACTTGAACTTGCACAAGTTTAGAAATAGTTATTTCAACAAGTAATTACCCCAACTAGCTGAATTACCAATTATGTGAAGTAGTATTTACTGTACTTGCACATAATAAACATATCTTAAATATTTATAATAATTATTTGTACGAGTACCGTGTCTCCAGTGTTCACAAATTTTAATAACTAGGAATTACTTGAAGTTGTCATTCAAGTAAATATATCGTTTATGAGAGAGATCTACTTGAATAGCATGCTTAGGTAAACATTTTAAAAAAATTAGGTATTCATTTCAAAGGCATACAAAATGCATCACACTCAACGCACACAGAACCCTAAATTTCTAAAGTTAGAGGAAGAACTTCAGTACTACATGTAACAAAATCACGGATATAGTATGTAGCAAACCATCCTCATGCCCCACGAATATAGTATTGACCAAAAATTAATTAAACCCACATAAACTGACAACAGATTAACCATAGTAGTTGCTTAGCCCTGCGATCATTTCCAGCATCCGAAGTCTCTGCGCACTACCCCCGGCCGTGTTCATATTCATCTTGTATATAATGCATTCCATGAAGTACAAAACAAAAAAGCCACTGTCTTCCCTGAAAGTAAACATAAAGTAAATTCAAGAATGTTTCGTATGAATCAATGTAATTTGAATACCAAAACAAAACAACCACATATCATTGTAGTTGAATACCAAAATGGTATGTACATACACTCTTCTATGGGCAGGAGACTTTTTTTTCTGCTCGAATTTGAATGCATCACGATTAAGCTTTTTAGATATTATGTAGTTTCTGGTCGTCTTCTCCGCATTTGACATACGTGCATATTCTATGCTAACACGACCTAGCTCATCGTGACGATAATTCGCTCCCGCCATTCATTGGGGTTACGAGTTGCAAGAGCTTCAAACGCGCTTCCCACAAAAATTTCATCCATCCAGCTTTATGACGTATTACACTATCGTAACAAAATACCGGAATAAGAAACGTTATATTTATTAATGTATTACAAATACTTATGGAAAATCTCTGTTGCCCTCACAATGGAGGGGCACCACACCCCCAGAATATCCATGCACTTAAGATTACGAAACGAATAAGAACAAATATTACCATTTGCCTTGCCAGATTTTGGTGGTTGCCATTCTTGAAGGAGGTGTAATGTATAAATCTCTTGTCACGCTTTCTAATAACCAGGAGTGTATATTCATTGCTTGGCAAGTGATGCAGTGGCCATAGTACAACCTTACACGACCCGAACTTTTTCCATAGCTCTTCCGTAACCAGTTTCGACACCATGTACTCCAGCCCACTGTACTCATTATCGCTTTGTAGGTTGTCACGATGCGCCTTAATCCTTTCATGCTCTTTTATCATTTGCTGCATAGAGGTTAATCACAAAAGCATTATTAAATTATTATGGTAAACATTTATAATTCACGTTCAGTATACGCATTTTGGGGTACATGAAACACTTACACATCCATCAACATTAATGAAACAGAAATCACCCATCAGGTCGGTAGGCAATTGATCCTCCAACACATCAATGTATTTTTGCATGAGCTGCATTTTTTGCCAAAAACCATCAAATATTGCTTTACTTGAATGACAACTTGAATAAACGATATATTGAAGTATATCCTACTTATTACTCAAATAACAAGAATTTATTTCAACAAGTAATAACTGCAATTAGCTGAACTGCCTATTACGTGAAGTAGTAATTCATGTACTTGTACATGCACAATTTCAGAAATATTCAGGTAACCATTTACTATTCGTTGAACATATAATTATTTCAACAAGTAATTACTCCAACTAGCTGAATTACCGATTATGTGAAGTAGTATTTACTGTACTAGCACATAATAAACATATCTTACATATTTATAATAATTATTTGTACGAGTAACGTGTCTCCAGTGTTCAGAGATCTTAATAAGCAGGAATTACTTGAAGTAGTCATTCAAGTAAATATATCGTTTATGAGCTCACATAGACTACATATATAACACCATAAGTGTTCTTTAAACAAGTAATTACCGCAACAAGTTATTAATTTGCCACGTACTGGTTTCAATAAGTAATTACTTGAACCAGTAATTGCAATAACTAAGTATTTACTTCAGCAAGAAACCACTTCAACTAGTAATTTCGGATTTATGTGAACAAATTGAAGATCACAAACAACAGATGAATAATATTTATGTGAAGAAATTTAAGATTGACTAATACCTCTTTATCGATAGCTCTTTCCAATATCAGATTAGCCACCTCTGATTTCAGCATTGCGTCTGCATTAGGTCTGTTCACCATATCTTCGTATATTGTTGGTCTGCTTTATCGAAAAAGATGAACACAAATATTAGAAACAGGAAGATATGTTGGAAACTATATATGGATTTAATGTCGTTGCCTTACTTTGTCGTCTTAAACAAATCCCTATACTTCTTTTGGGCCGGCAAAGACAAACTACACCATGTGTTCGTGCTAAAATTATGCTGGCCCACGTTCACAAAGGTGTAGGTTGAATCATTCTTTCCAGTACACCTTTCTCCCGATCCAAGCTCTTGGCAATTTCAGTGTCGTATCGTACAAGTACTCGGGAACAAGACCTTTGGCGCATGTCGGTTTCCGATCTTCACGTTCCTCTCAATCGATCCAACTTGACTTTTTCTTTCCCTTAAATCTCTTCTCCGCATGCCCTGCAGCCTTCACCGACTTCACGGAAACGGCGTATCATAAATGCGATCCTCATCAACATCAACAGTACCAAATGGAACACTTTTCAATGGCTTAACCGTAATTCACGAATTTCACACCTTGTTGAGAGCTCTCACCTTACTTTCATCCAAATTATCCACAAAGTGTATATACAATACAATCTCTTTACAAATATCCACTGGGCCGCTAGGTTCTTCATGCACCGACTCAACCTCAGGCTCGGACGCTTCTACTGCACGTTCAATATGATCATTATCAACGTTCCGATCCAAACAGTCTTCGGAACTATTCTCACTCGGATCACCACCCAACATGCCCTCCTTGTTGTCACGAGAAATATCAGCAACAATCGATCTAATTGTATCACTGATAGGGGACTCCAGTCCATTATTTTCAGTAATATCTATTCCAGGAGACAATGATGGTTCTTTCTCCAGAATATCCGCGTTTCTCAACAGATCGGGAGAACTGGTCTGCTCATCACATGACTTTTCGGGCAAATCATCATCCGGGCCACTATTACCACGAGATGCTCCCTCCATGCTTCCTAAATCCTCTCCAGTCATCAATACTGCCTCTCCAACTTGATAAACAATTGGGGTATCTTCATCCACAACTACTGTATTTTTTCCCTCCATGCTCCATTTACCTAAACCATTTTTATCAAACACACCACCAATGTCGGTACTTATCAAGACCTCATCTGCATCATCAGCAATGTCAACATCAACCATTTCTTCGTCTACACCGACCATCGTTTCAGTATTATCTGGGTTATGTCTTCCCAAGCATTCTTCAGAGCCACCAAATTGCTCCACATCATCGTGTGACAGAGTTATGTCTTCGTTAGGAACATGCATGTTCGTATGCACGGACATATCAACCCTTACAGATGTCTCACCCTCATCACATCTCCCATCTAACACTTCATACAACTGATCAATTTTTTCGTCGGCATCCATCAGCGCACGACCAACGTCTGCATCCACATCCATCATCAACTTTTTGTACATTGCCAGACTATCACCAACTACAACTTTATCGTCCCTAGGCACTCTCTCACAAACATCAACTAGGATTTTGTTCATTTGTAGTAGCATCCTTCTCAATTTCTTCCTTTTGTCATCACATTGAGGTACCTGCATTACCTCAAGTAAAAAATGATATCCACA
Source organism: Orobanche coerulescens (assembly GCA_033398695.1). NCBI lineage: Eukaryota > Viridiplantae > Streptophyta > Magnoliopsida > Lamiales > Orobanchaceae > Orobanche > Orobanche coerulescens. Next base: position 159,493,676 of record CM065809.1, read on the forward strand.
ATGTTGTGAAGCAAATAGTAATGAATAGCAGCACTGTAATGAAGCAAATACTGATGAAATGAAAATCATAAACTGCATTCCTCCTACCATTATTGCAGATTACTTGTTCTAGTAATTTACATCCCTATACTCTATTTTACCTACTGATGTGTAAGGGGTTGAACATATAGTGAAAAGCCAACAACAATTAAACTACAGCTTTTTACATTGGGTAAATGAATATTTTAGTAAATATCTCAACAATTACTAGTATAATGTCAAAATTAACACATCTTCGGGTGTATATAGCATTATCTGAACCAGTAACACACTGGTCTTTGTTATTACTAAAGTTAGATATATGCAGCTTATGGTATTCACTTCATTAATATTTGCTTCATTATTAAAGAGAATAATTTTCACACAAGTTCTTACCCATCTACGCTCCCTTTCATGCTGTGATTTATACTGGGATTCGGACTGTGTCGTTTGACAGAAATCCATTTCTGTGTTCTCTTCCTCTGACAGCTCCCATTCAACTGGCGCAACGTCAAATTTTGTATCTATTGAAGGCATTTTCCCATCTTCGCCATATCCTTTGTGCCACGGACCTCCAGTAATCAAATCCTATCAAAAAAGTTAAAGTCATACACAAAATTGCACACCAAAACAAGTACATATAATATGTTTTTCACCGCAGAAAAATTTTAAATACCACTAGCAGATTTGGATTGGCGTCAAGCTCGGGTCCATTGAACATTTCATCTATCGACCAAACAACAAACCTCGGCCGCCCTTCCACGAGTCTCCCTTCACGTGGTAGCCGAACTCTGGTCATTTCCAAGAACCAATATTGCACCACCAACAAACAGCCATTAAGCGAACTAGGTTGACCAACGATATGTTTTTTCAGACCCTCGTACATGAAGTCCAACGTCATCCCCGCCCAGTCGTATTGATTTATACTATCTATGTCCATGCACACTCTAACCAAATCCCATGTAACGTTAACACCCGTTCTAGAAAAAAAAACCGTCGACATGAGGTACATCAACAAAAGTGATGCCACTTTTTTGGGGTTTCTCAATCCAGTTTTCTTTTTGCCCTTCTTATCTTTCGAAAAAACCAACTCGTCCCATAGTTCTTCTCTTAATACACCACGCGTGACACCGATTGCTTCCTTACTTCTACGAAACCAAAGCCCAGCTGCCAATGTACGGTGCTCCAACGAGGCTACTGGTATGAATTTTTTCAAATCTCCCTCTAAATTACCATCTAACCCAAACAACTCCACCACTGTTTCTCTTGATATTTTCTTCCTAATGTCTCCAAACACCCACTCCTCGGTGCTGCTGTCGTAATGCCTCATGATCACTTCAAAATCCATCTCCTGTTTATAACAATCACTTTTTCTTACAACACCATCTTTGAAGCAAGCTAACATGGGACCAAATGGTGTCTCATCAAGTATCTCCCACGTTTTTTTGGGAATGCGCTCTTTATGTATGTTAATTTGATCAAGGACAGCCATAATGGTTACACGTTGTTGCGTGCACGGCACAACTTCGATCAAACACCCTTTTTTCTTCATCATTTTGTCTTTCTTGGCGTTAACTTTTCCCGGCCCAATTTCCTCGGATTTGCGATCTCTTCCTCTCTGTCTCTTTGATACACGAGTATTTTTCTGTTTCTCCACAGGTGTCCTCTTCACTGATTCAGCATCCGGTTCAAAATCCGAATCAGTATCGGAAACATCAACAAGATGCACAGTATGTTTTCTTTTCCCTCGTCCCGGCATCCTGTTAGAATCCGAATCGGAAACATCAGCAAGTTGCACAGTCTGTGTTCTTTTCCCTCTTCTCGGCATCCTGTTCCAAACATAATACATGACCATCAATACGTAAGTCATCAATTACTTGTTCTAATACTGATGAGATGGCTTTTTGCAAATTTCCGTTGCCGAAAATCATACATTATCTTCATACCGTACCCAGTTTGGAATATTTAATAATGCAGATGTATACCCTATTCAACACAACTCTTCAATTACTTGTGCAAATAACGATGAGCTCCATTAAATTACATAGTGCTAATATTGTTTATTACTTGTTCAGATAATGATATACAATTAAAACTTATCTTCTGTACCCTTTACAGTTTCAAATACTTAATGATGGATACATCACAACCTAGTACTATGCAACAAAAATCGTCAACTACTTGTTCAAATAATGATGAGTTCCACGATATTACATATTGATACTATTGTTAATTACTTCTTCAGATAATGATATAAAATTACACATTGTCTTCTATACCCTTTACAGTTTCAAATACTTAATGATGGATACAACACAACCTAGTACTCTGCAACAAAACTCATCACCTACTTGTTCAAATAATGATGAGTTCCAGTAATAACAAGTTCATACTCATTACTTGTTCAAATAATGGTGCTTTCCAATGTAATCTACAATATATTTTTAATTCCACTAATAACACAGTACTAAGAATGGACACCCACCCACCTACTATTATGAAACAAAACTGAACAAAACCTAACACTACTAAGACAGTGAGAATAAACATCATATTATGCATACCAAATAAACCAGCGGGCATGAATAATTTCTTAAATTAGATGCCTTTTCACTATTCTCTGCATAAAAAATAGTCTTATCGTTTTCAACGAGTAAACAAAAACTGATAAAATTTCGAATTTGTCAACGAGTAAACAAAAACTCAAATAATAAACACCATAAACATGAAATAACGCGAGTATATTGCCTTCCATATTACCTTTTTCGTGGTCTGTGGAGATTTCTTATTGCACTCAAATGACAAAATAGTCTTCTCGTTTCGCGCGAAACTTGATGAATCCAACCTCAGGAATGAAATCGCAGCTTCAAAATGGAGATCATACCACTTGAAATCGCGACTCAAATTACTAGAAGGGTTCCTCTGTGTGTATAATTTGAGAAATGGGTTGTGGTTTCAAAATGTCCTGCGTTGCTTCACCTTCACGTGGGCGTCGATTGGACATTTAGGATGGGATGGAGAGGAGAAGTGACCAGCGGGAATTTGGCGGTGCAGGGATATGAAGGGCACAATGGTAAAAGCCATATTTACTTTAATATATAAAAAATTATATGCTTAAGAGATGTGTTAATGGGCAAAATAAGATTAAGTTGTATTTATGGGGCTTTCTCCCATATATATATATATACACACATTAATTAATAAGTCAATAGTAGAAAGAATTCATAAAAATATCAAAAAGAAAACACAAAATGACACATAAGCCAAATCAATGAGAAAGCTGAGAAAAAACTTTGTTAGTATATTATATCAATGGCCGGTGGAACGCTCATTCTTGAAAAAAGTAGCGATAGCAAATGAAAATTACCTGACTGTCGCTTTAGCGGCGGAGATGGTGGCTCTCAATAATAAGCTCGATGGAAAGACACAACCTAGTGTCAAGAAAGTAGCTGAGGTTGGAGCCTTCGGTCACTACTACAAAATAACCATTTAACAGCGGACTTTTAACAGTGGTTATGCAAAAACCGATGTTAAGTTTGTGCGGTGGCATACTTTGTAAATATCATGAAAAAATAACAGCGGTTATAGCCACAACCACTGTTTCTTAAATACCGATAATTAACGGCGGTTTTGTAGAAACTGCAGCCAGAATCCATCTTTTAACAGCAGTTGTACGCATAACCGCTGTTAAATATTTATTATCTTATTTTTAACAGCGGTTTTCTTCATAACTGCTGTTAATGATCCCTTTATTTTTAACCGGTATCCTTTCTTTCTTCTTTCTTCTTTCTTTCCTCTCTTTCTTCCCCGACGCTTCTGACTCCCCCGACTCTGCCTCCCCGACGCTTCACAATCGACCCACGACCTCCGACGACCTCCCGACCTCTGCGACCTCCACAACCTCCCCGACGCTTCGCAATTGACCGCGGTCCTCTACATTGAAATCAAGTACTATTCCGAACTCTCTTATTTGTTCTTGTGTGTTGTGTTGTGTTGTGTTGTGTGCTTTGTGTGTGTTGTCTGTGTGTGTTGTTTATGTGGCAGTGTGTGCAGTGTGTGTTATGTATTGTGTGTGTGCTGTATATGGTGTATGTGTGGGTGTGTGTATTTTTGTGTGGCAGTATGTGTGTGTGTGTATGTGTATTATGTGTGTGGCAGTGTGTGTTGTGTTGTGTGTGTGTGCGTATGCTGTTGTGTGGCAGTATGTCTGTGTGTGTATGTGTTGTGTGTTGTATGTGTGAGTGTATGTGTATTGTTTGTGCAATAATGCTACATGTACACATTTGTATACACACTAACTAATAATATATGGAAAAGTGCATCTTGTAAAACTTATGGACATACAATTTTGCTTTCCCATCCACTAATTTTACTTTTCCATCCCTAATTAGTTAGTGTGTACACTTATGTGTACAAAAGTGTGTATATATAGCATTTTTGATTGTTTGTGTGGCAGTATGTATGTGTGTACAGTGTGTGTATGCAGTATGTGTTGGAACATTTTGTCCCATATATAAATTAAAAGTGTTTTGATGATTAATAGCGGTAAACAAAACAAAACAACGAAGAGACGAAGCAAGCATCAAAGGAAAACGAAGTGCAAAATGCTGGAGAAAAACAAAGCTAACATACGTAATAATACTATCTTAACGTACGTAATATGAGGAAGATTACGTACGTAATGGAAGATGAATAACGTACGTAATACAGTTCAAACAAGTGAACGTTGGAGGAGTCAAAGTCAGAAAAGCATGCAACGGATATATGACGTCATCAGTGATATAATGTTAACGTACGTAACTAAGTCTATGCTAGCGTACGTAACTCAAATGACGAAACTCCCTGGACTGGATTGTGAAGAGGCTAACGTACGTAACCCATGAAGGTTAACGTACGTAAAGGAGCTTACGTACATAATGGAGATCATATAGCGTACGTAACGATGGCCCTGGCAGATAACGGCTAGTTTGATGACGGAGCCTATAAATACCATGTCTATGGTATTGATTCAAAACAACAACTTCAAGCATACTACACATTCATCTGAGATTGATATTCATTGTATTGTTGTTGTAATATTGAGCTTACATTGAGTGATTGAGTATTATACACAAAATCATACACGAGTGGTAAAAGAAAAGATACGATTGGATTCAGTGTTATTAGGATCAAGGATCCGGCATTGTTAGAATCGCAATCGCTATCTTAGCGAGGTTTATCTAGTACCGATAGAAAGCTAGAGAGGTTGATTCCTTGTCCTACGAAAAGGAAAACGGTTTAACTTGGACCGACACAAAGACAAGTACGAGTGGTTTATCACGGATCAATAGAATACGTGATTGTAACGGTTATACCTCGACCGATAGAAGAGAGGGGTAGAGGTTGCTATCTTTAACCTATTGAAAAAGATAAAGAGAGGACGTAGGCTCGTTTATAGCCGAACCTCTATAAATCCTTGCGTCATTTAATTTCCGCAATTTTATTTATGCTTTCGCAACATGGCGCAATATCCGATCTTGTACCCAACAATTGGTATCGGAGCCGTACTCCAATACACGGCTTAACATCCGAGGAGAAAAAGATCCAATGGCGTTTCAATTTGCTCCTGTCGAAGGCCTTGCTCTTAACCGACCACCATTCTTTGATGGCTTAAATTATTTGACATGGAAGAAAAAGATGTCAATCTTTATTCGTGCCTACGATATAGAGATTTGGAAGATTATTTGCCTTGGCCCGAAAGTTCCTCACACTCAAATCTTTTGAAGAATAAGACGATGCCGATTGGAAAAATGACCATCTAAATTGTAAGGCTGCTCAACTCTTATTTTCTGCCTTAAATCCGGAAGAGGTCAATCGAATCTCATCATGTGAAAGTGCGAAAAAAATATGGAAAATTCTAGAAATCACACACGAAGGGACGACTCAAGTCAAGGAGACAAAAATCAATATGCTTCTCCATGACTACGAGTTATTCATGATGAAAGGTGACGAGTCCATCACCAACATGCTCGACCGACTTTCGGTTATCACAAATGGACTAGCTTCATTCGGAAAACCATTATCTAGTAGTGAAAAAGTCAAGAAAATTTTACGATCACTACCTAGCGAATGGGACGGCACCGTGACCGCGATTATGGAATCCAAAGATCTTAATACGCTCGATTTTAGCGCCCTCGTTGGTTCGCTAATTAATTATGAGATCGTGTTAAAATCACGAAGTGTCAAGCCAAAGCTGAAGGAACAATCCTTAGCCATGAAGGCTAAGATGTCGAAAAAGAAAGAAGAAATCCCGGTGGAAGAAAGTGACGAAGAAGCGGCATATTATGCCAAGAATATTAATAAATTCCAAACCTTATTAAACCGAAAGAAGAAGGATATCTCGAGCGAAACGAAGAAATTCGACAACTCTTGTCGACAATGTGGAAAACCAGGCCACTTCGCTAAGCATTGCCGTACCAAACCCAAGAAGGAGGTCCTCGTGGCAACATGGAGCGATGAAGACGAAGACGACGAATTCTTCAATCAAAATAATTTCGCTCTCATAGCCCGGAGTTCGTTCGACGACAGCGATGTCGAAAGCCAAGTAAGTACATCCTCTCGTGACAAGTTATTTGATGCATTTGAGTTATTACATATGGATTTCCAAAATGCTTTATCCGAGATAAAATCCCTAAAATCTAAAATCAAATCTTTGGAAATTGAAAACTCCAAAATTATCGAGAAGGGAAAATTCGTTGAAATCGATTATTCGAAATGCATTGAAAATGAGAATATTTTGAAGGATGATCTTGCTAAAATTCAAACGGAGCTTAAATCTTTGACAAAAAATTCTCGTGTGGAAACGAGAAATTTGAACAAATGCTTGGTGTTCAAAAATTTACTTTGAATAAAGAGGGGTTAGGATTCAAAACTCGTTTAAAAAACGAATCCGTTAATTTCAAGATACCCCATTGAGAAAAGTGTTTAAAAATCGGGCATCATATTTCAATTTGCAAAAGCCCGAGACGGGCGATAAAAATTAAGAAAATTTGGGTTCCTAAAGGAACAATCGTTTCAAATATCGTCTACGTTTCTAAACAAAAACCAACTATAGGTTGGATCCCCAAACACTGATTTTTGGTATTTTACTCAGGGGGAGTATTTTTAAAAAAAACGGATAATATTTTCAGGGGGAGTTAATACCCTTGTATTCTTGCATATTTCATTATTTATTGAATTTTTTTGGTATTTTATTGCATTTTGTTGATGAATACAAAAAGGGGGAGAGATAGGAGAATGGAGAAATAAGTCGAAAATGTGATTAACCATGAAAGGGGGAGAAAAATCGAAGAAAATCGGTAGCATACAAAAAGAATTGGAAAAACGAAGGAGTTGAACAAAAATAAGGAGAAGTCGAAAATGAAGGAAAAGAAAAATGAGGAGACGTCGAAAAGACGATGAAAAATTAAAAATGAGAAAAGAAAAGAAGGAGTCGAAAAAGAAATGGGAGAAGATTCTAACGAAACGGACAAAGTCGAGAACTTTGGTCTGTGAAGATATACATATATTTGTATTTTTGCAGGTAAATCCCATTGACGAAGTTTTGTTTTGTAATCATCAAAAAGGGGAAGATTGTTGGAACATTTTGTTCCGTACATAAATTAAAAGTGTTTTGATGATTAATGGCGGTAAACAAAATAAAACAACGAAGAGACGAAGCAAGCATCGAAGGAAAACGAAGTGCAAAATGCTGGAGAAAAACAAAGCTAACGTACGTAATAATACTATCTTAACGTACGTAATATGAGGAAGATTACGTACGTAATGGAAGATGAATAACATACGTAACACAGTTCAAACAAGTGAACGTTGGAGGAGTCAAAGTCAGAAAAGCATGCAACGGATATATGACGTCATCAGTGATGTAATGTTAACGTACGTAACTAAGTCTATGCTAGCGTACGTAACTCAAATGACGAAACTCCCTGGACTGTATTGTGAAGAGGCTAACATACGTAACCCATGAAGGTTAACGTACGTAAAGGATCTTACGTACATAATGGAGATCATATAGAGTACGTAACGATGGCCCTGGCAGATAATGGCTAGTTTGATGATGGAGCCTATAAATACCATGTCTATGGTATTGATTCAAAACAACAACTTCAAGCATACTACACATTCATCTGAGATTGATATTCATTGTATTGTTGTTGTAATATTGAGCTTACATTGAGTGATTGAGTGTTATACACAAAATCATACACGAGTGGTAAAAGAAAAGATACGATTGGATTCGATGTTATTAGGATCAAGGATCCGGCATTGTTAGAATCGCAATCACTATCTTAGCGAGGTTTATATAGTACCGATAGAAAGCTACAGAGGTTGATTCCTTGTCCTACGAAAAGGAAAATGGTTTAACTTGGACCGACACAAAGACAAGTACGAGTGGTTTATCACGGACTAATAGAAGACGTGATTGTAACGGTTATACCTCGACCGATAGAAGATAGGGGTAGAGGTTGCTATCTTTAACCTATTGAAAAAGATAAACAGAGGACATATGCTCGTTTATAGCCGAACCTCTATAAATCCTTGCGTCATTTAATTTTCGCAATTTTATTTACGCTTCCGCAACACGGCGCAATATCTAATCTTGTACCCAACAGTATGTGTTGTGTGCTTTGTGTGTGTAATGTATGTGCGTGTACACTATGTGTATGTGAGTGTGTAATGTAGTTTTACGTGTTATAATTTAATTGATTTAGTTGAGTGTGTGTGTGTTTAATTATGTGTGTTGCTTTTGACAACACTATTTTTTGAAACACGAATTATTTTGGGATAGATGTGGTTAATTTCTTAAGGGTTTGTCGTTTAATTTAATCGATTTAGTTGAGTGTGTGTGTTTAATTATGTGTGTTGCTTTTGACAACACTATTTTTTGAAACACGAATTATTTTTGGATAGATGTGGTTAACTTCTTAAGGATCTTCTCCCTTTGGGATAGATGTTAATTTTCGTCTTAAGGATCTTCTCCCAACAGTTCGTGCAGATAGAATTAGCAATCTCGACAAATCCATAAGTTGACGTAGTATAAAGTTAATTCTATTTTGACAATCGTCGTTCATGTTTCTATTTTAAACAACAGTTATAGGACAACCATACCTTTGTCATTCTCTGTCAAAACAATGAAATGAAATTCTTTCCCTTATAGAAAACAATAGCAAATTAAATTTCATAGTATGTGTAACAGAAAAAAGAAATGGATCAAAGTTGGATGAATCCAAGTCGTGCGAGTGCGAGTGCGGATAAATTTGCTCAATAACATCGCTCAAAACCCAATGAAAGATACTTTTGTCCTTGTGTCAAGTGTATGAATGGGAGACGATAGGAGGCTGACACGATTCGTAAACATCTTGTTTGTGAGGGGATAAACACCAACTATACGGTGTGGATATGACATGGCGAAATAGTACATGTTCCAACTGGAAACACTCATGTAGATATAGATGGTGATCAATTTGAAGAAATGATTTGTGATGTCATACAAGAATCATTTCAAAGAGCTCATGTCCATGATGTGTTGAAAAGTGATTCAGAGACTCCATTGTATCTGGGATGTGGAAATTTCACACGACTATCTGCCATGTTGAAGCTGGTTAATTTGAAGGCAATAAATGGATGGAGTGACAAAAGTTTCACCGAGTTGCTCCAGTTTGATTAATGAGATGCTACCAAAAGGCACACTACGACATAAGTGCTCATATGCAACACATATTCCCAGTGTTGCAAGGAAAAGTATTGCAATAGCCCTCTGATCTTTGTTTTTTTGCAATACTACTCAATTAGTGTTGCATTAGACCTGCATGCACTGTTGCAAAAGACATTAATACAACACCAGCCTAAAGTGTTGGATTATACGTGAATTTAAAAGTGTTGCAATAGACTAAATCATCTTAACAATTACGAAAAATATTTTAAATATTTCAAAAAAAATCGTCAAATTTAAATTTTTTACACTAAAACAAAATAAATTATTTGAATTTTTTTAATTATTTTATAATGGATTTTTTATAGGAGCACATATAGTTCTTAACTTAAAAAAATTTCAGATTAAAATTAATAAATTTAAAAAATATTAAAAAAGAAAATAATTCCGTAAAATTATAATAAATATAATATATTATATGAATACATATATTTTTCTTTTAAAAATTAAAATCTAAAATTAAAATAAAAAATTGAATTTATACATTAACGCTTTAAAATATAATAAGAATTGTAAATTAATATTTATTTATATTAATATTATAAAATTAAAGCTTTCTCTCGTCCGTCTCTCGCTTTCTCTCTCGTCGAACCCTCTCACGATCTTGCCGGCGTTTGAACCATTGCTCCTCCACAGCAAGCAGGGCCGGCCCAAGCCCAAAGCAACCCAAGCTAGGGCTTTGGGCCTCCCCAAAAAAAAATTTAGGGCCTTCAAAAGAAAAATTAGGGATGAGTCCCTTTTATCCCAGCCGATCCTCCCTCTTCTCTAATCTCTTTCTCTACTTTCACTTCTCATATGCCACGAACTGCTCTTCTACTGCTCCACCGTGACAACGTATCTTCTTCTTCTCTTCTGTGTCTCATGCGGGCCACCTCTCTTGCCGCATGATCTTCTTTGTCTTTAAGCTTTGCACTTGTTGCCTTCTCTGCTCCTCGTTTGCAGCCAGCCGATTAGCATCCACAATAATCAGGTTTTATCGTTCTAACTTCTAATCTCTTGAGTTTTGATTATCTTTAGATTTCTACTGCTTGATCTTGATTTATAATTGCTTAATTTGGTTGTTTTTATTTTCTATCTTCAGATTTCTACTGCAATAATTGATTATTGTTTGGTTGTGCTTATTTTCCTTAAAATAAAAATGTCGTCTCGAAAATTTGAATCTGGTTGTGCCAAACGCACAAAAAAACAAAGAATTGAAGTATTTTTTTTGGCACTGAAGGGATGATGGAGTGGAGGATTTGGATATGGACTATGAATAGGCATTTTGGTTGCTTCTGGATATTCTGTTGTTCCAGTTTCATCTTTGTTGTGGAAGAGTGAGTTTAAACTCACAGGCCTCCGCTCAAGCAAGGTTTTTTTGATCCATCAGAATTTATTAACTATTTGCCGTATTTTTTGCTGGATATCACAAGTTGATTTTTTTACGTGTTACATTGTTAATATAACCTCTGTTTGTGCATCTGATAATGTATTGTTTATTTTTCTTGCATCCAAAGTTCTAACAAGTCAAATGCAAGGTCTTTATGATATTTAGAACTCAAATTTGACATTTATTATGGCTTTGCTTGACAGAATGGTAGTAGAGAGCTTGCCACTACTCTATTTCCCTCTATGAGTTCCCCGCTGAAGAGTAAAAAAGATCACGGTTGGTGTACTTGTATTAATTTATCTTCTAAAGATATTAATATATTTGTTTTTTCTTGTTATTCTTGAAATACAGACTTGTGGCTATACTGAATTTGTGTCCTTGGTGAATGACCGCAGGCGTATGCTTTGTCATATGTGTTTACCTTGACTTAGACTGGGTTTATAATTTTGAGAGAAACCGTGATGACTGTAATTTAATTGACATTAGAATGCTACGGGAAGAAAGCCAGAAATCAGAATGAATGTAAAGTTCTGGGACTAGCTGTTGTCCCCAAGGGTAATCAAGTTTAGATGATTTGTCATCTGAATGCTGCCATTTGAAGGTCTAAGCCACTGTTTTACATGCTGAAAGATAATGAAAACTGGGCATTACAGCCAGAGACTTGTTATAGTAGCCAAAATTTTCATTGAAGTTCTATCTTTCTATATCGTACTTGAGATCTACTCAGTATTTAATGATTCTCGTCAGATCTCTCATGTAACCAATTGGAATCACTTTGTAGTCTGATTGCGTCTGTCTTCTCCTAAGGCAGTGCCTTTTCAATGTTTTGATAGGTTGCCCTTGCTCTATTATGTCAGCCAAGAATATCCAACCTGCTTCTCTTGTTAGCTTGTGCCAAAGCATTCTAGCTAGCTTCAATATCAAACATTTATTTCTATCCCGCCCAAAATCTGAGATGAATAAATAAAATAAAACAGAAAAACCAACCAAAATTTTCTTCTTCATGAAAGACAGGTTTATGCCAATCTTACAGATTTACTTTTAGTGATATATTTTCATATTACTGAATTGCTGAATAGCATCATATGAACGAAATAGATGTAGTAAAAATTGTCTGATGACTTTGGTGAGAACAAAATATTCTCTTTTATGGTTTTTAAAAACATTATTTACTCAATTCTGTTTACATGCCTTTTAAAATATCACTTGAGTTGTCCAATCCAAACTTCACAGTTTTGAAATGCTTTAAAACTACGGAAACCTTCTCTCTCTCTCTCTCTCTCATGAATAACATGGAGCCCTTGTCATCTTAGATTTTCTATTACTCCTCTAAATTGTATTTGGAAAGTACATACCCTAGAACTAGCAGTGATTGCTCAATAGAAGGAAATGTGATCTGGCAAACATTTTGCATCGGGTAATAAAAATATCCTTGGAAGAAAGAACTTCAACGAAAATATAGACGAACAAGGAGTTCAATATGCACCACAAACTCCGTTAAGCTAATTGGCCTATAGATTATTGGAGAAAGAAATTGTCATCGTTGAATTTTTCTGGAGGGATTTTTATTGCTTGCAGTGCCGAGTTTTCCATTTAGTTGGTTATATGTGAATGATGCAGGTCGTGTTGAGGCTCTGCTAATAGCTGCATTTGGTAAAGGGCTGAAGGTGAACCATGTTTCATCAGGCATCTTGGAGGATCACCTAATTCTCCAGAAACAAAAAATTCTCCAGGCTGCAATACTTTAGACACCAAATATAGCTGCTTGTTTTTTAAATTCAAGTACCTCAGGTAAGTAGCACGTGCCGGTAGGTAGGTTGGTTCGGGGAAGAGACTGATAGGTTCTACTAAGTAGTGGCTCCCTCTATTTTTCAATATCTTGATTGGCTGTTGTTTTGTTAGTCTTTATAGTAGCACCTCTGTAACCTGACACATTATCTATTACATAAAGTCTGAATTTGTGCCCTACATGTACAGGGGGAACTAGACATGGCAAGTCATTTATGACACTGAGGCTCACATGAACTAGACCTAGCAAGTCGTTTATAACCATCCATGCCGCGAAAGTTCAACAAATGAAATTGGAATGGTGTTTGATGATCTATGTCAAGTGAACAAGATAACAACATGTCAAATTATTAGTATAAGACTTGTTGAATAGTAGTTGATGTTGGTATTTTGCGTCGAATATTTGTTGGGATGTTGGTATTTGGTACTGAATGGCAGGGTGTGAATTTTGGATGGTATTCTATTTGTATGGAATGATGTACATAAGAAATGGTAATTGTGAAATTTTTATTTAAAGTGTTGCATTTATCTTTCAATTATTGTTGCATTTATCTTCAGTAATGTTGCATATTTTTAAATTAGGGTTGCATATAACAACCATGTTACTGTCGGATATAAGAATAGTTGTGTTGCATTATGTCTGGTGGGAATTGCTGACATGGCAAAAGGGCCCACTGCTGATGTGGATGAAGTGAGACCCACTATTGACGTGGCACAAAGGCTCACTGCTGATGTGTCATTGGTTGTGGGCCCTACGTTTCTAAATTGTTTTCACTCTAAGCCAACACTATTTTCTGTTGCATATATTTTGTTATGTGTTGCACTACATACATAATGCAATACTTTTCTTCTGTTGCATTAGAATGGAAAAGTGTTGGATTAGAGGTCAAATGCCACGCGATCAGATGCAACACCCACAAAGTGTTGGATATATCAATTTCTGGCCTAAGGCAACAGAAAATGGGGCATAATGCAACAATAGGAAGCATTGCATATGAGCACTTATGGCGTAGTGGCAATACATTGCCTAAGCGTACCTATGAGGTGAAAAAAGTTGTGTCTGATGGGTATGGAGTATAAAAAAATACACGCTTGTCCCAATGATTGCATACTATACAGAAAAGAGTTTGAAGAATTGCATAAGTGTCCTAGGTGTGAGTTATCACGATACAAAGTGAAGAATGATGGAGAAAACACACAATAAGGACCTCCCGCGAAGGTGTTATGGTATCTTCCCGTTGTTTCAAGATTCAAGCGATTGTTTGCTAATAGAGATGATGCAAAGAATCTCACATGGCACGCAAATGAGAGAAAATGCGACGGGCTAATTCGTCATCGAGGTGATGCTGCACAATGGAAGAAAATAGATCATTTATTTCCAGATTTCGGAAGTGAGGCAAGAAACCTTAGGCTTGGACTTTCCACAGATGGAATGAATCCGTTCGGTAACTTAATCACCAAGCATAGCTCTTGACCTGTTTTACTTGTGATATATAATCTACCTCATTGGTTATGTATGAAACGGAAGTACATTGTCAATGATGATTTCAGGACCAAAACAACCAGGAAATGACATAGATGTTTATCTAAGTCCGTTGATTGATGACTTGAGAATGATGTAGGATGATGGGATTTACGTATTTGATGGTTACATCCAGCAAAGTTTCAAGCTACGTGCAATGTTATTTTATACGATTAATGACTTTCCTGCATTTGGAAACTTGAGTGGATATAGTGTGAAGGGACATCATGCATATCCTATATGTGAAGAAAACACAAGCTACATCCAGTTGAAACATGGAAATAAAACAGTTTACACTCAACATCGGAGGTTTCTCAGTCGCCATCACCCGTATCGTAGATTGCGAAAAGCTTTTAATGGATTCCCAGAAAATGGGCTTGCGCCGATGCCCTTAACAGGTGAGCAAGTATACGATCGTGTGAAGAACATAAATACTATATTTGGAAAAACTAAAAAGAAGGCTGTTACGACAAACATTTGGAAGAAGAGGTCAATATTTTTTGATCTTCCTTACTGGAGACATCTAGATGTTAGACATTGCATAGATATTATGCATGTCGAAAAAAATGTATGCGATGGTGTGATCGGCACACTTCTCAATGTTAAACACAGGACAAATGATGGTGTCTAGGCTCGTCAAGACTTAGAGAAAATGAGTATACGTCCTCAGTTGCATCGGCAAGTAGTCGGTAAACGAACTTATCTTCCCCCGGCATGTTATACTGTATCCAAAAGAGAGAAAATCAACGTTTGTAATTGTTTACAAGGCATTAAAGTGCCACAAGGTTATTCGTCAAATATTAAGAGTCTTGTATCGATGCAAAATATGACATTGGTCGGCTTAAAGTCTCACGACTGTCATGTCTTGATGCAACAACTTATAGTGTTGCTATACGTGACGTCTTGCCTAAAAAAGTTAGAAATGCCATATCTCGCTTGTGTTTTTTCTTCAATTCTATATGTAGCAAAGTGATTGATCATTTGGTTTTGGTTGAGTGAAAAAACGAGGCTGTTGTTATCTTGTGCCAATTGAAGATGTATTTTCCTCCTTCTTTTTTTGATATTATGGTTCACTTACTTGTCCATATAGTTAGAGAGATTGAAGAGTGTGGCCCAATTTATTTGCGATGGATGTTTCCGATTGAGCGATACATGAAGATTTTTAAAGGGTATACTAAAAACCCATTTCGTCGAGAAGCAACTATTGTTGAGAGGTATATTGCAGAAGAAGCAATCGAGTTTTACACAGATTACATGTCACAAACACCATTTGTAGGGTTTTCGAAGTCTCGACATGATGGGAACCAATAATCGCGATGAGGTGCTTCAAGCACATTTGTACGTTTTGAATAACACTGATGAGGTTCTTCCGTACTTGTCTGCTTACAAGAATCTTTTAAAGGCAAAGAATCCCCGAATGAGCGAGAAATGGTTGTTGATTGAACATAATAAGACTTTCTTGAGGTGGTTTAAGGTACAAATCTCCGAAAGTGATAGCGCATCTGAAATGTTAAAATGGCTAGCTTACGGGCCGAAGTCTGATGTCGAAACTTGGAATGGATATGATATCAATAAGTACTCATTCTATACAAAGTCACAAGATGACAAAAGTATGGTTCAAAAATAGCGGAGTTACTCTACAAGCCGAGTCCGTGCACTTTTCAAGCTCGAAAGATAAAAATCCAGTTATGACATCGACAAGTTATTATGGAGTTATTGAAGATATATGGGAACTTGTATGTTAAGTTTAGAGTGCCTATTTTTAAGTGTAAGTGGGTTGATAATAACACGGGTGTGGTAATCGATGAACTGGCGTTACATTGGTAGATCTTCGTAAGATAGCTTACACTGACGAGCCTTTTATCATGTTGAATGTTGTCTTGGTTTATGAGTTTTTTTATTTTAGTATTCAAGATTTATTTCATTATTTGTTATTAAAAACAGTATGTGTATACGAAGTGTGTGTAGTGTGTGCAGTGTGTGTGTTTGTGTGTGCAGTGTGTGTGTGTGTGTGTGTGTGTTTTACTGTGTGGCAGTGTGTGTGATTTTTTACTGTGTGCAGTGTATGTATTTATGAAGTATGTGTGTGTGTGTGCAGTATGTGTGTTTGTGTGTGCAGTGTGTGTGTGTGCAGTGTGTGTGTTTTTTTTTACTGTGTGGCAGTGTGTGTGTTTGTGTGCAGTGTGTGTGCGTGCAGTGTGTGTGTGTGCAGTGTTTTTTTTACTATGTGGCAGTGTGTTTGTGTGTAATGTGTGTGTCTAACTCTAGTTTTTATTGTCAATATGCAGGCCAATTTTGATGTTAGCCAGATTAGCAATCTTGACCATTTTCAAAAGAAGTCTTTACAGTCAATTGGCGTAAAATGGAGGCAATTTAAGTCTGATTTGACCGGTGAGTACATACATATATGGTCCAAGCAAAGGAAAGTCTCATTGTGACAAGTATGGTATCTTCGAGGAGGACTGGAGAGACTTCAAAAAGATTCGTGAGAACTCCGCTTGGGAGGTATATCTAAAATAATGTTTTAAGTTTTTTTTTTAAAGTTCAACTCTGAAAATAATGAACACACAATCAAATAAAATAATTTCTTATTAAAAACATAAATTTGAAATAAGAAAAATGTTCTAAATTTGAAAATATTTATAATATATTATATATATATATTGTATTATATTACAATATTCATAAAAGGATTACAATAATGTTTTAAATTTGAAAATATTTATAAAATTGTTTATAGGTTATTTGATACTTGTAACAGGAACAAAGAAGTAAGAAACAAGAATTAGCAAAAATGAACATTCCGCATTATATATATGGCTCGAGGAGGGTACGATTTGGTGGAAGTACGGGAGATGAAGAGGAAGATGAAAGAGCGTCAAGAGGCATCTAAATTTGGAGAAGATGTTATTAATCCCCCGTCTCCACCTACGCATCATCAAAAGTGGAAGCTTGGTCATACAAAAAAATGGGGGGGTACGTCATCCGATGTTGCATGGGAGATAGTCGAGAGGATTGTAAGTTCTTTTCAAAGAATTATTTTTTTTTGTATGAAAAATAAAAAGCTCCACTTTTATTTGCTAAGTGTTAGCAAATACTAAAAATTTGAGGTAAATTATTTGCTTTATTAAATGTAAATAACCACTTAAATTATTTGCTTTATTAAATGTAAATAACCACTTTTCTCTACCCAATTACTTTTATCTACATTCTTGTATTGTTTTTTCTCCTTCATCAATTTGTATTAGTTGTTTGCATATTTCAAAATTTTGTTATATGGTGCCAAATTAAATTTTTGTAGGATGATTTGGAGGAGCAGTATACACAGGGTACTTTTATTTCTGAGGGACGACAGGATATATTGGCGGCTGCCATTGGGAGACCCGAGCACCCTGGTCGTGTTCGTGGCATCGGTTTTGGTGTGGGTATTCGAGATTACTTTGGACGATCATGTGGACCGACGTCTTCCGTAAGTGAAGATGTGTTAGAGCAGCTAAGGAAGAAGATCACTCTTGTTGTCACACAGAATTTGATGAAAGAGTTCGGCCAGACAATGGGTGCTAGTTCCCAGCGGCCTGTTGATATTCATACACCTGATGAGGTTACTCGTGTCAGCACGAAGGGGAGTTGTGCTGATGCTATTTCTGGCCCTTCCGGAGAGAGGACTCCGACTGGAGACACTCATCGAGTTAGATTTTATGTGGACGAGCATCCTCCCCGTCTAGTTGCTATCGGTAGGGTTATTCAGGGCGATTCGACCCTACATTGTGCTCCTTTACCAGCTCATTTGGTTAAGGTAGTGGTTGATGAGGCCGTAGATGCCAGCGCTGAAGTCCCTATGGCGACTGATGAGGTGAGAGTCGTGAGGGAAGCTTTAGGTGGATTATTGCATGGCCACGAGATTTTGTTTCTCCAATTTTTTAAAGGTAAATGTTTTCTTTTTCTTTTTAATAACTCAAACAAAATAAATTATTTCAAATGTACTTGTATTTTACACTCTACTATGTGAAATAGGATATTCAGCGACCAAGGATGCAGGCTCGTCACAATGATGGGTCGAGGACCAAAGATGACATCATGAAAGACTTACTTAGTGTTGTGTCGAGTTTTTACAATAATCCGTTATCAGTGCCATGGGATGCAGCTGTGGTGGTGATGATGTTACATTGTACATCGCTCAAACTAATATTTTAGAGATTGTTCAAGGAAACGAGTGGCTTAGTTTATGAGTTGTACAGCTTTGGACTATGTGAGTAATTTCCTTTATGGATTTTTTTACATTCGTAGTATGTGTGTGTGTGTGCAGTGTGTATGTTTGTGTGTGCAGAGTGTGTGTGTGTGTGTGTGTGTGTGTGCAGTGTGTGTTTTTTTTACTGTGTGGCAGTGTGTGTGTGTGTTTGTGTGCAGTGTGTGGTGTGTGTGTGTGTTTTTTTTTACTGTGTGCAGTGTGTGTACAGTGTGTGTGTGTGTGTGTGTGTGTGTGTGTGTGTGCAGTGTGTGTGTGTGTGTGTGTGTGTGTGTGTGTGTTCAGTGTGTGTGTGTGCAGTGTGTGTGTGTGTGTGTGTTTATTGTGTGGCAGTGTGTGTGTTTGCGTGCAGTGTGTGTGCAGTGTGTGGAGTGTTATTTTTTTATATTAATATTTTGCTTAACAAATTAGGTATTTGTCTAATATGAATGTGGGCACGGTGGACGAGAATTTATATGGATATTTTGATCCTCAATCCATACAAAATATGGGACACAGAGGAGATCTCGAGATATATATCGACGCGTATGCTTGAGTCGAAGAAGCCAATATACATGGGAGCTTACCATCATAAGTAAGTTAAAGATTGTAAATTTCAAAATATTTTATTCTTAACAAAACTATTTCTTTATTTTTTCACAACATAGTTTTTTTTACAACATAGTTTAGTAATATGTTTATTCTTTCAAATGCATTTATCAATGTAGGCATCATTGACAACTTGTGGTCATTATACCCGCAAGAGAAACTATTATATAGTTTTGCTCATTACATAATAAGCCCGACTCTTGCGTTAAGGCCATACTCCAAAAGTAAGATTTTATTTCTAACATATTTACTTGAAAATTTTATATCGACGACTCAATATATTATTGTTACTTTTAAACAGTACCGTGACCGTATTCAAGACCATGAATGGTATGCATACAAATAAATCGAAGCAGGCGGTTAGTTGGATATATCCCAAGGTAATACATTTAATTACATGAGTGTAAATATATGTGTGTTTGACAGTTTGTGTGTGTAAATATTTGAGTGTGTACGACAACATTATTTTTGGAAACACAAATTATTTGGGATAGATGTGGTTAACGTCGTAAGGATCTTCTCCCTTTGGAATAGATGTTAACTTTCGTTTTAGGGATCTTCTCCCAACATATCATGTATGAAGTGTCCGTTTATTTGTGTTGGTGTTTTTTTCTGTGTTGTTTGTGTGTGCAGTGTGTGTGTGTGTGCAATGTATGTGTGTGTGTGTGTGCAGTGTGTGTATGTGTGTGTGCAGTGGCAGTGTGTGTGTGCAATGTATGTGTGTGTGCAGTGTGTGTGTTTTTCCTATTTACGCAGTATGTGTAATGTGTGTTTCAGTTTGTGCAGTGTGTGTGTGTGTTTGTGTGCTATGTGTGTGTGTGTGTGTGTTTGTGTGTTTGTGTGCCATCTGTAATACCCGAGATTCTTGTTCCAGATTCGTTGAGTTTTTGGGGTTTTATCGGATTGTTATTGTCCTCATCGTTGGAATTTGGTACCATGTTTATGTGTGCCTTGTTGGGACATGTATTTGGAAGCGTTTCAGATTACTATGCGAGTTTTTGTGTTTTTGTGGTGTAGCGCACGCTAACGCTTGTAGCGTAGCGCGCACTATTGTGTTGTGGTTAGCGCACGCTAACTGGAAGTACAGAGACAGTCCAGGAGCCACTGGACTGGGACTGGAGTCTCGTTAGCGCACGCTAAGGTTGGTAGCTAGCGTACGTTATCGACTGATTAGCGCACACTATTTCTTCTTTCTAGCGCACGCTACCTGGTAGGTGCAGATCTGTCCAGGAGCTACTAGACTGGATCCGTGACTCGTTAGCGCACGCTACGCTCATGGGGCTAGCGCACGCTAACAGTGTTATTCGGTAAATTCTGGGCGTTGACCTCGTTAGCGCGCGCTAATGCTGTCTAGTTAGCGCACGCTAATAACTGTCCAGTATAAATACTGGACAGCAGGCTTTCTTTCCCCATTTCCTACCTTTTTCTCTCCTTTTCGTTCCCAGCCGTCGGGAGTGAGCTCATGAGGCGATTTTGAGCGATCTTCTTCATCAAGCTTCATTTTGGAACGGATTTGTAGGTGTTTAACAACATCTAATCATCTTCTTGATCCAAATCAAGGTAATCTCTTCTTAGAACCCTAGTTCTTGAATTTTGGGGGTTTCTCCTTAGTTCTTCGATTTAATCCGAGGATGATGAATCGATGGTGAAATTCTTGTTGTCTTGGCCATGATCTTCGGATTTTTGAACTCATTCATGATTTTATATCACTCGGAACATAGTTCTTGATTTCTTGGAGACACACTTAGATCCTTGTTGTTTTTAGGATCGATTCGGATTCCGTTTAGTGTTATTGATTCGTGTTAGTGTTATTTTCGTAGTTCTTGTGGAGTTGTTGAGTTCTTGGTCGGTTTTGGAAGTTCGAGGGCTGCCCAACCTCATCCGTTCGTTGTCCGGTGATACATGGTATCGAGGCCTTGTGATTCGTCGTATTTGTTCGCTCGCGGATTCGAGGCAAGTATCTTGCCCATACGTTTCGTACTTCGTAAGCACAATTGTTGATAAATGATTTTATGTGAAATACGAATGTTTAATGAATGTTAAAAAGGATCGGTATGTTCTCGATAAAGGTTTCCTTCTAAATCTACTTGTGTATTTGTGAACGAATGTGTTGTTTTGAAAATGTGTGTTAGTCTTGTTCATGGAAATATCTTCCTTGCGTGTGGTATTGTTGTGCGTGATTGTGTCAAAAGTGGACTTAAGGTTATGTCTTCTTAAAAGAAGAATATATGTGTGTGGATGTGCGGGTCTATTGATGATCATATGTTGTTGTGTACTTTTGGTTGTGAGTATGTGTCGGATATAGCGGCCATTTCTAACAAGTACCTTGAATTACGTTTGATGTACTTCGGGAGAATGCGGTTTTGATGATTGTGATTTGTGCCATGCGGTTTTTGAGATTGTGTGAGCCGAGTAAAACCAGTGAGGGTCCCATGGGGTCCGGTAGGCTGCGTATCCCTACGGATCACTCGGTTGGGCTATACACCAGGGAGGGCCTGACGAGGTGTCTCTGGAGTGTGTATCTTGCTTGAGAGGTACAGGGTCAGTATAGCTCGAGAGGTTGTTTTGTGATGATTATGGCACGTTGTTGTTTTGATAATTATGATATGTCCGGAATATCATAACGCTTCCATTCTCGGTGTGAGTTATGTCTTACGTAAGGTCTTGGTACTTGGCTAGAATGGCATCATTATAAGTGTCATATATGATTTGTTTCTTGATGGTGAGGTTTTTGGCATAAGGATGCGGGCCCTGGTGATTGTCTCCGTACATTGTGATTTGGTTGTTTATCGGGTGTGACCTTTTGGACTTTCACTCGAGTAATGTGATGAGGATGATCGGATCGTGGATCCCGTGTTTTGTGATCGGATTGGTATTTTGAACTTAAACGAGTCCTTGGCCCGTATCCCTATGTGGTTCTGTTAAGTTGAGGATTCGTATATTCCAAATGTTTTCAAAACTCCTGAGATCTTTGATATCTTGTAAAATGCATATTGGGTTTATTCCCACCTGTCATGATTCGAGCAATTTTGATTAAATGATTTTTCTCGGGGAGTATGTTTTGAATTATCGGATATTGGAGTATGATACGTATGACTTGTATTCATAATTTTTATACTTGCACTAGCAAAACAGTGGAGTTTTGCTAACCCTCGATTATTTGGGGGGTGGATGTCTCAGACATGTGCCCGTGTACTTGCGAGTTCTTTGGGGAGCAAATCATAGGATCGATACGAAGGATGATGAAAGACGACGATACTAATCACATGAAGACCAGTTGTTGAGTATTTTGTTAGAGTCTCAGTGTTTGGCTCTCCATTGTGTAATTTTCCCGTTTTATGGGAACGTTGATGTAATTCAACCCCTATATGGGTATGAGTTTTGTATGCTTATTGTGTTGTTAGTGGTAAAAGACCAAATCGGTCTATTGGTTCATTATTTAGCCATATCGGCATTAAATGTGATGTATTGTTTTCGTATTTAGCCAGGTAGATCCTCATGGAGAGGGTCTGCAGTGCTGTAATATTCCCAAGTGGTTTGGGGGTGTTACAGAATATGGTATCGGAGCTTAGGTTTGCAGAAACCTAGGCTGTCGGGTCGAGTTGTGTGTTTTCGGGTCCTGTCTTGTCTTGTCTTGTCAGATTTTGTCTGACTAAGTCATGTCGCGACGCGTCGTCTGAGTTGGTTTGTCGTGATTAGTATCAAGGTGCAACCATCATCTTCGTGCAATATGTGGATGTAAGTCTCCCCACTATAATGTTGTGTCTCGTATTACACGGGCTTGTGTGATATTTGTGTTATGTTGAGGAGTTAAATGTGAATCATGAATATGTCCTCCATGTTTGTTTGATTTTTGTAATGTGCCGGTGTATGTGTATATATATCCTTGTATAAATTGTTTTACAAGAAGTAATGTTTTAGTGTGGTTACACTAGCTAAGTTCATCAATGTGATATTTTAAATGTTCTAAATGTTCTTGGGGAGTCACGTAAAATTTATTTTAAAACATCCTTCAAGAAAGGAAAAGCTTGATTTTCGTGTTATGACCTCGAGGCCAAACATTTTGAGAATTCAAACTACTTACATTTTATTCCCATTGTTATATTGCAAGTTTTCAAAAATTTAATTTTAAACTCATTTGAGGTCTACCAAAAACTTACTTGAAACATGACTCTCGCTTTTAAACTTTTTGGTTCCACGTATTTCGTTAAAAAGGTACGTGATAAAGATGTTGTTGTTATTCAGCTGTAATGCTCCGAGTTGTGATTAGAGTGGTGGTGTGAACGATGAGTTGTTCGGTATGCACTCATCGAGATAGTTCTCTTGACCGAGAGGTGAAGACTCGGTTTGGCACGTTGTTTAACTTCTGATGGTTAATTGTGTGATGTTATAATTATGTGAACCGTTGGCATTTGGATTTGTACGCTGTTGTCTGTTTGTAACCCCCGATCTAGCACCGTTGGTAGGTGAGTATGGTTGTGTTGCCAAACTTGCACAGTCGGCACACACCATATTTTGTTGTGGAACGTGCTTTCTAGCTGCACTGTATTTTTTCCGTTACGTCTAACCCTTGCAGTCGATCACCTGTGAGTGTTTTCCGTGTGTGCATTAATATTGTTGTGTGATTATGTGACTTTCGTTGCGTTAAATTTTCTTGATTACTATGCCGAGGGGCAGAGATCTTGGTCGCAACCGTGGTACGGATGACCACGGGGATCAGGTGCGGGATCGAGAGAATATTGTTGGGAACGATATTGGTATGGATGTTGCTACTGTATTGCAACAAGTAGCAGCACAAATGACTCAGTTGACCAAGGCGATTCAACGCAACGCTGATGTGATTCAGAAGGTCGGGACAAATCTATGGTTCCGAGAGGAAATTCGTATGAATCCCCCTCGATTCGTTGGTGCGACAGATGCACTGGGATGGGATGGTTGGCTTCTTCAGTTGCAAAAGATATCCGAGGCCATTGATTGCCCTGTAGATCGGAAGGTCCCTATTGCTCAGTACCTTCTTAGCGATGATGCTGTTCATTGGTGGGAAGCCGTTAAACCTCGGGATCATGTCGTCATGTGGGCGGAGTTCCGAGAACTTCTGGAAGTTAGATTTTATCTGGATCCGAGTGGGAAGCATAGGAAGCTGGATGATATTGTGGTTAGTACTGGAGTTGGTGTTTCTGGATTGCAACGTAGTAGTCTTTCCGCTGTGAAACTCCATCGCTCGATGCTTGGGATTGAGAGTTCCAAATCGTCGGTATTGCCTCCTGGTAAGTCCAGGAGGTGTTTCAACTGCAATGTGTCAGGGCATGTTCGTGCACATTGTCCTTCTCCTCCAGTGACGTGTTACAAGTATGGACTCAAGGGACACCAAGTTCAGTTTTGCGAGTTGGGCACCGAGCCTTTCGAGGCCCGAACTTGAGCACTGATATCAGGGCTGACTTTGAGGAGTCCCTGAGAGCATAGTCTGGCAGTTGTATATTATGTTATCTCCTTGCCTCGTTGTTTCGAATTTCGGGGATAGACTTCTTTTATTAGAAGTGGATCAGATTTTCGAACTTTTGTGTTTTCAACTCTATCGACTCATTTGTGTTCGTTGATATTTTCTGAACTTGCCCTATCCTTTGTTTTGTTGATCAAACAAGTTATGGTAATTTTTCGAAATAATCCACTTGTCGTTGTGACTTTTTGTTCGATTACGATTCCATCCCTGTGGATTTTTGTGGATGCATATCTTGTCGCTTTACCACATCACCTATTGTCTCGAGCCGAGGTGTGAACTTCAGAGTTGTTATTTGATTCTTGTTGGTCGTCGTGATCCGAACTTGACTGTTCGACTGTTATTGTCTCGATCGTTGTGGTTCGATCATTTGTTGTCTGATTTTGTTACTTCCGTATCGTGATTTTTGAACATTCAAACCACGTCGTAATTTCCTTCACTTCGGGAAATTAGCTTCATTGTTGGTCTTCCGACCCTCGAATCGTGGAATTTTGTATTTGTGTAGCGTTTAGCTCGCGTCTTGATTGTTATACTGTTCGGGCTGGCCAACCATATTGATCTTGTTCGTTACGTTTCGTTATCATTCTGGCATAATGATATGGATGTTATCAGCCACATGGTGCATGTGATTCGTTGCAGGTCATCAGCAACAGTTAGCATGTGTTTTACGTTTTGTTATCATTCTGATTTTTATTGTCGGAGATTGTTTTGCGCCGATCGTTTTGTGTTTTATGTTTCGGGGACGAAACTTCTTTTAAGGGGGTAGAATGTAATACCCGAGGTCCTTGTTCCAGATTCGTTGAGTTTTTGGGGTTTTATCGGATTGTTATTGTCCTCATCGTTGGAATTTGGTGCCATGTTTATGTGTGCCTTGTTGGGACATGTATTTGGAAGCATTTCGGATTACTATGCGAGTTTTTGTGTTTTTGTGGTGTAGCGCACGCTAACGCTTGTAGCGTAGCGCGCACTACTGTGTTGTGGTTAGCGCACGCTACCAGATGTGTAGCGCAAGCTAACTGGAAGTCCAGAGACAGTCCAGGAGCCATTGGACTGGGACTGGAGTCTCGTTAGCGCACGCTAAGGTTGGTAGCTAGCGCACGCTATCGACTGATTAGCGCACGCTACCTGGTAGATGCAGATCTGTCCAGAAGCGACTGGACTGGATCCGTGACTCGTTAGCGCACGCTACGCTCATGGGGCTAGCGCACGCTAACAGTGTTATTCGGTAAATTCTGGGCGTTGACCTCGTTAGCGCGCGCTAATGCTGTCTAGTTAGCGCACGCTAATAACTGTCCAGTATAAATACTGGACAGCAGACTTTCTTTCCCCATTTCCTACCTTTTTCTCTCCTTTTCGTTCCCAGCCGTCGGGAGTGAGCTCATGAGGCGAATTTGAGCGATCTTCTTCATCAAGCTTCATTTTGGAATGGATTTGTAGGTGTTTAACAACATCTAATCATCTTCTTGATCCAAACCAAGGTAATCTCTTCTTAGAACCCTAGTTCTTGAATTTTGGGGGTTTCTCCTTAGTTCTTCGATTTAATCCGAGGATGATGAATCGATGGTGAAATTCTTGTTGTCTTAGCCATGATCTTCGGATTTTTGAACTCATTCATGATTTTATATCACTCGGAACATAGTTCTTGATTTCTTGGAGACACACTTAGATCCTTGTTGTTTTTAGGATCGATTCGGATTCCGTTTAGTGTTATTGATTCGTGTTAGTGTTATTTTCGTAGTTCTCGTGGAGTTGTCGAGTTCTTGGTCGGTATTGGAAGTTCGAGGGCTGCCCAACCTCATCCATTCGTTGTCCGGTGGTTCGTGGTATCGAGGCCTTGTGATTCGTCGTATTTGTTCGCTCGCGGATTCGAGGCAAGTATCTTGCCCATACGTTTCGTACTTCGTAAGCACAATTGTTGATAAATGATTTTATGTGAAATACGAATGTTTAATGAATGTTAAAAAGGATCGGTATGTTCTCGATAAAGGTTTCCTTCTAAATCTACTTGTGTATTTGTGAACGAATGTGTTGTTTTGAAAATGTGTGTTAGTCTTGTTCATGGAAATATCTTCCTTGCGTGTGGTATTGTTGTGCGTGATTGTGTCAAAAGTGGACTTAAGGTTATGTCTTCTTAAAAGAAGAATATATGTGTGTGGATGTGCGGGTCTATTGATGAGCATATGTTGTTGTGTAGTTTTGGTTGTGAGTATGTGTCGGATATAGCGGCCATTTCTAACAAGTACCTTGAATTACGTTTGATGTACTTCGGGAAAATGTGGTTTTGATAATTGTGATTTGTGCCATGCGGTTTTTGAGATTGTGTGAGCCGAGTAAAACCAGTGAGGGTCCCCTGGGGTCCGGTAGGCTGCGTATCCCTACGGATCACTCGGTTGGGCTATACACCAGGGAGGGCCTGACGAGGTGTCTCTGGGGTGTGTATCTTGCTTGAGAGGTATAGGGCCAGTATAGCTCGGGAGGTTGTTTTGTGATGATTATGGCACGTTGTTGTTTCGATAATTATGATATGTCCGGAATATCATAACGCTTCCATTCTCGGTGTGAGTTATGTCTTACGTAAGGTCTTGGTACTTGGCTAGAATGGCATCATTATAAGTGTCATATATGATTTGTTTCTTGATGGTGAGGTTTTTGGCATAAGGATGCGGGCCCTGGTGATTATCTCCGTACATTGTGATTTGGTTGTTTATCGGGTGTGACCTTTTGGACTTTCACTCGAGTAATGTGATGAGGATGATCGGGTCGTGGACCCCGTGTTTTGTGATCGGATTGGTATTTTGAACTTAAACAATTCCTTGGCCCGTATCCCTATGTGGTTCTGTTAAGTTGAGGATTCGTATATTCCAAATGTTTTCAAAACTCCCGAGATCTTTGATATCTTGTAAAATGCATATTGGGTTTATTCCCACCTGTCATGATTCGAGCAGTTTTGATTAAATGATTTATCTCGGGGAGTATGTTTTCAATTATCGGATATTGGAGTATGATACGTATGGCTTGATTCATAATTTTTATACTTGCATTAGCAAAACAGTGGAGTTTTGCTAACCCTCGATTATTCGGGGGATGGATGTCTGTATTGCGTCCAGGTACTTGCAGGTTGCTGGGGATCAAATCATAGGATCGATACGAAGGATGATGGAAGACGACGATACTAATCACATGAAGACGAGTTGTTGAGTATTTTGTTAGAGTCTCAGTGTTTGGTTATCCATTGTGTAATTTTCCCATTTTATGGGAACATTGATGTAATTCAACCCCTGTATGGGTATGCGTTTTGTATGTTTATTGTGTTGTTAGTGGTAAAAGACCAAATCGGTCTAATGGTGTTAGACGTATTTTTATACGCCTATTTATCATTATTTTGTATTATTTTGAAGAGTGAAATCGTCTAAATGAGCATTTAATGCCTTAATTTTGTATGATTGACAGGAAATTGAAGTCCGGAAGCTAAAATGAGGCAAAACGGGTGAAAACGGCAAATCTGGACTCTGAGCCGCGGCACAAGGAAGCAGGGTCGCGGCACAGGAAGACACCCAGCCAAAGGCGAGTAAAGCTGACTGCGTGCCGCGGCATATCCAGTGAGCCGCGCACGTAAGAAATTAAAGACGCCCAGGCATCCAGCTGAAGGCCCTGTGCCGCGGCACAGGTTTAGTGCGCCGCGGCACACTTGGCGGTTTTTGGTTGTCCGCGCGAATTAGGGCCGTTTCGAAGCCAGTTTTCGACCTACGGATACGGACGCGATTTGGAGGATATGCTGAGCTATAAATAGGGTTTAAGACCCTAATTAATTATCTTTGGATCTTTAATCTTTTGGAGCTTAAGCTTGGAGACGGCAGAAGAGGAGGGAAGCAGAAGACTTCAAAGGCAGAGGGCGGAAGCTGAAGAACGGAGGAATCCGAGCTTCATCTGCGTTTGATTTTTATGCTTTCATTTATCTATTCTGTATTTTCAATTATTAGTATGTCAGGCTAAAGCCCTAATCTAGGGTTTTGATGAAACCTATGTTTTGACGAATTTCTTGAGATTATCCAATTAATTACCTTTTTGTTGAGTTTTCCCAATTGTGTTTAATGCTTGCAATTATCTGGCCAATAGTTGTATTGATTTAATCATTCACTTCGAATCGGGAGAGGAGATTTGGTGAGGAACAATTGGTGAGGACCGTTTTATTCTGTGAGATAGGAATATACTCTACGTGGCTTTTGGGAGATTTTATGCCTTTCGCCTATTGACGAATTAATTCACCTAGGGATAGAGTGCGTTATTCGCCTTTAGATAAATCTATTGACCTCGGGAGAAGCGGTAGAATATATTAGCAATCTCCGCCTTCAATAAATTGGGAAAATTATTTATTACGGATAATCGAGAGTAAATTCGGATAAACTGAGGTGGATTCAGAATCCTAGACTTATTCATCATTTGATTTATTTTATTCAAGCTATCGTTTTCTACTAGTCTTTTAGTAATCCTTTTAGTTATTAATTGCAAAAAACCCAAATTCGATTGTTCAAATAAAATTGGAATACACAAAAATCGGTAGTTAGAGATTCAGTCCTCGTGGGAACGATACTCTACTTATCACTTTATTACTTGTAAACGATGGGCGTGCACTTGCGTGTAAGAAATATCGCAACAAGTTTTTGGCGCCGTTGCCAGGGACAGAAATTTTCTAATATCGATTTAAGTATTTCTAGTCTTAATTTGAACGTTTTATTTTTATTCTTTTGTATTTAATTTCGTTTATTTGTTTTTCCTTTCAGGACCTTTCGTGTAGTGCATGAGAAAACTCGGTAACGAAGGCCTACTACCTTTGGATACCGAGCTCGAGCGCACTCTAAGAAGGAACAAGAAGGAGAAAACAGAGTTGCATTTACGGTCAACATGGCCGAGAATATCGAAGTCCAAGGAGGAGATAACCATGTGCGGCAAGTTCAACCGGAACTAGCTCTTCGAGATTATGCCATGCCGCAGATCAATGCTAATTTTTCGGGAATTGGGCGTCCCACTATCCAAGCCAATAATTTTGAGATCAAGCCTGCTATTATTCAGATGGTGCAGGCGAGCCAATTCTGCGGACTGCCGAATGACGACCCGAATGCCCATATTGCTTCTTTCCTTGAGATATGCGACACGTTCAAGACTAATGGTGTCACCGACGATGCCATCCGATTGAGGCTTTTCCCTTTCTCTTTGAGGGATAAAGCGAAATTTTGGTTAAATTCCTTACCACGGGTCGATTACAACATGGGGGTTAGCGCAAGCCTTCCTTGCCAAATTCTTCCCACCTGCTAAGACGGCGAGGTTGAGAAACGAAATAACCACCTTTGGTCAGTACGATATGGAATCGCTCCACGAGGCGTGGGATCGATATAAAGATTTGTTACGAAGATGCCCTCATCACGGCATCCCTGATTGGCTTCAGATTCAGACGTTCTATACTGGTTTGAGTGCTTCTACACGCACTCTCGTGGATGCGGCCGCTGGAGGGGCCTTGATGGGAAAGTCTATGGCCGAGGCACACTCGCTTTTGGAAGCTATGGCCGCAAACGCATACCAATTGCCATCGGAAAGATTGACACCGAAGAGAGTTATGAAAGTTTCAAGTAATGACCCGATTGCCACTTTGTCAGCTCAAGTCGCCGCTTTGACCCAACAGCTCCAAGCATTTTCGCACGCACCAGCCCCCGTTACCATAGAGACATGCAATTGGTGTAACGTGTAATACCCGGTTGTAATTCATTCATTTTCATTCAGTAATTATCAGTCTGTAATTGTCACTCAGTGTATTTTCACTCAATTATAATCATTCATCAATCATGTTATTTCACCGTGTTCACCGTTCGGAAAAACTTCGAGTTGTGTATCGTTATTGTTCATTGTTTCAACTTTCCTCATATGAGTTCGACTTTGTTAGATCACCATTAATTTTTGGTAACTCTAAAAATTCTAAATCTTTGCAATATTATAGAGCATCGAGTTAGCTTTCCAATGGTTCAAACGGTGAGTCAATCGAGTCCTGACGAGAGAGTTATGGTCGCTTTAGCTCACCCGCTCATTTTTCGACTTTTGGCGATCATCGCCGACCGGACTCGGTCGTGTCGTCCGACACGGCCCGTGCCGTACTCGTCCGGAAAGTGCCGGGTATCTGCCCAGGACTCGGCCGTGTCGTTTGGCACGGCCGAGTCGAACCCTTCCGGATAGGCGAGAATCGTCGCCCGACGCCCGACCGTGTCGCCCAGCACGGTCGAGTCATGCCGAAGTCATTGTCGGACGGGTCATCGTCGGTAGGCCCTCTGTGCCGCGACCGTGTCAAGCCGTACACGGTCGAGTCCCTGTCGGCCACTTTTCGGCCAGCTGTGCGACACGACCGTGCCGATCGGCACGGGCCGTGTCCGGCAGGGTAGTCAACCCCTATAAATTCATTTTTTGAGCATTTCAGCTCATTCCTTCCAGTTTTTTCCACCTTTTACGAGAGAGAGAGAGGCTTGAGGGAGAGTTTTCTTCATCAATTATCATTTGAGTGTGTATTTTTCATCACCTTCAATCATTTGGGAAGCTTGGATACTCGATTAAACTCGTGTTCTTCGGATCGAAGTGATTGGATATTCAAGAGGTAATTTCTTCGACACTTTGGACTTCGATTTTGTGTTGAGATATGATGTTTTGGATGTTTTAATCATGTTATATGAAGGGATATGTATATGATTATGAGTTTGTATAAGGATTCATTGGATTATCGAATGATTATTCAAGAACACTTTGATTATTGAGTTGAAATTGGGGGTTTTCGATTAATTGTCGTTATAATCACGTTTTCGGATATTCATTTCGGATTATTGATCATTTGGAAGGTGTTTATTGGTTTGAAAAACCTCTTGGGGATTTGATAGTGGTTCATTGAGATTTGATTGTAAACAATCGAATTTGGCCACAACGTATTCGATATAATGCCCCAATGAACTTAGTTTAATCGTATCGACGTTTTGAGTTCGTTATATTCGTGTTTGATTCGTATATTGAGCGAGTTGTTGGATATTGTATAATTCAAGGTTGTTCGAGCGACCGATATCTCAATTAGGGCGTTGTTCGTGGAAGGATAATTGTCACCGGTATTGTGTAAGTTAATTCTTACTCGGTTAAAAGGATATTCATTCCTTTTGTTGTTGTTCATTCATAATCGTAACTCATTCATCATTGTCTTAATCGTATCAAAACTTGTCATTGTCAATTAATCACCTCGGTCATAAGGAACGACGGTTCCAATCATTTCATTGAGCTATCATTCATTTCACCATCATTTAATCTTGGTGAGTCATTATTCATTTCGTTGTCACTTTTGTCATATTGTGGCATTCGGGTCATCTTGGCGTGCCGATTGGTATGTGTAGGATTTTCATGTCGGGCACATTATAGTCGTGTGTTGGTTGGTGGCCTCACATTGGGTGTGCACACGAGTTGATGGCTTCGTGAGACCGATTAGGTACAAGACCACACTTGTTTTCGATCGATTCTCGTTGGTTGCTTGTGCACGGACACATTTCCATCCCGGACTTAGTTTGGCGCCATTCCTTTGAGCCGTACTGATAGTCGATTCATATAGCTTGTTTGATTGCGTCTGTTTCGACAGGATAATTCATAATTTCAGATATATCATGATTGGTAATTTTCAACCCTTGAGGATTGTTGTTACGTATGGCGGCCCGTTGGGGATCTTTGTTTCAGTCATGGTAAGGCTAAGGCACGGGAGAGCACGGTGACGGCGAGAGTCAGTGATACTAGTAGGGGGCCCCAGTCTTATTCAGTCATTTATGTTTCCTTTATTTATTCCGCTGCAGACTTTCCGTTTGAATACTCGTTTCATTCAGTGTTGTGTATTTTATCATCACATAAGATACACATGTATTCTATTTTATCCTGGGTGTGTTGTATGAATCTCCTAATCGGAGTAATTGATGTTGTAATGTGGTTCGGTACTACATTTTCGCTGTGTAATTCATCCTTTTTCATTCGCACGGTGGGTCCCGGTCGGGGTCCACGGCCGTAATATCCGCCTAGTTTGGGGTGTTACGAGTTGGTATCGGAGCGTGGTTTTGAATACTACCTTCCGAGTCATGTCTCATTTGAAATCATCGTCATCGGACTAGTATCATTGGACTTTCGCGTCACGTGTGACTGTGCGAATGCTTAGAGCCAATCGACCGAAAGAAGCGTAAGATTTCTAACGCCATGGTATAATTTACGGCAATTATCATTCATTCATAATTTATCGATTAACAATCCTCAAACATCATTTTCATTTTGACCAGACGGTCATTTTAACTCATTAATCACTCAACTCATTTCATTACTCGGTTGTTGATACGGAAGATCATATAATTAATCTTGTTAACTTGTTCAAGATAATCATTTCAATAATTTCATCAGACATCATGTCACCTCGATTAATCGTTCATGTAAACACTGTGTTAGAGCGTATGCTCATTTTCATCATTTAATGATGTAATCATAATGTGATACTCATGCGAGATATATAATCATCATATGACTTTCCACTTGATATGGAAAGGGTGGCAGAAGGGCGTGGAGGGCGAGGCCGTGGAGCGGGCGAATCCGAGAACTCGTGCAAATACTCGTCAAATGCAGGAATAATGCTAATTCATCAAGCGGCGCGCCACTCATTCACACGGACGCGATCATTCCAGTCGGGAGTCGTACCGGGACACGGCTCGGTCGGAGGGTGTCAAGGTTGACCCACTCGCATTTATGCGAGGGCATGATGGCCCAAATGACCCCGGATGGCTCGGTTGATGGAGATGATGCATAACTCCGTCAATCAAAATCAGCGAGCTCCTCGCCGCCACCTCGGAGGCAAGAGAGGGGTGTAAGCAATATCATTAGCGATATCTCTCGCCGGCGACCACCTACTTTTGAGGGCTCATCTGAGCCGGCGGATATTGTTCATTGGCTTGAGCATTTTGAGAAGTTATTTGCTATGGTGGATTGCCTGAAGGGCATAAAGTTTCGATTGCGGCTTACTATCTCGGTAGAGCGCTCATTCATGGTGGTTATCGTTGAAGCCCACAGACGGAACATGTACTTGGGATCGATTCAAGACTCTCATGATGGAGAGGTACTATCCGGCCCCACTCGGGAGGCCAAGTTGTCTGAATTACTCACTCCCGACCTTTCGGCGGATGATGATGTTCTCGCCATCGCCGAAAAATTTCAAGAACTTCTTCCGTTCGCCTCATCTATCATTCACTCAGAAGCGGACAAGATCAAGTATTTCAGAGAGGTGAAACCCGTATGAGACTTGATTACTTAATCATAAGCGTGCCACTCTGGCGAGTTCATTGAGAAGGCTCTTACTTACGAGCTTACGGCTAAGGAAATTGCTAAGCGGCAACCTTCGTCGCTAGCAAGAAGTCCAAGAACCGTGTCGATCGGCGAGTCGTGCCACTTTCAAGAAACCACGTGCGGGCTCTACTTTTACGAGCGACCTCCCACGACGTCTAAACCGCGGAATCTCGATCCACGAGCGGCGGTTCGGCCATCACTGTTTCAGCTGTGAGCAGGGGTCATTTCGGCACCAAGTGTCAAAGCGATGCATCACGTGCCACAATCGTGGGAATCTTGGGCATAGGGCCCGTTTTGCCGTAGGGACTCTAAACCCACTCCGGCGTCATCTCAAGCCCCAGTCATTCGGCGGTGCGAGAATCGGGCCACTCGGTCGGCGTCGTTCAAGACGACAGAGCTAAAGGCGGAGCAGAGCTATCAGACGGAGCGTCCGGTTCGGGGCAGCAAGCCCGAATTTATGAGATGAAGAAGACCGATGATCCGAGGCCCGAATGATCTCGTGTACACTCGATATTCTATCTCAACTGTGTGTACCCTTTTTGATCCGGTGCATCTCATTCATTCATTTAGAGTCATGTTTGAGTAGACTACGTGCAGGTAGTGCTACTAGTTGTGAGCCTTATGTCATTGGCCTACCCGATGGTAGACGAATTATCGTGTCGTGAGATTGATTGTCGGTCGATTTGGCCAGTCGTGTATGGCGGCGGACCTAATCGTAGTAGATTTGCCGAGGGACGACGTCATCTTGGGTATTATTTGGATGGATCGTCATGATGCCATCATTAGTGTCCGTAGCGTATGGTCACTATCATTTGACGATGGGGTCGAATGTGTTTTTCGGGGAGGTAATCCATTTATTGCTCGTAAAGTCATTAATTTGATGAAAGCGATGCGGTTACTCGATCGAGGATGTGTTGGTTATTGGTGCTATATGACCAAAACCGAAAAATCATCGATATTGTTTTCGGATATTCCGGTTGTGAGAGAATATGCCGATGTATTTCCAGACGAGTTACAGTTTACCTCCACAGAGAGATGTGGAATTCACGATCGAGTTGGAGCACAGTACGTCTCGATATCGAAGGCACCGTCTGGATGGCCCGGCCGAAATGCGGGAGTTGAAAAATCAACTTGAAGTATTGTTCGAGAAAGGTTATATCCGACCGAGTGCGTCTCCGTGGGGAGCACCAGTGCTGTTTGTCAAAAAGAAGGATGGTTCTATTCGCTTGTGTATCGATTATCGGTAGTTGAATAGGGTGACAATCAAGAATAAGTATCCTTTACCCCGTATCGATGACCTTTTGGATCAACTTCAGGGAGCTTCAGTATTTTCCAAGATCGACTTAAGATCTGGATATCATCAGCTGCGGATTCGAGAGTCGGATATCGCGAGGACGGCGTTTCGAACACGCTATGGTCATTTTGAGTTCGTAGTTATGCCATTCGGACTAACTAATGCACCTGCGGTATTCATGGAACTAATGAATCGGGTCTTCATCGACTTTTTGTATCGATTTGTTGTTGTCTTCATCGATGACATTTTGATTTTTTCTCGTAACCGAGAGGAACACGAGATTCATCTTCATCAGGTTCTCGACGTGTTGAGACGAGAGCAACTCTATGGAAAGTTTTCCAAATGCGAGTTCTGGATGTCTGAAGTGACTTTTCTCGGACATGTAATTTCATCGAACGGAGTTCGTGTCGACCCTCAGAAGACGGAGGCTATCCGAGACTGGTTACCTCCGAAGAATGTTAAGGAGATCCGAAGTTTTCTCGGATTAGCGGGCTATTATCGGCGATTTGTGGAGGGATTTTCTAAAATCGCTCAACCCTTGACGAACCTTTTGCGGAAGGATAAGAAATACACGTGGTCCGACGCGTGTCAACGGAGTTTTGAGGAACTCAAGAGCCGATTAATGTCGGCACTGTACTTTCCTTGCCACAGGGGCGGAGGGATTTGTGGTTTATAGTGATGCGTCCAGACAGGTCTCGGATGTGTACTCATGCGAGAATGGGAAGGTTATTGCTTATGCTTCACGACAATTGAGACCTTACGAGATTAATTATCCGACCCACGACCTTGAGCTAGCAGTAGTGGTGTTTGCTTTGAAAATTTGGCGTCATTATCTTTATGGCGTTACTTGTCGATATTCACCGATCATAAAAGTTTAAAGTATATATTTACTCGAAGGAGTTAAATATGCGACGAGGCGGTGGTTAGAACTAATCAAGGATTATGATATTGAGATCCTTTACCACCGGGCAAGGCGAACGTTGTCGCCGACGCCTTGAGTCGTAAGTCCGTTCGGGAGCAGATGCTTGCTCGTTTAACGATTCGAAGGAGCTTGGCGAGAATTCCTTAGACCCGAGATCGAGGTCAGCCGGCGAGTCGGGGACAACTTTGTATGTTAGAGATTTCATCGTCACTTGAGGAGGTAATCGGAGAGAATCGGAGTTCGAGACCCTTCATTGTTGCGCATCCGTGAGGATGTGACTCGAGGAAAGCCCACAGATTCGTGGTCCACGAGGACGGACTTTTGAGGTTTAAGAACCGGTTGTGCGTACCGCGAATGAAGAGTTGAAAAACTCGATTTTGAGAGAAGCTCATGCTACCCCTTATTCTGTTCACCCGGGGTCTAGCAAGATGTATAAAGACTTGAAACAAAATTACTGGTGGAGTAATATGAAGCGAGAAGTCGCGGAATTTGTTTCGAGATGCTTAACTTGCCAGCAAGTCAAGATTGAACATCAGCGACCGGCGGGTATGCTGAAACCTCTCCCTATTCCAGAGTGGAAATGGGAAGACATTTCTATGGATTTCATCACGAGTTTGCCGACGAGTCGTCGTGGCATGAATACGATCTGGGTGATTGTGGACCGCTTAACTAAATCAGCTCATTTTCTTGAGATTAAGGATACTTGGGGTCCCGAGAGACTTGCCCAGCTATTTATCAAAGAGATTGTGAGACTGCACGGTACTCCTAAAAGTATCGTTTCCAATCGTGACGGACGGTTTGTGTCACATTTTTGGAAATCAGTTCATCGTGCTATGGGAACTCAGCTTAATCTCAGTACTGCCTTTCATCCTCAGTCCGACGGACAATCAGAGAGGACTATTCAGACATTAGAGGACATGTTGAGAGCTTGCGTCCTCGATTGGAAGGATGATTGGGAAGCCCAACTACCATTGATCGAGTTCACGTATAATAATAGTTGGCATGCTTCCATTAAGATGGCACCTTACGAGGCCTTGTACGGTCGTCGTTG
The DNA here is from genome assembly GCA_033398695.1 of Orobanche coerulescens. NCBI lineage: Eukaryota > Viridiplantae > Streptophyta > Magnoliopsida > Lamiales > Orobanchaceae > Orobanche > Orobanche coerulescens. Next base: position 159,531,100 of record CM065809.1, read on the forward strand.
TCGCTTTCCTTTGTGTTGGGATGACTTGTCAGAATCAATCGGCACCGAGCCCGATATGCTTATAGCTGCCCGGGAAAAGGTAGCTTTGATCAAGAGTCGTTTGTTGACCGCTCAGAGTCGACAGAAATCATATGCAGATAACCGTCGTCGACCATTAGAGTTCGAGGCTGGTGACCATGTGTTGGTCAAGGTATCCCCGAGTCATGGTATCTTCCGTTTTGGAAAGAGGGGAAAGTTGAGTCCGAGATTCATTGGACCGTTTGAGATTTTGGATCGAGTAGGCGAGTTAGCTTATCGATTGGCTTTACCTCCGGCGTTGAGCCGAATTCATAATGTGTTTCATGTCTCTCAGTTGCGTAAGTATGTTGCCGACCCGAGTCACATACCTGCGGTTAAAAATCGAAATCGCCGACGACCACTCATATGAGGAGCGTCTATACGAGTCTTAGAGCGGCGAATCAAACGGTTGAGAAATAAGACGATTCCATTGGTTAAGATTCAGTGGTCTAGACACGGAGTCGAAGAGGCCACTTGGGAAACCGAGAAGAATATGCGGGAGAGTTATCCCGAGTTGTTTGACCCTTAGTTTCGGGACGAAACTCTTTTAAGGGGGTGTATGTAATACCGGTTGTAATTCATTCATTTTCATTCGGTAATTATCGATCTGTAATTGTCACTCGGTGTATTTTCACTCAATTATAATCATTCATCAATCATGTTATTTCACCGTGTTCACCGTTCGGAAAAACTTGAGTTGTGTATCGTTATTGTTCATTGTTTCAACTTTCCTCATATGAGTTCGACTTTGTTAGATCACCATTAATTTTTGGTAACTCTAAAAATTCTAAATCTTTGCAATATTATAGAGCATCGAGTTAGCTTTCCAATGGTTCAAACGGTGAGTCAATCGGTCGGACGAGAGAGTTATGGTCGTTTTAGCTCACCCGCTCATTTTTCGACTTTTGGCGATCACGCCGGCCGGACTCGGTCGTGTCGTCGACACGGCCCGTGCCGTACTCGTCCGGAAAGTGCCGAAGTATCTGCCCACGAGGACTCGGCCGTGTCGTTTGGCACGGCGAGTCGAACCCTTCCGGATAGGCGAGAATCGTGCCCGGCACGCCCGACCGTGTCGTGCAGCGCGGTCGAGTCATGCCAAGTCATTTGTCGGACGGGTCAGCTGTCGGTAGGCCCTCCGCGCCGCGACCGTGTCAAGCCGGACACGGTCGAGTCCTGTCGGCCCACTGTCGGCCGGTATGCGACACGACCGTGCCGATCGGCACGGCCGTGTCCGGCAGGTAGTCAACCCTATAAATTCATTTTTGAGCATTTCGGCTCATTCCTTCGATTTTTCCACCTTTACGAGAGAGAGAGGCTTGAGGGAGAGTTTTCTTCATCAATTATCATTTGAGTGTGTATTTTTCATCACCTTCAATCATTTGGGAAGCTTGGATACTCGATTAAACTCGTGTTCTTCGGATCGAAGTGATTGGATATTCAAGAGGTAATTTCTTCGACACTTTGGACTTCGATTTTGTGTTGAGATATGATGTTTTGGACGTTTTAATCATGTTATATGAAGGGATATGTATATGATTATGAGTTTGTATAAGGATTCATTGGATTATCGAATGATTATTCAAGAACACTTTGATTATTGAGTTGAAATTGGGGGTTTTCGATTAATTGTCGTTATAATCACGTTTTCGGATATTCATTTCGGATTATTGATCATTTGGAAGGTGTTTATTGGTTTGAAAAACCTCTTGGGGGATTTGATAGTGGTTCATTGAGATTTGATTGTAAACAATCGGAATTTGGCCACAACGTATTCGATATAATGCCCCAATGAACTTAGTTTAATCGTATCGACGTTTTGAGTTCGTTATATTCGTGTTTGATTCGTATATTGAACGATTTGTTGGATATTGTATAATTCAAGGTTGTTCGAGCGACCGATATCTCAATTAGGACGTTGTTCGTGGAAGGATAATTGTCACCGGTATTGTGTAAGTTAATTCTTACTCGGTTAAAAGGATATTCATTCCTTTTGTTGTTGTTCATTCATAATCGTAACTCATTCATCATTGTCTTAATCGTATCAAAACTTGTCATTGTCAATTAATCACCTCAGTCATAAGGAGCAGCGGTTCCAATCATTTCATTGAGCTATCATTCATTACACCATCATTTAATCTTGGTGAGTCATTATTCATTTTCGTTGTCACTATTGTCATATTGTGGCATTCCGGGTCATATTGGCGTGCCGGTTGGTATGTGTAGGATTTTCATGTCGGGCACATTATAGTCGTGTGTTGGTTGGTGGCCTCACATTGGACTGTGCACACGAGTTGATGGCTTCGTGAGACTGATTAGGTACAAGACCACACGTGTATGCGATCGATACTCGTTGGTGGCTTGTGCACGGACACATTTCCATCCCGGACGTAGTGTGGCGCCATTCCTTTGAGCCGTACTGATAGTCGATTCATATAGCATGTTTGATTGCGTATGTTTCGACAGGATAATTCATAATTTCAGATATATCATGATTGTGTATTTTCAACCCTTGAGGATTGTTGTTCTGTGTAACTGACCCCGTTGGGGGATGCTGTTTTTCAGGTCATGGTAAGGCTAAGGCACGGGGAGAGCACGGTGACGGCGAGGAGTCCCAGTGATACTAGTAGGGGGCCCCAGTCTTATTCAGTCATTTATGTTTCCTTTATTTATTCCGCTGCAGACTTTCCGTTTGAATACTCGTTTCATTCAGTGTTGTGTATTTTATCGTCACATAAGATACACATGTATTCTATTTTATCCTGGGTGTGTTGTATGAAACTCCTAATCGGAGTAATTGATGTTGTAATGTGGTTCGGTACTACATTTACCCTGTGTAATTCATCCTTTTTCATTCGCCTGGTGGGTCCCAGTCGGGGGTCCACGGCACTGTAATATCCGCCTAGTTTGGGGTGTTACATAACGGATCACACCCGAGCGCGGAGTGTCAAGTTGGAAACCCGTTCGAGCAACATCAGATGGAGCAGGCTCAATTCGTGGGAAATGGAAATCGGCAGAATAACCCGTACTCCAACACTTATAATCCGGGGTGGCGCAATCATCCCAACTTTTCATGGAGAAACGGACAGAACTCAAACCAGCCCCCGTTCGCTCAGAATCAACAGCATCCCCCTCCCGCTCCCAAAGTGTCTCTTGAGGAAGCACTTGCAAAATTGGCGGCAAATACGAGTCAATTTATGACCCGTACTGAAGCAACATTGCAAAATCATTCCGCTTCCATTCGGAACTTGGAGGTCCAGCTGGGCCAAATTGCTAATGTGTTGACAGCTCGCCGGAGGAGCATTGCCGAGTACAACAGAGACAAATCTGAGAGAGTCTAAACGCAATCGGCTTGAGAAGCGGGAAAGAGGTCTTGGATCAGCCCGAGCGGTGTGAAAAGAAGAAGGAAATTGAGGAAGAGAAGGATTTAAAGCCGAGGAGTCGCAAGATTTGAAACCTTCAATAACGTTCTTAGGATAACCGAAGACATGTATGTCCCCGTCCGTTTCATGAGAGATTACAACAAAGAAGGGCGGACGAACAATTTTCTAAGTTCCTTGACGTATTTAAAAGCTTCACATTAACATTCCATTCGCCGACGCGTTGGAACAGATGCCGAGTTACGTTAAGTTCATGAAAGAGATATTGTCGAAGAAAAGAAAACTCGAGGAGTTCAAATCGTAGCCTTGACGGAGGAATGCGGCGCAATTCTTCAAAAGAAGCTCCCACCTAAATTGAAAGATCCGAAGCTTAAAAATACCGTGCACCATGGGGAATCTTTCTTTTAATAAGGCATGCGATCTTGGTGCTAGTATCAACCTCATGCCTCTGTCGATTTTCAAAAGGCTGGATATTGGGAAGCGAGCCAACAACGATCTCCTTACAATTGGCGGATCGATCCATCAAATACCCAAGGGGAGTGATTGAGGACGTTTTAGTCAAAGTTGATAAGTTCATCTTTCCGGCCGATTTCATCGTACTCGACATGGAGGAAGATGAAGATATTCCAATCATCTTGGGACGACCATTTTTAGCGACGGGCCGAACCCTTATAGACGTGGAAAAAGGGGAGTTAACTCTGAGAGTCCAAGACGAGCAAGTTACTTTTCAAGTATTCAAATCGTTTTCATGTCCCGGAAGTGTTGATAAAAGGTCACAAATTGAAAGTGTAGATGTCGTTGAAAGAGGAAAGCACCGAAAAAATCGTCGGTTGGAAAATTCAGATGTTGTGTTAAATGGCCCAATTTTTAAGAAGGATGTAGAACAAGTAGCATTTCTCGAGCATGAGGACAAATCTGCTGCAGTCTTGAGTGCGTTTGTGAAGGAGGAGAGTAAGCCGAAAGCCCAGCGGACAATTAGTCATGGAAAAAACGGTTGTTTCGGGAAGTTGTTCACGTCGAAACCTTTCCGCAAACAACAGTTGATGACCGAACCGAAAGTCGAATCGCTAACGACCAATGGTCATAATTTTAACAAATATATGAACGGTTCGATGAACGGGGCGGAAACCAAATGGAGTTTGCGAAAAGCGAACTAATGTTTTCCAATAAGTCCGGCTGAAGACTATAAACTTAGCGCTCCTCGGGAGGCAACCCGAGTATTAGTTGTAGATTCTTTATTGTTTTCTTGCATTTTTAGAGTCTTTCTTTGTCGTCATTCTTCTTTGATCCGTCCTTCCCTCTCATCTCGATGTTTTCGTGTAAAAATTCTGTGCAGGAATCAGAAAAGGGGAGGAATGCAATGATGGGCCGCGGCACAACAAAAGTGAGCCGCGGCACACACCAGCTGATGAAAAATGGCCGATCAAAGCGTACCTGTGCGCGGCACGATCTTGCGAGCCGCGGCACACCAGTCAGGCCGCGGCACACTAAACTCCGAGCGCGGCACACCAAATGGCCAAGAAATGCCCGAGATCAGACTTTGTCTTTGCGGCACGGATAATGAGCCGCGGCACACTAACACACCGAGCCGCAAGACACGAAACCGAGCCGCGGCACCGACGATATTACAAAATGTCCCTGTGCCTACTATACTTTGGGCCGCGGCTCACTTTATTGTGCCGCGGCCCCCGTCGCAAAATAAGAGCAACCAGGTAGGGCTCATTCAATCGATCGGCCTGCACAAGGTACCTTCTTCCCTCCCTTCCTTCCTTCCTTCACACAATGAGGTCAGTTGATACCATTCTATTAGTCTCCTTCTCAAATTCTCCAGGTAATTTTTGATTTCTAAATCATAAGTGATTCTTGATGTGAAAAGATTTGAAGTTATATATTGCTAGTTGTTCTTCACTGTTGTTTCTAAAATGGATTCGGAATATGGGGAATTTGATATTGTGATGGAATTGATATTTATGAACGAATTGTTGATGATAGTTGTCGTGATTCAGGGTTATTAGCTGTGTTATTATTTTTGGGATTTGGAATTAACCATCAAAATTCTTGTTCTTCATTTTTAACTTGTGCACACAAGGTGTTTGATAAATTGCAGCAATGGAAAATTGGTAAGCTAGGCATTTTCAAAATTATATGCAATGAATCATGTTATCAAATTACATTATCCCCAACCCTTACATCATGCTAAACTTGAGAGCTCGTACTTAACTTCCTTTTTGATGATGCAAGCTCATTTATTCACACTCCGCATGATGTAGTCAAGAAGCGTGCAAGCTCACCGGATGATGCCGGCACCAGCTCCTGAGCGGACTGGAGGGGAGTACTTGACCTTTTACTTTTATTGCATATCATTTTTTGTCCATTGAGGTCAATGTACGTCCTAAGTTTGGGGGGGATTTACTTTCAGTTGCTACATTCATTGCTGTACTTTATTTCGTTGCACTTTTCATTACTTTGCGTAAAATTTTTTTTAGATAGCCTTGCTTGTCTTTATGTTTCTCTATTCGTGAATTTTTCGTGCTTCTATTTGTGTGATACTGATGTTACGACACTGTTTTTCTCTCTGAAGAAACGGTCGAGTTCTAGTCAAGTTGTAGTTAGTAATTTCTGTTCTGCTTAATATTCATTTAGGTCCAAAATTTTTCGTGATTGTAGAGGTCTTGGCAGACAAGAGACGATACATGCTTGTTTTAAAATCACCGTCGATACGTTTGGTTACATTTTTCAGTTAGTTAGTCGTCCAGTTACATTAGTCGTGTTGGCACCTAAATTTAGTTTAGAGTTGGTCAGTTTTTTTCCCAAAAGTCGAGATAATGCTGTTCTATGAGGGGAAGTCTAGTAACGGGGGGCATTCACGTGACCCGCTGTTTACTCTCGCGTAAAACGACGACCCTGATTAGTGATTTAGATATTTCACATGTGCCAATGATAGGGAGCCTAGTAACCGGGGGTATTCGCGTGACCCGCTGTTTACTCTCGCGTAAAACGGCAACCTTGATTCGGACATGCGGAAATTATATATTCGAGTTGTTTCTCCGCTGTAGACGGGAACTTAGTAACTAGAAGCATCCATGTGCCCCATGAGTGTCTTTTACGTCAAACGGTTTTCCAATACATGAGAATGGAAGTTCCACCCTAGGATTATCCCGATGAAACATCCCGAGATCCTAACCTAGTGGTCAACTCGAATCAAATTCTTGAACATATAGATAAGGGGATCTTGTCAGGGTTTATTTGTTATGAAACTCGTGAAAATTGTGCTACTAGGATCGTGGAACGGAGGAACTAGCTTGTTCATTTTAGCCTTTCATATTGACGGTCGATTTGACTCACGTTTTGTTAATCTTTGAGTGGATTTTCTTCATGAGCGAGTGATTAGGGTGAACTTGATTACTTTGCGGAATCATTATTCTGAGTGCAGCTTGCTATTATGACACTTGTATTATTTAGAGAGAATTACAGGATAGTATTGATTAGGTTGAACACTATGAGTTGCACGATGATTCACGACACTCTTTTATTGAATTTAATTCTTTTTGCTTGAGGACAAGCAAAGGCTTAAGTTTGGGGGTATTTGTTAGGCGTATTTTTATACGCCTATTTATCATTATTTTGTATTATTTTGGAGAGTGAAATCGTCTAAATGAGCATTTAATGCCTTAATTTTGTATGATTGACAGGAAATTGAAGTCCGGAAGCTCAAACGAGGCAAAACGGGCGAAAACGGCAAATCTAGACTCTGAGCCGCGGCACAAGGAAGCAGGGCCGCGGCACAGAAGACACCCGGCCAAAGGCGAGTAAACTATACTGTGTGCCGCGGCACGTAAGAAATTAAAGACGCCCGTGCATCCAGTGAAGGCCCTGTGCCGCGGCACAGTTTAGTGCGCCGCGCACACTTGGCGGTTTTTGGTTGTCCGCGCGAATTAGGGCCGTTTGAAGCCGATTTCGACCTACGGATACGGACGCGATTTGGAGGATATCTTTGAGCTATAAATAGGGTTTAAGACCCTAATTAATTATCTTTGGATCTTTAATCTTTTGGAGCTTAAGCTTGGAGACGGCGAGAAGAGGAGGTAGCGTAAGACTTCAAAGGCGGAGGCGGAAGGCAAGACGGAGGAATCCGAGCTTCATCTGCGTTTGGTTTTTATGCTTTCATTTATCTATTCTGTATTTTTAATTAATAGTATGTCAGGCTAAAGCCCTAATCTAGGGTTTTGATGAAACCTATGTTTTGACGAATTTCTTGAGATTATCCAATTAATTACCTTTTTGTTGAGTTTTCCCAATTGTGTTTAATGCTTGCAATTATCTGGCCAATAGTTGTATTGATTTAATCATTCACTTCGAATCGGGAGAGGAGATTTGGTGAGGAACTATTGGTGAGGACCGTTTTATTCTGTGAGATAGGAATATACTCATAGGAACTACGTGGCTTTTGGGAGATTTTATGCCTTTCGCCTATTGACGAATTAATTCACCTAGGGATAGAGTGCGTTATTCGCCTTTAGATAAATCTATTGACCTCGGGAGAAGCGGTAGAATATATTAGCAATCTCCGCCTTCAATAAATTGGGAAAATTATTTATTACGGATAATCGAGAGTAAATTCGGATAAACTGAGGTGGATTCAGAATCCTAGACTTATTCATCATTTGATTTATTTTATTCAAGCTATCGTTTTCTACTAGTCTTTTAGTAATCCTTTTAGTTATTAATTGCAAAAAACCCAAATTCGATTGTTCAAATAAAATTGGAATACACAAAAATCGGTAGTTAGAGATTCAGTCCTCGTGGGAACGATACTCTACTTATCACTTTATTACTTGTAAACGATGACGGGCACTTGCGTGTAAGAAATATCGCAACAAATGGTTCATTATTTAGCCATATCGGCATTAAATGTGATGTATTGTTTTCGTATTTAGCCTGGTAGATCCTCACGGATAGGGTCTGTGGCGCTGTAATATTCCCAAGTGGTTTGGGGTGTTACACCATGTGTGTTTGTGTGATGTGTGTGTGTTTGTGTGCTGTCTGTGTGTGTTTGTGTGTGTACTGTATGTGTGTGTGTTTGTGTCCTATGTGTCTGTGTGTGTGCTGTGTGTGTGTGTGTGTGTTTGTTTGTGTGCTGTGTGTGTTTGTGTGCTGTGTGTGTACTCTATGTGTGTGCGTGTGTATTTGTGTGCTGTGCTGTGTGTTTGTGTTTGTATGTTGTACTGTGTGTCTATACCGTGTGTGTGTGTGCTGTGTGTGTACTGTGTGCTGTGAGTGTTTATGTTTGTGTGTGCAGTGTGTGTGTGTGTGTATGTGTGTGTGTGTGTGTGTGTGTGTATGTGTGTGTTTGTGTGCTGTGTGTGTTTGTGTGATGTGTGCACTTTTTTTGTTTATATGTGTATGTGTGTTTGTGTGTGTACTGTGTGTCTCTCTGTGTGTGTGTTTGTGTGTGTGTGTGTGTGTGGTTGTGTGATGTACTGTGTGTGTGTGTGCTGTGTGTGTTTGTGTACTGTGTTTGTGTGTGTTTGTGTGCTGTATGTGTTGTACTGTGTGTGTATGTGTTTGTGTGATGTGTGCGTTTTTTGTTTGTGTGTGTACTGTGTGTATGTATGTGTGTGTGTGTGTGTGTGTGTATTGTATGTGTGTGAGTGTGTGTGTTTGTGTGTGTGTGTGTGGTTGTGTGCTGTACTGTGTGTGTGTGTGATGTACTGTGTGTGTTGTGTGTTTGTGTACTGTGTGTGTGCAGTGTGTGTCAATGTGTGTCAGTGTGTGTTTTTTACTGTGTATGCAGTGTGTGTGGTGTGTGTGTGTGTGTTTACTCCGCTGTGTGTGTGTGTTGATTTTATTTACTGAAAGCGACTCATATATAATTGTGTCTTATTTTGTTTTAGTGTAATAAACAAAATGGAGGTTGTGAGTGTGGTTATTATGTTATGCATTGGATGTCGACTATCGTCCAAGCGCGTATTTTGGATGGTTGGGTGAAGGTAGTACATTTTTAACTTGAATTGGTGATAAAACTATTTACTCGTTTACATTTAAAGTTTGTTTATTATACGTTTATATGTGCAGATGTTTGATGATGTTGGAGCACTGTCTAATGATGTTATTCATAAAATTCGAGCTGATTGGGGACACTATTTCTTGGAGGTTCGAAATAGTATTGCGACATGATTTTGGTGTATTTGTATGAATTATACATTTGATATTTGTATGATTTATTTGGTTGAATTGGTGGTTTTTTTTGTATTATCTTTTTCAATGAATTTGTTGTTGGTTAGTTCGTTTTTGGTGTGTTTGGATTCAATGATTTGGTGGTTTATTGATTATTACAGTTTGATCCGAGTTCAGGTACTGGATTGTGCAAAATAAAGCCAAAATTTGGGCAAAAATCTGGAGAAATTAACAGCGGTTCTCAGAAAATCGTTGTTAAATATGCTGAAACTACAACAGCGGTTCCCAGGTAACCGCTGTTAAAATGTAAATATAATGGCGGTTCGGAAACCGCCGTTAAGTATCCGCTGTTAATGCTGATCTACATAACCGCTGTTAATAGGCAAGTTTTACAGTGGTTATACAGAACCGCTGTTAAATTGTATAAAACAACGGCGGTTGCTAAAATCGCTGTTAAAATTAACAGCGGGACATACAACAGCGGTTCTGGAACCGCTGTTAATTGACCCTCAGAACCGCTGTTAAAAGCATGTTGTGTAGTAGTGGGTAGAGGGTGTGAATTACATGAATCAATGAAATCGTGGCAATTATCGCATCAATTAGAGGTTTAATTCTTATCAAAATAATCGAATTTACCCCCAATTTTCCGTATGATAACCCAAATAATGCACTACAACCAGCTTCAGGATTTTTACCTTGCAAATGGAGTCATCAATGGGTGGACAAGATGAGCTTGGAGGAGGCATTTTGCCCATTCATGGGAGATACAAGGACCAAAATTAAAACTATAGAGAAATTTCAAGCGGCGTTACAAAGACAACGTAAGATGATAGATCAACAAATTGGGCAAATGGCAACCATGATGAGTAGCCAACACCACAAGGGGCAAAATCCAAGCACTATCGATAGGATGAGGAAATTGAGCAAGTTGATGAGTACGTGGTTGAAAAAATCGAGCAGAGTTTGGAACAAAAAGGCGCTGAGAAGCCAAAATTTATTTTTTCTCTATTTCATCCCGTATACCGTTCCCTCAATGTTTTAAAAAGGAAAACGTGGATGATCAATTTGCCAGATTTGTTTTGGAGGTTTTTAGAAAAATCGATATTAAAATTTCTCTCATTGATGTTTTGCAGCAAATTCTAAGCTATGTGGAATTTCCTCAAGGATGTGCTAGCAAAGAAGCGTAAGCTTGAAGATTTTGAGACGATAATGCTTATGGAAGAATGTAGCACGTTTATACAAAAGAAATTACCACTCAAGAATAAAGTCTATAGGAGTATTACGCTAAATTGCACGATTGGGATCATTTCTTTGAGAATGCCTTATGCGATTTCGGGCAAGCGTCAATTTAATGTCCCTATCAATTTTCAGTAAGCTTGGAATTGGAACCATCAAACCGACTACAATTACTCACTGAATGGCAGATATATCGTTGACTTACCCCACGCAATAATCAAAGATGTGTTAGTCCTATAAATTATTTAATTTTGTTCATTTTATTATTTAGTTGAGAAGTTGGAAAAGTATTTGGATATGTTTGACTTGAGTTCATGTTGGCCTAAGATAAATTAATAGTTGTTGATGATGATTTTAGTTTATGGAAAATATTTTTGAAGGCAAGGTATTTAAAAAAAATGAGAGCATATTGTTAGCTTCGTTCATCATTTGACATTTTGAATCGACTATCTTTTTTCTCTCATTTTTGTGAAAAACGTTTTGGTGTCTAGAAGTTGTCCAGAGTGGATTTGAATATGCATGATAGTGTGTAAGTTGAGAAGATAATATTATGTGTTTATTTGTAAACTTGTGAGCTTTTCGGTCTTGATTGCTATTATTATTATGCAAGTCTTCTATTGGTTAAGTGTATCATTCGTGTTGTGGAACTCTAAAACTTATATTGGTATCTTGTCAAAACCACATGTGTGTAATTAGTAAAGTTTATCTTATGAGGATTTGTTTTAGCCATTCTAGTATTTTTGCTTACCCAATTATGTTGTAAATTCCTAGTTATTCACATGTTGAGCCTATTACCTATTTCTCTTGTTCGCCACATGATAAACTTTCAGCTTTAATCCTTCTTCCTACACTTGGACTTTTGAAATTAATTATTGGAGAGGAAGATATTCTAAGTGTGTAGCGCGAAAGAGGTGTACGTCCCTGTTCTTTTGGACTTATTTTTGATTTTGATTCGATTCGATTTAGGTCCATTCAATTCGATTCGATTGATTCGAGTCCATTCGATTCATTTGATTCGATTCGAGTCCATTCGATTCGAGTCGATTCGGTTCTTGTTCTTCTTATTATTATTAATCTTAATTATTATTATTGTTATTATTACTAATAATATTACTATTATCGTTGTTGTTGTTGTTGATTACTGTTATTATTATTATTTACCATTATTATTATTATTTACCCTTAATATATATATCAGTTCGGTTGATTCGATCGAGTCCATTCGATTCGAATCCATTCGATTCGATTGATTCGATTCAATTGATTCGATTGATTGATTCGATTCATTCAGTCCAAAAGAACAGAGCCTACCTGGTTTATTGAGTTTAAAGGTAAAATGAGAGGGAAAAGAATAGTATATTAAAGAAAAAATGTGTTGTTGTCCATTAATGAATGATGGATGTTATTCAGCATCCTTATCATAACAGCAAAAAGAAAAATATATGTAAATGATGTATCAAAAGGTGCCCTTCAGAAATATGGGTTGTACTAGGCATTTACAAACTTTTTTGCTTCTACAATACTTGATAGGTGATGGAGTGTTCTTACGTATTCTAGTTATAAATTGCTTAAGTCGAGTCACTTTATATATAATCTTCTACCCCGATCAAAGAGCATATATTTAAATAAATAAAGTCTTTTTTAATTCACGATATTGCATACACACTAAGTGGTAGAGATACTAGATGATTTTCAAACTTTTGGTATTTTCACTTCATTCAATGAGTTTGAGCGCGTCCCAAATACACTTCAGAGTGGGTTTTTATTTTGACCTAGTTGACTTTTTGGCTCACATATGTTGATTGTATATGATAATAAAATAATTTGCAAGCTTATAGTAAACTTTCGGTTTGATCTATGTTGGAGATTTGCGAGAAACCTTTTCTTGTAGAATATTTGTTGATACTTAGCGATTATCAAATCAATAATGAAAGTATAATTTTTTGGGTTGCTGAAGGTTATTAGTAATTGCACTTGCTCTTCTTTATGTTAAGTTTTGCCTGGGGCAATTATTATGTTTCAAACCCCTTTAACTTATGTTTATTTATTTTGTTTATCCTTCTCATTGTTCGAAGACGAACAATAAGTTAAGTTTGGAGATTGATAGACACTTTTCAGACGTTAATTGAACAATTTTCTTCTTATTTATAAACAATTCATGTGCAAATTTGACGTGCAAAAATAGGCTAGAACAGGCTATTATTTTGACGTGCAAAAATTTGAAGTCAATATTTTATGAGATATCACGTACTTTGATTTGTTGCGCTCAAAACAGGCTAGAATATGTCAAAATGGTGTTGGAACGCATCGCGAGCTCGAACGACCAAAATGATGGAAAAAATGGACTCCCCGGGCACAAACATATGACATGACCGTGTTGGATGTTGCCTACATACGACATGGGCTGTGTCAAATGCTTACGACTGACTGTTTCGAAACAGTCAGTGTCGGATGTCATCTACATGCGACAAGGTCGTGTCGTGTTTTTGGACAATTTTTCGTATTTTGGTCATATCTTCTTATACAAAATCGGATTGGGATTTCAAGTGACTCAAAAAGATAAGAGAAAGATCTACAACTCATGTGAAATGGTCCAGAGTCCAATTATCTATGTCGGGCCACACAGGACCTGCATATGTCTAGCTAATTTTGGGACAAAATTTGGACGGAAATTTCCTTTTTATTTTGAATTGTCTTGGCTAACAAGTTATGTTAAATTTAATCCCCCTATATAAAGGACATGATAAGCACGAAATTAGAGGAGAATAACACAATTTTTTTAATATTGAGAGATCCAGGAAATAATAATGAGATAACAAGGATCAAGCTTCAAGATCAAATATCTCAATAAGTTTAGTTTGTCTAATTTTCTTCTTTTATTTTTCCTAGTTGAAATTGAAGAACATATTCAATTATTCTTATTATAATATCGTAGTAATGTTTCTTGACTAAACTCCTTTAATTTATAGCATTTGCTAGTACTTTAATCTTCTTCATAAATTGCAATGAATATATTTACTCATTCTCTTCGTCGTTCTTGGATTCATAGTTTTAATTCATGTATGAATTAGAAGACCATTATCTCTATGCATATCTTTTGATTAACTGAGATCTAAAAGAAGACGGTTGATCATAGTGTTGGGAAAAATCAGATCCCACATTCATCCATTAGGGATGAGCATAAATAACCTAGAAATAACATGAAAAATAATAACAATCCACAACACAAGAATTTGTGTGGAAACTCCAAAACCGGAGAAAAACCACGGGCCTCCAGAGAGAAAACTCCACTATATGAAAAATTGTTACAATCACATAGACTAATCTCTCAAGTCAATCCCCCAATTACACCCACACTCTCCGAAGATTTAACTCACATCTTTCACGCTCTAAACACAAGAGAGAAAGAAAGAACCGAACACTTCAAGTGTATTGGTTGGGGCACTTAGAAACCTAAGCCTTGGTCTTCTTATATAGGCTTGGAGACCACCCCAACTTCCTTATTTGAACGATGTGGGATGCCTTCAAAAACTCTCTTTTATTATAGCCAAACTTCCAACAAACTCCACATTGGCTAAATAAAAGAAAACTTCACCGTTTTCACCCACAATCCATTGTCTTCACCGACAATCATGATTCTTAAACCAAAGAATCATCATTCTCAAAACAGAGAATAACCTACTGCACCATATGAGTAGAACACTTAGAATAAACCCGTCTAAGAATTTTAACCACTTAGAATCAACCATTCTAAGAATTTCCTCGGCACATATCGAAAACCCTGCTGAAATTTATGGTGCAACTCCCAACTTTTGGCCCTCCTGGAAGTCCTTCAGCCATCGACATAACACACACATTGTATTCATGCCAAACTGATACCCGTGTGTAAATTCCACCATACACCCTACATCCATGTCAAACCAATGCCCGTGTAAAATTCCACCACACCCGGCATCTTTCCATGACAAGCCAATACCCGTGCGCAAATTCGTGGACCCGCTAACATAACCACATCCTCTTTCATGACAACTCATATGCCAAAAGGACATACATTTTCTCATCAGAGAAAATCATCACTGTCACAATGTTAGCCCGGATTAGGAGTTATTTGCCAGATTAACTCCACCTCCACCTTGACAGTTCACCTTCATAGCCTTGTGTAACCCAGATTGTACCAACACATCCTTGACTTATACTTGTCATAAGCCAAACTTGATCATTTCATCAAATTTCTCCACCTGCTTGAACCACCCTAGCCTGATGAACAACCGTCTCCAAATGAGACCCCCAGACACCGCTCAAGAAATCATTTCTGATGTGGAAGGTCAGACATCGCTGCGACCACAGAGCATACTCAGAATTTCAAGAGACCCAACCCGGGCTCCGATACCACTTGTTGGGAAAAATTAGATCCCACATTCATCCACTAGGGATGAGCAGAAATAACCGAGAAATAACATGAAAAATAATAACAATCCACAACACAAGAATTTACGTGGAAACTCCAAAACCGGAGAAAAACCACGGGCCTCCAGAGAGAAAACTCCACTATATGACAAATTGTTACAATCACATAGACTAATCTCTCAAGCCAACCCCCAATTACACCCACACTCTCTGAAGATTTTGTAACACCCCAGAGATATTCGGAGAATATCACAGCGCCGTGAATCCCGACCTGGGACCCACTAGGCTTATCTTACTCACAACGTATCGAATTTGACAAAATCCACTTGGGAATCAATAAATTCGATACAAACAAGGAAGTTCAACCACGGACAACAACACCATGAAGAAATACAAGAAGTTGTACGACAATGGAAAAGGACTTTCCTAAAGTACTCGAGTACCATTTATTATTACAAGGATAAAATGGACCAAAGAGAACAACGAACAAACAAAATGGAACACAACTAGCCACAGTATCACGCCTCGCCATCCTCATCGTATCGTCCCGGTGCTCGCTCGTATGGATCCTTAGGACCTGAAAAACACAAAAGTAATTTCCCCCAAACGAGAGGGGTTAGGGCAAGTATTACAAGTGAAACGTCAAGTCTTATACATAAAAGCATATGCACCAATTCAAAGCCATGATAATGATTTTCCGGAAAATATAATTATCCAAACATATTTAGAAATGATGATATCTCTTGATTAACCGTGGACTCGACAATGCGCGAATCCCTCCTCGACCCCGTCGGATCATCTCGGAGTGGCTAACCCAAATGTTCACGGAACCGACATAAGCGGAACCCTCCTCGACCCCGTCGGGCCCTCTTGAAGTGAACGAATATAACTCTCTCAATCACATGCATTACTTTTCAAATTTAAGAACATAACTTTCACAAGAATCACTTGCCTGGAATCGAGAGAAAAGGGTACGAACGACAAGGTACCAAGATTGAAGGATTCGACAACTCTGAACCTAGACAAGTCCGTAATTCAATTATCAAAACCCCATCGGTATGACAATAAGTTGGAAACACTCGAATTTACTACCCCGATACATGTGTTCCGGAAATAATTCTCTTAGGTGGTGAATCGCAAGTTAAATATCCCAAATACTCAAGAACTCCGGAAATATACCAATAAATCCATAGGAAAACATATATCCAAGGTAGATAACTCATAATCGATATACTCTAACATAACAACAAGCTGGATCGAAGAGATCGAATGGAAAATCCCCAAATCCCGAAAACGTAGGGTTGTGGGAGGTTTACCTTGATTTGGAGCGGTGGAGAGGATTAAAAGTTGATAAATCCGAACTAGTAACTCAAAGATGTTTCTAGATAATTGCAGCTCGAAGAACTCCTCACAAATCGCCCGGAATCGCCCGAAATCGTCCAAGGAGGTGAAGGAAGGAAGAAATGACGATTTGGGAACGGAAGTGCCCTATTTATACTAAATAGGAACTAGCGTGCGCTAGTTATAAAAAATAGCGCGCGCTATCGGACTCACCAGGCAGTCCAGTGGCCTCTGCCAGCTTCGTTAGCGTACGCTACACCTGCTAATAGCGTGCGCTGGAGCCTTCTAATAGCGTGCGCTAATTCTTTCTAATAGCGTGCGTTACCTGGTAGTTGGTGCCCAGTCCAGAACCTACTGTCCCCAGCTCTGCTCTCTTTAGCGCACGTTACTCGAGTAACGTAGCGTGCGCTACCATTAAAATCTAGCGTATGCTACCAGTCACACCTAGCGTACATTAGGAATTCTCTTTTTCAGTCCAGTAGCTACTGGACTGTCTGCCTCTAATACATTAGTAGTGTGCGCTGATTATAACAGATAGCGTGCGCTACCCTCACTAAATTAACGTGCGCTACAAGGTGCGCGTAGCGTGCGCTACCCTTTACACGAAGGTAGTATAATCGCATCAAGGATCTGAAAACAACGACGATCCGAACAAGAAAAGGGGTAAATCCAATTGACAAGAGTTCCAAGATTAATATAAGCTTACTAAACACTTACACGAGGGTCAAAATTACAAATCACAAGAGTAGAAGATTTACAAAAAGCACGGGTATTACATCCTCCCCCTCTAAAATGAAGTTTCGTCCCGAAACTTAAGAAATGAATAACTCTGGGTATCTAGTGCGCATGCTCTCTTTGGTTTCCCATGTTGCTTCCTCAACTCCGTGTCGTGACCACTGAACTTTAACCAATGGTATGGTTTTATGCCGGAGTTGTTTTACTCGATGCTCTAGTACTTTCACTGGTTTATCTTCAAATGTGACATCCTCTGTGATCTCGATGTCCCCGTAATCAATGATATGACTCGGGTCAGGGACATACCTCCTCAGTTGGAAAACATGGAACACATTGTGAACATGGCTAATGGCTGGAGGTAAAGCCAACCGATAGGCCAGTTCCCCAACTCTGTCGAGAATCTCAAATGGTCCAATATATCTCGGGCTAAGTTTGCCCCTTTTCCCGAACCTGAAGACTCCTCTAATCGGTGATACTTTGAGTAGGACATGATCTTCCACATCAAAGTCCAAGGGCCGCCGACGATTGTCAGCGTAGGATTTTTGTCGACTCTGAGCGGTCAACAATCGGTATCGGATGATGGAAATTTTCTATTTGGTTTCCATCAACATATCGGGTTCCGTCCCGATTAAATCTGAAGCTTCATCCCAACAAAGTGTGGATATACACCGCCTACCATACAATGCCCTAAATGGTGCCATCTTGATCGATGCGTGCCAGCTATTATTGTAAGTGAACTCGATCAAAGGTAGGTGTATTTCCCAATCAGTACTCCAGTCCAGGGCACACGTCCTCAGCATATCTTCCAATGTCTGGATTGTCCGCTCAGTCTGACCGTCAGACTGTGGGTGGAAAGAAGTACTCAACCTCAACTCGGTGCCCAAGGCTTGATGGACCGCCTTCCAAAAATGCGACACGAAACGACCATAACGATCGGAAACAATAGACTTAGGCGTACCATGTAATCTCACGATCTCCGATATAAAAATCCGGGACAATCGCTCCGGTCCCCACATGTCCTTAATGCCAAGAAAATGTGCCGACTTAGTCAATCGGTCGACAATAACCCAAATCATATTCATCCCCGTCTTAGTCCTCGGCATCCCGGTGATGAAATCCAAGGTAATATCCTCCCACTTCCATTCGGGAATAGGGAGAGGTTTCAACAGCCCAGCCGGCCGTTGATGCTCAATTTTCACTTGTTGACACGTCAAACACTTTGACACAAACTCGGTGACATCTCTCTTCATATTATTCCACCAAAAACTCCTTTTAAGATCTTTGTACATCTTGCTCGTCCCAGGATGGATCGAGTAAGGTGTAGCGTGGGCTTCTCGGAGTATTCTCTGCCTCAGCTCCGCGTCATTCGGAACGCAAAGCCTACCATGAAATATCAAAATGCCATCCTCAAGGATCATAAAACCGGGAGCTTTCCCTTTTTCCACATCCGCCTTCAGTTGGACAAGCATTGGGCCATTCCCCTGTTTCTCCCCAACATCGTCGATCAAGGACGGAATAATCTCAAGAGTACACATCTGACCCTGAACCCATTGGATCCATACTTCGACTCCCTGCTCAATTAACTCCCGTCTGATCTTAACTTGAGGCATAAGGACCTCAAGCATCTGAAGAAATATCGACTTCCGGCTCAACGCATCAGCTACAACGTTAGCCTTTCTGGATGGTAAAGGATTTCCAAATCATAATCCTTTATCAGCTCTAACCAACGTCGTTGCCTCATATTCAGTTCCTTCTGGCTAAAAATATACTTTAGGCTCTTGTGGTCAGTATAAATTCGACATGAAGAACCGTACAAATAGTGACGCCAAATTTTCAATGCAAACACTACAGCAGCTAACTCCAAATCATGGGTAGGATAATTCAGCTCATACGGTTTAAGTTGTCGTGAAGCATAGGCGATAGTCTTATCATGCTGTAAGAGTACGCACCCAAGTCATTGTCCTAATGCGTCACAATAACCGAATACCCACCGATTCCCTGGGGCAGGGCTAAAACTGGCGCGGTAGTCAGACGTCTTTTCAGCTCTTCGAAACTCCGTTGTCTCTCTTCATTCCATTCGAACCTTTCAGACTTCTGGAGTAATTGAGTAAGTGGTCGAGCAAGTTTGGAGAACCCCTCGACGAACCTCCGGTAGTATCCGGCCAGACCCAAAAAGCTACGAACTTCCTTCACGTTCCTAGGCGGAGCCCAATCTAACACTGCCTCAATTTTCTATGGATCTACCCGAACCCCTTCCGCTGAAATCACATGCCCGAGAAACATGACTTCCTTCAGCCAGAATTCACATAGAAAACTTTGCATAGAGGTGCTGAGTCCTCAAAATCTCCAACACCAATCGCAAATGCCGAGTGTGTTCCTCTTCATCACGAGAGTAAACCAGAATATCGTCGATAAAAACGACTACACAATTATCAAGATGCTCAATAAATATTTTATTCATCAATTGCATAAATATCGTCGGTGCGTTGGTTAACCCAAAAGGCATAACCACAAACTCATAGTGCTCATACCTCGTACGGAAAGCGGTTTTAGGAACGTCGGATTCCTTAATGCGAAGTTGATAGTACCCGGACCTCAAATCGATTTTCGAGAACACCGCGGCTCCCTGCAATTGATCAAACAAATCATCGATACGCGGCAAAGGGTATTTATTCTTAATGGTCACTTTGTTCAGTTCCCGATAATCAATACACAAACGTAGTGAGCCATCTTTCTTCCTTACGAACAAGACCGGTGCACCCCATGGCGAGGCACTGGGTCTAATATACCCTTTATCCAACAATTCTCCCAGTCGTTTCTTCAACTCTTGCATTTCTGAAGGTGCCATACGATACGGTGCCTTAGAAATCGGGGTTGCTCCCGAATCCAAATCAATTGTAAATTCAACTTCCCGCCCCAGTGGTAGTCTCGATAATTCATCTGGGAAAACATCCGGAAAATCACTTACAACAGGAATCGAGGGAAGTTCAACTTTCCCATCCTCGACTTTCATGGCATAACACCAATACCCAACACAACCTTTTCTAATTAGTTTTGTCATCTTCAAGGCACTAATCAAAAATTTCTGACATCCCCTCTTATACCCCGCAAAATGATGTTCGGTACCGTCTTTGGCTAACATTGATATGATCTTCGTGTGATAATTCATTACCGCACCGTGTTTATCGAGCCAATCGTCACCGAGAATTAGATCTTCATCAACAATGTCTACGACTATCAAATTCGAAAACCACACTCTCTTAGCGATTAACACCGGACAATCTCTAACTTCCTTGTTCCCCACGATTCTATCACCACTGGGCAACTTAACCACAAAGGACTCACAAGGAGACAAGCCCTCAATATTCAATCGACGCACACAATCCAAAGATATAAACGAATGAGAAGCACCGGAATCAAAAAGCACTCTAACTGGATGAGACAAAAGAGAAACGATACCTGTCGCCACGGTAGCCTCTGGATTTCCAGCTCTCCTCATCTCATAGACACGAGGTTGCACCGAACCAGCACTGGGGGCTCCCCCTCTAACAGACTGACCAAGGCCTCTGCCTCGACCGTAACGCTGTGATGGCTGACCCGTAGATGACTTCTTATTAACACTCGGTTCTCCAGGCATAGGGGCTGATGCCTGAGTTCCAAGTGGATTTTCTTCTTCCGTACAGTACATGGCTCTATGGCCTTCCTGGCCGCAATTAAAACACTTCAATGGGGGTAGACCACAATCACGATTAAGATGGCCCTGTTGGCCACAATTAAAACATGTCACAACCCGGTTGGACCCACTAGCACCATCTCTGAAATTCCGCTTACCTCCCGATGCACGGGAAGACCCTTTGGTTGGATAACTTGCCGACTGTAATCCCCGCTGGTTGCCACCTCTACCGCTATAAAACTTTCCAGTGGTCTTATGCTTCTTACTCCCACTTGTCGTTTCGGTAGTAGTGAAGGACATATCATAGGCTAATGCCCTATCTTGATACTCCTTCAATGTGGTGCAAGCGAAGCCTGACATATAGTGCCGAACTTTTGGCTTCATTCGCATGTCAAAGTGACGGATTCTATCTCTCTCTTCCCGCACTTGATTCTTCACATGATTGAGTTGACGGTTGTATTCAATGATTGCCTGAGATACAGGGACATCCTGGGGTTTAGCTTCGAAAAAGGCTCGAATCCTGGCCTACTGAACAGGCCACGGGCAGAACTCGGCCTCCATCAATTCCTTAAACTCATCCCATGAAACCACACGATCCTGAGGTGCAACAGCTTGCCACCAACTAGCCGCATCCCTCGATAGAAAGTACTGGGCAACTGGCACCTTACGTGCCTCTGGACAATTCACGGCCATGAAAACTTTATTCATTTCATTAATCCAATCTTCCCAGCCGACCGGATCATTTGCACCAATAAATTGGGGAGGGCGCATACGGATAACATCTTGTAACCACTTCTCAGCCCCAGTGTCAGTAACAGGAGGTGGTTGGTTAAGCTGTACCGCCTGGGTTAAAAGAGCCATTTGGTTCGCCACTTGCTGCAGTATGGTGGCAAGACCCACGTTCGGTTGGCTCCCTGCAGAAGTTCCCAGACTGGCTGACGGCTCCTGATGACTACCGGTGCTAGGTTGAATAGAGTCTGACAAGCTAGGCGTAGCTGAGCCTCCTACCGAGCTGAGGGACATGGCCGCTCCACCGGCCGCACCACGCCCTCGGCCAAGACCACGGCCGCGTCCACTTCCTCTACCAGTTGACATTCTAAAGGAAAAATGGAAGTAAAATCATAAGCATAGCTCGAAGCAATCCCATCTAGAATATGGACTTCTCATGTCCCATAATCGAATGACAATGAGTGAATAAAGAGGGTAAATAAGATAGGGAAATTACGAGTACCGGTCGTACGAGATGACGGCAACGCGATGATACTGTGTTCTCGGAATAGTACATTTAGACCAAGCAATCCGACAGCCTAGGTATCCATAAACCTAAGCTCCGATACCAAATTCTGTAACACCCCCGAGATATTCGAAGAATATCACAGCGCCGTGAATCCCAACCTGGGACCCACTAGGCTTATCTTACTCACAACGTATGAAATTTGACAAAATCCACTTGGGAATCAATAAATTCGATACAAACAAGGAAGTTCAACCACGAACAACAATACCATGAAGAAATACAAGAAGTTGTACGACAATGGAAAAGGACTTTCCTAAAGTACTCGAGTACCATTTATTATTACAAGGATAAAATGGACCAAAGAGAACAACGACCAAATAAAATGGAACACAACTAGCCACAGTATCACGCCTCGCCATCCTCATCGTATCGTCCCGGTGCTCGCTCGTATGGATCCTTAGGACCTGAAAAACACAAAAGTAATTTTCCCCAAACGAGAGGGGTTAGGGCAAGTATTACAAGTGAAACGTCAAGTCTTATACATAAAAGCATATGCACCAATTCAAAGCCATGATAATGATTTTCCAGAAAATACAATTATCCAAACATATTTAGAAATGATGATATCTCTTGATTAACCGTGGACTCGACAATGCGCGAATCCCTCCTCGACCCTGTCGGATCATCTCGGAGTGGCTAACCCATATGATCACGGAACCGACATAAGTGGAACCCTCCTCGACCCCGTCGGGCCCTCTTGGAGTGAACGAATATAACTCTCTCAATCACATGCATTACTTTTCACATTTAAGAACATAACTTTCACAAGAATTACTTGCCTGGAATCGAGAGAAAAGGGTACGAACGACAAGGTACCAAGATTGAAGGATTTGACAACTCCGAACCTAGACAATTATCAAAACCCCATCGGTATGAAAATAAGTTGGAAACACTTGAATTTACTACCCCGATACATGTGTTCCGGAAATAATTCTCTTAGGTGGTGAATCGCAAGTTAAATATCCCAAATACTCAAGAACTCCGGAAATATACCAATAAAGCCGTAGGAAAACATGTATCCAAGGTAGATAACTCGTAATCGATATACTCTAACATAACAACAAGTTGGATCGAAGAGATCGGATGGAAAAGCCCCAAATCCCGAAAATCTAGGGTTGTGGGAGGTTTACCTTGATTTGGAGCGGTGGAGAGGATTAAACGTTGATAAATCCGAACTAGTAACTCAAAGATGTTGCTAGATAATTGCAGCTCGAAGAACTCCTCACAAATCGCCCGGAATCGCCCGAAATCGTCCAAGGAGGTGAAGGAAGGAAGAAATGACGATTTGGGAACGAAAGTGTCCTATTTATACTAAATAGGAACTAGCGTGCGCTAGTTATGAAAAATAGCGTGCGCTATCGGACTCACCAGGCAGTCCAGTGGCCTCTGCCAGCTTTGTTAGCGTACGCTAACACCTGCTAATAGCGTGCGCTAGAGCCTTCTAATAGCGTACGCTAATTCTTTCTAATAGCGTGCGTTACCTGGTAGTCGGTGCCCAGTCCAGAACCTACTGTCCCCAGCTCTGCTCTCTTTAGCGCACGATACTCGAGTAACGTAGTGTGCGCTACCACTAAAACCTATCGTACGCTACCAGTCACACCTAGCGTACGTTAGGAATTCTCTTTTTCAGTCCAGTAGCTACTGGACTGTCTGCCTACAATACATTAGTAGCGTGCGCTGATTATAACAGATAGCGTGCGCTACCCTTACTAAATTAGTGTGCGCTACAAGGTGAGCGTAGCGTGCGCTACCCTTTACACGAAGGTAGTATAATCGCATCAAGGATCCGAAAACAGCGACGATCCGAACAAGAAAAGGGGCAAATCCTATTGACAAGAGTTCCAAGATTAACATAAGCTTACTAAACACTTACACGAGTGTCAAAATTACAAAGCACAAGAGTAGAAGATTTACAAAAAACACAGGTATTACATATTTAACTCACATCTTTCACGCTCTTTCACGCTCTAAACACAAGAGAGAAAGAAAGAACCAAACACTTCAAGTGTATTGGTTGGGGCACTTAGAAACCTAAGCTTTGGTCTTCTTATATAGGCTTGGAGACCACCTCAACTTCCTTACTTGACCGATCTGGGATGCCTTCAAAAACTCTCTTTTATTATAGCCAAAATTCCAACACATAGCCGAGTCAAATCCAAGACAAATAGAAACTAACTTTAAAAGAGTAGAATAAATTTTTGATGAAACATAACAATAGGATTTATTAGGATTGATTTTCAATACTTAGATTCAAAAAAATGAGTTTGAGAATTGAATCATATTTTATCTTATCCTAAAAGAAAGGTTAAGTTACTATTATGATTTTTTTTCAAATATTGAGATTAAATAAGGGTTTATGTATCTAACTTAAAATCACGAACACTTTAAGTACTTTTGTCCTAGAATCTATTTCTCATAACTTATAAATGTTTTATTTGAAGTTATTTTTATTTGTTTTACTTTTGCATTTATTAGGATAGTTCAAACTCAATCTCAATTCATCATAGTTTTGTAACAGCCCCAGAAAATATCTGGGAATATTACACGCCGCAGACCCTCTCCGCGAGGATCTACCAGGCTAATTACCGAAACAAGACATCACATTACTTGTAGTCATGGCTAAATAATGAACCATTAGACCGATTTGGTCTTTTGCCACAACATACGAAGTAATAGTTCATATACATCTCTCTTACAAGACTCATACCCACAGAGGGGTCAAAATACAATACAGCGGACGACTGAAAATAACTCAACAATACAACAACATCGAACTGGACTTTGAACTCTTGATTAGTGTCGCAGCTCGTCTTCCTCCATGTCGTCCCTGTGGTTTCTCCAATGACTAAGCATATCTGAAATGCATGATACGCATTTCCCCCATTTAAGGGGTTATCATTTGAATGGCTAGTACAAGTATTCAGTCTATACAAAACATATCACGCCAATATCAATTACAATAAATTAACAACAGTCGTAAAAGAAATTTCCGAGAGGTTTTCAATAAACAACTCAAGTCTATGAAAATAATATATATCAACTCGGGAGTTTTAGAGAACGACAGAAAGTCTTTTGGGACTTCAAGTCCGAGATTATAAAACTTTTTCAAAAACAATAGGGTCTCGGCCCAAATCTCTTTTATGTAACAAACGTTTTCATTAATGGTAAATCCTTCTGGACCTCACGTCCTTAATTACGAAATCATTTTAAAACGTTTGAGTCTCGGCCCAAGTCATTTCTCACAAATAACATTTACACAACTATAGAGATCTCAGCCCAGAACCTTTTCTAATTAAAATACACGAAAACAAATAACAAGGTTCGTTTTCTATTACCAAAACCTCACAATCAAAGAGCTAACTCTTACGACACATAACTCAGTGTCATTCTAGCCAAGTACCAAGACCCTATATACAATGTAACTCAACATCGAGAAAGAACGTTGTGATATTCCGGATATATCACAATTACTGAAAACAGTACATCAACATGTCTCAACATCACAACTATCCACACTTGGTAACCCGCGGCCGTACCCATTAGTATCGACCCCCAGAGGCCCCGTCGGACCATCCCCGGGTGGGAAACCACTTCTGTGGTCGTACCCATTAGTATCGACCCCCAGAGGCCCCATCGGACCATCCCCGGGTGGTAGAACGACAACACACGCACCCAAGTCCACTTTCCTAGCCGTACCCATTAGTTACGGCCCCCAGAGGCCACACATGCCATCCCCGGTGGAAGAATGACAACACATCCACACAATAACACAATTTACAAAACTGCATGTTTCGATTGCTAGTCACAATATATATAGTCAAGGCACTTGCTAGAAATGGCCATTTATCCAACACGTAACTACCACCAAGGATTGACACAACACTTATCCCTAGTATACGCCAACACACAACAATCACCACAAACATCACCTACGACACAACCGACACGACTTCACGACAACCTAACAATCTTCGACACTTCACTACACATCAACGGCATAACAACCGAATAACCATCATGACTAACCCAACTCATAACACACAACTAAACCCACACAACCCGGTGATCACCAAAACATTATAGCACCCGAATAAGTGTATTATCTACCAATCACTACATCTCTATTTATATGACAAGCAATGAACCAACACTAACTTAACATCTCCACATAATAACTAGGATAATACACATAAGGCACAATCAACAGAAATGCACAACCCAACACAATTTCACATGCAACCTCAAATTCACACAATATAAATCGTATAGACAAGAACACTTGCCTCGATGATCGATAGCGGAATTCCGATGCACATGGCTCCACCAACTAGCTCCGAACACCTATATACTCCGTGGAAAAGCCATTAACAATGCAATTACTACGGGAATAACGAATAAAGACAACGGAAAACACGCTTAAGAATAGAAGGAAACTCATTGAGGCATTTAATCGAGCATTAAATGTTCAAGACTCCAATATGTCACCGAATCACGATTCGGATTATATGAAACCGGAATATGGATATACAATCCATAGAACGTGATCAAAAACAATGTTTTACAACGATCAATTCATAAAAAACAGATTAGAAATGAGATCAAGAACAAAATCCCCAAAAAGGTCAACTCTAGGGAAAACAAGAAATTACCTCGATACGACGAGGAACAACCGATTAGATGATGTTGATATCACCTAAGACCCTTCAAAACACGTAGGGATTGAGTAGAATCGACCAAGAACCTAACCCCTAGGCTCACCCGTACGCCGACCGCGACAAAAGGAGAAGGAATGGAGAAAATGAAGTGAAACCCGTCGCCCAGCTATTAAATAGCTGGGCGTGTTACGGCCATAACACATAGTATATTACGGTCGTAACCCAGCTCACGGGCATTCTGTCCAAAATGGGAGGATGTGTTACGGCCTTTACCCATAAGCCATTACGGACGTAACACCTGCATTCTGACAGCATATTCCATTCTGCTGCCCGACCAGCCCCGAACGACCCCGAAATGCAATGATTCAGAAAATTCAATGAAACGCTCACAAGGGATTCCCAACAACGAACAAAAGCGTTAATGGAACATGCGGTTCCAACGATATGAAAACGAGTACCCAAAACTTTAAAAAATACGAAACGGCCAACAGTCCGAAAATCATGATACGAGATCGAATAACAATTCTGAAGTTCACAACACGACCACAATTGTTAAACGAACCTATAGGAATGACAAAATGACAATTTCGAGCAAGATTCACAAGGATCGGACCCAAATGCGGAAAAGTCGCAATGATATGCCAATTAACCCGAAAAAATATCGAAACTCGCTCGGATGACAATACGTGCAGAACAAAACAAGTCCAAAATGTGTCAATGAACACAAGTGAGTCGCTAGAATTGAAAAATACAGGAACGAAAAATACGGGTATTACATTCTACCCCACTAAAAATAAGTTTCGTCCCGAAACTTAAACAAGAGCAAGACGACCCTAGATAACACACGTTATCTGATATTTACAGTGCACAAGAGCTCCATGCCGTACAGAGCTACTACGGTCCGATTCAATACACAAGAATGTTCACGAAAAACAACAAAAACGAACCACTACGGTTGATAGATCCGGGCAGTACAACAATCAAAACACAAGTCCAATGTTGAACAAGAGTGTAATTCCAGTAACCTCAAAGGTTTGGAAGATCAAATACGAAGACAATTTCCCGAACTTAAGGAAATTACGAAGTGATCTGAAAGATCAAAAATCATGATACGAGATCAACGAATACCTGACAACAAACGATCGAGCAACAACGATCGAGACAACAACGGTCGAACAATCATATTCGAATCATAACGAATAACAGAAATTAAATAGCATCCCCGAAGTCCACAGCACGAATCAAGACAATATATGATCCGGCGAAAACGACAAAATATACATTTACATAAGTTTCACAGGAGTGGAACCGAATTCGAAAAAGTCACAACGACAAACGGATTAACCCGAAACAATACCGCAACTCGTTCGAACAACCAAAAGTGAGGATTAGAACAAGCCCAGAAAATATCAACGAACACAAACGAGTCGATAGAGTCGAGCAAAACGAAAGCGAAAAAATATGGGTATTACACCATATCACCTTTAAAAGAGGTTTCGTCCCCGAAACCTAAACAACAAGAACGGAGTTCTAGAATAACAACTTTCCCGGAAAAATTCTCTTGGTCCCGCATCTGATCTCCATGACCATCTGTACCGCGATCACGACCGCGTCCTCTATTCCTCGGCATATTAAGCGGATTCTCACTCAATACGATAGCACAACTTCGCAAAATAATATGCTAAAGTACCAACTTAGCACGACATATCACATAAGGTAACTAATAGCAACTCGATAAGAAAATCCACTAGGTATCCTTTTTGATGATATCCTTTGAAAATCTTTGGATTTGCATGTTATTCAAAATAAAACTTTGAAAGTATTTTTGGTACATCGGGCTGTTTTATCAAAACTTATAAACAAAAGACTTTAACCATCTCATTTTGAAATCATTTGCAAAACAATATTTTCTGTGCAACCGGCATGTCAAAATCACCACGCCACTACAAACCAGCATCACCGTTAATAACCAACAAGGTAACCACGCCGGGTCATCAAACCATTCGTACATACTTTAATCAGTACAGGAACTTTCCCAAATCCGAGTTAAAAGTTTAAGCCGAGTAAGATTCTCCATCTTTCACCATCTTTAAATTTTTGAAAATAGAAATCATATTTTGGTTTAAAATATAAAAATTTTATGGTGTGAAAGATTTTAAAATCATATACTCGAGTTATTTGAAATTAACATCAATAGGCTAAAACCATTCTAAAATTCTTTCAAACACGATAAAATGTCGACGACGGTGACATCTTATAAAATATCGGAAGCACTTCAAAATATATCCTTCGTATTACGTCGCAAGGTTTCTATGAAAGCGCACGATCACTTTGCCAAAACTCAAAACGTTTATAATTAAAAACAATGTATACACTAAGTCACTACTTATGCATGCCGATAAAATAGTCACGAAAATTCTCTAGTTTAACCCCGATTGCGAAACACTTGCAAGTCATTTGAAAATACATGTGTAGTAGATATAGCTAACGATGAGCGTATACTTAGGTAGCAAGAAACAATCAATCAACTCTTTTTTTTTTTTTGAAAATTTACGGCCGGCTTGTCCAATATTTTAGAAAATTTTCAAAATTCATTGTAACCGCCGTTTAACCGTACTAGTAAAATATTTGAGAAGATCTGATTTTCACAACATACTCAAGTCTATGAAATTTTCAGAAATATTATCAAATACACGCGTAGCCAACACAACTATCAATAAAAACACGTTTGTAACAATTAGCATCAATGTCAAAGGTATTCGGTTCCCAAACACGTGCCCATCTAGTATTCAAATCAGCATATTAATCGTTACCACTTATGAATATAGTCTCAGATTCAAACATTCGTCGAAACCATTCGTTTGTGTTTCCGACAATCTCGGTAGTCAATACGCCTTCTGGGACACATCAATGTCCAGAGACTTCCACAACATGTTGTACCAATCAAAATTCAATCCACAGTACATCCAAATTGCCACACGCATAATATCCCACAAGTATCAAATACGGTTCCTATTTTGCCTCATACGAGCAAACAAAATTATACAACACAAAACATAAAATATAATATATAAAAGGGGAGGCTTACCTCCACAGGTCGCACGAAGAAGACGGTCGCCCACGATACTAATCTCAACGGACAGCCCGAGCGACATGACATGACAACGCACAAGTCGACTTGTTAACTAAGAACTCGGACGACGCAACAAAATAAGACTCGAAAAAACACGACTCGACTCGACCCGACAGCCTAGGTTTCCACAACCTAAGCTCTGATACCATAAATATAACACCCCCAGAAACTATCAGGCCAGTTTGTTCATCAACCCTGCTAAATTGCAAGCAATCTCATTGCAGTTGAAATTCATAACAAACTGTGGGAAGGAATCAGGACGAGATTGCAGGATAAGGTCGGTCTGAAGAGAAGTATCCATCTTAAAATTAAAGGCCTCCAATCTCTCGATCATAGAGATCATTTTGAGGACGTGGTCCCCAACCTTCTCACCTTCCTTCATCTTGGCACCGAACAGTTGCTTGTATATCTCATATCTAGCAGTTCGACTATGCTCACCATAAAGCTCGGTTAAGTGAGATAAGATCTGCCTAGCAGAAGTCATTTTCTCATGGGCTCTCTGAAGCTCATTAGACATAGAAGCCATCATATAGGCACGGACTTTTATGTCATCCTTAACCCACTTTTCGTGGTTTTCAATTTCTTTCTGATTGGAGAAAAATTCGCTATAACTGTCAACTAGTGATAAAGGTTAGAATGAATTCTTCCTTGTTAATTACCGAAACAAGACATCACATTACTTTCCGTCATGGCTAAATAACGAACCATTGGACCGATTTGGTCTTTTGCCACAACATACGAAATAATAGTTCATATACATCTCTCTACAAGACTCATACCCGCAGAGGGGTCAAAATACAATGCAGCGGACGACTGAAAATAACTCAACAATACAACATCGAACTGGACTCTGAACTCTTGATTAGTATCGCAGCTCGTCTTCCTCCATGTCGTCCCTGTGGTTTCTCCAACGACTAAGCATACCTGAAATACATGATACGCATTTCCCCCATTTAAGGGGTTAGCATTTGAATGGCTAGTACAAGCATTCAGTCTATACAAAACATATCACGCCAATATTAGTTACATTAAATTAACAACAGTCGTGAAAGAAATTTCCGAGAGGTTTTCAATAAACAACTCAAGTCTATGAAAATAATATATATATCAACTCGTGAGTTTTAGAGAACGACAGAAAGTCTTTTGGGACTTCAAGTCCGAGATTATAAAACTTTTTCAAAAACAATAGGGTCTCGGCCCAAATCTCTTTTATGTTACAAACGTTTTCATTAATGGTAAATCCTCCTGGACCTCACGTCCTTAATTACGAAATCATTTTAAAACGTTTGAGTCTCAACGCAAGTCATTTCCCACAAATAACATTCACACAACCATAGAGATCTCAGCCCAGAACATTTTCGAACTAAAATACACGGAAACAAATACCAAGGTTCGTTTTCTATTACCAAAACCTCACAATCAAAGAGCTAACTCTTCCGACACATAACTCAGTGCTATTCTAGCCAAGTACCAAGACCCTATATACAATGTAACTCAACATCGAGAAAGAACGTTGTGATATTCCAGATATATCACAATTACTGAAAACAGTACATCAACATGTCTCAACATCACAACTATCCACACTTGGTAACCCGCCATACCCATTAGTATCGACCCCCAGAGGCCCCGTCGGACCATCCCCGGGTGGGAAACCACTTCTGTGGTCGTACCCATTAGTATCGACCCCAGAGGCCCTGTCGGACCATCCCCGGGTGGAAGAACGATAACACACGCACCCAAGTCCACTTCAGTGGCCGTACCCATTAGTATCGGCCCCCAGAGGCCACACATGCCATCCCTGGGTGGAAGAATGACAACACATCCACACAATAACACAATTTACAAAACTGCATGTTTCGATTGCTAGTCACAATATATATAGTCAAGGCACTTACTAGAAATGACCATTTATCCAACACGTAACTACCACCAAGGATTGACACAACACTTATCCCTAGTATACGCCAACACACAACAATCACCACAAACAGCACCTACGACACAACCGACACGACTTCACGACAACCTAACAATCTTCGACACTTCACTACACATCAACGGCATAACAACCGAATAACCATCATGACTAACCCAACTCATACCACACAACTAAACCCACACAACCCGGTGATCACCAAAACATTATAGCACCCGAATAAGTGTACTATCTACCCATCACTATGTCTCTATTTACATATCTCTATGACAAGCAATGAACCAACACTTACTTCACATCTCCACATATAACTAGGACACATAAGGCACAATCAACAGAAATGCACAACCCAACACAATTTCATATACAACCTCAAATTCGCACAATATAAATCGTATAGACAAGAACACTTGCCTCGATGATCGATAGCGGAATTCCAACAAACAAGGCTCCACCAACTAGCTCTGAACACCTATATACTCCGTGGAAAACCATTAACAACGCAATTACTACGGGAATAATGAATAAAGACAACGGAAAACACGCTTAAGAATCAAAGGAAACTCATTGAGGCATTTAATCGAGCATTAAATGTTCAAGACTCCAATATGTCACCGAATCACGATTCGGATTATATGAAACCGGAATATGGATATACAATCCATAGAACGTGATAAAAAACAATGTTTTACAACGATCAATTCATAAAAACCGGATTAGAAACGAGATCAAGAACAAAATCCCCAAAAAGATCAACTCTAGGGAAAACAAGAAATTACCTCGATTCGACGAAGAACAACCGATTAGATGATGTTGCTATCACCTAAGACCCTTCAAAACATGTAGTGATTGAGTAGAATCGACCAAGAACCCAACCGCTAGGCTCACCCGTACGCCGACCGCGAGAAAATGAGAAGGAATGGAGAAAATGAAGTGAAACCCGTCGCCCAGCTATTAAATAGCTGGGTGTGTTACGGCCGTAACACATAGTATATTACGGCCGTAACCCAACTCATGAGCATTCTGTCCAAAATGGGAGGATGTGTTACGACCGTTACCCATAAGCCATTACGGCCGTAACACCTGCATTCTGGCAGCAGATTCCATTCTGCTACCCGACCAGCCCCGAACGACCCCGAAATGCAATGATTCAGAAAATTTAACGAAACGCTCACAAGGGATTCCCAACAACGAACAAAAGCGTTAATGGAACATGCGGTTCCAACGATAGAAGTTAAGTAAAAACGGGTATGAAAACAAGTACCCAAAACTTTAAAAAATTACGAAACGGCCCAACAGTCTGAAAATCACGATACGAGATCGAATAACAATTCTGAAGTTCACAACACGACCACAATTGTTAAATGAACCTGTAGGAACGACAAAATGACAATTCCGAGCAAGATTCACAAGGATCGGACCCAAATGCGGAAAAGTCGCAATCATATGCCGATTAACCCGAAAAAATATCAAAACTCGCTCGGATGACAATAAGTGCAGAACAAAACAAGTCCAAAATGTGTCAATGAACACAAGCGAGTCGCTAGAATCGAAAAATACAGGAACGAAAAATACGGGTATTACAAGTTTAAGTAAAATTCAAATATTGAGAGTGCGACAATTACAAACAGTCAAAATATTAAGAGAAAAATGCACTTTGTGTACCTGTGCAGTTTGGGTCTTCATACACTTGCAATACTTTAGTTCAAAATTCTCCACTTGCTATATACCGCAATTTGCATATTTTTATTTTTTGTGTACTTCCGTCATCTCCAACTAATGACACGGGGGTATATTTATCAAAATGTTATTTCAACGGCTCTTTTATCCATTATTAACCTCAACCCAACCTTGAAACATCATATCTTCTTCCTCAAAATTAAAAATCATAAATTACAATATTCTTATTTTCTCAATCGTGCAAAATGGAGGCTCTAGACTTGATCTTTGGGGACCCATAATGAAAAGACATATTTGCCCCTCAATTTTTGTATTGTACAATCATGCCTTTAGAAAAAATAGACGGAAATTCACAAACCACGCAAAGTTGGAAATTACAGTATAGCAAGTGGAGGATTTTGAACTAGAGTATTGCAAGTGCAGGAAGGCCCAAACTGCAAATACACAAAGTACAGTTTTCTCAAATGATAAATATGACCTTAAATCGCCACAATACTATAGATACAGCATGCACGTACAGTTAATAAAATAATTTAAGCAAACACCAAATTTGTATGCTTGAAAGGCTTTAGTTCTCAATCAAAATAAATGCATGACAATAATAAAGATATAGCAGCATAATTGCCTATAATACTGAAACCTACAAACATATCCTCCATGATTTAGAAATCATAGGTACTTGATAAGAAATATAGAATCTATCAGACTTCAAGTAGTCGTGGTAATGTTTTCAATATTCAGTTATTTTCCATATAAATGATCAAAATAATTTGCCAAGAAAAAAACCAGTTCTCATTTTTTCTCATATAAAGAATACGATTTTAAGAGATCAAATACTGAACCAGCTATAACGCATTAGATAAGTACGATTTAATATCATGTAGTACAAGTTTCCATCCCAATCAAAACTCAATTTATCTTTAAGTTTTTTCCTTCGCGGATGTCGTTAGCCTGCATTAACGCGCACCTAGGTGCCCCCATACGGGAGCAGAATTCAACATGATCACCACAATTCTATATGATTAGACATGTTCGCGTATGCTTTATAGGTATTGAAAATGATCATTCCGCATATTCACCTACGAAAATCTTGTACGACTTCTGCTCCCTCTAATTGATAAGGTTCAGTGGACTTCTCACTAGCTGCCCTCATCACCTAGATCCCAACACTTCACGAGACCATACAATCGGTAGGAGCGACGGGCGGTGTGTGCTAGGAATTCCTCGGACCATTTAATTTATATTAAAGTTGACAATTCACATATCCTCAACCAAGAAGCCACAGTAATAGAAGCTATCCAATCATCTAACACAAATATTGTACGGTTAGATAAGTATTCCCAATAACAGTGTCTACATGCTCAAAAATCCAGTTCCCTTCCTTACTGTGATATCCTTCAAACCTCCTTAATCCGATTTATCCAATCGCCATTCACGCCAATAGAACCAGTCTGGAAAGGGGTAAAGAAACCACAACAGAGACATCACAATCACCCAAGTTAAAGATTTACAACCAACTACGACGAAACAATGACGGGCAGAAACTGAAATCAAACGAGTCTTTTATCATATTTCCTCAATTAGTTTCCGAGTATGTTTAAATATATATAGCCATATGCTTACCTAAAAATTCAAGCTTTTATTTGGTTACATTCTAATGAGCTCCATCTGATAGTTTGTCTAATGTAAACATTGATAAATTGTAGCTGTAGGAGATCTCATACGACCAGAAATAAAACGTTTGCTACATGGAAATAATTGTAAGTTCTTACTCTTGACTGCTGCATCTGATGCTTATTCAAGTTTTTCGTAATCTAAGAAGTTGAAAATGTGGTGTGGCATCACAAAAAACATCACTATAACTCGTAAACAATAATTGAGACAGAATTGACTGATTCATATTTGTCGTTCGCATGTCAAAATGTTGTATTGACACTACTGAATGTCCCATTTTCTATGAGATACAACTTATTCTTTTGCATCATATATGCGAGGCGGTACATTTGTTAGTTCTTCAAAACTTTCGGAGCTTTAGTACCATGGTAGTTCTTGAATCCATAAACAAACTAATTGGATTGAATATGTCCAAACCACAATACGAGAATATTTCCGCCCTTGACAAAAAGAAAATCTCATTTTCATTGATTGCACCCTCTTTATTTTCATTTTTGATTATATTTCCCTCCTTTTTTAACTCTCTACCAAGAAACTCCAAAATTTATGCTATATAGATTCCGCATAGTAAAAATCAATAAGAAAAATAGAATACTTGTCTAAAATTCAACAAAAAGGGTAGTTGGGAATCACAACACGTAAGACAAATTACATCAGACGATCTCTCGATTTGTTCGACATTGCAACTGATCACAAGCGTGACCACTGTTCGACCTCTTGACATTTTGACCACTGTTTGACCTCTTGTTTGATATTTTGTAGGGATAATTACAATATCACTCATGAGGTTTGGATTAATTACAAAAAAACCCAACTATGTGTTATACTTAACGGGATAAGTGCGATACTTCTCCAAATTTGTGGGGGCTTAGTTTTTCTTTTATTTCAAGTGTAATGAATCAAACCTCATGGTTTTTCTTTTTTAAGAATCTCTGGGTTCTGTTGTAATTAACCTAAACCTCAAAAACTGATATACCAGCTTACCTCTTAGTTGAAGCCGATGATGAAAGTTCGAATCTCCATAGGAGCAAGTTCAACTAACAACTTTACAGGGTCAACAGGGGACCTTCTCCAGCCAGTGTCTCGTTTCGTGTTGGAGCCTTCGACTTTCCAAGACGATCTTTTCTTTTCCATTTCCTGTCTTTCTTGGTTAGCAGATAGACTCATTTCCTTGATTATGTTGATCTGACATTATGGGAAGGACCTCAAAAATTAGGAGCAATCTTCTTTCATTAAAATTTAAAATAACCAGCATTACTTTGAACTTTATGTTGTTTTCACCTTTTTATTTGGAAAAACACTCTTCAGTTCTACGGTTGCAGTGGCGGATAAATCCTTGTCTTCCCCAACCTAATATCAAATTGCAAAAAAAAAAAAAAAAATGGAGAATTACAAAACTTACCGGTTTACCCCTGGAGTCTAACTCAATTACAAGAAAAATCCACTTACCTTTCAAATTATAAATACCCCCGGAGGTTGATAATTGTTGTGCAAATAATCCCACATGCAATTTGTAAAATAGAAACACAAGTGGAGGGGATATATGCAATTACGAAAAATAATTGGGTTTATTTGTAATTACGCCAAACCCTTGAGTACTATTTGTAATTATCCCTTTCCAAAATAACATGTTCTCCAGAAAGCAGCATCTTTAGGTGAAGTTCAAAAAAATGAAGGGTGATTTCTTGCATGATTGAAGAATAGGGCTGGGATTTTGAGCTCGAGTTTCAACTCGGGCTCAGACTGAAAAAGCTTGGGACCCAACCGGGTTTCAAAAGAAGAAAAAGGACGTGGACTGAACCCAGCGCGTAAGAAGAAATTTTGAGCCGAGCTCGGATCTCAGTTTCAGAAAGCCCGAAAACCCAAAAAGCCCGAACTTAATAGGTTGCGCAACATTTTTTTGACCTGTCCTCCAAAAAGCCTGAAACCGCCCCCAAAAAACTCGAAAAAGTCCAAAAGAATGCTTGTGTGACATTTTTTGAACATATCCTTGACACATTTTATTTTGAAGAAGCTCAACAGAGCCCGAAGCTCGGACCGAACCCGAACGAGCCGAGCTCACTTCGGGTTTACACTTTCAAAAGGCTCGCTCGGATCGGCCCGAAACGGGTTCAAGTTTGGTCCTCAAAAATTTCGACTTGGTTCGGCCCGATCCCAGCCCTGTTGAAGAACACAAAACCTCGTATAGATGTGCCAAGCGAAGCAGAACAGTTTCGTCTTCGAGCTCCTGAGGCAGCAAAAGGGTGCAATAATGAGTCTTCCATATAGTTTTTAATACAGAAAAAATAAATAAAATCCATATTCATCATGTCGTCATTTGAAGAAGAGGCACACTCCTGCCACACGGATGTCACACGGTCTGACGGATCTTGATCCGTGAGATGTTCCCTAAAATTAAATCTTAGACTAAAATAAAATTCAAAAAATACTAATAAACTCTAAAAGAAACTAAAATACCAAAAAGGAAACTATAAATAAGCCTACAAAACTGAAAGACTAACAAAACTAAAAACCATAAACTGAAAGAGAAAAGGGTGTGTTGTGTTTGTTTTGTATTTTCTGTTTTCATTACCGAAAGAAGAAAATTATACTCTGTTTTTGTTTGCTCTTTAAATGCATTAGATTGTGTGATTTTTTGAGAATTATTTTCGAAACGAAGACGTTTTCCACATTTTGTAAAACAGAAAAATAAAAAAAAAATGCCCAAAAAATGCCCAACAGAACGAACCCTAGAATTTAGACTCCGTCAGACGGAATACAAGTTTTTTTTTGCCTTTGAGGAATTTACCTGAAGGGTTATTATTGCAACATTTTCAGGTAGACTATAAGAGGGAGCCATGGCCGAAAAAGTTGGTACTGGGAAATTTGCCCACTGATCATCCTGTGGATATAGATAACATATGACAGCAATATCAAAATTGAAATCTTTACATAAATTCGAGAATTATTAAAAAAAAAAAAAAGGAAGCTCTGGGAGTTGCCTGCTCAGTGAAGGCCAAAAGAAACGGAGAGTAAATCTCCTGTCCAAACGAACGGCGCCACTTGGATCCCTCTCCAACGGGATCAAACCTCAGATAGTACTTTCCTTGGACCTGTCAGAAATTTAGGCATGTAGTCTTGATCTAATTAGACAGAATAATCATTGAAAAAAGAAGAAAAAGTGATTCGCAGCTTCTAGGTGGTAAAATGAAATATGAGGAAGCTGAGGATCACTTTCTTTAGAGTTTGTAGACACTCCCAATATTGTATTGACAATCCATTTTCTAGAAATACTATTGAGTTCTTTATTTTCTTTTTCGTTTTTCCGGGTAAAGGTCTTCTTACGGTTAGACCAGAGCACTTATCGAGAGCACAGACTGTTTCATTTAGAGCCTCGCCAACACCTCTACCATCATCATGGAGCAATCTCCTACAAAATAATGCCTTTACGTTACCATCTTTAAACTGTCATACGGGCTTTCTACCGTCAGGCCAGGAAAAGTTGTTTTTTTCATATTTTGGTCGGTACTAAAATTATATACTTTTTCATATTTGTCGATTCCAGTTTGTATATTTTTCTTGTTAGGGTTGAACTGTGCGGACTGGAATCAACAAATATGAAAAAATATGCAATTTTAATACCAACCTGACGATAAGAAAATACATTTTAATCATACTACAAATTTGTTCATATTTGTCGATTCCAGTTTGTATATTCTTCTTGTTAGGGTTGATCTGTATCGACAAATATGAAAAAAATATGAAAAACCCAGTTTAAATGATCGATAGCAATTTATAAAAAGAAGATATTGGCAATAGTAATTATTATTGTTAAAGGATAACTATAAAAACTACCCCTGAAGTTTGAGGTATTACAAAAAAAACATAGATCAAAGTTTATTGATGATACAAAAATGGGAATAAACCTGTGGAGCATGATCTCTATTTCACCATCAGCAATACTTGATCCACCAACTGATCTGTCCACCAAAACCGATAGCTCCGTATTTTTATCTTTGATGTAGATTCCAAGATTGATCTGAAAGAATAAATCAAGAAGGAAGAGCAAATTACAACTAATTCAACCAAATATGCGCAGAGTATACCGCTTTTTCCATAGTTCTAACAATACATGACAAACATAAAAGAGCAAGAGGCACACTCCTGTTAGACAGTCTTACGGATAAGCGGGTCCCCTATAACTGAATTTTAAAATAAGAACATTACTGAAAAGGTGAAAATCAAAAGACCAAAAAAAGAACCCTAAAACTGGAAAAAATATGAGAAAAAGGTAAAACCCATAAAAACTAAAAATTCCTACAAAAATCAAAAGAACGAAAAACTAAATTTAGACTCCATCTTACATAACGTATTATGTAAGACGGTCTCGCACAAGTTTTTGCTAAAGAGTAACGAAAAATAATCTCATTAAGTTAGAGCGAGCCTTGTGTTACTTGATGTGAATTTGACTTATATACATTGTTTTGCATCTTCAGTTTCATAACAGAGAGTAAAGTGGAAACTTTAGATTTCATATTCAGGCATCAGTTTCCATTTTAAGTTTCATGCCATTTTCATACTCTGTGATCATAAATAGCAGTGTGCTCATATCATTATTTCTCAACTAATGATAGTAGATATGCAAATCAATTTTAAATAACAAAAGGAAAAAAAAAAAGTTGCAGAATGTGTTTGCTTTAGTGTAAACTTACAGGGTAGTAATTTCCTGCAACTGGTTGTTTCACTTGAAGGTCCCAATCAGCTCTATAGTCTCGAATCTTTGCAAAATACGAAGACCATAAAAGGGCAACACATATCCTAATTTTAGCAATCAATATAAGGTTTTATGTTAAGCAAAAAAACAAGGGAAATGCTGCATACCCGTTCGAGAAAATCACGTCCGTTAGAGTCTGTATAAAACGTTTTGTTGTTTCCTATCTTTGTTCTTATCCGGGTCACGATCTCTTTCCCGACATCATCAATTGGTACGGGACCAACCTGACGTTCGAAATAATATAGAAAAATCTCCACCATATGATTTTCTTTTCTTTTTTCCAATCTTTTGAGCCGACAGAGATTTAAACTGAATACATGTAGAACATGAAGTAATAATAATGTAAAGGAAAAGAGACCGACTTACAATAAATTCAACCTCAGCGTGTTCCTTGTCCTTGTACACTCTTGTAATCTATGGATAAACATTTCAACAATTCATGAAAAGAAGGCCAAAGAAAAAAGGAAAAAAACTGTTGAACTACCAGGTATTCGTTGTCCTCAGCGTGTTCCTTGTCCTTGTACACTCTTGTAATCTTAATTTCCAACTTTCTCGACGTTCTTTATAGAGAATTCCGTACCGTTTCACCTAATTTGTGTTCACAAACATGCCGACGAACATGAAAACTACTAACCTGATATATCCACGAACTAATCATCTGATGAACTTCGTCAAAGAGTGGTCCTTTAAAAACTGTTGGCGGAATCTACAATATGAGATAAAATGTCAATTCTTGATAACGAGAAATGCTCATCCAGCAATAGAGTTAACATGAAAAGTAATTTTAAGTACCTTTCGTTCAGGCTGAACTGAGAACGTGCCATTTGGTCGAAAAATATATGCTCCAGAAGCCTACAGGAAAAATAAAAGAAAATAATGACTGAACTCCACCGGAAGTTGGGGGCATTACTATTACCTGAGTTGAACCATTACTCCCGTCATGCCCAGCGTAATAGCTATATGTTTGCTCCACAGAAACATTCACCTTCCTCACAAAATTAAGCATCGAAAAGAATAAGAAATCCAAGTTTTTCTTAAAAAAAAGTACAGATATCATTGTGGGCTTTGTGCTTGGTTCTACCAATTTTCCCCTCAATAGGTGTAATATGCTACATTACTCGAATTTGGGTACTCGTGTCCGACATGGGTACGTTTCCAAGTGTCTGAGTCGGCAATTTTATGAAAGTTTTCCATGATTTTGGCCTGAAATAAAATATCATAGTGGCATACCCATGTCGGAGTTTCAAGGAACCGACGCGGGTAATTGAGGTGAAATGAAGAGTCTTGAGTAACATTGGCATTTTGTAAAATAGAAACTTTGGACAAGAGGGTATTTGTGTTTTTTGAAAGACAGCTAGGATTTTTTTATAAGGTACAATTACAAAAACTATACCTGGGATATGGGGTGATTATAGAAAACCAAGCTAATTTTGAAAATTACAAAACTATCTTTGAGGTTAATTCCTTCTTATACTGTGCCCCAATCGTTAGTTGATAGGGCGGAATTTGCTAATGTCATCAAAAAAATTACAATGACACCCCTCAAGGGTAGTTGATGAAATTATACCTATTTATCGGCTTGTTCGTCTGTAGTTTTTCAGTAGCTTTTAGTGTTTTGATTGAGTCCAAACACTACTAAATAAGAATAATGATGTTTGCAAACTAGTGATGGATGGTAGGTTTTAACTTTTGAATTAGTGTTTCACAAAAGCTAATAAAATTAGCTTTTGGTGTAGAATTTGTAAACCTACCAAATTGAGCTTTAAAATTTTATTTATTTATTTATTTACTTATTTTATATTTCAACCCCCAGTTGGTGCCCAACATGTATATCAAACAGCTACTTTGACAGCTACCTCTAACAGCTACTACTTGACAGCTAACAATTCAACAAATAACGACCAACATCTTCAGCTAATTTTGCCGAACATACCCTATAACCAAGCTAAACCTCAAGAGTAGTTGTAGCTATTCATCAAGAGAAAAGAAGTACCAGGCAAATTTAAAAGCCATACCGAGCTTCTGCTGTTAAAATACTGTGTAAGCTTTCCGTCATTTCCAGAGTAAATAAGCTTCAAGCTTCCGGTTCCTACTTGTATAGCATCATTTGGACTCCCATCAACCTTATATGTTATCGGCTTTATCGGAGTATAAGCTGGATATTCAACATGTGACAGGCTGTAAATACATATTTGCATTATACACTAAATAAATAAATAAATAGAAAGCTGGACTAAGACGAGCAGGCTTACATTTACCACTCGTGATCACATAAGTGCTAAAACCCAAAGGTGGAATTACTGCCGTAAATGCAAGCCAATACATGGGGCCGCCTGACGGGGATTTGCCCGTATATGCATTGGCGTAGAATTTTCTTTGGGCAATCGAAGCATTAACTATAGGAATAAGCTGTGACAGGATCACTTTTCCAGTAGCATCTTTAACAGTGACATTCTCATTGTTCACCTGCATCAAGTTACACGCAAGTAACATGAAAATCTTGTTCCCTATATGTCGATCAGGGTGGGATGGTCAAGGGGAGGCGGCATTCAAACTTTTTTTAGGGGGCGAATAATATTTTTTTTATATATACCAGTGTTTTTAATAGCGGTGAATAGCGCGCTACATAGCGCGCTTTAGCGCAATTTTTTTGTAAAACGCGATGGAGCGCTGGTCCAGTTGCGCTCAGGCTTCCTTTGCGCGCGCGAACGGCTGATGTGGCGCCGAAAGCGCGCGATTGCGCGCGCTATACACGCGATAGCGCTAAATACCTGCGCGATTAGGGTTTTTTGATAAAACCCTAATATGAAATCTGAAACTTCCGAAACGGATGATATCCCTTAGTTACTTATAACCTGCTGCTCTATTCAGTACTTAGAACTATTAGGGTTTAGGGACAAACTGTCCAGCGAGAAAAACTTCCGCAGCAAAAAAAAAAAAAAAAAAAATACACTTCCGCAGTGAAAAAACATACATCCAGGTTTCAGAAAAAAAAACTAGGGTTCAGCAGAAAACTTCACAGCCGGCCAGCAGAACACTTCATATTGAATATTTAAGTGTTTCTAGAATTGAATATTTTCATATTGTGGCTTATTTGGGATTATTATAATTGTTCTAAGTTGTTTTGTTTATTTAAAATTATTTCATCGCTATTTCACTTGGCTTATTTACCTATTGATCGTACACAAGAATAATTATTTTATTTTGTCACTTAAAAATGTCATGTTCGAATTACCTACGCTATGCGCTACGCTATTTTGCGCTACGCAATTCTTTACAAAAACGCTACAGACCTACGCAACGCAACTGAAAACACTGATATATACATAGAAATGGAGATATAAGCATCACACATATACAGATATTTTTAAATATATACATATACATAATACATAAAAAAGGGGTGGTTTGGGGTGGGGGGTGGGGGTGGGTGTCTGCCCTGGATCCGCCTCTGCTTATATATAAAGTAAAGCACTGACATTTTTCTTGCATTTTTTTTGTTCCTTTATTTGTCCATCTCTTTTGAACCAGGACAAACTGAGGTACAAGAAGATATTTAAATGAACAGGATCACAGAAAGCAACCCTAATAAATACAGGTGACAGTGTAGAAAGAAGCAAATGCAAAATGCTCACAGGTAGTCTGACGACGCCTGTTCTTTTCCATCCCAGAGAGTTGTACACGACTACTGCCTGCAGATATGAAGGCAATGAATTATTCAAAATAAAAAATAGGGATGATTACAAAAGCTATCCTTGAAGTTAGAGAAAATTACCAAAAAAAAACAAAAAATCCAGAAGTGTTTCCATATTATATATATATATATATAAAGAAAAGACCATTGATGTGTAATATCCGCAATTTCGGATTTCGGTAATTTTCTTTTTTTGGCAAAAG
Organism: Orobanche coerulescens; assembly: GCA_033398695.1. Lineage (NCBI taxonomy): Eukaryota > Viridiplantae > Streptophyta > Magnoliopsida > Lamiales > Orobanchaceae > Orobanche > Orobanche coerulescens. Next base: position 159,575,131 of record CM065809.1, read on the forward strand.
TCCGTTTTCACGACTCGCTTGGGACCGTTTCATCATTCTGAGAATGATTAATTCTGCACTTTTCGACATCCGAGTTCGTTTCGGTGTCGTTTTGTTGAGTTCCGTGCTTTTTAGCGACTTTTCCGCACTTGAGTTCGATTCTTGCGAATCTCGTTCGAAACTGCTGTTTCGAGTTTCCCGTAAGTCCGTTTAACTTTGTTAGACGTGTTATGAACTTCGATTTGGTTATTCGATCACGTATCGTGATTTTCGGGCGTTTTGGGCCATTTTGTAATTTACCCAAAGTTATGGGTATCCGTACCCTTTTCTTGGTCGCGTATGATTAATTATTGCATTATGTTTTCATTTCGGGTCGTTGATGTTGTCCACGAGCGTTTTGTCGTGTTCGTTCCGTGCGATTTCGGATAATCGGGTCGCCGAGCATCTTGGTGGTCGCACCGCCGCCGACGGCCGCGGGCACTGGCCGGACGGCTATGGCACCGGCCGACGGTTATGCGCGCCGCCGGACGGTGCGGCAGAACCGGCGTAAGCGCACGCTTCGGCCGGAAGGTAGCGCGCCACGCCGGAAGGTAGCGCACGCCACGTCCGATTAAGCTGCCAGCGCTAGTCGGCCGAGGCGAGGTTCAGACTCGGGTGGATCGGCGAGTAGCGCACGCCATCTGCGGCATCGCAGACGCTACGACCGGCAGGTAGCGCGCACTACGGCCGGAAGGCTGCGCACGCTGCCTGCCCGAGCAGTGCCTCTGGATTGCGGCACCAGTATAAATGTGACAGAGCAGCCCAGTTTCGGTCATTTTTCCCATTTCTATCTTTCTCTTCCGCGGCTGGAGCCTTGGGGATCTTGAAGCCATGTTGTTGAACAACAAATCCACAAAGTTCTTGAGTTCATATCATTGATTGATCATCCTATATCATCATTTGATCCAGCGAATCAAGGTGAGATTTCCTAGAACCCTATTTTGAGAAATTTTGGGGTTTTTGCGTTTTTGTCCGATTCGTTCCGTATTGTTGATTAATCCATGATGGGTATGATTAATCTTAGTAGTATTCTTGTGTTTAACATCATTTAATCCATTGTTCTTCGTCGAATCAAAGTATATTTCTTGATTTCCTTCGAATCGACTTTTTGGGGGGGTTTGTTCTTGATCTCGTTTTCCATCCGTTTTCGATGGATCGATTGTTGTTAAATGATGTTTTTAAACATATCTTATGGATTGAATATCCATATTTCGGTTGGGAATTCCATTTTCATGTTTTGTCGGGTCGATTCGCGTTCTTGGCCGTTTTGGGGGAAATCCTTGAACTTTCGTCGTTTGTTCCTTAAATTCAGCGGCTTTAGGTCGTACTTTGGAATTCATTTTCGTTGTTATTGTTGTCCTTCGTAGTTTATTATCGCGAGTTGGCGTTCGGTGGAGTCGGCGGGTTCGTAGTCGGTTCGTGCCAACCTACTTCGGTCGATTCTCCGCGTCGTGGTTTCGAAGCAAGTATTTTACTATACGAATTGTGTCTTGTGAATAGGGACGTCGCGTTATGGTTGTGATGCATTGGTTTACTTTCGTGAATATGCTTCGTATGAATTGATTATTATGAACGATTGATGGTAGCGATAATACTCTCACTTAGCTCGTGGAATTGTGTTGGTTGTGTTAATCATCTAAGTATGTGCCGAGCGTGTTTAATCATTGTTGAGTTGTCGTGATGATTATGATATTTGTGTCGTGTTGATTTACTTACTTGATTATACATTACGGTGTAATGCGGAATGGCTTGACATTTGATGATTATGAGTTGTGTAGTGACGATGTGTGTGTTCCAGGTAAGTTCTGACGAGGCCTCTGGAGTTCGGTACATGATGTGTACGAACAAGGTGTGTGATCCAGGTAGGGTCTGACGAGGCCTCTGGAGTTCGGTACATGATGTGTACGAACGATGTTTGTGGCCGGGTAGGGTCCGATGAGGCCTCCGGAGTTCGGTACATGATGTGTACGAACGATGTTTGTGGCCGGGTAGGGTCCGTTGAGGCCTCCGGAGTTCGGTACATGATGTGTACGAACAACGATCGTATAAGAGTGATTGTTTGGATAACATTTTAAATACGGGTCTCGGACTCATAATGACATCTTATCCAGTGTGTTTTGAAACGAGAATCGGGCTAAGGCCCTAATGTTTACGAAAAGGTTTTGTAAATTGGGACTCGAGGTCCAAAAGAATTTCTGCTTTAAAAATCCCCGAGATGATGTGTTCCTTTTCAAATATCTCTTGCTTGAGTTCGAAATTCTAAAACTTCTCGGGAACATTTTGATAATTGATTTCCATATTAAATTTGTAGTTGTTATTTACTTGTTGCTTTTCGTATCGTATTATACTTGCACTAGTAAAACAGTGGAGTTTTACTAACCCCCGAGTAATCGGGGGGTGGATGTCTGTTTTGCGTCCAGGTACATGCAGGTTGAGGGGAGCAGTCACAGGATTGGCACAAGAGGATGACGAGCTGCGATACTAATCAAGAGTCGAGAGTTGGTAGAGTTTGGTTGTATTGTTAGAGTTGATTTCAGTCTTCCGCTGTATTGTGTTTCGACCCCTGTGTGGGTAATGTTGTTTTAGTCGATTACATTGATGGAGTTGTGTGACCTCATCGGTCTGTGTATTCATGTGTAAGTGACCTTAACGGTCTGTATTATTATATTGTTTGACCCTGGCCGGGCAAGCACTTGGTTGTTTATGGATGTTTAGCCTGGTAGATCCTTGTGGAAAGGGTCTACGGCGTGTAATATTCCCATACGGTTTGGGGGTGTTACATGATGTTTGATACCGTCTTACATTTTTTCCCTTTCATAAAAAAGGAACATAAAAAATTAAACATAGTATTTATAGAAATAGTACAGTTACCTTTAAAAATTAAGACAGGATCAAACCTGAGGGATAGTTCTGCACTTTTCAATTAAATGGCATAAACCCAAATCAACTGCAATTACTCTACTTACAATTTTTTTCCCTTGAGAAAGATTAACTTCTGTTGCAGGACAATAACTTATATTAAGAAGCGGGCACTGTAAAGAAGATAAGATATTAGTTCCAAGCCATCTAATGATAAAACATTAAGGTGGGAAAAAATACGCAAACTCGAAATGAAAATAAATGGATTTGATCTATACTTATGATTCAATGTAGTCATAGACAGTCTTGCCTGACTGAAATTTATGATGCGACTGTTGCATTCTGAAGTTGATGATGATTGTGTCAGACAACCAAGGGAAGCGGCTACAACATCCTCAGACTGAATGAATTTAAAAAGAAAAAAGAATCTGACATTAGTACAAAAAAGAGAAATTGGAAGTAACCAGCACAAAGTAGCCCTGATGTTAAGCCTAACTACAAAAAAATCCTACTTTACTCAAACTTACAAATAACCCCTAGAAGTTTGTATTTACCTTGCAAAAGTGCATCCTCGCGAGGGGTCAGAAAAAAGGCTATCTGTAAAGTAAATACAAACCTCAACGGGCTACTTGTAATTTTACAAGATAAGTGGCTTTTTTGGTAATTAAGCTAAACATTATGGGTAATTTTTGTGTTTATCCCTAAAATATGTTTCAAAAGGGCCTTACCTCCTTGTAACCTATTGAAAGCCGTTTTGCGTAGTCATTAGCGACATGTTGCTTTTCGGTACCGGTAACTGCATCATGATGTTGCGTGATCGCCAAAGCATCGGCTAAAGAGTCGGTTGTGGGCCCCCCTGATTTATTTCTACCTTTAAAAAGTTCTAATTGCCTAGCTGCCTAATTAAGTATACAAAATCCAATTAGACCTCAGAAACTACAACCAGACAAGAAATCAGAGAGTTTCATGACATCATTGACATACCAAATAATAGCCACTCATCATTCTCACATAGCCTTTGATGGCAGGCCTACTTGTGAAATAGCCGGTCCAATAAGCATTTGAACTGTCTGCATATCTGGTACACAACTCGCCTCGATTATTACATCAAGAATCAGTATGGAAATTTTGATTTGTGTATTATAAGAGAAAAAAATTTAAAATCTTGAACTTACGGGAAATAGTCATCGGTTTTAAGAGGCCATGACTCGTTTAAAGCATGTTTGGCATTGGTGTATATAGATGGAGTTGAATACAAGGCATTGACACGACCATCCTGCAAGTACGTTGAAACATTTAATATTACGAAAAATATAAGATGAAGACATTTAACACTATGCAATAGGAAATTTTTAGTAGTGTGCACACACTTAATAAATTCTGAAATTAGGATAATTACAAAAAGTAACCTTGTGGTTTGACCTACTACAGATAAACCCAGCTAACTTTGCAAAATTACAAAAGATAGCCCCCAAGTGCCATAATGGTTGAGGTCCTATTAGTTGATACAAGTCGAATCCAAGATGTAGAAATAGAAAAAGGGGCTCTTCCCCAGGTTTGATTTAGTGTTAAGATCACGGGGCTAAATGTAATATTTTTATAAATGTTAAGGTATTTTTTTAAATGTTTTTTTGCATATGAATGGGTACATGTAAATTGTAATTCTTCATATGAAGGTAGAAGGGCCAGGCGTAAAAGGTTGCTACTTTACTCTTTCCAAAGTTTGCATGAATTTATATTGAACTAACTTTAAGACCATTAATTGACACTAGAATCTTCATGTCACTGATCCCAACATAGTTGGAATTAAGGTGCAGTTAATGATGATGAAGCGTACATGTGAGACAAAATAAATTTTCAAGGGTATTTTATGTAATTCTGGAAGTTAACTGGTCTTTTTGTATTAGGTCAAACTTCAAGGGTAAATTTTTTGTAATTAACCCTTCAAAAGTTTCAAACAAATTGAACAACAAAAAGGGAAATTCCATGTAAACTCATCCACCAATGGGAAGTCTATGATTGATGGACAGAGAAGATACTAACTTGATTCACATGGTGTATGAGTTTGTCCATATTTCGGTACCATGTCTCTGCATATTCATACTGAAAATCGTCACCCATAGTCCACATGATATGATTTGAACGAGTAACGTTCGCCTGCACAAAGAACCGACCGAAGGCAGCGACTATAAATCGGACCAATATGATGTCCTTAGAAAATCTCTTGATGGAATAATTTCAAACATTAAAAAAGATAAAGGGCTAAAACTACCAAGCACCAAAAGCTTCGGGACTAAAATTGCAATTTAGCTATTTCGAGTATAACATTATAAAAATAAATAAATAAACAAATAACTTCAAAGAAGACAGAAAGGAAGCAAGAAAACAAATCATTTTAAGGTAGAAGCAAGGAAGTAAGATATAGTGATGTTACCATTGAAAAAGCAGCAGCTACAAAATCATTGACACGATCTTCGACATTGTAATCAAATAGATAATTGTCATCCTACAATCAAGAGAGGTTAGACAATATCAGCATCTGCACAAACACAATTTCAGGGCTGTGTTTGGACGGAAGGATATAAAAACTAAGGATTCCAAATCTGTGGAGCTTGTTTGAGTTTTCTCACTAGTCAAGGGATTTCCAAATCCTTATCTCGTATTTGGAGTTTTCTTTTTCCATGAGTCATTGTGTCCCCATCTCAGATGCAAATCAATTTAGAATCATTTCCACAATTCATCTCAACAAAATTCTAAATTTTTCGATCCAAATGGCCCAAGGGTCCGAAGAATTACCTGAACTACAGGGGAATCATCATTGACTTCAAAATGAAAACCATCTGGAGGGCTATAATGGAACATGAAAGCACCGGTAAATATCTGAAATAATTACAACAAAAAAAAAGGAAGCTCAATTTTCTGCACAATGCATGCTAGACATTAAATAAGTTTTTAAGAGAGCACTAGTTATGAACATCACCATAAGTACTACGGAATAGTGAAAGTAATACTGAAATTGTTGCTGACTTGACATTAACCTGAGAGGATGACCCACGACTTTTGGAACCCTGCCATACAACCTCGAGCTTCTTCTAATTTTTTCTTTTGGCTCGATCTTGGTAGTCGATACGAGCAAAGTAAAGAGCATCAAATCCAACCTAAAACCAATAACAGCACAACTTTACCTTAGTCACTAAAATGCATACACATGCATTGCTATTACACATACATACATTCACTCCAATATCAATATCTATTGTAGAGCAACAAATACTGAGGGGAAAATTACAAAATCTACCCCTAAGGTTTAGCCTTATTACAAAAGAAACACGGTTATCTACAAATATCCCCCTGAAATTTACATTTGCCTTACAAAAGTGCACCACCTCAAGTGGGATCAAGAGGGGGGCTATTTGTACGGGATTGTTTGGAATTCTTAAAGTGGGATTTTTTGCAATCAGGCAAATTTTCAAGGGTAGTTTTTGTAATTAAACAATACCTCTGCCCCCAAAAGGTAAGCCTGAACAGCAGAATGTCCAAAAGGGTCGATTTGCCAACCAATTCTTGGAACAACATTAAACTCATCTTTAATAAAACGATGTCCGAGTGTTATCTGATCTATCATGTCAATGTAATGTGTAGTCGCCTCATCATGCATGCACATACCACCATTTCTGCATAAGAAGAGAGGGAGGAAGAGAGAGAGAGAGAGAGAGAGAGAGAGAGAGAGAGAGAGGAAGGGAGGGAGGGAGGGGGGGGGAGAGGGAGAGGGAGGGAGGGAGGGAGATTTCTTACAACACAACTCATCGGAAAATAAATAAACTGCAATAGTTTCTTTACTGGCATCATAAATCTTTTTGCCATCAAGTGTAAATATAAATTAGTACATGAACTCAAGTTGACCCGATTTCACGAGCATTCGGACTTTCGTCTTCATGTCTTTACTTTGGTTTCTCCACCACCGCTGGAAAAATGCCTATTTGCAACGCAGAAGCTATTTTCATCACCATGCTTTTTTTCATTGACTTGATAAATAGATAAACCAAGTAACATATGACTGGAAAAAAAAAATTGTTACCTGTTCGACATAAATAAATTTCCGATTTTTATCAGCCACCAATGCCGGTATCAGTGAATCCAACACATTTCTCACACATGCTCCCTACACACATCCATCACAGGATTTTTAACTTGCAAAATTCTACACAAGTTAAATCCATTTAGAAAATATATGTGAAGTCCATAAGAAAAGTATAACAACTCCGGTATGTTTGGCAGAAATAATGTAGCTTATTTGACAGAAAACCCCGTTGGTGTGCTATAAACGAGTGCATAAGCTAGCTTATAAGCCAGCTTATTGAGATATACTAGTTAGAGTAGCATCTGAATAAGCTAGCTTTATTAGCCAACAACTAGCTTATCAGCTTAGACCACCAAACATACCCCCGTTTTGTATGCTATAAACTAGCGTATAAGTTAACTTATCGAAATGTTCATCTCAAATAAGCTAACTTATAAGCCAACCACTAGCTTATCGGCTTCGACCACCCGACATACATTTAGGCACATTTCAATAGAATTTCACAAGAGAAAAGAAAATACAAACAAAAAGAAGAAGACAGTAATTAGATGTTGAGAACCACAAAAAACCAACTACGTTATATTCCATTTCACATTTTCACGTTTCATAAGCAGAAAAAAGAAAATCAAAGACCCCGGAGCCCGGACATTTATAGAAATATTATAGTTATCCCTTTAATAGAATACAAAATGAGGAGTCGGGGTTTTCTTTCCCTAATTTTCAAAAATTCTTTTCATTTTTTTTTTCGGAAACTAGCCCAAAATTCATGTTTTTTCTTTTTTTTTTTTTTTTTGGATCGTCGACACTAAAAAGACAATGAATCGTGAAAATTGATAAAAAGAAATGGCAATTTGTTTTACCTGAATCGAATTATTGGATCCAACGTAGTACTGATCGACAGTCTTCAACCACCCAACATCATCATGAGTATGAGGAACCAAATGGACATTAATCTTACCAGAAATAATACCTTGAGAAGTGTTGTAAAACATGTATTTACACTCCACTAAAACACACACAGTACACACAGTAAGAAACACTGACATAAACTTAAACCCAGCCATTGCAGCTACAGATGCACTCATTCACAACAGATTTTTCACATAAATAGACCGACCCCAGAACAGAGCAAAATCAAATAATAATATAATAACAATTATTATTATTATTATTATTAAAAAACGACCCACAAATCAAAGCAAGAATCCTGATGAAGACGTGGGAAATAAAGAACGTCCGTTTTTCCTTCTCCGTGGAATAGTACGTCGATTTCTTGAAAAAAAAGGTAGAGAAAGGAACAATTGCTTGACTTCAAAAAGGTAATATCTTGACTTGAAAAATGTAATGTCTTGAGTAATGAATTATCTTCAGTCTACATTCATTACTGAAATTTGGGGCTAACTTTCAGATTTTGTCAAGATATTGGCGCCAGTGGCGTTTTCTCGTCGTCCCCCCCACGAGGTATCTTTTGTCTAAAGATGAGAAATTATACTTTACCCCCTCAAGTATCGCCTATTTTTCACATAACCCCTCAAATATCGCCTATTTTTTTTACACAACCCCTAAATTATCAATTTAACTTTTTATACCCTCTACCCCGAGTTTTTTTTAATTTGGGATATTTAGCCTAGATTTTAAACGAGTTGAGCCCAAGACCGGAGTCATTTATCTGAAAATCATGGCATTCATTAATAATTCGCCAGCTTCAGATCGAGTTCGGACCGCTTATAGGATTTGCAAGTCTTAGCTCGAACTCGATTTCTTCAACAAGTTCGCGAGTTCGGTTCGATGGTTGAGTTCGCAAGCCTATGTCCTATGTCGGCTCATTATAATTTCAATAGAGAGGCTTGAAAACAACTCATTGTATGTTTGATTAATGAGCTTGACCAATATTTTTTTTACGATTATATGTACAAATAATCATTATAGTTTGAGTAAGGAGAGAATGCGATTATTGATGATATTAAATATACAAGTGACCGTAATTCAATGGCCATGAGCCTTCCACTTCAAGATGGATATCTCAGTTCGAATTTCATCGGGACAAAAAAAATTTAGGGATTTATGGCTTCTTATCTTAGTCTTTGACTAAAAGATCCTAATCCCTCGGGGTACACTGGTGGAACAAGTAAATATTGAAGGTTCGATAGTGTGGGATACCTGATTTCAATCGAGCAATTACTTGTGGAACAACTCCTTGTGCCCGGTAGTTGAGGATATTTGTTGAGAAGCTATATACACATCCCGCGATTTAACTGTAGCAAGTAACTGTGAGAGGTCACGGTTGTTGTCCCAAAGACTAGTTAAGTGTAAGTTTGAAACATCAGCATCTGAGATCAAAATAATGAAATTATAGGGAAAATTATCATTAACATCATCTTATATTAAACATCAACAATTAATTCGAGTATTTTTGTTTACCATTAATTCATCTTTTATCTAATAAGGCCAAGATACCCTTTAATACTTATCATCACAAGCAACATTCAGCTTTTTATACCCACACTCTGTAATACCCGAGATTTTCATTCCGGTTGCGTTGAATTTTTTTTACTACTGTTTGATGGATTATATGATGTTCGTGCCTATATGATCATGTCTTTCGTGTCACATGTTTGTTTGCAACTTAGTTGTTGGTGTCGGGCGTTGGCGTTTTATCGCATGTTGTATAATTTTTCGTCCCGTTGGCAGATATCGTTGTTGTGATGATTTTGGTACGATCCTACTGCATGTGCAGTAGTAATAGCGCACCTACATGCATGAATAACACGCGCTACCAATGCATTGCTAGCACACGCTAAGTCTCCTTTAGCGCACGCTAACGGAGGATGCAGAAGCTACTGCATTGGGCTAGGAAGTTGATTAGTGTACGCTATATAATGGTATAGCGCGCGCTAAGGTGCAGCAGTAGCGCACGCTACGATGAGTATAGCGCACGCTAACTGGTAGTTTTGGGACAGTCCAGAAGCTACTGGACTGGGTTGGAGTGTTGATTAGCGCACGTTAATGCTTTCAGTTAGCGCGCGCTAACTGGGCAGTTGTGCAAAACGTCTTTTGTTGATGATTCGATAGCGCACGCTAATATGGATGATTAGCATGCGCTAAGCTGTCCAGTATATAAACTGGACAACAGTTTATTCTCCTCATTTTTTTCCTTCATTTCTTCCTTCTCCGCGTTGTGTGAGACGAGAGTGCCTAGGGTTGAGTTCCTTGGTCGATTTCCGCTCCATTCAAGGTGCTTTGAAGAGTCCTAGGTGATTATAACATCATCTAATCCATTGTTCTTCGTCGGATCGAGGTATATTTTTTGAATTTCTCTAAAGTTGACTTTTTGGGATTTTATTCTTGATCTCGTTCTAATCCGGTTCTTATGAATCAATCATTCTTAAACATCGTTATTGGTCATGTTCTACGGATTGTATATCCATATCTTCGATTCGTTCAACCCGATTTATGATTTAAATGTTCTTGAGGAACCGTGATCATTTAGTGTTCGATTAAATGTTTCAATGAGTTTTCCTTCGAAGGTTAGACGTGTTTTTCCATCGTTATTTAGCCGATATTCTGTAGTAAATATGTTGTCGTTGTTTTCTCGCGAAGGTTGTAGGTTTTGGGGGCATTCGTCGGGCGTTTGCGTGTTAATCTCTGAGGCAAGTATTCTTGTCTATACAATTTATATTGTGTGAATTGAGGTTGTATAATAAATTTGTGATGATTATTCATTTTTGTTGATTTTGCATTATATGGGTCTTTATAGATGTTATGTTAAGTTAGAGTCGCCTTATTGCTTGTCGTAGAGGCATGTTAATAGAGAAGTGGTGTCGGTTAGATAGTACACTTATACGTGTGTTGTGATGTTTCGGTGATCACTGGGTTGTGTGGATAGAGTTGGGTATTATAGAGTTGGGTTGGTTGTAATGGTTTGATCAGTTGTTATACCTGTTGATGTATAGCGATGCGTCTAGAATTGTTAGGTTGTTGTTAAGCTGTGTCGGTCGTAGTTATGTGTCGGATAAATGGCCTAGTAAGTGCCTTGATTGTATATTGTGACTAACTATCGAGATATGCGGTTTTGTAAATGTGTGTGTGTCTTGTTGTTCTTCCACCCTGGGAGGGTCCGATAGGGCATCTGGGGGCCGATACTAATGGGTACGGCCGCGGAAGTAGTGTCCCAACTTGTGAGGGTCCGACGGGGCCTCTGGGGGCCGATACTAATGGGTACAGTTGTGGGTTACCATGTGTTTTTTTCATCATGAGGATGATGTTGATTTTTTCGATAAATGTTATATGTCCGGAATATCAAAACGTTTTGTTCTCGATGTTGAGATACATTATATAGGATCTTGGTACTTGGCTAGAATGGCACTCGAATATGTGTCTCGTATGTTTTGTTCCTTGGTTGTAATGTTTCGGTGTCGGAATGCGGACTTCGTTACGGTTTCCGAGCATTGTGGCTTAAAGAAAATTTGGGTTGAGACCCTAACGTTTGTGTAAATGTTGCTTTGCGTAAAATGACTTTGAGTCGAGACCCAGTTGTCTTGAAATGGTTTTATAACTAAGGATGTGGGGTCCAGAAGGATTTACTATTTATGAAAATGTTTGTTACATAAAACGAGATTTGGACTGAGACCCTAATATTTTCAGAATAGGTTTTATAATCTTGGACTTGAAGTCCAAAGAGACTTTCTATCATTTTCTAAAAACTCCCGAATTGATAAATTACTTTCAAGGACTTAAGTCATACTTTAAACATTGAAAACCTCTCGGGAACTTCATTCATGGTTTGTCATTGTTAGTATTAATACGGATGTTTGCGCGGCATATTTTATATGATTGGAATACTTGTACTAGTCATTCAAATGCTAACCCCTTAAATGGGGGAAATGCATTTCATGCATTTTAGGTATGCTTAGTTCGTTGGAGCAATCACAGGGAGGGCATGGAAGAAGGCGAGCCGCGATACTAATCAAGAGTTAGAGTTCAATATGTTGTTATTGTATTGTTGTGTTATCTTCAGTCTTCCGCTATATTGTATATTGACCCTTGTGTGGGTAAGTTCAGTAATGGTTTTTATTCCGATTGATTTCTTGTCGTGTGATCCTATCGGTCGGTGTATTTTAATATTTGACCTTATCGGTCAGTTTCGGTATGTAGTTTGACCCCGATCGGTCAAACATTTATCCTCTCGTGGTAATTAGCCTGGTAGATCCCTCTGTAAAGGGACATACGGCGTGTAATATTCCTGATAGATTTCTGGGGGTGTTACATTTATGGTATCAGAGCTTAGGTTGTGGAAACCTAGGCAGTCGAGTCGAGTCGAGATTTGTCAAGTCGTGTTCTGTTACGTCATCCAAGTTGTCAGTTAACAAGTCAACTTGTGCGTTGTCATGTCATATCGTTCGTGTTGTCCGTTGAAATTAGTATCATGGGCGACATCTTCTTCGTGCGACTTGTGGATGTAAGTCTCCGCCTTTTGTATTATATTTTATATTTTATGTTGCATAATTTTGTTTGCTAGTAAGAGGTAAGATAGAAACTGTATTTGATACTTGTGGTATATTACGTGCGAAGCAATTGGGATATACTTGCAGATTGAATTTTGATTGGTATAACGTATTGTGGAAGTTTCTGGACATTAATGTGTTCCAGGAGGCGTATTAACGGCAGATATTGTCAGAGACACAAATGGATAGTTTCGATGTATGTTTGAATTTAAGATTATATTTATGAGTGGTATCGGATAGTATGATGATTTGAATGCTAGATGGGCACTTGTTTGGAAACTGGATATGTTTGACTAATTATTGCTAATTGCTACAAACGTGTGCGCGCGTATTTGAAAATATTTCTGAAATTTTCATAGACTCGAGTATGTTGTGAAAAATCAGATCTTCTAAAACATTTTACTAGTACGATTAAACGGCTAGGGTAAATTTTGAAAATTTTCTGAAATTTTGGACAAGTCGGTAGTATATTTTCAAAGAAGAGAGTTGATTGATTGTTTCTTGCTACCTCAATGTACGCTCATCGTTAGCTATATCTGTTGCACGTGTATTTTTAAATGACTTACAAGTATTTTGCAATCTGAGTTAAATTGGAAAATTGTCGTAACTATTTTGTTGGTACATGTAAGCGGTGACTTAACGTGTGTTTTGAAATTGTTGACTTTTGCAATTCGGGCTCAGCATTCTCAAATGAGATTTTTGTGACGACACTCAGAAAGTGGGTATTTGAAGAGTATTTAAATTATTGAAAAATATTTTGTCGGTATGCATAGGTAGTGACCTAGCGAATACATTGTTTTTAATGAAAACATTTGAGTTTTAGTACTTCCGATATTTTATAAATTGTCACCGTCGTTAATCATTTGTCCTATTCAAAAAGGATTTTTTTGAAAGTGATTTTTGTCGATTGATTCTATTTTCAAATAACTCGAGTAAATGATTTTAAAAATCTTTCACACCATAAAACTTTTATATTTTAAAGCAAAAATGTGATTTTCATTTTCAAAAGAAAATAGTGAAAGATGAAGAATCTTACTCGATTTAACTTTTAAGTTCGAATTTAGAAAACTTCTGTGATGAGTCAGTTAGCACATACTAATTTCATCATTGGCGCACGCTAATGAACCCGGACAGAACATTTGGTTAATATAGTTCGTTAACGCACGCTAATTATTGAGGCTGGTGCGCGTTAAGATGCAGTGTGTTGTTATTTGTGATAAGGATATGTGACGACACGATTTCTCTTGTTGATGAACCTTTGATGGGGTTTAATGTTCCGGAACATGGTTTTGCAAATGATTTCAGAAAGAAACAATTTTGATCTATTCCTTATAGTTTTGGTAAAACAGCCTGAGGTGCCAAAAGCGTTTTCCAATCTTATTTCAGAAAAAAAAATTATGAACATTAGACTTCAAAATGTTGCTATTACCTCGTGGAATTTTAAAAAGAACGTTATCAATGATGGGTTAATATGATGCATGGTTTTTTATGGTAGTGTTTGTATTGGTAAGGGTCGTAAGTTTCTGCTGATGCAGTCAGGTGATTCGTCAGTAACGACCTTAAGTTCCATTTATTGCAATTGTAATTATCGTACTCGTGTAACTTTCGTGAGTGGATATTTTGTGTGATGCTATTATTGCCTTACGACGGTATGTTGCGCTGGATCGGCATTATGGGTATTGTTATGCGATGTTGTGTTCCATAGTGCTGAGCGATTGTGTGTTCAGTATGCCGAGAAGATGAGGTCGAGGTTGTAGTTGTGGACGTAATCACAAGCATGGTGAGGTACGTGATCAGAGGCAAGTAGCCGGACAAAAGGTCATTTTTGGTAGAAATCCAACGTTCATAATGACTCTATCATCGACGAATCATATGTCCGTGGCAACGGAGCGGAAAAATCAGGGGATTCATCGGGGAGTAAGGGAACGGGGGTCCATAAACCTCAACCCCGTATCAATCGGTTGTGTAACCTTCTAGGCCAGTTGGAAAATCTAGGAGACCCAGGGCGGCATCGTTGACTGTGGGTAACTTGCCTAGATGCTTCAACTGTAATGTTCTGGGTCATGTACGCACGAATTGTAAGAAGCCTTCGGTAGCTTGCTATAATTGTGGATACGAGGGGGATCGAGTGCAGTACTGTGATGAAGTATCAAGATCAAACGTGACCACTGAGAGGGCCATTCCTATGATGAAGGCGGGTCCAGAAAGTAAGAGGCAGAAGACCTCGGGTAACTTTTCCAAAGGTTAGAGAAGTGAGTTTCATGAGCCTGCTGCTTTGCATTGTCCTTTTGGGAGCACTCCTCGTTCATTTGGTCAGTCCAAGAATATTACTCCAGAGGTGAGTAAGGTGAGCGGTGTGAAGGTGTGTATCAACTGTAGCCGTGTGGGCCATACTCAAAAGAATTGTCGCTCGCCGTAGGTTAACTATTTCAAGTGTGGTCATTTGGGACACCAAGCGGTGTACTGCAAGTCCGTTGTTGAGATGTTCGAGAACCGGAGTTCCGCTCCTACTCGTGGAGGGCCCAATGGTGCCCAGTGATGTTACTGCCTGTGTATCTTAGATTATACCTCGTATGGAGATTTGATAATTGTTGCTTGAACGCTTTTGTTTTGTTATGTGGCACTTTGATGTATCTTTTGTTTTGTTATGTGGCACTTTGATGTATCTTGTTTTAAGTTTCGGGACGAAACTTATTTTTAGTGGGGCAGAATGTAATATCTGAAATTTTAATTCCGGTTGCGTTGAATTTTTTTTCTACTGTTTAATGGATTATATGTTGTTCGTGCCTATATGACCATGTCTTGTCGTGTCACTTGTTTGTTTGCAACTTGGTTGTTGGTGTTGGGCGTTGGCGTTTTATCGCATGTTGTATAATTTGTCGTCCCGTTGGCAGGTATCGCTGTTGTGATGAGTTTTTGGTGCAATCCTACTGCCTGTGCAGTAGGAATAACGCATGCTACATGCATGAATAACGTGTGCTACCAATGCATTGCTAGCGCAGGCTAAGTCTCCATTAGCGCACGCTAACGGAGGAAGCAGAAGTGATGCAGAAGCTATTGTATTAGGCTATGAAGTTGATTAGCGCACGCTATGTAATGGTATAGTGCACGCTAAGGTGCAGCAGTAGCGCATGCTGCGATGAGTATAGCACACGCTAACTGGTGGTTTTGGGACAGTCCAGAAGCTACTGGACTGGGTTGGAGTGTTGATTCGCGCACGCTAATGCTTTTAGTTAGCGCACACTAACTGGGCAGTTGTACAGAACTTCCTTTGTTGATGATTTGATAGCGCACGCTAATATGGATGATTAGCGCGCGCTAAGCTGTCCAGTATATAAACTGGACACCAGTTTATTTTCCTTATTTTTCCTTCATTTCTTCCTCCTCCGCGTCGTGTGAGACGAGAGTGCCTAGGGTTGGGTTCCTTGGTCGATTTCCGCTCCACTCAAGGTGTTTTGAAGAGTCCTAGGTGATTATAACATTATCTAATTCGTTGTTCTTCGTCGGATCGAGGCATTTTTTCTGGATTTCCCTAAAGTTGACTTTTTGGGGATTTTATTCTTGATCTCGTTCTAATCCGGTTTTTATGAATCGATCATTCTTAAACATTGTTATTGGTCATGTGCTACGGATTGTATATCCATATCTTCGATTCGTTCAACCCGATTTATGATTTTAATATTCTTGAGGAACTGTGAATATTTAATGTTCAATTAAATGTTTCTAATAGGACGACAAATGTAGACCTCCTAAAAACCTAGTCTAAAGAGGCCCAATATAAACCGACGTACCAATCTCTGAGTAAAGGAGGAGAGACCTAGACGAATGGAGTCCGACCTAGGGGTTCGGAGAAGAGTGCCCCGACCTAAGGGGTATCGCCGACCTCTGGGCTCAGTTAAGAGTGTCCCGACCTCATGGGGCCCTTATAATATGAACCGACCTGCCTAACCATTCCCGGGGTTGGAAATCGCCGGGCTCATGAAGGTTAAGCTTTTGAAAAGGTAGATCTTGACCTACCTGACAGAATCCCAGAAATTCAGGGGCTGGTAAACCACAGTCCCCAAATCCCGGATATCCAGGGATGGAAAATCGCAGTCTATATCCCTGAATATCTGGGATCTTCCCTAAAATCATGAAGAGATCTCAAGGACAGGCAGCCCTCCCTTCTATAAATAGGGGAGAAGCCTTTCTTTCAAAGGATAAGCATAATTTTGAGATTACAGAGAAGTATTTTAGAGAGAGAAAGAAATATACAGAGAGAAAGAGAGCAATATTGTACATCTTCGGGTTTTCTTAGATAAACTTCTGAGATTAACCCAGTTCTTGGTGACCGATCAGCTCGGTTCCATCAAGTGGCGCCGTCTGTGGGACTGTGACATCGAGTCACTTTGAGTTGAGACGTGAGATCAGTAATGGCGGAAGAAACAAACCAGAAGAAAATTGGGGAGCTGATACCCTGAAATTTGGAAGAAGAACTAGCAGTTGCGGGTGGAGAATCGACTCTGGAAAAAACACCCATCACCTCGGGAGAAGAAGCTGAACCCAGCACAATCACACTGACAAAGAAAGCCTTAGCCGATATAATTGCTAGTGCGATCCAGAAGAGACGAGAGGTCGAAAAATAAAAAATACCACGAAAAGTAATACCCATCCTCTCGGATGGGCTAGAGGAAATCGATCAGTAGGAACAACATGGGGAGAGATATCCAAGAGTATGGTAAAGATCTAGACAGGAAAGAATGTTGGATCCCTTGATATCCAGTATGTAAGACGAGCTAGAGGAATTACGACAAAGGGTTGCGGGGAAGGACGCGGAGAGTCATCCAGGCCACCCCTTCTCGGAGAGCATATTATAGGCTGAACTCCCGTACGGGTTTAGGGATGTCTTCTTCACCTACGATGGGCTCTCAGATCCTACCCAACATTTGTATCGATTCGAGAACATGGCCGTATTGCATCGATATTCAGATGTCGTAAGCTGTAGAGCATTCCTGGCTACACTAACAGAGTCAGCTTAGGACTGGTTCCACCAGATACCCCCAGAGACGATTACTACCTTCAAGACTTTTAGCTCGGCGTTCTTGACTCACTTCGCAAGCGCTAGGGCACACCAGAAGACGTTCATGTTCTTGTTCAGTATCAAGCAGTACTCCGGAGAAGCATTGAGAGCTTATGTGACTCGGTTTACAAAGGCGTGTCTGCAGGTACCCTCATCATCTGAAGAAGTGAAGACGAGTGCCTTGACACAGGGACTAAAGCCTGGGCTGCTACGCACCTCGTTCACTAAAAAGCTAGCCAAAACGTATGATGAGGTCTTAGCCCTATGTTCAAAATACATCAATGTTGAAGAAGCCGAGAAATATATGGAGGAATTGCATGAAAAATCCGAGGAGGGGGAAGGAGGAACTAGCAGGGTGGTGCAGCGCGAAATATATACCTTTCGAGGAAATCTACCCCGAGAAGAAATGCTACGTGGAAAGACAGATCGGAAGACGGACCGAAGGAAGAGTGATACCAGCCTAAAACGATCGAGGTTTGACCAATACAGCCCATTAACAATGAGAAGAGCTCAGGTTTTGGAAGCAGTTGAGGGTAAGATGAATAGGGTTATTGAGTGGCCTACATCTCATTTAATGGGCCTACTCAGCCAAAGTCCGAGCTTTATTGTCGATTCCACAATGATTACGAACATAAGACAGACGAGTGCAAACACCTCAAAGACGTGATTGAAAGGCTGGTCCGAGTGGGGCATCTAATGGAGTTCACATATCAGTAAAGAAATGGAGGCTGCAGGAAACCACCTATGCCCCAGGGGGTACGGGGATGAAAAGAGAAGCTCCTCGGGGACCCGCTGCTCCCCCCGCTAAAAAGGGAGTGATTCACATGATATCAGGAGGACCAACTGACGGAAGTTCTAATCAGTCCAGGAAAGCTCACACGCGAAAGGCTAGGTGTCATCAGTTTAAAGAGGTCGCCTCTGTGAGTAGCGGGCCTGTCATCCAATTTGGGCCTGCGAACTACAGCGGGATACAAGCGCCCATAACGACGCACTGGCCATCACAGCAGAGATTGCTAGTTATGACGTCCAAAGAGTCTTCATCGATATGGGAAGCTTGGTGGATATATTATTCTATGACTGTTTCAAACAAATAAACCTCGAAGTGGAATTAGAAAAGGTGGATACGGCACTTTATGGGTTCTACATGACCGAGGTGCAGCCAGTCGGAGAGGTGGTACTCCCGGTAGCACTGGGACGGATACCTCATCGGAAGGTCAATACACTCAGGTTTTTAGTGGTGGACACTATATCGGCCTATAACGCTATTTTAGGGTGGCCAGGGCTCAACAAGTTCGAGGCGGTGGCATCCACCTCGCACATGAAGGTAAAATTCCCCATGGGAAGCAAGGTAGGGGAGGTAGCCAGAGATCAGTTTGTCTCCCGGTCTTGTTACCAAATGACAATAAAACACGGAGTACAGCGCAGTAAGAGGGTGCCCGAGATGAGAGGCTCGGATCCAGAGTTTAAGAAGAATAAAAAATCAAAAACGCCCAAGGAAGCTGAGGAAGAAGGTGTCAAGCCTAATGAGGAGTTTATGGAGACAGAATTAGTTCCAGGAAGGCCAGAAATAAAAACTCGCGTGGAAAATCGGTTGGATAGCGGGATAAGGGAAAGCCTTATCCACTTGCTATGAAGATTTGTGGACATTTTCGCGTTCACGGCCGAGGATCTGGTGGGAATCAGCCCAGCAGTCGCCGAACACAGATTAAACATTGACCCAACTGTAAGGCCGGTAAAGCAGAAGAGGAGGCATTTTGGGCCGGAGATGGGTGGAATCATTGGGGGAGAAGTTGATAAGCTCCTCCGAGCTGGGCACATAACACAAATTCAGTTTCCGGAGCGGTTATCCAACGCTGTCTTGGTAGGGAAAAGCCAAGGGAACTGGAGAATGTGCATAGATTTCCGAGACCTAAATAAAGCGTGTCCGAAGGATCACTACCCGTTACCCCGCATAGATCAGCTAGTGGACTCGACCTCGGGGTGTGAATTGCTCAGCATGATGGATGCCTTTCAGGGATATCATCAAATTCCCCTCGCACCCGAGGATAGAAAGAGAGTCAGCTTCGTGGTATCAAAAGGAACCTTTTGTTATGTGCACGTGCCTTTCGGGTTAAAAAATGCGGGAGCCACATATCAAAGATGGTCGATAGAATCTTTAAATCCCAAATCGGCAGAAACATGGAAGTCTATGTGGATGATATGCTAGTAAAAAGTGTAAAGGCAGGAGAGCACATCAGAGATCTAGAGGAAACGTTCGAAAATCTGCGCACATACGGAATGAAGCTTAACCCATCGAAGTGTTCTTTTGGGGTAAAATTGGAAAAATTTCTGGGATACGTGGTCACAGAACAAGGAATCGAAGTCAATCCAGAAAAAGTCAAAGCAGTACTACAGATAAATCCTCCGAAAAACATCAAAGATATCCAGGTACTAACAGGAAGAATAGCGGAGCTGAGCTGATTCATATCACGCTCAGCTGAGAAGGGATTCCCATTTTTTCAACTCTTAAGAAAAGGGAACAAATTCGAATGGACCTCCGAACCACAGGTAGCTTTCGAAAAATTAAAGGAGTATTTGGCCGAGCTACCTCTGCTCACCAAACCGATACCAGGAGAGGAGCTCATACTCTACTTATCCGTGGGAGAGGGGGCAGTTAGCTCGATCTTGTTAAGAGAAGAAGCGAACCAGCAAAAACCTATCTATTATACGAGCCGAATTTTGCAAGGGGCGGAACGGAAATACTTCGAGCTAGAGAAGGGAGCACTGGCATTAATAGTTACAGCTCGATGATTGAGACCGTATTTCCTAGCCCACTGCATAAAACTGCGAACCAACTTACCCTTAAGAGAGATACTGGGGCGACCCAACGCGTCAGGTCACCTGGTAAAATGGGCAGATGGGGGAATATGACATGGAATATGAGCCAAGAACGGCGATCAAAGCTCAGGCCCTAGCGGATTTCATCCAAGAGGGGGCCACACCATCGCTGTCGGAAGGACAGTGGCTACTACATGTGGATGGATCAGCAACGACCGGTGGCTCCGGGGCAGGGATAGTCCTCACTACCCCAAAGGGCGAGCAACTAGAGTATGCCGTAAAATTCGATTTCAAAGCCTCCAACAACGAGGCCGAGTATGAAGCCCTATTAAAGGAATGTAGCTGGGAATAGACTTGGGTGCGCGACGGCTTATAGCCTACTCTAATTCTCAACTGGTCACAGAGTAGGTAGGAGGAAAATTTGAGATAAATGAGGAGCGGATGAAGAAGTATGTCGAAGAAGTGAAAGAGGCCGCCAAAAAACTAGGGGAATGGAAGTTGATCCATATTCCTAGGGCAGAAAATGTAAAAGCTGATTACTTAGCAAAAATGGGAAGCTCCTTGGTGGATTGTCGCTCTCGGACAGTAACGATTTTAGGAGCAGCTCGGAGTAGCATTGCGAAACAGGTGATGGAGGTGAACGAGATAGCGAACTGGCGAACTCCCTTGTTGGCATACCTGAGAAGAGAGGAACTACCAAATGAAAGGCAGGAAAGAGCGAAAATTATACGGAGGGCAACGAGGTTTCGTTGCATTAACGATAAATTATACAAGAGATCATACCTTGGTCCACACCTGAGGTGCGTCTTGGAAGAATAAGGGCAGGGTATACTGGAAGAAATTCATGAAGGGTGCTGCAGTGATCACACCAAAGGAAGGGCGCTAATTAGCAAAACACTAAGAGGTGGCTTTTTCTGGCCGACAATGAGCAAGAAGGCGGTTGAGATGGTTAAGCGGTGCCAAAAATGTCAAATACACGCACCCTTAATACACATCCCAACAGAGAATATGATCACCATGGGAGCACCCTGCCCTTTTGCTAAATGGGGAATCGATATCATGGGACAGTTTACACTTGGCTTGGGAGGAAGGAAGGTTTTAGTAGTAGCCATAGACTACTTCAGCAAGTGGGTAGAGGCCGAGCCCGTAGCCATCATCACTGA
Source organism: Orobanche coerulescens (assembly GCA_033398695.1). Lineage (NCBI taxonomy): Eukaryota > Viridiplantae > Streptophyta > Magnoliopsida > Lamiales > Orobanchaceae > Orobanche > Orobanche coerulescens. The sequence goes on from CM065809.1 coordinate 159,596,632, forward strand.
ACAAAGAATCATAAGCTTTCTATTTAACAACATCTGCTGCAGGTACGGAGCGCCTCAAATACTTATCTCAGATAATGGACCTCAATTTAATGGGAAAAGAACCCAGTCCTGGTGCGAGGGGATGTACATCAAACAAAGGTTCACCGCGGTAGCTCATCCGCAGACCAATGGACATGTGAAGGTAACCAATAGAACAATCTTGCAAGGGATCAAAACCCGCTTAGACAAGGCCAGAGGAGGATGGGTGGACGAACTTAGCTCGGTGCTATGGTCATACCGAACCACACCTAGGTCGTCGACGGGGGAAACACCCTTCAGTATGGTATATGGGTCCGAAGCCGTCATCCCGGCAGAGGTCGGAGAAATGTCACATCGGGTTCGGTGATTCAACGAGGAGGAAAACGAAGAAATGATGAGGGAGGCGTTAGACACCATAGAAGAAAGAAGAGAAATGGCTGCAGCTCGAACGGAAAGATACAAAAGCTTGACAAAAGCAACTCATGACAAAAAGGTAAGGAAGAGACAGTTCCAAGTCAGCGACTTGGTGCTTAGGCGAGCTGATGCCCTCAGAAAAATAGGAAAACTGGAGCCTAACTGGGAAGGCCCTTACAAGTTAATCCGAATTTATGCAGGGGGAGCTTATGAACTTGAGGATATGGAGGGACACCCCATTAAAAGACCTTGGAACATATGCTATTTAAAAAAAATATTTTGTATGAAGAAATGTTGAGAAAAGCTTGTAATGTTTTAGTAAAAGTCTATTACGAAAAAAAAATCTGAATGTCTCGTTCGAACAAACTAGAAAGAAAATCTGACTAGGTGAAATGCCTTCAGATCCGAGCAAGGGTGAACTGCCCTAGAAAATCTGATCAGGTGAAATGCCTTCAGATCCGAGCAAGGGTGAACTGCCCTAGAAAATCTGATCAGGTGAAATGCCTTCAGATCTGAGCAAGGGTGAACTGCCCTAGAAAATCTAATCAGGTGAACTGCCCTAGAAAATCTGATAAGGTGAAATGCCTTCAGATCCGAGCAAGGGTGAATGCCCTAGAAAATCTGATCAGGTGAAATGCCTTCAGATTCGAGCAAGGGTGAACTGCCCTATAAAATCTGATCAGGTGAAATGCCTTCAGATCCGAGCAAGGGTGAATTGCCCTAGAAAATCTGATCAGGTGAAATGCCTTCAGATCCAAACAAGGGTGAACTGTCCTAAAAAATCTGATCATGTGGAATGCCTTCATATTCAAACAAGGGTGAACTGCCCTAAAAAATCAGACCAGGTGAAACACCCTCGGATTCAGATAAAGGCGAACTGCCCTGAAACACAAGCTCGGAAAAATAGCCTCAGACTTAAAGTTTGAGCCGATCTATAAAAAAAAAGGGGATATTTTTCAGTGGAAAGAGTTGGAATTATCCAGGCTATATTCCACTCGAAAGAGTTAGAAATGTCCGAGCTACATTAAACTCCGAAGGGTTGTTCGAAATATCCGACCTGTATTAAGGTCGGTGACAAAGTCAGTGTAATATCCGGATTTATTATTGAGTATTTCATCTGTTGTTGAACCCTGTATTATTCGGAATTGTGATCTCGATAATTGGAGTATGATATTTCTCACATTTATATCTTTGTAGATGAGTATAGCAACATGTAAATTTTCTCATGCAAACTCGAAATAACACACGCTAAGAATATAGCTTAACGTGCGTTATCGACTAAAACTAGCGCACGCTACGAATGAAGAATTGTGTGCGTTAGGCAGTCAATTATTGAGCTAGGCAGCTAGCACATGCGCCAGCCGAACATGGGTCCAGATAAGATTCCCGCGAGCGAACCTGGACAGTTTTGGAGTCAACGCTTATTAGCGTGCGCTAAGGATAGTAGGATAGCGTGCGCTAATCAGCTAATGTGCAGAAATATTATATAAGGAATAGCACCCTCATTTCATTTGGTTTACGTTTCCTTCATTTGTTTTTCGTTCCTTGGAAGTCCAGAGAGCCTCCCATACTTCTTAAAAACATATAAAATCCTCCTTACATAATCATTGAATATTGGAGAGTACTTACACTTGATCATTGAAGAAGAAGCTCACTTGGAGTGACACACAAGCAACCGGGGTTGAAGTCTACCTATTGTTTCGGTGTTTTCTGCATCTTAAGGTATGTTTATACTATCTCCTACCTTGGATTCGTGTTATTAAGAATATGAGGATTATGCTATCAAGATATTGAGTTCCATTGGTGATTTATCCAAACCACATCATGTTTAAGAGATTGAGATGATTATGCTTTAAGTACCTTGGTTAAGAACATCATAATTTGAATCTTGTTACGATGAACAAGTAAAGGAAGTTTCTGACATTGGTAATCCGAATTTAGAAGGTGTCTTCATAGTAATCATGGACTTGGATTTAACATCATTATTGTTAGACGAATCTAAGAGATTGATCATGGAAGGAATTGTCTTGTAAAGATGGAGTATTAAACAAACTTCAAAATGATAGTTTTGATTGATATAAAGGTATTGATATCAACCGTTAGGCCTTCCGAATTATGCATGAAGAATTGTAATCGAAATTGAATATGGTGTTATGATAATATACGTATTCTTGAATTCAAAGTTGTTGCTATCCGTAAGATCATTCATAACTGTATGAGCATGATATGCATGGAGATAACATATATTAAACACTGAGGATTTCGTAAGTTTCATCACCGTTAGAATAGTCGACTGTCCAGGGAAGAACTGTCATACGTGTCTAGCGCGCGCTAAGCTTTATAGTTAACGTGCCCTATCGGACATAAGTTAACGTATGCTACACTTGGAACGTAACGTGCGTTATATCATCATACGAGTCAATCGACTGATCAGTGAGGTTCTGACTGTGCATGGTTAGCATATGCTAGACTGCGTATAATTGCGTGCGCTAACGAGTAGCCTTAACGTACGCTACTTAGGATACGTATCGTGCGTTGAGCAAGCTAGACAGATTACGTTTTATGAACTTCCGACCGTATTTTGGATTGTTACGTACGACTTTAGATGAATTCTATATTACTTCTTTTGTTAAGGTTCAAGCTTAGCATCGTGATTGATCGAAGGGGACGACATTTGAGTGTTTTGATATTCGTGGAAGCTTTATTCTTGTCATCGAACCGAGGCAAAGTACATTAATTAGAATTGTTTATATTATGTCAATAATATTGTGATTGTATTATGTACATGTGTTGTGATTAAATGTCCACCATGCGTTGATCCAACGGGAATCATCATGGGAATCTATAGCTGTGTGCGCTGGATCGTTGGAGAGGTAGTTCCACAATGCGTTGGTCCGATGGGATCATCATGAGAATCTATAGCTGTGTGTGCTGGATCGTTGGAATACCATCAGTATGTTGAGACTGTTATGATGTGATATGTGTGGTTGTTATTTCTCGTTGGAGAAACTTGTTATGATGATTGTTGATTACATCACTGTTGTATGATTATTGTAGGGCTGGCAATTTCCGACACGATGCGATAACCCGACACGAACACGCACGAAATTAATGGGTTAGTGTTTGGTCTTATCGTGTTCGTGTCCTTATCGTGTCGACACGATAAGGACACGCTAATTTCGTGTCGTGTTCGTGTCGGATTCGTGTCGTGTTCGTGTAACACGATAACTTTCGTGTTCGTGTTAGGTAATAGGTATCGTGTTCGTGTAACCCGATAATATTTATATATTTTTAGCATTAATTTTATTATCATTTTAAATATTTTAAGCTTATTTTCTAATTTTTTATTTAAATTTATCGATTCGTGTCGTATCGTGTCGTGTCAACACGAAAAATATCGTGTCATATCGTGTTCGTGTCAACACGAAAAATATCGTGTCATATCGTGTTCGTGTCGTGTTTGTGTCGTTTCCGTGTTTCAACCTTTCGTGTCGTGTTCGTGTTCGTGTCGGGCATATACTTAACGGGTCGTGTTCGTGTTTGGCCTTATCGTGTCGTGTCGTTATCGTGTCGACCCGATAAGATTATTAGCCCTGCGTGGACTAAGTTCAACTATTCCGACATGTGTGGGAAGAAGAGAGTTTGAAGATTACTTGTGTGGGAAGAAGCTTGTCAAAGAAGACTACAGCCAATCTGTGTGAACGGCTCAAGCAACAGTCAGTTGTATCAATCTGTATGAAAGATACACCGATAAGTTTCGTTAAAATCATATAATTGTGTGCATCTTGATTTTAATAAAAAATGTACTCCTGTGTGGAAGACCTGTGGACGTAGATGGTTTACCTCGAACCATATTAAACTTGTGTGTTATTACTATCCGTACTTACTGTTTTCTTATTCCTTGTGATTTATCTTATACTTACTCTGAAAATCCTGTAAGCACCAAACTACAGGAGACTGTCTAGTTGTTGTACTTTGAGCAATTTAGTTCAGAACTTCCGCTACGCATAACAAAATTAAAAAAAGGTACATCTTATTCAACCCCTCACCCCCTTCTAAGCTCTAAGCAAGTATACAGTGACCAACAATAACGAAATTGTGAATCCACCTCCACTCCAGCCTCTTTACACGCATTGTAACACACCGATATATTCGGAATAATTACAGCGCCGTAAATCCTTTATATAAGAATTTACAAGGCTAATTTGAGAAATAAGGGAAATAATAATAATTCCAAAGACCATTAAGGTTATAATTCAAAAACCAGTTCGACAATTCAAATGAGTCCATTATTACAAGCATCTCAAAACATCACAAGAAACGCATACTCGAGTACTGGAAATAAACCAGATAGACAAGCTAGGCAACAACAATTAACATCACTGAGCTCCTTCGTCGTCATGTCGGTACTGTGGCTATTTTCTCGCTCCTCGGCTACTTGAACATCAAAACAAATGTCCACCCCCGAAGGGGTTAGCAAAACGATGCTAGTACAAGTATCATAATACACAAATCGAATATGCAACAACAATGCATAATAAAATACACAATATGGACTTCTGCTACCAGAATGCAACCATGCGAATCCACATGATTCCATCAACACAACATGGGTGTTCCAATGATCCAGTGCCCTCAGCATAGATCCCAAAATGATCCCGTCGGACCAACACGAGGTGGAAAACCCGTCCAATGATCCAGCGCCCTCACCATAGATCCCAAGATGATCCCGTCGGACCAACACGAGGTGGACATCCGATCCAGCCCCCTCAGCATATATCGCATGATCCCTTCGGACCATAACAACATTTACAAACACAAACCATGCATATACACATGCACGGGACTCACTGTCGATCTTTACGGATCACAAGAGTCTCAAATACATCTTCAGTCAGAAAGAGTTGAACATGCAGCAAAGACGATGGCTGGAACTTATTAAGGACTATGACTTGGAGATTCTTTATCAACCAGGCAAAGAAAATGTAGTGGCCGATGCACTTAGCCGCAAGCCTGTTTCTATTCAGATGTTGGAGACTCTGACCTCCCAGCTCAGCATTCAACGAGAGATGATTCGAGAAGTAATTGAAGTATGGTTACAAAGAGTCCAAGGACAACTATGCGTGATGGAAATAACTTCATCGTTAACCGAGGAAATCAAATCTAAGCAAATAAATGATCCTCTGATGATTCAGTTACGTGATGAAGTGATCAAAGGAAAGGCCCATGGATTCGTAATTCATGATGATGGAGTTTTGAGATTTCAGAACCGACTTTGCGTTCCCAATGTCGATGTTCTGAAACATACGATTATGAAGGAAGCTCACGGCTCGCCCTATTCTATCCACCCGAGCACCAGTAAGATGTATAAGGACATGAAGCGGAACTTTTGATGGTCAGCAGGTTAAGATCGAGCATCAACAATCTGCCGGAATGCTGAAGACGCTCCCGATTCCTGAATGGAAGTGGGAGGACATATCGATGGACTTTATCACTAGTATGCCGAGAACCAAGTCACGAATGAACATGATTTGGGTGATAGTTGATCGTTTAACCAAATCAGCTCATTTTCTAGGCATTAAGGACACGTGGGGACCAGAGAGGTTGGCACGAGTATTTATTTTAGAGATAGTCCGATTGCATGGTACGCCGAAGACCATTATTTCTGATCGAGACGGCCGTTTTGTGTCTCATTTTTGGAAAGCAGTTCATAAGGCCTTGGGGACCGAGTTAAACTTCAGTACAGCTTATCATGTGCAGACAGGCGGACAATCCGAGAGGACTATTCAAACGGTGGAAGATATGCTGAGGGCATGTGCCTTAGATTGGTCAAATGATTGGGAAATTCATCTGCCGTTGATTGAATTCACCTACAATAATAGTTGGCATGCTTCTATTAAGATGGTACCGTTTGAGGCATTATACGGGAGGAGATACAGATCGCCCCTATATTGGGACGATTCATCAGACTTGATCGGGACAGAACCAGAGTTGATCGTACAGACATGAGAGAAGATAGCCTTGATTCCTGAAAGGCTGTTGACCGCCCAGAGTCGATAGAAATCTTATGCAGACGTACGTCGTCGCCCATTGGAGTTCAGTACTGGAGATCACGTACTTTTAAAGGTTTCTCCTACTCGAGGAATCTTTCGCTTTGGGAGAAAAGAAAAACTGAGTCCAAGATATATCGGACCATTCGAGATCCTCGAGAGAGTTGGAGAGTTGGCATACAGATTGGCATTACCGCCGTCACTAAGCCATGTTCATAACGTGTTCCACGTATCCCAATTACGGAGATATATACCGGATCCTAGTCATGTTATTGATTTCGGCGAGATCGAAATCGCTCAGGATGGAACGTCTGAAGAAAGACCGGTCAGGATACTCGAGAGTCGAGTTAAGTAGTTGAGGAACAAACCAATCGCTTTGGTCAAAGTTCAGTGGTCACGCCACAGAGTGGAAGAAGCCACTTGGGAAACGGAAGATAGCATGAAGTCCAGACATCCAGAGTTATTTTCGTCTTGAGTTTCGGGACAAAACTGCTTTTTAGTAGGAGAGTATGTAATATCCGGATTTATTATTGAGTATTTCATCTGTTGTTGAACCCTGTATTATTCGGAATTGTGATCTCGATAATTGGAGAATGATATTTCTCACCTTTGTATCTTTTTACATGAATATAGTAACATGTAAATTTTCTCATGCAAACTCGTAATAACGCACGCTAAGAATGTAGATTAACGTGCGTTATCGGCTAAAACTAGCGCACGCTACGAATGAAGAATTGCGTTCGTTAGGCAGTCAATTATTGAGCTAGGCGGCTAGCACATGCGCCAGCCGGACATGGGTCCGGATAAGATTCCCGCGAGCGAACCTGGATAGTTTTGGAGTCAATGCTTATTAGCGTGCGCTAAGGATAGTAGGATAGCGTGCGCTAATCAGCTAATGTGCAGAAACATTATATAAGGAACAACACCCTCATTTCATTTGGTTTACGTTTCCTTCATTTGTTTTTCGTTCCTTGGAAGTCCAGAGAGCCTCTCATACTTCTTAAACACATATAAATCCTCCTTACATAATCATTGAAGATTGGAGAGTACTTACACTTGATCATTGAAGAAGAAGCTCACTTGGAGTGACACACAAGCAACCGGGGTTGAAGTCTACCTATTATTTCGGTGTTTTCTACATCTTAAGGTATGTTTATACTATCTCCTACCTTGGATTCGTGTTATTAAGGATATGAGGATTATGCTATCAAGATATTGAGTTCCATTGGTGATTTATCCAAACCACATCATGTTTAAGATATTAAGATGATTATGCTTTAAGTACCTTGGTTAAGAACATCATAATTTGAATCTTGTTACGATGAACAAGTAAAGGAAGTTTCTGACATTGGTAATCCGAATTTAGAAGGTGTCTTCATAGTAATCACGGACTTGGCTTTAACATCATTATTGTTAGATGAATCTAAGAGATTGATCATGGAAGGAATTGTCTTGTAAAGATGGAGTGTTAAACAAACTTCAAGATGATAGTTTTGATTGATATAAATGTATTGATATCAACCGTTAGGCCTTCCGAATTATGCATGAAGAATTGTAATTGAAATTGAATATGGTGTTATGATAATATACGTATTCTTGAATTCGAAGTTGTTGCTATCCGTAAGATCATTCATAACTGTATGAGCATGATATACATGGAGATAACATATATTAAACACTGAGGATTTTGTAAGTTTCATCACCATTAGAATAGTCGACTGCCCAGGGAAGAACTGTCATACGTGTTTAGCGCGCGCTAAGCTTTATAGTTAACGTGCACTAACGGGCATAAGTTAACGTATGCTACATTTGGAACGTACCGTGCGTTATATCATCAGACGAGTCAATCGACTGATCAGTGAGGTTCTGACCGTGCATGGTTAGCGTACGCTAGACTGCATATAATTCTGTGCGCTAACGAGTAGCCTTAACATACACTACTTAGGATACGTAGCGTGCATTAAGCAAGCTAGACATATTACGCTTTATGAACTTCCGACCATCTTTTGGATTGTTAGATGTCCGTACGACTTGAGATGAATTCTATATTACTTCTTTTGTTAAGGTTCAAGCTTAGCATCGTGATTGATCGAAGGGGACGACCTTCGAGTGTTTTGATATTCGTGGAAGCTTTATTCTTGTCATCGAACCGAGGCAAGTACTTTAATTAGAATTGTCTATATTATGTCAGTAATATTGTGATTGTATTATGTACATGTGTTGTGATTAAATATACACCATGCGTTGATCCGACGGGAATCATCATGGGAATATATAGTTGTGTGCGCTGGATCATTGGACAAGTAGTTCCACCATGCGTTGGTCCGATGGGATCATCATGGGAATCTATAGCTGTGTGCGCTGGATCGTTGGAATACCATCAGTATGTTGAGACTGTTATGATGTGATATGTGTGGTTGTTATTTCTCGTTGGAGAAACTTGTTATGATGATTATTGATTACATCATTGTTGTATGATTATTGTACTTGTACTAGCATCGTTTTGCTAAATCCTTCGGGGGTGAACATTTGTTTATGTTCAGGATTCAGGAGAGCGAGGAAACAACCACTGGAGCTGCATGACGACGAGGGTGCAGAGTGATGTTCCGGCCGGGTTTATTGTCTGTTGTTGGTTATTTTAGTAAGTACTCGAGTATGTCGTAATTCGTGATGTTTGGATTTCAGTGATGTATTATTATTATTCATTTGAATATTTGTATTCTCGGTATTGAACCAGAACTGTCATATTTTATTTCAGTGATTTAATGATTTAGTATCTGTTTGTCTTTTCATTTATTCAGCCTTGTAAATTCTTATGTAAAGGATTTACGGTGCTGTAATATTCCTGAATATATCGGGGGTGTTACAGAATATGGTATCAGAGCTAAGATTATGGATATCTTGGCCATTGGGTTAAAATAGGGGTCATATATGTCTTTTGAGGTAACCGTCCGCGAATAACATCACTGTACTGTCTGCGTCTTCATGCGAACAATGGTTGTAAGTTCCTAAACTCTATCTCGTTCTTTACATGTTGTATCTCTTTACTCGAACATTAGAATGATATTATTTTCTGTATATTGAGTATTTATGCTTATAGTATGTTGAGAGGTGGACGTGGACGTGGTCGCGGTCGCGGACACGGACGAAGGAATGCCGAAAGAGAAGCTTCGCCTTCTAATCAGGCCAGGCACAGCTCAGGCGAGCCACAAAGATCTATTAATAATGAACCGGAACCTGCTGTGCCTGAAATCCTTCGTCAGGTGGTGAACCAGATGACTCAGTTCGCCCAAGTCGTGGACCGATTACAGGTGGCAGTAGGGTTACAACAGGGAGATCGACAACAAGGTATCCCAGACATGGGAAATTGAGGTGACCGATGGCTGCAGGAGGTGGCAAAGATGCAACCACCTAAATTCAATGCATTTTATGAGACTCCCACATGGGACCATTGGTTGAAAGAATTGGAGAAAATTTTTGCCAGGATTAATTGCCCAGACGACCGGAGAGCCTCTATTGCTCAGTACTTTCTGATAGGGGAAGCATCCGAGTGGTGGGAAGCCATCCGGCCTGCAGATCATGAAGCGGACTGGACAGAATTTAAATTGATGATGGAAGCTCAGTACTGCCCTCGTCCTGCGAGGAAACCTAAAGTTCGGGAATTTTTCTCCGCAGAGCCGTCAGACGAACCCGTATCCCAGACAATTAAGACGTTTAACCAGCAGCTGGCATTTGTTCGACATCTGGTCAGAACAGATGCATAAATAATGATCCATTTTGATATGAGAATGAAACCAGAAATCCAGAGGTACATGTCCGGTTTTGAATGTATCACTCTTCGTCAATATCAGGATAAAGCATTGGCGTATGAGATCAAAGAAGCAGCGATGGAAAAGTTTGCAGAATCTAAGAAGCAGAAAGTCTCTGGTAGTTTCACAGAGCACAAGAGCAGTGGGTCCCGCAAGGCCCAGTCATCCTTTCACTCTTTCAAGAAACCTCCACACCCGTCTAAGAGCGGAAAGAATTTCGGAGCAGTGCCAACCACAACAGATACATCTAGGAAGTGCTTTAACTGTGGTCGCCCAGGCCACCTTTGGCGTGATTGTTTGCGTACTCCAGTTACATGTTATGATTGCAGACAAGAAGGGCACCGTGCGACGTTTTGCAAAGATGCCACCAAGTTCAATGGAACCCGTACATCACAGCCAGCTCAGAGAGAAGCCAGTATCCAACAGACGCAGCAAAGTGTTCACATGCCTCAGAATTTTGGCCGCGGATGAGGCAGAGGATAGTGGGTCTGAAAAAGTACAGCGAGTGTCGGATACGTTCCCCCACGTCTGTACGAGATGAGGAGAACAGACGATCAGGATGATGCTGTCGCATCAGGTACTGTTCAGATCCTTTCCCATCCAGTTAGTGTTTTATTCGATACAGGAGCTACGCGTTCATTTATATCCTTGTCTTGTGTAAATTGTTTGAATATTTCTGGTTTTCATAATTGTGAACCTTATGTTGTGGGTTTACCGAGCGGAGAGAGGATTGTTGGAAACTTAGAAACTAGAGATTTCCCTATATCATTTGGAGGTAGAGAGTGGCTCTCAAATCTGATTGTGATAGAAATGCAAGGAGACGACCTGATACTCGGAGATGATTGGCTTAATAGATATGGAGCTATTGTAAACTACCGAAAGAGGAATATCTCGTTGATCGATGATGATGGTTCCGAAATATTGTTTGAAGGATGGAAACCAGGGAGCTCAGGAAAGTTGATCAAGGCGATGAAAGCTGTCAAATTGTTGAAATAGGGCTGTACGGCATACTGGTGCTATGCCATGAAGAAAGAAGACGAAATTGTGGAACTTTCATCCATTCCTGTTGTGAACGAATTTCCGGATGTATTTCCTGACGAGTTACCTGGACTACCTCCACGACGGGATGTAGAATTCACCATTGAGCTGGAACCCGGATCTACACCAATTTCTAAAGCACCATATCGTATGGCACCTACTGAGATGTACGAACTGAAAAAGCAACTGGAGGAATTACTGGACAAAGGCTATATCCAGCCAAGCGTTTCGCCCTGGGGAGCACCAGTTCTTTTTGTCCGAAAGAAGGATGGATCGCTTCGACTGTGTATTGACTATCGAGAGCTGAACAAGATGACGATTAAGAACAAGTATCCATTGCTACGGATTGATGATTTGTTTGACCAGTTACAAGGAGCAACATTATTTTCTAAAATCGATCTGAGATCAGGATATCATCAGCTGAGAATTAAGGAATCTGATGTTCCGAAATCAGCATTCAGAACTCACTACGGACACTATGAGTTTGTAGTGATGCCGTTTGGTCTCACTAATGCACCTTCTGTATTCATGCAATTGATGAACCGAGTGTTCATCGAATATTTGGATAAATTTGTGGTTGTGTTCATTGATGACATTCTGGTGTATTCTAAGAACCCGGAAGAGCATGCACAACATTTACGGATTGTGTTAGACCTGTTGAGAAATGAACAATTGTACGTCAAACTTTCTAAGTGTGAATTCTGGCTAAAGGAAGTAATGTTCCTCGGCCATGTGGTATCAGCTGAAGGAGTCCGAGTAGATCCTCAGAAGATCGAAGCAGTTATGGATTAGAAGCCTCCAAAGAACGTGAAAGAAGTCCGGAGTTTCTTAGGACTTGCTGGATATTATCGTCGATTCGTGGAAGGGTTTTCCAAAATTTCCCGCCCACTTACTCGACTCCTGCAGAAAACTCAAAAGTTTGAATGGAATGAAATGTGTCAGAAAAGCATTGATGAATTGAAGAGGAGATTGACGACAGCACCGATTTTAACACTTCCACAGGGAACTGGAGGATTCATAGTTTACAGTGATGCTTCGAACCAACAACTCGGATGCGTATTGATGCAGAATGATAAGGTGATCGCTTATGCGTCACGACAGCTGAAACCTTATGAAGTGAATTACCCAACGCATGATTTGAGCTGGCAGCAGTAGTTTTCGCTTTGAAAATCTGGAGACATTACCTGTACGGGACTCACTGTCGATCTTTACGGATCACAAGAGTCTCAAATACATCTTCAGTCAGAAAGAGTTGAACATGCGGCAAAGAAGATGGCTGGAACTTATTAAGGACTATGACTTGGAGATTCTTTATCAACCAGGCAAAGAAAATGTAGTGGCCAATGCACTTAGCCACAAGCTTATTTCTATTCAGATGCTGGAGAGTCTGACCTCCCAGCTCAGCATTCAACGAGAGATGATTCGAGAAGGAATTAAAGTATGGTTACAAAAAGTCCAAGGACAACTGTGCGTGATGGAAATAACTTCATCGTTAACTGAGGAAATCAAATCTAAGCAAATAAATGATCCTCTGATGATTCAGTTACGTGATGAAGTGATCAAAGGAAAGGCCCCTGGATTTGTAATTCATGATGATGGAGTTTTGAGATTTCAGAACCGACTTTGCGTTCCCGATGTCGATGTTCTGAAACAGACGATTATGAAGGAAGCTCACAGCTCGCCCTATTCTATCCACCCGGGCACCAGTAAGATGTATAAGGACTTGAAGCAGAACTTTTGGTGGGGCAACATGAAGAAAGATGTAGCAGATTATGTTTTGAAATGTTTGACTTGTCAGCAGGTTAAGATCGAACATCAACAACCTGCCGGAATGCTGAAGCCGCTCCCGATTCCTGAATGGAAGTGGGAGGACATATCGATGGACTTTATCACTAGTATGCCGAGAACCAAGTCATGAATGAACATGATTTGGGTGATAGTTGATCGTTTAACCAAATCAGCTCATTTTCTAGGCATTAAGGACACGTGGGGACCAGAGAGGTTGGCACGAGTATTTATTTTAGAGATAGTCCGATTGCATGGTACGCCGAAGACCATTATTTCTGATCGAGATGGTCGTTTTGTGTCTCATTTTTAAAAAAGAAGTTCATAAGGCCTTGGGGACCGAGTTAAACTTCAGTACAGCTTATCATCCGCATACAGACGGACAATCCGAGAGGACTATTCAAACAGTGGAAGATATGTTGAGGGCATGTGCCTTAGATTGGTCAAATGATTGGGAAATTCATCTGCCGTTGATTGAATTCACCTACAATAATAGTTGGCATGCTTCTATTAAGATGGTACCGTTTGAGGCATTATACGGGAGGAGATGCATATCGCCCCTATGTTGGGATGATTCATCAGACTTGATCGGGACAGAACCAGAGTTGATCGTACAGACATGAGAGAAGATAGCCTTGATTCCTGAAAGGCTGTTGACCGCCCAGAGTCGACAGAAATCTTATGCAGACATATGTCGTCGCCCATTGGAGTTCAGTACTGGAGACCACGTACTTTTAAAGGTTTCTCCTACTCAAGGAATCTTTCGCTTTGGGAGAAAAGGAAAACTGAGTCCAAGATATATCGGACCATTCGAGATCCTCGAGAGAGTTGGAGAGTTGGCATACAGATTGGCATTACCGCCGTCACTAAGCCATGTTCATAACGTGTTCCACGCATCCCAGTTACAGAGATATATACCGGATCCTAGTCATGTTATTGATTTCAGCGAGATCGAAATCACTCAGGATGGAACGTCTGAAGAAAGACCGGTCAGGATACTCGAGAGTAGAGTTAAGTAGTTGAGGAACAAACCAATCGCTTTGGTCAAAGTTCAGTGGTCACGCTACGGAGTGGAAGAAGCCACTTGGGAAACGGAAGATAGCATGAAGTCCAGACATCCAGAGTTATTTTCGTCTTGAGTTTCGGGACGAAACTCCTTTTTAGTAGGAGAGTATGTAATATCTGGATTTATTATTGAGTATTTCATCTGTTGTTGAACCCTGTATTATTCGGAATTGTGATATCGATAATTGGAGTATGATATTTCTCACCTTTGTATCTTTGTACATGAATATAGCAACATGTAAATTTTCTCATGCAAACTCGTAATAACGCACGCTAAGAATGTAGCTTAACGTGAGTTATCGGCTAAAACTAGCGCACGCTACGAATGAAGAATTACATGCGTTAGGCAGTCAATTATTGAGCTAGGCGGCTAGCACATGCGCCAGCCGGACATGGGTCCGGATAAGATTCCCGTGAGCGAACCTGGACAGTTTTGGAGTCAACTCTTATTAGCGTGCGCAAAGGATAGTAGGATAGCGTGCGCTAATCAGCTAATGTGCATAAACATTATATAAGGAACAGCACCCTCATTTCATTTGGTTTACGTTTCCTTCATTTGTTTTTCGTTCCTTGGAAGTCCAGAGAGCCTCTCATACTTCTTAAACACATATAAATCCTCCTTACATAATCATTGAAGATTGGAGAGTACTTACACTTGATCATTGAAGAAGAAGCTCACTTGGAGTGACATACAAGCAACCGGGGTTGAAGTCTAACTATTGTTTTGGTGTTTTCTGCATCTTAAGGTATGTTTATACTATCTCCTACCTTGGATTCGTGTTATTAAGGATATGAGGATTATGCTATCAAGATATTGAGTTCCATTGGTGATTTATCCAAACCACATCATGTTTAAGAGATTGAGATGATTATGATTTAAGTACCTTGGTTAAGAACATCATAATTTGAATCTTGTTAAGATGAACAAGTAAAGGAAGTTTCTGACATTGGTAATCCGAATTTAGAAGGTGTCTTCATAGTAATCACGGACTTGGCTTTAACATCATTATTGTTAGACGAATCTAAGAGATTGATCATGGAAGGAATTGTCTTGTAAAGATGGAGTGTTAAACAAACTTCAATATGATAGTTTTGATTGATATAAAGGTATTGATATCAACTGTTAGGCCTTCCGAATTATGCATGAAGAATTGTAATTGAAATTGAATATGGTGTTATGATAATATACTTATTCTTGAATTCGAAGTTGTTGCTATCCGTAAGATCATTCATAACTGTATGAGCATGATATGCATGGAGATAACATATATTAAACACTGAGGATTTCGTAAGTTTCATCACCGTTAGAATAGTCGACTGCCCAGGGAAGAACTGTCATACGTGTTTAGCGCGCGCTAAGCTTTATAGTTAACGTGCGCTATCGGGCATAAGTTAACGTACGCTACACTTGGAACGTAACGTGCGTTATATCATCAGACAAGTCAATCGGCTGATCAATGAGGTTCTGACCGTGCATGGTTAGCGTACGCTAAACTGCATATAATTGCGTGCGCTAACGAGTAGCCTTAACATACGCTACTTAGGATACGTAGCGTGCGTCAAGCAAGCTAGACAGATTACGTTTTATGAAGTTCCGACCGTCTTTTGGATTGTTAGATGTCCGCACGACTTGAGATGAATTCTATATTACTTCTTTTATTAAGGTTCAAGCTTAGCATCGTGATTTATCGAAGGGGATGACCTTCGAGTGTTTTGATATTCATGGAAGCTTTATTCTTGTCATCGAACCGAGGCAAGTACTTTAATTAGAATTGTTTATATTATGTCAGTATTATTGTGAATGTATTATGTACATGTGTTGTGATTAAATGTCCACCATGCGTTGATCCGACGGGAATCATCATGGGAATCTATAGCTGTGTCGCTGGATCGTTGGACAGGTAGTTCCACCATGCGTTGGTCCGACGGGATCATCATGGAATTATAGATGTGTGCGCTGGATCGTTGGAATACCATCAGTATGTTGAGACTTTTATGATGTGATATGTGTGGTTGTTATTTCTCGTTGGAGAAACTTGTTATGATGATTGTTGATTACATCACTGTTGTATGATTATTGTACTTGTACTAGCATCGTTTTACTAACCCCTTCGGGAGTGAACATTTGTTTATGTTCAGGATCTAGGAGAGCGGGGAAACAACCACTGGAGCTGCATGACGACGAGGGTGCAGAGTGATGTTCCGGCCGGGTTTATTGTCTGTTGTTGGTTATTTTAATAAGTACTCGAGTACGTCGTAATTCGTGATGTTTGGATTTCAGTGATGTATTATTATTCTTCATTTGAATATTTGTATTCTCGGTATTGAACTAGAACTGTCATATTTTATTTCAGTGATTTAATGATTTAGTATCTGTTATTGTCTTTTCATTTATTCAGCCTTGTAAATTCTTATGTAAAGTACGGTGCTGTAATATTCCTGAATATATCGGGGGTATTACAGTCAGGTTGGGTCAACCTAAAGAAGTGATTTAAAATAGCCGAGTTATATTAACTTTAAAATGTTACTAATTACGTCAACTTGCAAAATCGAAGTGACCGAGTTATATTAACTTTCAAGTGTTACTAATTTTGAATAGTCCCTTAGAGCATCCGAGCTATATTAAGGTTCTGGCTAAAAAACGAGTGACGTTGACTTCAAAGAAGTTTTAAAGTAGTCGGGCTGTTTCAAATAGTTGAGCTATATCAAGTTTGCGGTTAAAACCGAGTTATATCGACGCCAAAGAGTCGTTTGAAGTAGTCAAGCCATATTAACATTAAAGAGATGGTTTGTAAAGACGAGCTATGTTAGAAGATACTGTTCTCAGAACCAAATTGAATTAACAAAGCATATCACTATTGTAACACCCCCAGAATCTGACCGGGAATATTACACGCCGCAGACTCTCTCCGTGAGGATCCACCAGGCTAGACATCGAAACAACACATTACTTTACATACCGACGTAACAACATAACGAACCAATAGACCGATTTGGTCTTTTGTCACTAACATACAAATCAAAGTATACATTTCTATCTCGACTTATACCCATGCAAGGGTAAAATACACTCACAAACGAAAGTACGACAACGGAAAAGACCATACAACGAACTCTGACCGACTGTATCCAAAACTGGACTTCATGTGATTAGTATCATTCGTATTACATCATCCTTTGCACCGATCCTGTGTTTTGCTCCCAAAACCTGCATGTACCTGGACGCAGAACAGACATCCACCCCCCGAATACTCGGGGGTTAGAAAAACTCCACTATTTTGCTAGTACAAGTATAGAATGCAAATACGAGCCATACACAACACATTCCGAGAATAAAACGAAAGACTTCCCGAGATATATTATTTAGTTAAAATAGTTCAAGTCTTGAAAGTAGAAACGAAACAAGTAAGCACTTTGAAAATATTTCCAAATCTCGGGAGTTTTGAAAACATTTGAAATTCAAAAGTTCTTAATTCCTCGAAAGCCACTCAGGGTCACAGTCCCAAAGTTCATTTTCCAAAATGCAAATTCGTTAACAAAACACGGAGTCCACGACCCAACCATTCCGGTCATAAGACACACGGTCCACGACCCGATCATCCACTTCAATTCACTTACAAGTGCACATTACACATAATACATCATTTATGCCATTCTAGCCAAGCACCAAGACTCGATATACAATGACTCTCGACCCCGAGCACAAAGCATTGTGATACTCCAGACAATATCACCATTAACGAAAACATCAATATCACGGAAATCACACTTGGTAACCCACGGCCGTGCCCCTTAGCATCAGCCCCCAGATGCCCCGTCGAACGCTCCGGGTGGGAAACCACTTCCGCAGTCGTACCCCTTAGTATCGACCCCCAGACGCCCCGTCGAACGCTCCGGGTGGAAGTTCAACCAAACACGCACCCCAAGTCCACTTCCTCGGCCGTACCCCTTAGTATCGGCCCCCAGACGCCCCGTCGAATGCTCCGGGTGGATGTTCGACCACACACGCACCCGAGTCCACTTCCTCGGCCGTACCCCTTAGTATCGACCCCCAGACGTCCCGTCGAATGCTCCGGGTGAAAGGAACACAACTCACGAACCCGAAAGATCACAATTCAGTTGTAAACCACAAGCCTCGAAAATCAATCACGGTATATATAGTCGAGGTACCTTACTAGAATGGCCAGTTCATCCAACACATGCTCACGACCCAGAACTAATACTATCAACAAGGAAGCACACTATTGCAATAGCACCGAACGACACAACCAATATCGCATAAATTCACATATTCATCGATAACCACATGTTTCCACGTACAACTTAAACAAAGGATTAAACTTCAAAACTTACTGACGACGTAATCACACATAATGGCATCACACAAAAGTAATGCGATCTTATACTCAACATTAATACACATATTCAATTAAGTATATTAATTCTCGGAACACACGAGTCGTCTTTAAGAAAACTATGATGGTAAATATACTGATTCTTTTGAAAAAAAATAGTTATAATATTTATCTAGCACATATCGACGATTAGCAACCATTATATCCACAAAACACGTAATGTATGGGCAAAATACTTGCCTCGAATTCAATTTGTGAATACTCCGACAAATGCGACTCGGCCGAAACAGCCCCGAAACAGCCCCGAAAACCGACCACCTTCGCGAGAAATCAATAACAACGCCATCACTACGAGAATAACACTGCTACAAATCAACAATACTAAACGAAATCCCAAACGACACTAAGAAACAACAAGGGTTCAAGGGTTTCCCAAGGAAATCAAAATCATGTTCCGGGTGGAATGAAATCAATAAACGAGTTTCTAATCCGTAGGGTACAACCAAAACAACAAGAACTACACAATCAATTCATCATTTCCGGGTGAACTCAAGAGATCAAGGAAAACCCCCCAAAATTCCCAAAACCAAGGTTCTAAGGGATTTTACCTCGAATCCGATGGTGAAAGATGAAAAAAGGTTGATAAATCCATGTTAGGAGTTGAAAGGAGTTGATATCTAATGATATCTGGTCGAGATCTCCACCTTCTCACGCCTGGAATCGCCTGGGTTGCCGAAGGGGAAGAAGTTAAATGAAAAATGACGAAAGTTGACCTCTGCAGTCCTATTTATACTGTCAGCAGTTAGCGCACGCTAAGGTATGTGTAGCGTGCGCTATCGGATGCAAAATGCAGTCCAGAACCCTCTGCCAGACTTCGCTAGCGCGCGCTAACAGATGTGTTTAGCGTGCGCTAATTACACACTGTGTTGTCTTTGCTATTTCGGCCATAACTCCTTCGTCCGGACTCCGATTGACTCGCCGTTTGAACCATTGGAAAGCTAATTTGATGCTCTATCACATTGTAAAGTTTAAGAATTTTTAGACTTAATAAGTGCCGGTGGTGATCTTACAAAGTCGACCAAATGGACAATAACGATACTCCTCGACAAAACAATGATTATTCAACATGCAACGAAACACTAACGGACAACACCAATGATCCAAATCGAAAACAAACAAATAACAAAGCACGACATAATATTAGCTCGACTTACGCAATGATAAGTCGAACCCGACGAACACTACAACACGGTACGTCGACCATACCCAACAAGGGGAAAATCTCAAGAAATTGCCAACTTAACAAAATGACCGGCGCAACCGACAAAAATTCAAAACTAACCAGAACCGAGAATCTCGGGTATTACATTCTACCCTACTAAAAATAAGTTTCGTCCCGAAACTTAAAATAAGAGCAAGGCGATTCTAAATAATACATGTTATCTGATATTTACATCGCACAAGAGCTTCATGCAGTACAGAGCTACTGAGGTCCGATTCAATATGCAAGAATGTTTACGAAAAGCAACGAACATGAACCACTACGGTTGATAAATCTGAGCAGTACAATAACTAAAACACAAGTCCAACATTGAACAAGAATGTAATCCCAATAACCTCAGATGTTTGGAAGATCAAATACGAAGACTTTCCCAACACTTATGGAAATTTCGAAGTGGCCCAGATGTTCATTAAGCACGATTTCGAGATCAAACAGTAGTGATTGGACAACGATGAGTGAATAGCAATGATCGAACAACAATGATCAACTCTGAAGTTCACATCTCAAATCAAGACATCAATAAACTTGTAGGAACCACGAGGTGTTAATTTCGCACACGGTTCACAGGAAATCGATCCAACTTGGAAAGATCATAACGATATACAGATCAATTTGGGACAATATCAGAACTCGCTTGAATGACAAAGGTGAGAAAAAACATAAGGTCAGAAGCATCAACTAACACAATCGAGTTGATATGGTCGAACGAAATGGAAGCGAAAAAAATAAGGGTATTACATCATATCACCTTTAAAAGAGGTTTCGTCCCCGAAATCTAAACAACGAGAACGAAGTGCTGGAATAGCAACCTTCCCGGCCATATCCTCTTGGTCCCGCATCTAATCTCCATAACCAACTGTACCGTCGTCACGGCCGCGTCCTCTGTCCCTCGGCATACTAAGCGGATTCTCACTTAATACGATTGCACCACTTCGCAGAAACAATATGCTAAAGTACCAACTTAGCATGCAATATCACATAAGGTAACCAATAACAACTCGATAAGAAAATCCATGAGGTATCCTTTTAAAGGAAATCTTTTGAAAATCCTTGGATTTGTATGCTATTCAAAATAAACTTTAAAAGTACTTTTGGTACCTCAGGTTGTTTGCATCGAAACTTGTAAACAACATACTTTAACCATCTCATTTGAAATCATTTGCAAAATAATAATTCCTTGTAACCGGCGTTATCAAAATCATCATGCCTCTACGCATCATCATCACCGTTAACAACCAACAAGTTAACCATGCAAGATCATCAAACCTGTCTTACATACTCTAACATTTCCAAATCCGAGTTTGAACTTTACATCGAGTGAGATTTTTCATCTTTCACTATATATTTTTGAAAATAAAAATCATATTGGTTTTTTGAAATAAAATATTTTTATGATGTGAAAGATTTTTGAAAATCATTTACTCGAATTATTTGAAAATACAACAATACGTTAAAATTATTTTCGAAAATTCTCCCAACACTACACAAACATCAACGACGGTAATATTTTATAAAATATTCAATGTACTTTAAAACAACTCTTTCAAATACTGTCGAGGTTTTATTTGAGAATCCTAGGCCGGCTCGCAAATTTCAAACAATTTCCAAAGTTCATACGAAGCCGCCGAATAATCGCACCGTCAAAGTAGTTTCAAAAATTGGTTTTTCCACAACTTGCACAAACTTATGAAAGTTTTAGAAAAGCGTGTTCGAACACACGCGTAGCAGACATAATTTATCAATTTGCCGAACCCAATCAATTATCACTTAGCGCAACAAAAAGTCATGACGCACATTCATACAAAACAGTTGTCATTACTTGACAACACACATAGAATATAGTCCCGGGTGATTGACTGCAAAGGTTAGGCCTAACGGCTAAAAGAAATGTGGTTCTCTATCCTCTGTCCAGACTCACTAACGCGCGCTACAACAAATATTTAGCGTGCGTTACCCATGCTGCATTAGCGCGCGCTAGCCTCACACTTAGCGTGCGCTAACAGTTCTATTTCAGCAACATGATTGTGAACATATATACGACATTACTAGAATCGAAGGTCACAAATAAACAACAACAATATTCGAATCTCAGAGCCATCGATTCACATAATTACAACACCTCAGGAGCAACCATCAATAGGCAATTGTCATTCAAAACCGAAAAGTTAAAAGCAAGAGTCACGTCTTGAGTATATTTTGTAGAACCCATTTGAGTTCAAAACTCGTGTTTTGAAAACTTATAGTACACAATGGAAAAGAATTGTCAATAATTTGAGTTTTCAGAACTTTCAGCCTTGAGGTCAACATACGAAAATCAACTTTTTTCCTCCCTTGGAGGACATTTTAAAAAATTTACGTGACTCCCCGAAATGATTCAAAAACTTAACATTCCAAGGTTGATACTCTTGCAAGAAAAATAGTTTATACGAAGATACATTCAGCAATATCATTCTACATTCTAGCACAAGACGGGAATCAACAAATATATGCCACGTAATCGTAAATCACATTTAAACTGTACCCCAAAATACTTAATCACACAACTAGCTCGTGCAGCTCGAGGCATAACATGAAGTAGGGAGACTTACATCCACAGATCGCATGAAGATGATGGCTGCACCATGATACTAATCACGACCGACATTCCAGACGACGCGTCGCGACAAGACTCAGTCAGACAAAACCTGACAAGACATGACAAGACAAGACCCGATAACACACAACTCAACCCAACAGCCTAGGTTTCCAGAACCTAAGCTCCGATACCATAAATGTAACACCCCCAGAATCTGACCGGGAATATTACACGCCGCAGACCCTCTCCGTGAGGATCCACCAGGCTAGACATCGAAACAACACATTACTTTACATACCGACGTAACAACATAACGAACCAATAGACTGATTTGGTCTTTTGTCACTAACATACAAATCAAAGTATACATTTCTATCTCGACTTATACCCATGCAAGGGTAAAATACACTCACAAACGAAAGTACGACAACAGAAAAGACCATACAACGAACTCTGACCGACTGTATCCAAAACTGGACTTCATGTGATTAGTATCATTCGTATTCCATCATCCTTCGTACCGATCCTGTGTTTTGCTCCCAAAACTTGCATGTACCTGGACGCAGAACAAACATCCACCCCCCAAATACTCGGGGGTTAGCAAAACTCCACTGTTTTGCTAGTACAAGTATAAAATGCAAATACGAGCCATACACAACACATTCCGAGAATACAACGAAAGACTTCCCGAGATATATTATTTAGTTAAAATAGTTCAAGTCTTGAAAGTAGAAACGAAACAAGTAAGCACTTTGAAAATATTTCCAAATCTCGGGAGTTTTGAAAACATTTGAAATTGAAAAGTTCTTAATTCCTCGAAAGCCACTCAGGGTCACAGTCCCAAAGTTCATTTTCCAAAATGCAAATTCGTTAACAAAACACGGGGTCCATGACCCAACCATTCCGGTCACAAAACACAGGGTCCACGACCCGATCATCCACTTCAATTCACTTACAAGTTCACATTACACATAATACATCATTTATGCCATTCTAGCCAAGCACCAAGACTCGATATACAATGACTCTCGACCCCGAGCACAAAGCATTGTGATACTCCAGACAATATCACCATTAACGAAAACATCAATATCACGGAAATCACACTTGGTAACCCACGACCGTGCCCCTTAGCATCGGCCCCCAGACGCCCCGTCGAACGCTCCGGGTGGGAAACCACTTCCGCGGCCGTACCCCTTAGTATCGACCCCCAGACGCCCCGTCGAACGCTCCGGGTGGAAGTTCAACCACACACGCACCCAAGTCCACTTCCTCGGCCGTACCCCTTAGTATCGGCCCCCAGACGCCCCGTCGAACGCTCCGGGTGGAAGTTCGACCACACACGCACCCGAGTCCACTTCCTCGGACGTACCCCTTAGTATCGACCCCAGACGTCCCGTCGAACGCTCCGGGTGGAAGGAACACAACTCACGCACCCGAAAGATCACAATTCAGTTGTAAACCACAAGCCTCAAAAATCAATCACGGTATATATAGTCGAGGTACCTTACTAGAATGGCCAGTTCATCCAACATATGCTCACGACCCAGAACTAATACTATCAACAAGGAAGCACACTATTGCAATAGCACCGAACGACACAACCAATATCACATAAATTCACATATTCATCGATAACCACATGTTTCCACGTACAGCTTAAACAAAGGATTAAACTTCAAAACTTACCGACGACGTAATCACACATAATGGCATCACACAAAAGTAATGCGATCTTATACTCAACATTAATACACATATTCAATTAAGTATATTAATTCTCGGAACACACGAGTCGTCTTTAAGAAAACCATGATGGTAAATATACTGATTCTTTTGAAAAAAATAGTTATAAATATTTATCAAGCACATATCGACGATTAGCAACCATTATATCCACAAAACACGTAATGTATGGGCAAGATACTTGCCTCGAATTCAATTTGTGAATACTCCGACAAACGCGACTCGGCCGAAACAGCCCCGAAATAGCCCCGAAAACCGACCACCCACGCAAGAAATCAATAACAACACCATCACTACTAGAATAACACTGCTACGAATCAACAATACTAAACGAAATCCCAAACGACACTAAGAAACAACAAGGGTTCAAGGGATTCCCAAGGAAATCAAAATCATGTTCCGGGTGGAATGAAATCAATAAACGAGTTTCTAATCCGTAGGGTACAACCAAAACAACAAGAACTACATAATCAATTCATCATTTCCGGGTGAACTCAAGAGATCAAGGAAAAACCCCCAAAATTCCCAAAACCAAGGTTCTAAGGGATTTTACCTCGAATCCGATGGTGGAAGATGAAAAAAGGTTGATAAATCCATGTTAGGAGTTGAAAAGAGTTGATATATAATGATATCTGGTCGAGATCTCCACCTTCTCACGCCTGGAATCGCCTGGTCGCCGAAGGGGAAGAAGTTAAATGAAAAATGACGAAAGTTGACCTCTGCAGTCCTATTTATACTGTCAACAGTTAGCGCACGCTAAGGTATGTGTAGCGTGCGCTATCGGATGCAAAATGCAGTCCAGAACCCTCTGCCAGACTTCGCTAGCGCGCGCTAACAGATGTGTTTAGCGTGCGCTAATTACACACTGTGTTGTCTTTGCTATTTCGGCCATAACTCCTTCGTCCGGACTCCGATTGACTCGCCGTTTGAACCATTGGAAAGCTAATTTGATGCTATATCACATTGTAAAGTTTAAGAATTTTTAGACTTAATAAGTGCCGGTGGTGATCTTACAAAGTCGACCAAATGCACAACAACGATACTCCTCGACAAAACAATGATTATTCAACATGCAACGAAACACTAACGGACAACACCAATGATCCAAATTGAAAACAAACAAATAACAAAGCACGACATAATATTAGCTCGACTTACGCAATGATAAGTCGAACTCGACGACCACTACAACACGGTACATCGGCCATACCCAACAAGGGGAAAATCTCAAGAAATTGCCAACTTAACAAAATGACCGGCGCAACCGACAAAAATTCAAAACTAACCAGAACCGAGAATCTCGGGTATTACAACTATCATACAGATCTGAGCTACATTCACATCAACAGATTTTTCATTAAAAACATCTGCGCCGGTACAATAAACAACGAAAAGAATAAATACATATACAAATAAAGGCTAAGCTACAGGCTCGGAAGATTGGGGGGAGACGAGGAAGAAACATCAGGGTCGGCCCCAGTCGCATCTGGGTGAGGAGTGTCGGCCCTGACTGGCGACGCCGAAGGGATAGAGGGCAGCTCCAAGTCTAGGCCGGATTCCTTTATAGATTCTCCAAGGGCGTCCTCCCACCAGGCTACTTCGGGAGATTCGTTCACATCACCAGACCAACTTGAAAGGACGGGAGCCCCATCCAAAGCCGCATCCCTGTCCAGCTCCCCTATAAATCCCAAAGTGGCTAGTTGCTCGTGGGTGCGAGTTAGATCAAAATCAAAGTATTACATCGCAGCGGGAGCCAGCCGAACTAGGTAGGCGGTGGAATTGTGATACCGGGCTAGGAGGGCAGACCGGTAGGCCTCTAGGAAGGAGTGATCGACGTCGCTGGTTAGAAATCAACGTCGACCGTCCGCGACTCCTCGCTCATAGGATGACCTCTCGGATCTAGCCTCGGCCAGTTGAGCTTCAAGCTGGGCGACCTTCTCAGACTCTGCCTTAGCATGGGCTTCGAGCTGGGTGATCTTCTCAGAATCGGCCTTAGCTTTTGCCAGCTGAGCCTCGAGCTGGATCACCTTCTCCGATTCAGTCTGGGTCTGAGCCTTTGAAAATTTTAGCTCTTCATTCAGCTGAACGTTAGCCATCTGAGCCCGCTCCAAAACTGCCTCTCGCTCAGAAATCCTCTTATGGGCAATATCTAAGCGATATTCCCTCTCTTGAAGATGGGCAGTGAGATCGTTCTTAGCCTCCAGGTCGGCCACCAGATCGTCTGACATCTGGGTAATTTGGGAAGAGGATGAAGCACCGATCTTCTGCTCCTTTACAAGGTGCACCAAAGTAGCACAGAACTGTATAAAAAAAGAGAGAAGGGGGAGCAATTACATCAAAGCATGAGTAAAAAAAAATGGTGGAAAAAAAGGAAAAAGGTGAGTAAGGGAGGAGTACCTTCCCGAAGTACATCATCATTAAATCCAGGCGAGCATCCTCCGAGGAGGCGCGTAATGTCTGTCTATACCTATCCGGGATTATGGAGCTGGAAATCGGGAGAAATTTCTCCCACTCCTTGCAACGAAAAAAGAACTCCATAGTTGAACTAGAGGGGCATGCAGTCTTCGGCCGCTTAAGAGTGGGAGGGCTGGGGGAATGGACCTGCTTAGAGACGTGAAGCTATCGAGAGGAGCTCGCAGGGCTCCGTCCAGTGGTTAAGGGAGGAGCCAGGTCGGAAGGAAGACTAACCCCAACCTTGGGTTTGGACACTGGCTTCTGCTTAGGTTTAGGCGAACCCGCCGCCTTCTCTTTAGGTGGATTTGCACACCTAGGAGTTTTATCCTTCACCGGTTCAGCAGGCTTGGAAGCATCAGATTGGCAGGTCCGCATGAGGCGATCTATGAAAAACAACGCAATGGGTCAGTAAGATAGTCGAAAAATAAAATAGTAAAAATTATACTATGAAAGAGCCGTTAAAACCTACCAATATCAGGAATAGCTGGATAAGGATTCGAGCTCAGCCCACAATGGAATAAAAGGTCATGAAA
The DNA here is from genome assembly GCA_033398695.1 of Orobanche coerulescens. NCBI lineage: Eukaryota > Viridiplantae > Streptophyta > Magnoliopsida > Lamiales > Orobanchaceae > Orobanche > Orobanche coerulescens. The sequence continues at coordinate 159,623,756 of CM065809.1, forward strand.
GTGCGTCAGCTGGAAAGCATTGTAAGAAATAGCATTCCATTCTCGAACCTTCTCAACCCACCCAGCTCGGATAGAACTGCGCCTGGGAATAGGAGCTTGGCTCGGAGTGGCTTGCGTCCATTCCATGGGGAAGCCCCAGGAGTCATCCGAAGGGAGCCGGAGGAAAAAGAAGCATGATCTCCAGTCCTTCACAGTGGAAGGGAGGTGGGTGAATAAATCGGCGTTGTTCCGGGAAGTTAAGTAAAAAGAGCCCTTAAAGCTCTTTAACCCGAAGCAAAAATAGAAAAAATCCAGGTCGGGTTCCTCGTATCTATAATGAAATAACACAAGAAAACTGACCATATAACGAAAGGAGTTGGGGGAGAACTGGTTGAGGGGAATGTTATATTTAATAGAAAGCGAAACAAGGAAGGGGTGAAGAGGAAAGCGGAGACCACTGCTCACCTGATCCACAAACCAAGTAATATGATCTGGAGGAGGGTGATCAGGGGTGTCGCGAGCCTGGGACGTAACAAATTCCCACCCCGGAGGAAGCCTGATAAATTTTATAAAACTGGCCAGCGCGGTTGGACTAGTCCTAGACAGAGGATGAGGAGGAAGAACTCAGGTAGCTCCTGCGGCCGCTTGATAAGGATCAGCTAAAAGGCCGGTGACAGTTACCTCACTCGTGGGAGGAGGAGATGGAGGATCTACGACAATCAGAGGGATGCCAGAAGGTAGGTTAGAAGGAATGTCGCCTAGCTCGGACCAATCTATATCACCTAGAGCTTCGTCTCTAAGACAAAGGGAGGAGCCTATAGCTCGCTCCGTCCTACCCTCCGAATTCCCATCGAAAGAAGACAAGCCTTCCAAAAAGGAGTCCACGGCCGACTGGCCGGAGATATTCTGAGAATTGGAGGCGGAAGACATCACGAAAGGAAGGAAAATGGGGAGGGAAAGAATAAAATATGTGTAATAAAAAACAAAAAAAGGGGGGAAGAAGAAGAGGAAGAAGAGAAAGTTTTTAGATAAACATACCCATGAAATTGGGCGGAAGGAAGAGCGTCGGAGGTTGATAGCAAGGGCGTCGCCGTAAGACGGAAGTTGGGATCGCTGATGTCGCCTGAGGATTTTTGCACCAGAGCTTAAGAAAATAAGGATGCGGAAATGGCAGGGGAAGAAGAAGATCTCCTTTTATAGGGAAGAGGGCGAAAACCAAGAAGAAACGTGACGATCTGGAGCGTCCGATACCTTCTCTGAAAGAACATCCAAGATCTGACACCGCCTCATCCGACCTATAATAGGTTGACACATGTGCCTAAGTGTGGGACGCTACGGTGGGGAGGCAAGATTAAGAAAAGGAAAAGGTGTTGATATAAATGCGCACAAATCTCGAGAATCCTCGTTACCTGGAAACTTGATTCCCAAGGATTACCACATTGAGGTCGTCGATTTAAAATAACTCTTACTCTACTCGGTCTTACAGCTCGACTAGAGTAGGGGGGACTGGTTGATAGGACGACAAATGTAGACCTCCTAAAAACCCGGTCTAAAGAGGCCCAATATAAACCGATGTACCGATCTATGAGTAAAGGAGGAGAGACCTAGACGAATGGAGTACGACCTAGGGACTCGGAGAAGAGTGTCCCGACCTAAGAGGTATCGCCGACCTCTGGGCTCAGTTTAGAGTGTCCCGACCTAAGGGGCCCCTTATAATATGAACCGACCTGCCTAACCATACCCGAGGTTGGAAATCGCCGGGCTCATGAAGGTTAAGCTCTCGAAAAGGTAGATCTTGACCTACCTGACAGAATCCCAGAAATTCAGGGGCTGGTAAACCACAGTCCCCAAATCCCGGATATCCAGGGATGGGAAATCGCAGCCTAAATCCCTGAATATCTGGGATCTTCCCCAAAATCAGGAAGAGATCTCAAGGACAGGCAGCCCTCCCTTCTTTAAATAGGGGATAAGCCTTTCTTTCAAAGGCTAAGCATAATTTTGAGATTACAGAGAAGTATTTTAGATAGAGAAATAAATACACAAGGAGAAAGAGAGCAATACTGTACATCTTCGGGTTTTCTTAGATAAACTTCTGAGATTAACTCCATTCTTGCTGACCAATCAGCTTGGTTCCATCAGTTTCAACGAGTTTTTCTTTGAAGGTTAGACACATTTTCCATCGTTATTCAGCTGATATTCTTGTAGTAAATATGTTGTCGTTGTTTCTCGCGAAAGTTGTAGGTTTTTGGGGCGGTTCGGTTGAGCCGTGTTCGTCGGGCTTTCACGTGTTGATCTTTGAGGCAAGTATTCTTATCTATATAATTTATATTGTGTGAATTGAGGTTGTATAATGATTTTGTGATAATTATTCATTTTGTTGATTTTGCATTATATGGGTCGTTATAGATGTTATGTTAAGTTAGAGTCACCTCGTTGCTTGTCGTAGAGGTATGTCAATAGAGAAATGGTGTCGGTTAGATAGTACACTTATACATGTGTTGTGATGTTTCGGTGATCACTGGGTTGTGTGGATAGAGTTGGGTGTTATAGAGTTGGGTTGGTTGTAATGGTTTGATCGGTTGTTATACCTGTTGATGTGTAGCGATGTGTCTAGAATTGTTAGGTTGTTTTTAACCTATGTCGGTCGTAGTTATGTGTCGGATAAATGGCCTAGTAAGTGCCTTGATTATATATTGTGACTAACTATAGAGATATGCGGTTTTGTAAATGTGTGTGTGTCTTGTTGTTCTTCCACCCTGGGAGGGTCCGACAGGGCATCTGGGGGCCGATACTAATCAAGAGTTAGAGTTCAGTGTGATGTTATTGTATTGTTATGTTATCTTCAGCCTTCCGCTATATTGTATCTTGATCCCTGTGTGGGTAAGTTCACTAATGAGTTTTTATTCGGATTGATTTCTTGTCGTGTGATCCTATCGGTCGATTTATTTTAATATTTGACCTTATCGGTCAGTGTCGTTATGTAGTTTGACCCTGGTCGGTCAAACGTTTATCGTCTCGTGGTAATTCTGGTAGATCCCTCTATAAAGAGGTCTACGGCATGTAATATTCCCGATGGATTTCTGGGGGTGTTACACTCTATATCTCTCTAGAATTGCGATCCAAGTAATCAACACTATGATTCGACTTTGTGCTTCTCACTTTTACCACTTTCTGTCTCTGTGATTATTATCACTCAAAGTAATCGGCACCAGTATTCAATTTTTTACACCTCATCTCTTTATCCAATATCTCTCTCTATAATTACCATTCAAATAAGCGAAACCAACATTCAACTTCTTAATTCCCCTTCTGTTTACCCACTTTCTCTCGCTAAAATTACCACCTCAAGTAATCGACACTAATATTTGACTTTTTGTTCACTTTCTAGGATTATCACCTCAAGTAATCGGTACTAACATTCAACTTTCTGAACTCTCCTCTACCCACTTTCTCTATCTTAAAAAATTACATCTCCAAGAAATTAACATTAATATTCGACTTTTTAGTTCATTCTTTCTACCTACTTTCTATTTTCAAGTTATCACTCCAAGTAACCAACACCAACATTTGACTTTTTAGTCCCACCTCTTCGCTTTCCCTCTCTAGAATTATCACCACAAACAATAGGTACTAACATTCAACTTTTGTCCCCCTCTCTACCACTCTCTCTCTCTCTCTCTATCTCTAGAATTAACACCACAAATAATGGACATGAATATTCATTTTTTTTACTCATTCTCTAAACTCACTTTCTATGTATCACCATCTTGGGTAATGGACATCAACATTTAACTTTTTGATTCAGTCTCTTTCTTCACCACTTTTTTTCTCATACCACTCAAGTAATATTCAACTTTCCATACATCTTTCTCTATCCACTTTCTCTATCTAAAATTACAACTCGGGATAATCGACACTAATATTTAATTTTTTGCGCTCCACTTTCTCATTGCCCTCTTGCTCCCTCTAGATTATCATCCCAAGTAAAAGTCAAATTATATATATATATATAAGAAATAGATCATATAAAAACTAATTACCTTGTGAAATCTAGAAACTTTTATAGGTCATTGATATTAGTGATCTAACGGATGTAGATGAGTAGCATTATATGCATTTATGTATTTTTTATTGCATTATTTGTTGCATATAGTAGCGACCAACTCGATGCAACCAATAATAACAAATATACAATGAATACTTAATAATGCAATTGGTTTCTAGATTTCACCATTAAGGGTGTTTTCACGATAGTCAATCCATATATATATATATATATATATATATATATATATATATATATATATATATATGTTTTAGGAGAAAGTAAAAGACTGTAAATGCGAGTGAATCAATTGTATTCATAACACTGATATAGGGCCTTTATATAGGCATTACAATGAGAGTCCTTCCATACATAGGATTCCTAGATAAAGTAAGACATCTAATTGGATCCTACTCCCTCTAGAAGGATCTAGAACCTTCTATCTATATATCTACAACTAGTATTAGATAAGACACATCACGGGAATAATAATTCCCGGAATACTCCCCCTGTGTCGAGCACTAATACAATAATGGTACAGAAGATGTTGCCTTCGTAAAAATCTATTCCAAGCCAAAACAAAACCCATGGGAAAAATAAAGGCTTGATGAGGAAAAGATTGCAATGCACCAACATAACATGTCATGTATACTCCCCCTGATGTATACATAACGACTCCCCCTGATGAGTACTTCAAATCATAGGAGTCGGATGCCAAGTTGCCTTCACAACTATACCAAGGAAAAATCCAGTGGGAAAAATACCTCTTGGTCTAAGTTGAACAGAAGTACAACGCATTATTGTATGGATGTTCTCATAGGTCGTCTCGTTAAAGCCCTTACCAAGTGAAAACCCAATGGGAAAAACAAACCTTGGTCTGAGGACAAAAAGAGTGCGACACGTCTAAAGTGCAGAGTCGCTAAAGACTTATCAAGTTTTCTAAAGTCTTGATGTTGGATTGGTACCGCCACTAGAAGGGGGGTTGAATAGTGCGGATAAGAGTTTTGAACTCTTTTTGAGCGGAAGCTAAATATCGGAGTAAATGAAATACGGAAAAGAAAGAACACAAGAAATTGTTCGAGAGGTTCGGCTATTAACGAAGCCTATGTCCCCTACCTAGTTTTATCGACAAGGAATTTTCTAGAAACCTTGAATGCACTTTCTAGTTTAGTGCCAACTCTTACAATAGCACTTTCAAGATTAGTGCCGAACTTTACAACTTCTTGATTTCCGGGCTCAAGAACAACCTCACTAAAACACTCTTGTTTTTCAGGGTACAAGACAACCTTACAATAAAACAGTTGCAAGTAGAAAACGCGACTTTACAAAATATATCGCTCGTTGATACAATAATATAGATAAGAAATGATAGAACAATTCTTCTCGTATCACAATGTGGAATGTGTGTATCTCTCGAAATGTATGCTTGATATAGCTTGAGTATGCTTGTAAGCTCAGATCAGATGTGTGTTTTCCAACACCTTAGAATAGTAACCCTGTATTATGTGCTTTAGGAAACCACATTTACCTGCGTAGCCAATATTACATACGTTATGTATCATGCGTAACGGCCATAAAATGACACTGGAAAATGGGCAGTGGCTTCTGTCTTCACTGTTGCGTACGTTTTGCTTCATGCATTACGCACGTTATTCTTGGTCTTCATATCCGTTGGATGAGATGATGTACTGGATGACGTCACTTTGAATAAGATCAACGGTTAGCACATAAATTCAAATTTAAAACTAATAACGTACGTTAGGAATAGGCATTTACGTACGTTATGTCATTTAGCCGTTTCATACTTTGACATTTCTAAAACTTTTTGCAACGGTTATAAAACTTGTACTACGTACGTTATTGAACTTTGATTACGTACGTTATTAGAGCACATTTTTAACAAATAAGTTATAAAAAATGATTTAAAATAACTACAGTAAAATGTGTAATGAGATAATAATTATTTTGCTAAAAAGATCATCATCAAAATATGTATCAAAAAATATTATTTCAACAATCTCCCCCTTTTTGATGATGACAAAATAATTTTGAAAATATGGTTGAATTTATAAAAGTTTTACAAAAACTCCCCTTGAGAGTAACTCCCCCTCAGATAAACAATAACTGAATTTACATAGAATATGAATACCATGTTGTAATGATTCAACCATTGTTCTCCCCCTTTTTGTCATTAACAAAAAGTGAGGGAAAAACAACCTGCAAAACCGTCCTCAAAAACAGTGTTAGTAAAGAGATAGGTTGCATAACAGTACTCAAACAACAATCCTAAAAAAACAGGAAAACAGTCCTTAAAACATGTTTAGAAAAACAAATGAAGAACATTGAAGTTTTCCAAGCACACAAAAATAAAAAGCTGCATGATTTTCAACAAGTAAATGGAATGTCTGGTCTGGAAAGAAGATGATCATCAATAGTGAAGATAGTGCTTGTCAATATCTGGCTGTGGGGTAAAGATTCAGAAATGGCCCTTATCATTGTTGGATTGGTGAATGAATATTCCGTCATTGAGTTGCTTAATTTGGAGTCCGAGAAAGTTTTTCAACTCTCCCATCATGCTCATTTCGAATTCTCCCTTCATAAGATTTGAAAATTCTTGGGACAGAGATTCGTTAGTTGCACCAAAAACAATATCGTCCACATAAATTTGACAAATAAGCATATCATCACCTAAATTCTTAATAAATAAGGTATTATCAGCATTACCTCTTTTTTATCTATTTGAAATAAGAAAAGTGCTTAAACGATCATACCATGCTCTCGGAGCTTGTTTTAATCCATAGAGAGCTTTATGGAGCTTGTACACATGATCTGGATGATCATAGTCTTCAAAACCCGGCGGTTGCTTGACATACACCTCCTCCTGGATGATTCCATTTAGGAACGCACTTTTTACATCCATTTCATGGAGTTTGATTTTCTTGTACGCGGCAAAGGCACAGAGAAGACGAATTGCCTCAAGACGAGCAACAGGAGCAAATGTTTCCTTATAATCCAAGCCTTCTTCTTGATTATATCCTTAGGCGACCAATCTCGATTTATTCTTAATTGGGAGACCATCATCATCGGTTTTAATTTTATGAACCCATTTAGTACCAATGATCGATTTGTCTACCGGTGCTGGAACTAATTCCCAAACATTATTTCTTTCGAATTGATTTAGTTCTTCTTGCATAGCAATAGCCCAATTCTCGTCATTGATGGCTTCATCGATATTTTTTGGTTCTGTAAGAGAAATGAATGCAATATTGTTAATACAATCATTTATATTTCTCTTAGTTCGCACACCTTCATCGATTTTCCCAAGAATTTGCTCCATGGGATGATCTTTCACATTAGCCCAATCTTTTGGAAGGTTGAAAGAATTTTCCTCCTGCTTGTCCGAGCTTAAGTCGAGCTTCTCCAATTCTTTTGACGCTTCTGACACTTCTTTAGCCGGAACCATACCTGCATCATCATCAAAAACAACCTTTCTCGGGGGTAAAACTGTATCATCGAATTTTACATGAATTGATTCTTCTACCGAGCCTCTTCTACAATTAAATACACGATAAGCTTTACTATTAGTCGAATAACCAAGAAATATTCCAATATTCGATTTAGAGTCAAATTTTTCCAAATTATCCTTACCATTATTATGAATAAATACCTTACAACCAAATGGATGAAAATAAGATAAGTTGGGCTTTTTACCTTTAAATATCTCATATGGAGTCATCATTTTGTTCCTCCGGAGATGGACTCGATTAATAACATAGCAAGCGGTGTTAACGGCTTCGGCCTAGAAATATTTAGGAAGCCCATATTCATTGAGCATTGTTCGGCTCATTTCTTCTAGAGAGTGATTCTTCCTCTCGACAACTCCATTTTGTTGAGGTGTCCGAGGTGCCGAAAAATTGTGCCCAATACCATAATTATCGCACCAATCTTCAAAACCATTTGAATCAAATTCTCCACCATGATCGGTTCTGATGGCGATAATTGGTAACTCTTTTTCCTTCTGGATAACCTTACACCACTTAACAAACTCGTTAAATGCATCATTTTTATATGTTAAGAATTTTACCCAAGTAAATCTCGAAAAATCATCAACAAGAACTAAAGTATATAGTTTACCTATTAAGCTAGCATGCCGAGATGGACCAATCAAATCCATATGAATTAATTCAAGAATGCGACTAGTGGAAATTTCCATTTTTGATTTAAACGAGCCTCTAGCATGTTTACCTTTAATACATGCCTCACAAATGTGGTCTTTTCTGAAATTTAATTTTGGTAGACCACGGACAATATCGTTTTTGGCCAATTTTGAAAGAAGTGGTAAAGAGGCATGACCCAATTTTCGGTGCCAAATAACGGCATTTTCATCGTATGAAAGTAAACATATTTCATTGAAAGAAGATTCATCTTGAAGATCACCAATATAAATATTTCCATATCGCAATCCAATAAAAACAACTTGGTCTTTTCTCATTGCAGTGCAATGCGTACTTTCAAAAATTAATTTAAGACCAGTGTCACAGAGTTGGGAAACACTTAGAAGATTATGGCAAAGACCATCAACAAAGAGAAAATTCTCAATAGTAGGTAAAGGTTTTTTACCTATCTTACATGTCCCTTTTATTTGGTCCTTTTTATTATCGCCAAATATTACACAATCACGATCTTCCTTTTTCAGCTCCGTGAAGAGATGTTCACTCATGTGATTTGAACATCCACTATCAACATACCATTTATTTGATAATGTTGTCTTCCTTGCTTGTACCTACAAAAATAATTTTCTTCCGTTTTATAGGTATCCAGGCTAATTTGGGTCCTGTGGAGTTAGACATAAAAACTTGGTTTTGAACAATGGTCCCTTTAGGTACCCAAATTTGTTTGACTTTTATAGTTCGTCTAGAACTTCTACAGTAAGTTTCGGTATGTCCTGGTTTTAAACATTTTGGACATGATGGAATTCCCGTTTTTAAAATATCCGAATCTTTCATGGTAATATCTAAGGACTTTTTCATTGGAAATGAATTATACCCGAGTCTTTATTTTGAAAGAGAAAATTTTTGACCAAATAAGAGTTGCTCAAATTTGTCATTACCACACGAGAATTTTCTAACGTAAAGTTTCAATTCTTTCTGAGTTTTGTGTAAGTCATCTCTCAGAATTTTCTCGTTTTTTAGACAATTTGTATGATCAATCGACACATCCTTGTATTTCAATAATTTTGAATTTTCATTTTCAAGAGACTTTATTTTCTTTTTCAAATCTTTATTAATATTGCAAACTTTTTCGTATTCATTATTTAAAGATTCGAAAGCATCAAGAAGTTCTTCATGAGAAGAATCACTAACCTCGACTTCTTCATCGCTATCTTCAGATGCGCGGGCCATTAGAGCAAGATTAGTTTGAACTTGAAGTTCATCATCCTCATCATCATCGCTCCATGTAACGACATAGACTTCCTTATTTTTGAACTTTTCATAAGGTGGTTTTGATGAACTCATAGGCGCAGCAGCACGAAAATCTTTAGCAAAATGACCTGGAACGCTGCACCTTCGACAAGTATTGCCGAACCTTTTGTTTTGTGGGAAGTGAACCTTTTTGGATTCATCCCTGGGTTCCTGTTTGATATCTCTCCGGCGCCTTTGTAAAAGATTTTTGAATTTCTTTATATTCTTAGCGTAAAAGGTTGTTTCTTCATCCTCTTCTTCGGTAGGTTCATCTTCTAGATCGCTATCTTCTTTGGATTTGAAGGCGATTGTCCTTTCTCTCTCCTTGGGCTTTGGTTTCGAACTTCGAGATTTAATGACAATCTTGTAATTGATGAGAGATCCAATGAGAGCACTGAATTCTATGGTGTTGAGATCTTTCGACTCCATGATAGCCGTAACAGTAGCATCCCATTCTCTTGGTAGAGATCGAAGGATTTTCTTGGCTTTATCACTACTTGATATTGGTTTCCCGAATGAAGCTAGCCCATTTGTAATAGCCGAGAAACAGTCAAGCATAGTAGTAATGCTTTCTTCTTCTTTCATATAAGAGTTCATAATCGTGAAGAAGCATATTGATTTTTGTTTCTTTCACTTGACTCGTACCTTCGTGGGTAATTTCGAGCATTTTACAGATCTCTTTGGCCGTATCGCAAGAAGAGATTCTGTTGTGATCTTCTGGGTTGAGAGCACAGTAAAGCAGTTGAGTAGCTTTACTATTGAAGTGATCGTTCTTCCAGTCGGCATCGTTGTACTCTTCAAAGCTTTTGATCGATCCATCTGTCTTCTTTGGAATGGTAGGTCCAAGAGCAATGACTTTCTAAATTTCAATATCGTGAGCTCGGATGAAGATGGACATTTTCTTCTTCCATGTCATGAAGTTTGAACCATCGAAGAAGGGAGGGCGATTGAGAGTGTTGCCTTCAAGAGAAGAGTGGATAAGGGCCATTTCTGGATCTTTTCTCTAGCGGGTGTTAATCCGGTGAAAAAGAGACTGCTACGATACCAATTGTTGGATTGGTACCGCCACTAGAAGGGGGGTTGAATAGTGTGGATAAGAGTTTTGAACTCTTTTTGAGCGGAAGCTAAATATCGGAGTAAGTGAAATACGAAAAAGAAAGAACACAAGAAATTGTTCGAGAGGTTCGGCTATTAACGAAGCCTAGGTCCCCTACCTAGTTTTATCGACTAGGACTTTTGTAGAAACCTTGAATGCACTTTCTAGTTTAGTGCCAACTCTTACAATAGCACTTTCAAGATTAGTGCTGAACTTTACAACTTTTTGATTTCCGGGCTCAAGAACAACCTCACTAAAACACTCTTGTTTTTCAAGGTACAAGACAACCTTACAATAAAACAGTTGCGAGTAGAAAACTCGACTTTACAAAATATATCGCTCGTTGATACAATAATATAGATAAGAAATGATAGAACAATTCTTCTCGTATCACAATGTGGAATGTGTGTATCTCTCTAAATGTATGCTTGATATAGCTTGAGTATGCTTGTAAGCTCAGATCAGATGTGTGTTTTCCAACACCTTGAATGACGCTATTTACAGCCCTTGAGTTGTATTTCCCCGTTAGAATAGTAACCCTGTATTATGTGCTTTAGGAAACCACATTTACCTGCGTAGCCAATATTACATACGTTATGTATCATGCGTAACGGCCATAAAATGACACTGGAAAATGGGCAGTGGCTTCTGTCTTCACTGTTGCGTACATTTTGCTTCATGCATTACGCACGTTATTCTTGGTCTTCATATCCGTTGGATGAGATGATGTACTGGATGACGTCACTTTGAATAAGATCAACGGTTAGCACATAAATTCAAATTTAAAACTGATAACGTACGTTAGGAATAGGCATTTACGTACGTTATGTCATTTAGCCGTTTCATACTTTGACATTTCTAAAACTTTTTGCAACGGTTATAAAACTTGTATTACGTACGTTATTGAACTTTGATTACGTACGTTATTAGAGCACAGTTTTAACAAATGTGTTATAAAAAATGATTTAAAATAACTATAGTAAAATGTGCAATGAGATAATAATTATTTTTCTAAAAAGATCATCAAAATATGTATCAAAAAATATTGTTTCAACACTTGACTTCCATGCACTAAATCAATCATAACTTCTTCGATTCAATAGGTATCAACGAAACTGTAAGAACTTATGAAAACTAGACACCCATAGCTTTTCATCCACATTCAGTACGTAACCTAGATCAACCTGAGCAGATCACAAAGCTCTATCAAAGTTGACTCAGCAAATTACCGGACATATCCTGTCCTACTTTGCAACAATAGTCATATGTCACTCAACATGATGGATGTGATCAAATGGTTGGTTTCCTTGGAAAGTAGACACAAACCTTTCCAATGGTACCAATATCACCATTTTCCAGCAAGTGAGCTACCGTGTAGGTCATATGGGAGATAGACCAATACATTCAGGGCAAATTCGGGTATCGATATTCAAGTGTCCTTTTATCGAGATAGAGCGAGCTTCAAGCTTCTTGTCAATCACAGACATTGTGTGAGCGCATCCTAGACCATCATCACAGTGGCTTTACCGGATTATTACGAATGAGTACATCGAGTCAAACATGAGTACATAATACCATACTTTTCTCTTAAGACTGCATCATCACTTAAGTGAGTCAAGTCTTATTATGACTTCGACTAGTCCTTGGGAATCATATAGGTATTACTTTATCATCTCTTAGGGAAACTGTCCCTTAGATTGCCTTAAACCGATTGATGAATACGCATCATCAAGTGTCCCCTTATATTTCACTACAATTCATATCACGCACATTCGAGCTATGAGCCGAACAATTGCTATGAATCATCTCCAAGTGGGTACGACTATAATTCTCAATATCAATGGTCTCCATGCACCTTAAAATGATTACCCTTTGAAGTCCAATGAGTGTTGTTGCATCCACTCCCCATACGCTTATGCGTCGAATTTTAATTACCCTAGCTACCTTCCGACCTGTGGTTTAGAGTATTTCAAAAATGTTGTGCCTTCTTCATCACATGTTGTTAATCACAAATGGAAAGTTCAACCAGTTTGCACCTATGCCCTATGACCCTTATCAATAAAGTGTTGAATTTGTTAGGGTTGTATACCGCAAAGCATACTTTATGCTTGTATTACCTTATTTACCTGTAACTACCTATGAGAATATTAATTATATTTAAGCACATCTTTTGCATATTTATTCACGTTATGATTATGTAAATATAATGTCTAATTATTTTATAATATATATAATGTGATGTGGCCGAGCAGCAGCACGCGGACGCTGCCTAGCAATACACGACTGCCTGCCGAGCAGCGCCGGGCCTACTGTCGAGGGCCGCGAGCAGCCTATTTCGGTCCGGTTCGCCGGTTCGGGTTGGGTCGTCCTGGTCCGGTCCGTTCACGTTGTTCGTTGCGTCCGCTGGAGAGTCGAGATTTTAAAATTGAATTTTTTTATGTAATTAATTTTGCATAAAAGTGAAATTTTTAATTTTGGAAATTCATGGCCCTGCCGGGAGGAGTGACGATATGCTTGATCCAGTGGGAGATATCGAGTCGAAGATTTTACCGGGTTCAATTCAAGGAAGAAGACCATGATAATTGGATAATTTAATTATCCATGAATTTATTTTTGGTTTTTACTGTTTTGATGAATGACATGTATGGATTATGCGTGATATGTTTTCTTCCATGCTAGGACCAGAAAATTAAAAACCTTAAGGCTAAAACAACTAAGTGATTAAATTGATTTTTTTAAAATAAAATCAAATTGGCCTCCATAATTAATTTAAATTGTGAAATAATTAGCATGCGCGTTGATATTAGAGTCTTCCTCCATATCTGATGTGCTAATTATAGGTTCACTAGTTTTAAATTTCAAATGATAACAAAAAGTAAATATTATTTTTTATGACAGGACCTCTCCATCTGTAGGACTATTACTTAAAAGATAATATTTTAAAGGTTGTTAAATTATGATGTTCACTTAGGTGTATTAATTAATACCTCCCCATCAGAGTCGATGTTAATTAACACATGAACAAGAGGAACCAACTATTAATTTTACTTGTCATAACGTAAATTGACTAGATAGTAAAATTAAAGACGTAAAACTCTACTTGAAAAATGTGTGTGTAAACTTCCACATGATCGTGGCTTGCATATGCGGGTTTTTCTAGGTGTTGGTTGCTAGCATATATATTGTGTTTTGAGGTTTTTCAATATATTTTGCTATGCATTATGTGATATTTTTAATTTATCTCAGATGTCTTTCAATTCAGCTCTAATTTCAAAGAAAACAAACTTGATGACATTAACTTTGTTGGTTGGAAACGTAAGTTAAATATTGTCCTGGCTGCCGAAGAACACAAGTTTGTCCTAAATGAGGAATGCCCACTAGAACCAAATACGGATTCGACACCTGATGAGGTGAAAGAATACCACAAATGGAAGATATTTGATGAGATGGCTCGCTGTTACATCTTGTCTTCTTTAGTAAATGTGTTGCAGCATCATGATCAGAGTATGGGCACGACCACGGAATGATGAAAAATCTCGGCGAGATGTTTGTTCATCAGAAGCGGGCGGCTGGCAAAATGCTATATGGGTCTTGACGACGACCCAAATGCCTGAAGGAAGCCCGGTAAAGGATCATGTTCTAAAGGTGATTTCTCATCTAAATGAACTTGATATCTTATGGCTACCATCGATGCGGAAATGCAGGTCTATATTGTTCTAAGCAGCTTACCAAGGAGCTTTGAGCAGTTCCGACTAAACTATAATATGAATCGTAGGGAGTATACCTTGGCGGCATTGCTTACAGAGCTTCAAGCTGCAGAAGGAATCTTCAGACAAAGGTATCAAGTTCTTGCGGCAACTGGCGTTTCAACTTCTAAACCCAAGTGGGGGAAGAAGAAGAAAAAAGTGGGCCAGAATCAAGTGGCAAGGTAAAGAGCAAGGCTCCTTATCCTAAGGCGAACAAAAGTCAAAGGAAAAGTGCTACAAGTGCAGTCAGAAAGGGCATTTCAAAGCGGACTGCCTGCTCTTAAGAAAGATATGTCTCGTGCACTAGTAGTCAAAACATGTTTGGCAGCTTGTTCTACCACTTCGTGGATAGTAGATTTCAGGGTCCACTGATTTTCCACTAACCAAGGAACTTAGTGCGGGCGAGATCACCATCAACTGAGGCGATTATTCCAGGCTTATGGTTGTAGTAATGGGAGTCGTGCAGTTGAAGATTAATGATAAAATATTAGTACTCAATAATGTATTATTTATACCAGATTTTAGAATGAATATAATTTTAGTTTCAAAATCGATTTGTGATGGTTATTCGGTTTCTTTTGATGGTGATGCTATTATTAGAATAAACGATGAATATGTTTGCAAAAGTATCTATACTGATGGACTGTATGTCATTAATACTGCACAAACTCCCATGTATAAACATAAATTGCTCAACTCTTTGACTAAACCTAAAAAGAGAAAAGAACCTTCAAGCATAAACCAAATATATCTGTGACATCTACGGTTATGTCATGTAAACCTTAGAAGAATTCAAAGATTGGTAGATGATAACCTTGGATGACCTCCAAATTTAGTCATTTCTAATTTGTGAATTGTGTCTGGAAAATAAAATGACCAAAAGGATTTTTAAAACCAAGGAAAACCGTGCTCGGAACGTGTTAGAATTGGTTCATACGGATGTATGTGGTCCAATGAACATCCAGGCCAGGGGTAATTTCGAATATTTCATAACGTTTATAGATGATTATTCAATATACGGATACATCTATTTGATGCGACGTAAGTCTGAAGCCTTTGATAAGTTCAGATAGTTCAAGGCTGAAATGGAGAAGCGTCATGGGAAGAGTATCAAGTCACTACGATCTGATCGTGGTGGCGAATACATTAGTGGAGAGTTTTTGGATTTCTTGCCAAATGAGGGGATTTCGTCCATTCTGCACCGGGAACTCTACAACAAAATGGTATTGCTGAGAGAAGGAACAGAACTCTTTTAGAAATTGTTAGGTCAATGATGAGTGATTTACCGATTTTGTTATGGGGGTACGCCTTGGAAACAGCGGCATACATTCTAAACCTGGTGCCTTCGAAATCAGTTTCGAAAACACCCACATAACTGTGGAGTGGGCGAAAGCCCAATCTAGGATATGTTCAGATTTGGGGTACTCCAGCACATGTGCTGAATAAGGATGCTGATAAGTTGTCATCTCGTACAGAGGTGCGAGTGTTTGTAGGATACCCTAAGGGAACGAAGGGTAGCTTGTGGTATAGTCCCTAGAATCAGAAGGTCATTGTTAGCACCAATACTCGATTTCTGGAAGAGGATGATGTGATTAGTGACAAGCCCATGAGCGAAATAATTTTGGAAGTGTTGATGGGCGAGACTCCTTCTATACCAATTGTACAAGCACCAACTAACACTGCACCACGTATCAATTTTTGGACTTCTACACCAACTCAGGATTTTTTCAGCAACTGGAACGATTCATAGGCGTGGGACAGTCTGTTGGTCCCAGAAATGATGAAGATTGTCCTCACTGTACCAACACGAGTCTTTTCTAGCGCGCTGCGCACCTGGGAAGCTTCCCAGGAGGTCACCCATACCATAACTACTCCAGGCTAAGCACGCTTAACTTTGGAGTTTCTATGAGATGGATACCAGAAAAGAAGATGTATCTTGTTGGTATGAGTAGTCCAAATCAATTCATTTAACCACTTACTAGTGGCAGTGCAGAGCCCCGTACTAAGCGACGGGCGGACATGAGGGGCTGCACCACTAGGATGCCGCGGGTCGGGATGTTAAGCCCGGCCAGTTACGTTCTCCCGAGCCGAAGGTGAGGACGCTGGATGCAAAGCATTCCCAACACAGTCTTTGGACTCAATCCCAGACGAAGATGAATCAGATCCCTGTACATACATGGAGGCAATCCAAGATAAAGATGCTGGCTCCTGGCAAGTAGCAATGAAATCAGAAATGGGATATATGAATTTCAATCAAGTGTGATAGCTAGTAGAACTACCTGATGGGGTACATGCCATTGAGATTAAGTGGGTCTACAAGCGAAAGAAAGGAGGTCACAGGAAAGTTGAAACCTTCAAAGCGAGGCTTGTAGCGAAAGGTTACACTCAAAATGAGGGCATCGATTACGATGAGACCTTTTTATCGGTAGCCATGCTTAAGTCAATCCAGATTATTTTAGCTATAGCTGCGCATTTGGATCTGGAGATTTGGCAAATGGATGTCAAGACTGCATTCATGAATGGAAGTCTAGCAAGAAGATCCACATGCGCCAACGAGAAGGATTCATTGCTGAAAGAGAAGAGCACTTAGTGTGCAAGCTTAAGAGATCCATTTATGGACTTAAGCAAGCATCTAGATCTTGGAACACTTGATTTGATGAGATTGTCCAGTCATATGGATTCGTCCAATGTCCGAGTGAGAGTTGTGTGTCGAAAAAATGCGATAGAAACTTGTTGGTATTTCTTGCACTGTACGTAGATGATATCCTTCTGATTGGAAACAACGTGAAGGAGTTGTCGGACGTACGGGTATGGCTGTCTGAGAAGTTCGATATGAAGGATTTGGGAGAAGCAGGGCACATCCTTAGGATCAGGATCTTTCGTGATTGGAAGAAAATGTTGTTGTGCTTATCTCAGACATCCTATATCGATAGATACAGTGCTAAAGCGGTTTAGCATGGAGAATTCCAAGAAGGGTTTTCTAACTTACAAATATGGAATTCAACTATCTAAGGATATGTGTCCTAAGACACAAAAGGAGATAGATGACATGAAGCTGATCCCTTATGCTCAGCTGTGGGAAGCCTCAAGTATGTTATATTTTGCACTATACCAGATATTGTCATGTCGTAGGCATGACTGCTAGATATCGGGCAAACCCAGGACCAGGACACTGGATTGCTGTCAAGCACATACTCAAGTACCTGAGAAGGACTAGGGAGTACATGCTAGTATACCAATCAGATGACCTATGTCCAGTGGGTTATACTGACTCATATTTTTCATCAGACAAAGAAAAGTCCAAGTCTACTTCAGGTTATGTGTTTACTCTGTGAGGTGGAGCCATTAGTTGGAGGAGTGTGAAACAGAAATACATATCGGACTCTACCATGGAAGCCGAGTACGTGGCAGCCTCTGAGGCATCCAAAGAGGCAGTATGGCTTAAGTACTTCTTGCAGGACTTAGATGTGATTCCCGATTTGCCAAAGGGTATTACACTTTATTGTGATAATACCGTGCAATGACAAATTCGAGGGAACCAAGAGCCCATAAGGCAAGTAAACATATCAACCGCAAGTACCGCATCATACAACACTTCGTAAATGGAGGAGAGGTAGTTGTAGCCAGGGTTGTATCGAAAGATAATCTTGCTAATCAATTTTTGAAAGGCATTTGGAATGAATGAGATTACGGTGTATGAGAGCATTGCTTTGAGTATAAGTGGGAGATATGAGAGACTATGTAATAGAGTAATATACTTGAAAGTATGCTTTGAGTATAAGTGGGAGATTGTTAGGGTTATATACTGCAAAGCATACTTTATGCTTGTATTACCTTATTTCCGCGTAACTACCTATGAAAATATTAATTATATTTAATCACATGTTTTTTTGCATATTTACTCATGTAATGGTTATGCTAGTGTAATGTCTAATTATTTTATATTTTAGATAATGTGGTATGTTGGTGTCGCACAGAAGATCACATTATCGGTGCCTTATAAAATAATATTACAACCTATATAATTACTAGACAAATTATATGAAATATTGTAATGTATGCTTGAGTTAGTAGGTCTTGACTATTATCATGCATTAGCATATTTGCGTACGTTGAACTGGATCACAGTAAGATAGTGTCTTCTGTACTGACTGCAAGAACAACGTAAATCTTGAAAAATTATTATTTCTTAATTCTAAATATATAATATTAAATTGTGTATTGATAATATTTATTGCTTTGATTTAACATGGTGAGCGGCACAGTGATTGACTCAATGTACTTCGTATATTGGGCAATAATATTATTTATCTGACAACTAATATTATAACTAGAAATTGTGTCCTGAATCGTGCGGGTTGATGATGTCTCCTTGAGGAGCTTGATAATGATTATTATATTAAACCCTGCAAGTGGATTTAATTATGATATAATAATAAGGTTCAAGTGGTACTAATCCTAGATAAGAAATTAATTAATTAAAGATGTCAGTAGATTAAATTAATTAATGGGCATTCGATATCTTAAACACGAGAAATAATATATTTAAATAAGGAGCCCGATTTCCTAATTTGGGATTTGGGTTGGAAGTGCAATATTAATTCTTTAGTGGATTGAATTGATATTAGTGAACTCAACCATATTAGGAAGGGCTTAAGATGGAAAGATGGGTTGCACTAGGAGTCCTACCCCTAATCCTCCTTAAGATCCCTAGAGTAGTCCAAAAGCCTATAAATAGGACTTATGGGGGTTCGGTCGTGAGGTCTTCTACATGCTTGAGAGTTCGATTTTTTTTCTTCTTGCGTTTAATTGTAGATCTTGACTTGTGTCTTTGATTCTACAATTTAGATAACACATCAATTTTCTAAGAGTGTTTACATAGTACTAGAAAACAAAGAAAAATCGAGTGACTCGCAAGAACAATAAAGTTTGGTCGATCCCAGTTGAAGTCCAAGCAAGATTAGATAGCTCGTTGCCCACAACGGCCGGATTAAGGCGGGATCATACTCTAGAAGATTTTTGGGAAGAGATCAAGGTAGCAACCACTACGCTTCAAAAGGTAAATATCGTATGATCTTTTGATCTAGATTAGGATATTGGTTTTACCAACAATACTATTTATTAAATAATAAATATATTTAAATTACTTATTAATCTTAGTAGTTAATTAATTAGCATGCCTAAATAGGTTTTGTGCTCGTGGATGCGTAAAATGCTTTTATCAAATTTTTCCCAACTTCATTTCCACCACGTTTTATTTCCGACAAAATTTTCCTACCAACTGATCAAGCCTCTGTCTTGTCTCAACGAGTCATATGTGAACTTTCCTTCTCAAATGGGAGGGCCATCTTCTTGTGAAAATCTAGTAGAAGCTTGCGTGCAATAAATTAAAGAGTCTATGGAGGCATCTTGCTAAAATATAACCGAATCTGCCGAAAGGATTATCAACTTGTGTGTTTCCACGAGGCGCACCTTGGATGGTGGGTTTATGAAGATGAAACATGTACTGAGGAAATTATAGATTCTTATTCAGATGGTAATGACTTGAGTGATAAGGCTCTACATGAAGTTGAGTGCAATGTAGAAGTGAATGAGGAGCAATTTTTCTTGTAAATTGTGAGAGGGTAAGTGTGGCATGTGATGGAAAAAAAAATGAGTTTGGTGACATTTTCAATTGGATAATGGTGATGTTTTGGGCTTCAATGCAATATGTGAAAAACTTAGTGAAGTGATTGTGGAGATCGAGAAGGGGCTTAAGTCTGGAGGAGAGCCTTTAGATATATGTGACCCAACTTAGGCAGTTTTGTTGAATAGTTTACTACCGGGTCCTCTATCGATGTTGACTTTTGTGCTTCGATGATGAACTCGCTCGACCATAATTTCCTACTTTACCTACTCAAAAGCTCGATAATGGGAAGTCAATTAGTTTATTTCAGGTGACCGGTGTCCCGTATTTTTGCTCGACAAACTTCTTCATTTTTAAGAGGACACCTTCGTGCATTATTTCCTAGTAGCACCCAATTCATTCATTTTGGTCAATACAATTGCTCGCTTTGATTCCAGAAAGAATATGGAGACCCGCGCTCTGTATGCCCAATTGTTTACCTTCCAAGCTTAGGTCTATCTATGCAACAAAAAACAAATATACATAACCGTGATGGTCAAAGCGAGCAAGGTCGACAACAAACACGACCAAAATAATAGGGGAGTTTTGTTTAACTTTTCCTCGTCTATTTTTTTTTAAGTTTGCAGTGAGGACATTGGTAGTTTGAAATTGAAAAGTGGGTAAATTGAAAATTTTCATGCCTATTATGTGATTGGTGTGTATGCGTAGCTTGCCTAATTTGTTTCCGGCTATATATTTTTATGTTGGGATTTAAATTCAAAAGAATGTTTAAGTTCGTATGTATGACGTTTCCCATGGGATTTAAATTCAAAAGAATGTTTAAGTTCGTATGTTCGAATGTTTAATTTTCGAGTCTTGTTGATTTGTAGATTAGCAAAGGTGAATGTAAGTTAAGATTGTAGGAATTGAAGTAGTTTGTGATTCATGAAGTGATTTGTCGTACTTTGTGTCTTGATTGTTGGTGGTTGTGTTTGCAGAGGTTCTATGTCTTCGATTTACAAAATTATATACTTAATAAAAAAAATTGTTTTTGGAAATTGTTTCACATGAGAAGCATCCTAACGCGTGAAGCCTTAAAGAGAGAGGTTTGTACCTAAAAAATAGTTTAGAGCTTGTTGCCACTAAAGCAATGAAACGATTAAAGCACGGTGTGCCTCTACTGCGTGGAATGGTGGCACAAACATTGCACCTCTAACGCGTGCAAAACTATAAGTTTATAAATAAGTGGTTCGAGGTTAATGCGTTTGTAGATATGCTACCATAGTTGGGGGTGAGATGCTACTTTGAGGTATGGATTGGACACTTGCATGGAGGGCAACATAATTTAGCCTAGTGTCCACCTGATTAATTTCACGTGATCTTCATTTCTCTAAAGTCCTAGTTAAGGTGTCAGAATAAGTAACTTAGGTTATCGATTACTATGAATTCAAATGTGGCAATTCTTCTCCTTTTAAAACCCATCGCTCTTGAGGACAAGCAAATGGTTAAGTGTGGAATAGTTGTTTTAGCCAATTTTTGTTAGTATTTTTAATGTTATTTTAGTCGTGCAATATAACATTTTCGTGATATTCGGCTCAACTATAGGTTTTTAAGTTATTTTTGTGTTTAGGTGAATTTTGAAAACCTTATGGTGTTTTTATATATTCTTTTAGGTAAAATAAAATGGATCAAACGGGCGAGGCCAGATACAAAAATGGGCCGTAAAAACCCATAATCAGTTCAGACAAAAACTGAGAACAATTGGAGGAAAACCCAGTATAACTGACGGAACAACCGAAAATATTTCAGCACTATCAACGAGTAACTCCAGCACAGCAGCTGCCGAATACTCCAGTACAACTGCATCCGAGCATGACTCGACCGCCAGGCAGCAGTAGGCGATCACTCCTGCACGACCGTGATTCGATTATGTCCGGACCGCTGCCGGACTGTCATCCTGGTCGTGTGAACCGACCGCCACCTGAATGCGATTTTTAGCATTAATTATTATTTGGTAGGTTTTAGAGGAAAAGTGAGAGTTCCCAACTCTCTTCTCATTTTTTTCTTTTTCATCTAAAATTGGAATTTGATTTCTCTCGCTTTTTCATTTAGTTTGTAATTGTCATTCTCTCTATAGATTCAAAATTGGTGCAAGGTTTATTTTCATTCTTTATCTTTCAGTTTCAAGTCTTTAAATAAGTTTCAATTCTTTAATTATGTGCAAGTTCAAGAATCCCTCCACCCAATTTCTCCTTTGAATGTTTTTTATTTTGTATTTTGTCTCTCTTAATTTGATTTTTGATATGCTGATTAGTTAGAACCCTAAATCAAGGAAGTTGGGGCAAGTTGACCTAATTCACCTAGAATATAGGGGATTGAAGATTCGAGTAGCATAATGGGGAAACACATTACTTTTGGGAGGACGACCCAAGAGCGCAACTTTTTCCGATTAAATATAATTCGAAAAAGACATCATCCAATTAAGGTTCAATTGATGATTCCAACTAAATTCCTTGAATCGTGTCAGATTTCCCATCTCTAGACCTTTTATTTGAAAAGTTTCCTTACCTTTTTAATATTCACATTTTTAGTGTTTTATTAAATTTCTTAGTAATAATGCCCAACCCCAACTATGTTAGAACTTATATTACTATGTTAGAACTAATATTTTTGCACAATATTCATTCATTGCGTGTTTTTATTCATTTTAGCCTCAGTCTAAACTCCTTCGAAAGATTTACTCGTGTCTACTACCGCTACTACGATCAATCCCGCCCTCTTGTGGGCGAGATTTGAGTAGTCTATCATTCTCTAAAAAGCCGGACATAACAGTAAAAAATGGCATGGTACCATTTTGTTATGGAAAACACTGTGATATTCTGAATTATCTTGTGGTAATCCAAAATACTCGTTGGTTAGCTAAATTATCATTGGTAATTTTATTACAAAGCACATTTACGCGGTACTGAATTCATTACATACTCGAGGAAACTAACACGATCCTCACACGGGCTCAACATACACAATCGTAGAAAACATTCCGCGGCAGCTGGGGCCAAACTCCCTAACTCTGGAATTATTAGTATCACTACGACTTTCCGTCTCTATGTTGTCGTGTGGTTGCTCCTCGGCCTCAATGTACCTAGACACAAAATCATATTCACTCCTGAATGAGTCGGCAACAGCAAATGCAAGTAATACAATATACAAATACACTTTACATCATCCATATGAATAGACAACCATTACAATAGAACTCATTACACGTCACATAGGTAAACATTGTCAATAAATCTTCATTCAGTACGCAAGTCGAACATTTGAAGTATTCTTTAAAAGGAATCCCCAAGAATTTTCTGTATTTGCAAAACGGTTTGAAAATGTTTTATCACAAACTTTTCTAAAAGAAAATAATTAAAATAGTTTGAAATTAACTTGACACCTCAAGAATTTTATTTCATCACAACTTTCAAAATTTCCGGTTTCAGATTTTCCAAGAATACATTTTAAAGTTGTTCATGTTTCAAAACCCTATAAACGCTGCTTATTCATATTCAAATCAACTAGGATTATAGAACGCAAAAACTCATGTTTTTCACACGAAAGCCGTTTCAGGGGCCCGTGACCCAAAATCGTATTATATCAGTAGTCTTTCAAACTCGTCACAAGATGTTGATCGATTTCCCTACGGTCTATGGATCTCATGGGTCCCGCAAGATCGGCTTGATTAGGGATTATGTTGCATATCACATTATTGGCATTTGTGATTTCCGTGTCCCCGCATCCAGTCTGACGGACATTGTCAGACTCGCAGCCTTGCACAGTTGGCAATCATCATGCCCAATTCGATCCACAGTGTATAGATTCCACAGTCCTGCAAGACCTGCTTAAGTTTATATTTTCGTTCATAGCACGGGTAGGCACATTATCGGCATCCCAACAATTTCGAGACACAAAAAAGTCACATACAATCACAACCAGACCACGTGTCCAACCAGGGTAAATACAACGTCAAACAATAATATCACATAAGCACTCTTTGTCAGACAGGCACAAAAACAACTATCAGAGTTATTTAATCAATTAATACCATAGACTTCGAAGGTAAGCCCACATGGCTTATACAATCATAGTCATAGATCACAAAGGGACACCACTATACTTAATACATGAGTCATGATGATGTCTGATACCATCATTGGAATCAGTAGCATACACGCAACACATACACGCAACACCAACACAACTTCACATGCGTACACGTACTTGTCATACACATACTACACATATATGCACACAACAATCACTTCATAAAGGACTAACCACGACAAAATCATTATTAGGGCTAGCAATCCCAACCGAAGCAACATTGAGGACCCTAATCAAAAATTGTTGGAGACTTTTATTGAACACCTACCAGGGGATTCACGGTTAGGATGATTTAAACGAAAGATTAGATTTCTGTTCCTCGGGGATGGGTAAAAACAGCCCAATAACACTATACAACCCGATGTATAACGACTATATCCAAGAATCATTGACTAGTCTATAAAAATCAGCTAAGAAGCATTAGGATTTATACCTCAATCGAGCAAAACCAACTGAATCACTCAATAGATTGACCCCCCGAAGATATATAGATGTTTAGCACTCCAAAATGAGATCAAATTAAGGTTTTTACGTGAGGGTCGAGGTCTAGGGTAGGAGGATGCTGAAATGGATGGAAAAATCCATAAGTGTCCTACTTATACTCATCCCCAACCTTTAAGGCGGTTGGGGAGTTATGGCCGTAACCCCTTGTTGATACGGCTGTAGCTTGGCTTCTGCCCAGCCACAATGTGGCTGAGGTACGGTCGAAGAATGACCTTCGGTACCTAAGTACAAATCGACCTCTGGAACGACACAAATTCAATGGTACGATGATTGAAACGTGATAACAACTCTATAGATCAAACAAGTAAACCTCAAGATGCCTCAAGCAAGTGAAATCAAATCGACAATGTAATGACGACATTCATCGATATCACACGTCGATAACAAGCAGCATCACGAGCTAAGTTACGCAAGACAAAATGAATCATAAATCTAATAGAGCAATGGTACGCGCACAACGATAACATATAAGAACCCCGATAATCTCAATACATGACATATAAATAGGCGCCAACCCTTCGATGACATCTAGTAACAATAAAAAGTGATACCTTGCGTTAAATATCGTCGACATTCATAAATAGCGGCAAACGACATAAGGACAATATGTATCAAACAAGTGAACATATACTCAATCCAAACAACAAGGTTATCATTCTCACAAAGTCTCCCAATCAAATACCTATATGAATTCGTGTCACAACAACAACAATTAGTGAAATTAATGAGAAAAAAGAATAAGGGTACAACACCTCCTTCCAAGGAAAAATTTTATCCTTGAAACTTGAAATAAAACGAATGAAGCAATCAACAACCATAATATATTGATAACAAATGACAAGTAATACCTATATTTTACACGATCACAAGGTATAATGTACATATACTACTAGTGATATCACTCAACACGCAGGGTCAAAGATATCAATGTTACATCCTGCACGAGCTCCGTGCAAGTACACACATTTATATAACTATTGGGTCATAATATATTCATTATCTCCCGACTAAAACATACTTCAAGGGTAGAGGGTAATGAGACCATCAACATCGATCTCCCACATCACTACAACATCACCCAGGATCCTCCAACTCCTCCTTAGGATCCTCTTCAAAGCCTGCAAACTCATTTTCCAGCACAGCGGAAAGTGTGGGGCTGGAGCCACCCGGAGCATGGAAAAGACCTATTGCGCACTAGCCCGTATCACCGCCCTCTCCTAGTCAATTCGGGCTCGAAATGTAGCCCTCTCCTTATCGTACTGTGCATGGGCGGCCAATAACTGCTCTATTAGTTGTTCTAATTGATGGTCTCTATCTTGGAGAGTGTTCGACACTACAATTAACTCGACATATAATTACAGAACATGACCGTGTTCCTGGGGGCGGTGGCCAATGCTTGTCCCGCTCTAAATGGTATGACAATAGTTCCTCAAGTGGTATAACTTTGTTGTTTGGATTGAGTGCATGTTCACTTATTGTATATATTGTCCACATGTCGTTTACTGTTACTTATGAATGTAGATTATAGCTCACGCAAGACATCACTTTATATTATTGATAGATATCATCGCAAGTTTGGCGTCTCGAATTTATCCATATGTCGTGTATTGAGATTATCAAGATTCTTATATATTACCGTCGCGTGCATATTGTCGCCCTGCTGGATTCATTATTCCTTCCGTTTTACATAACTCATCTCGTGGTATAGCTTGTCACGATTTTGATTAGCATTACATAATCAAGGTGTGATATCGACGAGATTCGTGGTCACGTTAGAGATTTAATTCCACCTACTTGAGGCGTTTTGTTCTCGCGAGTTGTTATCACGTTTTAATCATCGTACCATCGGATTTTCGTCGTTCCGGAGGTCGATTTAGACTCAGAGACCCAAGGACGTTCTCCTGATGATCAAAACCCTAGGTACAACCGTACCAACTAGGGGTTATCAACTGGGGACGAGTATAAATAGAACACTTGTGGATTTTTCATCCATTTCATCCTCTTCCAACCCCAGATCTCGACCTTCACTTAAAAGTCCTTGATTTGATCTGGTTTTGGAGTGCTAAACATCTATATTAGCATCAAAGGACCAATCTATCAAATCCGTTTCAGTCGATTTTTGTTCGATTGAGGTATAAACCCTAATGCTTCTTGGCTAATTTTTGTAGATTAAACCATGATTCTTGGTTATAATCGTTAAATATCAGATCCTAAAGCCTTGAGCTTCCCCACTATCCCTCGGAAGTTCCAGAGGCAACACAACACATCTAAATTCCACAAGACTACAAAAAACAAAACAAAGCAAGTGAAATTAAGAATTCGATCAACCTGATATCTATTTTGGGGTATGTTAAAAGT
The DNA here is from genome assembly GCA_033398695.1 of Orobanche coerulescens. Classification (NCBI taxonomy): domain Eukaryota; kingdom Viridiplantae; phylum Streptophyta; class Magnoliopsida; order Lamiales; family Orobanchaceae; genus Orobanche; species Orobanche coerulescens. The sequence continues at coordinate 159,650,700 of CM065809.1, forward strand.
TACAAAATTACTATAAATGTGGCTCAAAATAAGAGATCAGTCTTGTACTCTACACTTATCCCTATGTGAACCGAAAATACTGGTGAAAGTTAATGTGAATTTCTGACTTGCATTGTACTGACATTCAGGTCCTTCATGTATGGATGACAAATGACCCGAGCAAAGAACAAAAAGTCATCCATTTGACAATTTATCTCTACCAAATCTCCGATTTCGATGCACCAATGCCTCAAGCCAGTATCACTGGAGTTTAGAGAATAGTAGTCATCCATTTGACGATTCAGGCAATCGTTTCTCTCACAACCTATAAGTTATCAACTGGTACAAAAGTCGGTGTTGGAGAAGAAGTTAAAGAGAAGATCCTCTCACACAAGGAATTTCTAGATTTTTTGATGTGCCGACAATTAGAAGAAAACTGAGTGCGCTCAGAATTGCAGTTCCACCATCAAAACAGGAGGGGGAAAGTTCAGATATTAGAACTAAAAGAAGTCGGCCACAAATGATCAAGTTAAGATTAACTTCCAGAATTTGATAAACACACCTCTAAAAAGTGAGTCTCAACTTCTAGAAGGACAAACATTACTTTTAAAGAATATGATATATATTTTAATTAGATATTAAAGTTGTATTTTGAATGTAGAATATTCTATTGGGACAAACTTATGCCGACTCTTCAAGGGGCGGAGGGAGCAGTAAACTCCGAATTTCATTGCATTAGTTTAAATTCTTAAATTTTGTAGGAAAACGTTTTCACTGAAAAATTGTTTCTCCTCTATCTATTTCAGGAACCGCGAAAAGGTGTGATAAAAAAAATTTGAATTTATAAGTTTCAATCTCCACACTTTATTCTGTCGAGGAACCTTTTTGTTTACTGAACATTTGTCTGCTCTTATCTATTTCATGAACCACATCATGTTTTTGCTGCTATCAAAGTGAGCACTTTTAAGCCTGGCCCGAGAATATGACAGGACCAGGCTCATATTTTATAGGCCCAAAAAAATCGGGTCTATTTGGCCCAATCCATAAGGTATGTGGATTGGGCTGGACCAGTTTGCCCGGTCGGACCATCTTATGGATATGGATACAGTAGAATAATATCCATGGGTTTCCCGAGGACAAAATGTTTCCCCGAATAAACTTCGGGGCCAACCCGCCCACTTTCGCACTTGGTCTGGTGGGCTCGGGATGGCCTGGCTAGTTCCCATCTTTAGCTGCATACACTGGAAGTTACAAAAAATTTAGTCGTTTTCTAGAATTTTAAGAAATATAAAGCAAGATAACAAATACATTGAGCTCCTCTTCATTACCAAGACAATTTTGAGAAAACCTCACATACATATACATTCAACATTTCTACCATACATTTCCCTTTATATATATAGTATCACTATTATTCTGGTTAAATACAAATCGACAAATGAGGTTCTCTCTCTCTCTCTCTCTCTCTCTCTCTCTCTCTCTCTCTCTCTCCCCCTCCCTCCCTCCCCCTCCCTCCCTCCCTCCCTCCCTCCCTCCCTCCCTCTCTCTAATATATATATATATATATATATATATATATATATTCTTTGGAGACTACGAATACCCCTTAAAATTTGGCTCTTTCATAACTCCCATCCTAAAAAAGGTGTTATGTAAACATAAGCCTCAAGGAGCGTTTGTAACATTTTAAAGGAGTCGCTATAATTTTAAATGATAACTGAGATTTCCTGTAATTAGGCTACACTTCAGGAGTATGTTTTGCAATTATCACTACTTGTTCTTCACTATAATTGTGCTTTTAATTCTATTGATCTTTGCACTGGAAATAGTGGAGCAAAAAGCAATGTCACTTCACATTTCACAAACAAAACACCCATGGAACAAGACAACTGCAACTGCTCACACATACAACCATTATTCGATCCACACTGATAAATTTTGACGATTCCGAACCGGGATCATCAACGATTGATTCAATTACTACATATTGTAGTAAGAGCAAAAAGAAAAAGAAAAATGAAGAAATAGCAGCACTTACCTCTCTATCTATCAGTATGATATCTGCCCAGATTTGAGTTGAAGTCTATGATGAATGTTCGGATCTCCATAGGGGCAAGTTCGACTAACAACTTTACAGGGTCGACAGGGCCTCCTCCCAACTCAGTGTCTCGTTTCGTGTTGGAGCCTTCGACTTTCCAAGATAATCTCTTGCTCTCCATTTCTTGCCTTTCTTGGTTAGCAGATAGACTCATTTCCTTGATTCCATTGATCTGATATTATGAGGAGCTCAAAAATTAGTAATATGTGAGACTTGAGTTACACAAAACAAATCACGAGTTTGACTTTGGCGTTCTTTCACCTTCTTATTTGGAAAAACTCTTCCCAATTCTACGGTTGCCATGACCGACAAGTCCTTGTCCTCCCCAACCTAATGAGAGAGGGAGTGAGGGGGAGAGGGGGAGAGAGGGAGTGAGATAGAGAGTTAAAAATGTCCGAGCAATATGGAAGTGTTCTAAAAAAAAGTGATTCTCAACTTCTAGCAGGAGAAAACATACTGGACCAGCCCGTATGGCCCACAGACAGGACCGAACCTGGCTATATTTCAGGCCCCCGAAAAGGCCTGAAAACCGGCAAACCCAGCTGGCCAGACAAAAAATACATGTAAAAAGTGTTGTTGGGGTTAGGTTCAGCCACATAAAATAGTGGCCCAACGAAATCTTGATCCGGCCCGATTTTGATGACTTTGGCCGATAGGACCGACCCCGGACCAAACCCAGCTCATTGCCAGCTCTACTGATGAAAGGATTAATTGTGAAACAAATACAAACCTCAACGGGTTTGTAGCTTTATTAGATAATTGGATTCCTTTATAATTAAGCCAAACCTCAGAGAGAAAATATTTATCTTAGGTGAATTAGAAAATAGAAGGTAAGATCTCGCATGATTGAAGAACACAGAAAACCTCATATAGGTGGGCCAAGCGAAGGAGTACGGTTCCATTTTCAAGCTCCTGAGACAGAAAAAAGGTGCAATAATAAATGAGTCTTCCGAAAAGAAATACTAAGAAAATGAAGAGTTTATGAAAATACCTGGAGGGTTATTATTGCGATATTGTCAGGTAGACTATAAGAAGGATCCATCCCCGAAAAAGTCGGTACTGGGAAGTTTGTCGAATTACCATCCTGTGGAAATATATACGAAAGCAAGGTCATGTGATAACCTTGAAAAGAATTTAGCAATCAGAAAATGTAATTACAAAAACCACCCCTGGAGTTTAAGGTATTTACAAGAAAAAAATAGAGAAATTTCAAAATTACGAAAAATCTCTTGAGGTTTGGTTTCATTTCATTTTTCCCCCTTCAAAAAAAAAACATCGGAAAATACCCTTTACATCCATAAATATACTACAATTACCCACGTTAAATTTAAAGCAGAACAAAACTTCAAGGGCGTGTTTGTGCTAGCTTCTAAAATAATGGATTCGGATTCTGAATCCCATTAAATAAATACAACTAAATACAATATAATAATGTCATCCACATAAAGGATTCTCAATCCTACGTACTCAGATCTCCCAATACCAAGATTTTTGAATTCTAGTATTCTTAACCAATGAACACTATCACAAAACATATCCCCATGTGATTAATCCCCTAAGGTGTTTAGGTTTGTGCCCGATTTCTTCACTTTTAGCACTTAACCCTCAAGGTTTCTTAGTGTATGCAATTGACCCCTCCGTTAAGTTTCCGTCCATTTCAACCATTAAGTTCCTTTTTTAAATTCACATACTTTAGATTTCTTAATTAAAAATAAATAAATAAATCTGAAATGAAAAAATGAAAATATAAAATTATCTAGAATAAATCTAAAAATGCTTTATAAAATATGAAAGTTATCTAAAATCTAGAAAACCATTGATACAACTAAGGAATTATCTAAAAAGTTATGAAAACATCCACGACATTTAATAATATATTTCTATATGAAAATGGAAAAATACAAGTTTTGCAAAACAAAACATGATAAAAAAATATATTCAATAAATATGAGAATTGCTACATAAAGCCCCAAAGAATAAAAAACAAAGAAAAATATCGACAACTTTGAAGGAAATCTTGATTGACATATTGACATAAACATCAAACACTTAGTTTTATTTTTAATCTACTAAATATTATTCACATAATTTTATACATTTTTTATTCTTTTTGGATTTTATTGAATATTTTTCTTTATTTATTTTTGATGAATTTCTTTGTTTGTTTTTTTTGGAAAACTTGTAACTTTCCAAGTTTATATAGAATTTTAGATTTATTAAATGTCTTGAATCTTTTTAAAATTTTAGAGAATTTCTTAACTTGTATCAAGGTTTTTCTAGATTTTTATAAAGGCTTTTATGTTTATTTTAGATAATTATCTAATATTACTTATACATTTCAATTTTTTTTCTTCCATCTATTTAACTAAAAAAAACTAGAATATGCAGGAAAAAAAATTGAACTTAACGAATGAAATGGATGGAAACTTAACGGAGGGGGTACATACTCACATGCTAAGAAACTTTGGGTGCGTCAAGTGCAAAAACGTTGGGGAAGTCGCACAAACCTTGAACCTTCGTGGGTACTTGCAATTTATCCTTTTTTTTAATTACTCAAAACCTCAAGGGTTGTTTATGTAAATATCCATTAAGCAAAATAAAACCTCTGAGTAACCTGCTCGTTGAAAGCCAAAAGAAATGGAGAGTAAATCTCCTGTCCAAACGACCGACGCCACTTGGATCCTTCTCCAAGTGGATCAAACCGCAGATAGTACTTCCCTTGGACCTGTAAGAAACTCAGAATGTAATTTGTATTAATTAAGACACAGACCAAGAAGTGAAAAGGAATTAAAGTATATTGGACATTAGAACATGTTAAAACATAGAAGTTTTGCATTAACATCACTTTCTTTTTTCACACGTTGATTGATATTGTAAGTGGCAACTAATTCCCATTATTTTATCTGAAACTCCATTTCCAAGAAACACGGTATGCGGAAAAGAATAATAATATGTAAATCTGCAGTCATTAATATAAAAGAGATCTCTTACAGTTAACCCAGAGCATGTATCAAGAACACAGACTGTTTCATTTAGAGCCTCGTCAACACCTTTACCATCATCATGGAGTAATCTCCTACAAAATAATGTTGTATATTACCATCTTAAAGCTGCGTGTATTAGTGAAAGTCATGTACGGAAGAGAGACAAAGGGACGGTAACAAGAAACAAAATTATATCAATGATAGAAAGACAAGAACAAGCCTGTGGAGCATAATCTCTATTTCACCATCAGCAATACTTGATCCTCCAACTGATCTATCCACCAAGACCGAGAGCTCCGTATTCTTATCTTTTATGTAAATTCCAAGATTGATCTGAAGGAATATATCAAGAACAAAGAGCAAATCGACTATTAAGCACATGAAACTCCCACATAATATTTTCTATAATGGACTGTAAAACATGTAACAGAGAAGGCTACTTCTTCATAGTTCATGACAATGGGAGTGCTTGCAAACATTTAAAACGAGTGATTGTCTGCTTCTGACTAGAAAAAGAAAGTACTCCCTCCGTCTCCACACTTGAAGAGCCCACTTTAGTACTTGTAGAACTTTTATTTTTAGTCATTTTGACAAAGATACAACTCTTTTAAACCATATATTCTCACTTATTTTTTTAATTTTTGGTCCAATAGGATAATATCCTTATTTATATAACAAAAAAACATTAACATAAGAAATATTATATAAATTCTAATTAGATATGAATATATTATTTTGAAAGTGGACTCTTATATGGGGACAAAATCATTTCTTGAAATAGGACTCCTCAAGTGGGATGCAATGAGTGTTTTTAAATGCCAGCTTCTACTTCCAATTCTGAATAATATATAATCAGAATCTAAAAGAAGGGGAGGGAGGAACCAATCATTTGCAGCTTGAACTTAACCATCATATTTTTGCAACTACCTAAACTGTGCGGGTTTTTCACTTTTGAAGTAAGAATCAAAATGCAGAACGATAAGAGCCGAAATATTAGTAGATATATAATCCTTTTATAAATGAGAACAAAAGAAGAAGTTACGCTTTGATGGAAACTTACAGGGTAGTAATTTCCTGCAATTGGTTGGTTCACTTCAAGTCCCCAATCAGCTCTGTAGTCTCGAATCTAAGCAAAATAAACACAAGCATATTTTTAATTTTAGCATTCAGCAACGAATAATACACTTAGTCTCGTATTACATGTGCTGGCTAAGGTATTATGTTGAGCACGAGTGAAATGTTACATACCCGTTCTAGAAAATCACGTCCATTAGAGTCTGTATAAAATGTTTTGTTGTTACCAACATTTGTTTTTATCTGAGTTACAATCTCTTTCCCGACTCCATCATCAATGGGTACGGGACCAACCTGAAATCCAGATTTTATTTAACCTATTGAGCTGACAAAGATTATATTTGAATACATGGAGAACATATAATCATGTAAAAAAAAATATTGACTTACAAAAAATTCAATCTCCATGTGTTCCTTCTCCTTGTACACTCTTGTAATCTACTGATGAATATGTTTACGATTCATGATGATACAGAGAATACGAAACCACAATATATATATATATATATCAAAGAATATTCGTAATTTTGAAATCTAAATGTCTTTCTTTCTTTCTTTTTTTTAAAAAAAAAAAAAAGCTGCACAAGAAGGGTACTTTTGTAATTAACCCTCACTAATTTTACCGTCTATGCAAATTACCTTTAAGTGAATGAAGAAAAAAGATACTAACCTGATATATCCATGGACTAATCATCTGATGAACTTCATCAAAAAGCGGTCCTTTAAAAACCGTTAACGGGATCTACAATAGGAGATGAAAAATCATTGCTTGATCACGCAAATGTAAGCCAATAAGAGGATTAACATTGCAGAGAACGTAAAATACCTTCCCTTCCGGCTGTATTGCATAAGTGCCGTTTGGCCGAAAAACATACGCTCCCGAAGCCTACAAAAAGTAAAAAAAAAAATATCGATTAAACTCCACGACATCAAGTTGAGGTACATATCTACACAATACTAGTACCTGAAAATTAACTAAATCAGTACTCCCGTCATCCCCAGCGTAGTAAATGTATGATTGCTCCACAGACATATTCACCTTCATTGCAAAGGTGTTATATCATTACGTACCCTCACAACTTTAAGCACAAAAATGAGGAAGTGACGCCTACGGGAAGGTAATCGAACATGACCACCAGTATGTTCGTGATTGAACAAATATTTAAATGACATAAAAGAAAATGAGATAGCAGAAAGGAACGATTCAAAAACTACCCTAGGCTTGTCTGTGCTAGGGTTCATTAGGATTAAGAATACTGGAATCCAAAATCTTGGGTTGTTAATAGTAAGGACTCTGGTTTGTTCTAGGATTGAGAATCCTTTACTTTTTACTGCAGATTTCACATCATGTCCGGAAAATGGATGATGTATTATGATATTGTATTCATTTGCATTTATTTAAATATAAAAAGAAAAGAGAGGTATATGATGTGACAAAAGAAAGAGAAGTAAATGTATTTATTTCGAAATAGAAAGAAGAGAGAGATATATGATGTGACAAGATGTAGGGGAATAGGTGACACGACAAAGACATGATAGTGGTCAAGTTTAAGAATTTGTTGGTTGAGTATTAGTTTGAGTCTTTGCACAAATAGATTATTCAGATTCCGAATCTCGTACTTTAAACCCAAAAAAAAATCCAGTTATCCCTACACTTTAGTGTTGTGTTTGTTCCAAAAATCCCATCCCTCAATATGGCGCGAATTGTAGAACAGAAACTCATGCCAAAGGGAGTAATGTAATTCTCCAAAGGTAACATGATCATTTATAATTTTAGTTAAACCTAGAGGGTAGTATTTGTAGTTATCCTTAACATAAAAAAAAAAAAGCAATTTATAAAAGGCATTACCAGATTTCTGCTATTAACATATTGTGTAAGCTTTCCATCATTTCCAGAGTATACGAGCTTCAAGTTGCCACGCCCTATTTGTATCGCACCATTTTGACTCCCATCAAACGCATATGTTACTGGTTTTATCGAAGCAGAAGCTGGATATACAACATGTAACAGAATAAAAATACATGCTGCTTTACACACTAAATATAAAAAAGAAGGAAAAAAAATTGACTGATTAACTTTGAAGAGAAGGTGAGCATGCTCACATTTACCACTTGCGATCACATAAGTGCTAAAACCCAAAGGTGGGACTACTGCTGTAAATGCAAGCCAATACTTTGGACTGGCAGAAGGCGATTTGCCTGTATATGCAGCTGCATAGAATGTTCTATTGGCTATCGAAGCATTAACTATAGGAATAAGCTGTGACAGAATCATTTTTCCAGTAGAATCTGTAACGATGACATTCTGATTGATTACCTGCATCAAGCAACATGAAGATCTTACTCAATAACCTATAAAGTAATGCACCCGCACTAATTTTCTTGCTTTTCCTTCATTCTTTTCCCCTTGACTTAGGAGTGGTTGCAAGCAGTTAAAAAAGGTGATAATCAGCTTTCGGCTAGGAGGGGGAGGAGTAGTTTTAAGTGTTTTCCATATGCCACCTTTTGTTTCTGACTGCATAATTTAGTTAATATAAAAAAAAAAGAGAGAGTAGTGCTTTAGATTTATTATTCTGCTTGGTTTGACTTTTACACTATAAATAAATCATGTCTACAACTTTTTAACCAAGACTCTCTTAGTGGGACAATATTCTTTATATTATGAATCAAAACTGGCCGCTTTCCTTAGCTCGGGTATAAAAATATGTTAAAATGAACAGTCACCGAAAGCGGTGGTATTAGAGCTTGAGGTTCCACCATAAAAGGTTAACCCAATATGGGGAGTAGTCTAAGCTTTATGTTAATTGGTCAATAACATCATAAGTTTTCGATGTGGGATATCCTTAAAATGCCACCTCAAGATGGTGGCTCGTTAGAGCAGACCAATCTTGGAATCCGAATTTGTGTGCTCACATACTTAGCCGGGTCAATGCTCGTTTGAGTGTAATGGGCTCTGATACCGTATTAGAGCTTGAGGTTCCACCATAAAAGGTTAGTCTAATACAGGGAGTAGCCCAAGCACAATACTAATCGTCATTTGGTTTTGAGATGGAACCTCAATCTTTAAGCATTATGGACCCGAGATATATATCGAGAGATGAATATACATTAGTTCTTTTAATTTTTCTTATGCTTTTTCATTTTTTTAAGGTTTTCTGTAGGCTTTTTTAGTTTTAGTTTCTCATTTATTTATTTTCAGTTTTTTATGGTTCATTTTTTAGGATTTTATTTTTCAGTAATTTAGTTATCTTTTCAAGAAACAACTTAAATATTTTTCAGGGAACCATATGGCATAATGGACCCGGACTCTTTCAAGAAACAACTTAAGTATATGTCAGGGAACCATATACTTAGCCGAATCAACCCGGATCCGTGCACACACATACTTAGCCGGGTCAATGCTCGTTTGAGTGTAATGGGCTCTGATACCGTATTAGAGCTCGAGGTTCCACCATAAAAGGTTAGTCTAATATAGGGAGTAGCCCAAGCACAATAGTAATCGCCATTTGGTTTTGAGATGGAACCTCAATCTTTAAGCATTATGGACCCGAGATAAATATCGAAAGATGAATATACATTAGTTCTTTTAAATTTTCTTATGATTTTTCATTTTTTTAAGGTTTTCTGTTTCTTTTTTATAGGCTTTTTTAGTTTTAGTTTCCCATTTATTTTTTCAAGTTTTTTATGGCAAAGACAAGTGTACGTACTAATGTTGGGAGGACAGAAGAATTCCCTATTACGATTGGGGTGCATGAAGGATTTGCTCTTAGTCCTTTTCTCTTTGCCATAGTCATGGACGAATTGACAAGAGAAATTCAAAATGACGTTCCGTGGTGTATGATGTTTGCAGATGATATTGTGTTGATTGATGAAACGAAGGTTGGAGTGCAACAGAAATTGGAACTTTGGAGGATACTTTGGAAGCTCGAGGCTTTAGGCTGAGCAGAAGTAAGACTGAATATATGGAGTGTAGGTTTAGCGAAAATAGTGATAGAGAGGCGGTAGTGATAGAGAGGCGGGGATGATCACATTTGATGGGAAAGTTGTTCATGGATCCACTTTCTTTCGGTATCTTGGATCTATTATCCAAAAGGATGGAGAGCTAGATGGCGATGTGGCTCACAGAATAAAGGCAGGGTGATTGAAGTGGAAGAGTGCCACAGGAGTTTTATGTGATCCTAACATGCCTTATAGATTAAAGGGTAAATTTTACCGCACGGCAATTAGGCATGCGCTGTTATATGGCACCGAGTGTTGGGCTGTAAAACAGTGTCACGTTCAAAAGATGAATGTGGCGGAGATGCGTATGCTACGATGGATGTGTGGTCATACAAAAAAGGATCGGCTCAGAAATGAGGTGATTAGAGAGAAGGTAAGCGTTGCGGCTATAGATGACAAGATGATGGAGAATCGATTATGATAGTTTGGTCATGTGAGAAGAAGACCTGTTGATGCCCCAGTGAGGAGGCTAGAAAGTTGGGGAACAAGTAATGTTGTGAAAGGTAGAGAAAGACCCAAGAAAACTTGGATAAAGATGATTGAAAATGATATGCGATTTCTTGGAATTGGAGAAAGTATGGCGATAGAGAGGCAAATGTGGCGGGAAAGAATACGGATGGTGGATGGAATCTGATTCCTTTTTTTTCCTGTATTTTTATTCCTATTTTCTTTTATTCCATGTTATCTGTTAATTTATTTTTCAGGATTTTCATTTTTTTTTCCTTTTTTTTCTTTTGTTTTAACATTCATTCTCTTTTTTTATTTGCTTTTTTCTCTACTTTTTTCTCTACTATTTTCCCTCTTTTTCTCCTTTTATGTTATTTATGTAACGATCATTGACGGTTTCAAAGTTTGATTCATGTTAGCCGACCCCAAATCATTTGGGACTAAGGCTTAGATGATGTTGTTGTTGTTGTTGTTGTTTTATGGTTCATTTTTTAGGATTTTATTTTCAGTAATTTTAGTTATCTTTTCAAGAAACAACTTAAATATTTATCAGGGAACCATATGGCATCATGGACCCGGACTCTTTCAAGAAACAACTTAAGTATATGTCAGGGAACCATATCACATCATGGACCCAGATTTCTTTCAAGAAACAACTAAAGTATATGTCAGGGAACCATATCGCATCACAGACCGGGGTCCATGATATAACAATCCGCCACAAGCATTCTAACAAATTGAGTTCAGTGACAGTGGAAAAAAGAAGCAAACACAAGATGCTCACAGGAATTCTGACGACATCCGTTCTTTTCCATCCCAGAGGGTTATACACAATTACTGCCTGCAGATATCAAAGGCAATGAGTTATTTAGAGTGATAAAAAAAATTACTGGAAATTAAGAATGACCTGTAAGATATACTTACTATTTTTTTTCCAAGAGAAAGATCAACTTCCGTTGCGGGACAATAACTTATATTAAGAAGCGGGCACTGGCAACAAGAAATGATATTAGCTCCAAGTCATCTACTTAACACTCCAAATAAGAAACATATATTGAAATGTTATGGCCAGAAAAAACATATGCAAGCTGGAAATGAGAAAAAAAAAAAAGACAGATAAAATAAACTAAGGCCAAATAGTTTTTGCCTGGTTGAATTTTGTAACGGGATTCTTGCATCCTGAAGACAATGATGATTGTGTCAAACAACCAAGGGAAGTTGCTATAATATCCTCAGACTAAATTTGCCGAAAAAAAAAAAAAGATATTAGTAGAAAAAGGAGAAAATAGAATGGGGCCGACTATGTTGATGATTGATAAAAAAATTTATTTCAAAATAGACCCCCACCTCTTTATAACCTATGAAAAGCCGTTTAGCATAGTCACTAGCAACATGTTGCTTTTCAGTACCGGTAACTGCATCATGATGTTGCGCGATTGCCAAAGCATCGGCTAAAGAGTCGGTCGTGGGGCCCCCTGATTTATTTCTTCCTTTAAAAAGTTCTAATTGTCTTGCTGCCTAATTTTAAATATAAGAATTTAATTAAATCTTGGAAACTTTCATCAGACAAGAAATCAAGAGTTTCATGACATTACCAAATAATAGCCACTCATCGTTCTGACAAAGCCTTTGATGGCCGGCCTACTTGTAAAATAGCCGGTCCAATAAGCATTTAGACGGTCTGCATATCTGATAAACAACTTGCCTCATCGGTTATTACAGCGAAATTATTAAAAAAAATGTATTTCGTGGATAAATTGAAAAATCAAAATTTGTACTCACGGAAAGTAGTCATCAGTTTTAAGAGGCCATGACTCGTTTGAAGCATATTTGGCATCAGTGTATATAGATGGAGTTGAATAGAAGGCGTTGACACGACCATCCTGCTCCAAATAGAAGTTTGTTGTCATTTATTCTAAAACAAATTAAATAATAATAAAGCCATTACGAAGTTATTCACTTAAACAAACAACACCAGGACCCTTTGTTAATCACGCCAATGAAAGATACATTAATTGAGCGCAAAAGCTAATAAATTCTCCACAATATCCAGAGAAAAAATTAACTTGATTCACATAATGTATGAGCTTGTCCATATTCCGAAACCATGTCTCTGCATATTGATACTTGAAATCTGTTCCCATTGTCCACATTATATGGTTTGAACGAGTAACATTAGCCTGCACAAAACAAACAAACAAAAAAAGAGGGGTGACTATAAAATGGACCCAGATGATTTCCAAATTTTTTTTTTAATTGAATTATTTCATAAAACTTCATCTAAGATACTTAAAAAAAATTGACACAGAAGAACGACATAAATAAAGAGTGAAAATTTTTACCTGTGACAATGCAGCGGCTACAAAATCATTTACACGCGCTTCAACATTATAATCAAATAAATTGATGTCATCCTTCAGTCAAGAAAGCTAGACAATGTCATTATATGCACAGCCACAGACATTTAAGTTCGAGGGGACATATATTTTTCCCAACAAATAATTACCTGGACTACAGGGGAATCATCATTGACTTCAAAATAAAACCCAGTCGGAGGTTCATAATTCCCGGCATAGAAAGCACCAGTAAATATCTGAAGAAGTTTCAACAGAGAAAAATCAGAAGTCCGATTCTACTCGCAATGTATATTAGACACTTAATAAATTTTAAGAAATGGTCGGTGCAACTTGACATTGACCTGAGAGGAAGAACCACGACTCTTGGAACCCTGCCATACAACCTCGAGCTTCTTCTCATTTTTTCTTTTGGCTCGATCTTGGTAGTCGATACGAGCAAAGTAAAGAGCATCAAATCCAACCTAAAACCAATAACAGCATAACTGTAGCTTAGTTACCAGAATGCCCCACACATCCTATTGGAGAGAAACAAATGTTTAGAGGATAAAGCACAAAATCTACCCCTAAGCTATGAAGCACCGAGACTCGGGTACGGGCACAAGTATGAAAAACAGCATTTCAGGAAGAAAAAAAAAATGAGACAAGGTACGGGTGATACGGCAAGAAATATGTATATATACATATACAAATATTGTAATGAAAACATAAAATATACTTAAGTTAAAAACAATATTAATGAGTAATAACATTTTACTCCTATTCTTTTAGATTGATAAAAAAGACCCCAAATGTTTCTATTAAATAAACAAAATCCCCATTTTTTAAATTTTTTATAAAAAAAATCCATTAATCCGTATCCACGGCATATCCCCCATTTAAAAAAAACTAGAAGAAAGTCATATCCCCGTAACCCCGACTGTCCGACACGCATACTTCGACCTTTTAGGAGTATCAGTGCTTCATAGTTCACAGCCCCTAGGGTTTAGCCTAATTATTAAAAAAAACAGTTATCTTTTGAAATTACAAATAACCCCCTAAAATTTACATTTGTCTTACAGAAGTGCATCCTCAAGTGGAGGAGGAGACTATTTGTGAGGTAAATACAAAACTCTTAAGGGCTTATTTGGAATTTAGAAGCTAAGTGCCTCGTTTGTAATTAGGTAAAACCTCGGGTAGTTTTTTAATAATTAAACCAGAAATTTAATTAGAACATTTGCTTCTGGATAATGAAAAGGGCCGACTGTCAACAAGTGCACAGACTCATAACAACACCTCTGCCCCCAAAAGGTAAGCCTGAACAGCAGAATGTCCGAAAGGGTCGATTTGCCAACCAATTCTTGGAACAACATTAAACTCATCTTTAATAAATCGGTGTCCGAGTGTTGTCTGATCTATCATGTCGATGTAATGTGTTGCCGCCTCATCATGCATGCACATACCACCATTTCTACACAAGCAAATATATATATATATATATATATAAGGTAACAAAAAGAAAAACTGCAATGGGTGAAATGTTTATTACTGTCGTTACTATAACAGCAATGAGTTTATTACTGTCGTTACTATAACAAACCACTTGTAATACAAATTAACAGCAATGAGTTTATTACTGTCGTTACTATAACAACTATCTGGACTCATCACCTTCTCATGATAATTAACATAAAGGGCAGCCCGGTGCACAAAGCATCCCCGCGCAGCGAGGGTCCGGGGAAGGGTCTCCACCACAAGGGTGAAATGTAGGCATACCATACCCTGCATAAATGCAAGAGGCTGCTTCCACGACTCGAACCCGTGACCTCAAGGTCACACCGCAACACCTCAACTGGTGTGCCACTTCGTTGTTTTGTTTTTTGCATGAGTTATAGTGTTAACTAATTTTAGACAATTAATTGACACTACAATCTCTCGTGCCACTGATCCCAACATAGTTGGGATTAAGGTGCAGAAGTTTGTTTTTACAGTTTTATAATATAAAAATTAGTTACATGAACTCAAGTTGACCCGAGTTGATTAGCATTCGGACTGTCTTCTTCATGTCTTCACTCTGGTTTCTCCACCACCGCTGGAAAAATGCCTATTGCAGATGCAGGTAGCATTTACACCACTTGTTATAAAAAACTAAAAATCAATGAACAGTTAACATGTGAAGGAAAATGACTGTTACCTGTTCAACATAAATAAATTTCCGATTTTTATCAGCCAGCAATGCCGGTATCAGCGAATCCAACACATTTTGCACACATGCTCCCTACACACATCCAATGACTTTTAACTTACAAAATTATGTACAATCAAATAAATCAGAATAAAAAATTGTAATAAATGAATAGAAACTCTGATAAGATTGGCACACACACATTATAACTAAAAGCTACTAAGGTATTCACTCCCTAATATCTCACGATAATAACAGAGAACAGTTAAAAGGCATCATTCCAAATATATCTATCTATCTATATATATATATATATGGTGGAAACACCGTGAAATCTAGAAACCAATTATATTATTAAGTAATTTCATTGCATATTTGTTATTATTTGTTGCATCAAACAGATCGCTAGTATATGCAACAAATAATGCAATAAAAAAATACATAAATGCATATAATTCTACTCATCTACGGCTGTTAGATCAATACCACTAGTATGACTAATATCAATGGCCTACAAAAATTTCTAGATTTCACAAGTATGATTTATTTCATATATATATATATATATATACCTGAATTGAATTATTGGATCCAACGTAGTACTGATCAACAGTCTTCAACCACCCAACATCGTCATGAGTATGAGGAACCAAATGGACATTGATTTTTCCAGGAACAATACCATGAGAAGTGTCGTAAACCATGTATTTGCAGTCCACAAGAACACAGAGAACACACACTGTCAACACCACTGAGAAAACCTTAAGTCCAGCCATGGGAGCTACAGCTGCACTCAGTCCCAACAGATTTCAAATAAATAGACCAACCCAGAACAGGATCAGATATATTGTATAATTAACTAAAAAAAAATCGACCCACAAATCAATCGGGAATCCAGATGAAGAAATGGGAATTGAAGCATCTGTTAGTTCTTGTGAATGAAATCCTTTTAGGTGGCAGTAAATAACAAAACATCGGTTGTCAAATGTCGTGTAGTTGTGGATAAGGGTTTTTTTTGTAGTGACACGACTTTATCTATGTATGCATTAATTGGTATCACAAATAAATAATTGCAAAGTGATGTAATAGTAACAAAACTTATGATTGTAATAGTACCGTATTTGTTACTATAAATATGTGGTTATGGAAATGAAGAAATTACACACAAAAAAAAGAGTAATAAAACTTCATCTCATTTTCTCTCTACTTGTTGTCTTGTTATTTTTCTATTTTATACTATTATTATCTTCAATTATGGTGCTTCAACAATCTGACGGCAGCAAATTTGAATATATTCGAATTAATTTGATTCTTACTCACGGTTGAGAAGACAAATGAGTTATTATTAAAAATCATGAACTACGATCTTACGGTCCCGTGTCGAACTGAAGCACATACCGGCTCTGGTAGAGCTTCCTAGGATTCAAGAGCCGTGAAAATAGACCGGGCGTGGAACCGGAAAAGTGGTGGACGTGGTGGCTACCGTCAAAATAATTACAAAAATGATCATGCGGACGTAACTATAATAATCGTGATAATTATCATTATTCCGTCAAAATAAATATTCGGCTGCATCAAGGCAATCAATTCACGGGCATCGTGATAAGGGAAAAATGCCTATGGAAAATTCTGGTGATGATCCATGTCGTAGATGTGGTATAACTGGATATTGGGCTAAATATTGTCGTACTTCCCAACACCGTGTGGATTCATATCAGGCATCAATAAAAAAATAAAGGCAAATATGCCCAGGCTCATACCACCGAAACATTCGAGTCATCCAAAGTTATTGAGGCCAACACATCTGGGAACATATTTGATGGAAATCCTGACCAGGACTGTAAATCACTTGAGCTAGCAGATTTCTTTGAAAATCCTGGTTCAGTGGGACATGACGATGAATGGCTGAAATAAAATATTTATGCAATATATGTCGTATATTTACTTTCTAGCTTGTAATACCCCAGTTGTTTTTGTGTGTGTTTCTTTATGTATAATATAAACATCAATAAAATCATCTATATTTTTATATTAAATTTCTCCCACTTCCAAAGGCTATAAACGGTTAGTAATAGTGATTTTTGATTCTATAAATATGCACACATTTTATTCAACAACTCACTCATATTCTCTACCCTCTTGTAGAAATTCTTAAGTATCTTCATCCGATTTTCTTCGAAAATGATTAACGGATCTCTCGTCTTTATTTTCACAATGATCAGCATGATCATAATACTGATGTTTAGCAAAGACTTCCCTCCGGAATTATTCTGGATTGGTGTTTCATTTATCATTTATATTGTTGGCCATGTATCAGCACTAATGATACATACAAAAATATATTATTAAAAAAAATATGTATGTTTACATTTCCATTATCAATAAAAAAATGTTTCATGTCTTAAATATTTATTATGTGATGATTTGATTGAACAGGAATACAAATGGAAAGTATCGAACAGATACACAATTGTCTTGTTGATAGTGCAACAACGCACTCAATATTTACAAATAAAGCATATTTCTCGAGCATGAAATTATGCAAGACGCACGTTACAACTATATCTGGTCCCGTATAGATTATTGATGACTCCGGGAATGCAACTGTGATGTTGCCTAATGGAACAATTTTACACATTGAAAATGCGTTATTATCTGGTAGATCAAAAAGAAATCTGTTGAGTTTTAAGGATGTACGCCGAAATGGCTATCACTTGGAAACAGTGATTGAAAATAATAAAGAATATCTCTATATTACATCCTATAAAATGGAAACTCGACTTGTCCACGAGAAAATTGAAGCAACTACTTCTGAACTGTATTGTGTCCCTATTCGAGGTTTTGAAACCTATGCTACCATGGTTTGAAAGTTAGTGAATCCTGATATATTTGGGTTATGGCATGATCGCCTTGGGCACCCAGGAACTTCTATGTTACGCAGGATTATTCAAAATACTCATGGACATCCATTAAAGGGCATAAAAATGCTAATGTCCAAAGATTATTTTTGTGAATCATGTTCACGTCGAAAACTTATTACTACACCTTCTATGGAAAAGGTTGGTTATGAATCACCATCATTTTTACAACGCATTCATGGTGATATTTGTGGACCAATACATCCAGCAAGTGGACCATTCCGATATTTTATGGTCTTAATAGATGCATCATCCAGATGGTCCCACATATGTTTATTATCTACCAGAAATATTGCTTTTGCACGACTCTTGTCCCAAATTATTAAACTCCGAGCACATTTTCCTGAATATCCTATAAAAAATATAAGAATGGATAATGCCGGAGAATTCACATCAAGAACTTTTGATGATTATTGTGAAGCACTGGGAATTAATGTTGAGCACCCAGTAGCACATGTTCACGCCCATAATGGATTGACTGAATCCTTGATCAAACGACTTCAAATTATTGCTCGTACATTATTAATGAGATCAAAACTCACTAGTGCAGTGTGGGGTCATGCAGTATTACATGCATCAGCACTCATCAGATTACGCCCCACTGCTTATCATATGCACTCCCCAATGCAATTAACTCTAGGCTTTGAGCCGAATATTTTGCACTTAAGCACATTCGGATGTGCTGTTCATGTGCCAATTCCACCTCCTCAAAGGACAAAAATGGGTCCTCAACGCCGGCTTGGTATATACGTTGGATTTGATTCCCCATCAATAATTCGGTATTTAGAACCAACAACGGGTGATTTATTTACCGCTCGGTTTTCCGATTGTCATTTTGATGAGACGATGTTTCCATCAATTGGCAGGGATAAGACTGTTCTTAACAAAGATGAACAAAAACCAGTTGAGGATATCTCCTGGAATGTACAAAGCTTATCCCACCTAGATCCACGTACTACAGAATGTGAAAATGAGGTGAAAAGAATCATCCATTTACAAAATATTGCTAATAGACTTCCTGATGCATTTAATGATGCAAGTAAGGTAACAAAGTCTTACATTCTAGCTGTGAATGCTCCAGCCAGGATCGTTGTTCCTAATGACACAAAAATAGATGATGATGCCCCACGACAAAAGCGTGGTAAACCTGTTGGTTCGAAGGACACTGTTTCTCGAAAAAGAAAGGGGAGAAGTACTGGGATCATAAACCAAGATCATCCTAGTGAGCATGCTGCAGATGAATCTGCAGAGCGTAATACTGCAGATAATGATGGGATCATGGATTCTGAAAGCACCGAGAATGCCATAAATCATTACAATGAGATATGGGATCGAAAAAACATCATAGTCGATAATTTATTTGCTTTCTCGGTTGCACAAGAAATTATGAACGATGATTACGATGATGAACCACATTCAATAATTGAATGCCGTCAAAGGTCGGATTGGCCTAAATGGGAGGAAGCAATAGAATCTGAATTAGCTCCCTTAGAAAAACTGATGGTATTTGGGCAAATTACTCTAACACCGAATAATATAAAACCAATTGGTTACAAATTGGTGTTTGTTCGACAAAGAAATGAGAAAAATGAGATTGCTAGATATAAAGCCCGACTCGTAGCCCAAAGATTCTCCCAACGGCCTGGGATTGACTATGACGAAACGTATTCACCAGTGATGGATATAATCACTTTCCGTTTTCTTATTAGTATGGCTGTTCATGAGTGTTTGGACATGCGACTAATGGATGTAGTCACAGCATATCTATATGGTTTATTAGATTCTGATATCTATATGAAAATTCCTGATGGATATAAAATGCCAAAATCTGCTACTCCTCGTGAGCTATACTCGATCAAACTACAGAAATCACTGTATGAATTAAAGCAATCCGGCCACATGTGCTATCATAGATTGAATGAATACCTTTCTAAGGAAGGTTATAAAAATGATCTTAAATGCCCATGTGTTTTTATTAAAAGATCCAATACTGGATTTGCTATAATTGTAGTCTATGTGGATGACATAAATTTAATCGGAACTCCTAAAGAGTTATCCAATGCTGCTGAATATCTGAAGAAAGAATTTGAGGTTAAAGACCTTGGAATAACAAAACTCTGTCTTGGTCTTGAGCTCGAGCATAAAGATAATGGAATACTTGTCCACCAATCTGCTTATACCAAGAGATTGCTCAAACAATTTAATATGGACAAGGCTCATCCTCTGAGTGCTCCTATGGTCGTACGGAATTTAGATCCTAAGAAAGATCCTTTCCGACCTAAGGAACCAAATGAGGAAATTTTGGGTCATGAAGTACTTTATCTCAATGCTATTGGAGCACTCATGTATTTATCACAATGCACCAGACCCGATATTTCTTTTGCAGTAAATTTACTTGCAAGATACAGTTCTGAACCAACTCGAAGACACTGGAATGGTATCAAACACATTTTTCATTATCTCAATGGTACCATTGACCTGGTTTATCCTATTCAAAAGAGGCTACTAACTCTGGATTAGTTGGTTATGCTGATGCGAGATATAAATCCGATCCACATAAGGCTCGCTCACAGATCTGAGATAATTGCTCTCTATGAAGCTGGCAGAGAAAGTGTTTGGCTAAGATCAGTTATAGCTCATATACTAAATGAATGTCGATTGAAGCTTGTGACAAACACTCCCACAATCATTTATGAAGACAATGCAGCATGCACAGCACAAGTCAAAGGTGGATATATAAAAGGTGATCGGACCAAGCATATTTCACCGAAGTTTTTCTACACGCACGAACTTCAGAAAAATGGAGAAATAAATGTTCAACAAATTCGCTCCTGCCACAATCTTGCTGATATATTTACAAAATCATTGTCGACATCGATATTCGAGAAACTGGTATACGGCATAGGCATGAGAAGAGCTAACAAGAACCAAGATTGATGATTTGGAAACTCTTTATTTCAGGGGGGAGCGAAATCTAATACGTGCGATGTACTCTTTTCCTTATGACTGGTTTTTATCTCACTGGTTTTTTCCAGCTTAAGGTTTTTAACGAGTCAGCTTATGCACAAGGTCTGGATCTGAGAATGTACTCTTTTCCCCTTCTGTCCGATTTTGTCCCACTGGGTTTTTCCGGCTTAAGGTTTTTAACGAGGCATACTCATCCAGCTTGCTATAATGCTACGTCCAAGGGGGAGTGTTATAATATCATTTTGGACTTTAGCATTAATTGTTATCACAAGACAAATAGTAGCAATCCTTGTGATGTAATAGTAACAAAACTTGTGATTGTAATAGTGTCATATTTGTTACTATCAATATGTGGTTATGGAAATGAAGAAATTACACACAAAAGAAAGAGTAATAAAACTTCATCTCATTTCCTCCCTACTTGTGGCCTTGTTATTTTTCTATTTTATAATATTATTATCTTCAATAATAGTCTTGCTTAATATTAGTTTTATAACAATCTACTATATTAAACCTTAATACAGACTGATAATGGATTGGCCATGGTGGCTATTTCTCGGGTGTGACGAGATCTTTTCTAAATCTTTTCTCCTCACGACCGAGATGAGTCTCCGCTATTTTTGAATGCGTACTGAATATACAAATTATGACGAATAATTAAATCATACTAATTATAAATCGAGGTTGCTATTGATGCTTCTCATAACTTCATTTAAGGCCGTCTTATGTCATATTTTTTCATTTCTACGTGTCAATATTATTTCAATAGCATACATCATATTCAAGATCTTTATTTTATGAGAACTATTGGGTATCGATCCAATACTTAATAAATAAAGATCAAATAATACAATACGGATTACGACAAATATAATTACTACAAAATTAAATACTACGGAAAAATATTTAAGAATTACAGACCAACTAATATAACCAGATAACTTATAACCAATAAGGCAGGTCAGAATAGGAACAAAGAGCAGATCGGTATTGGGCCAATACCCCAGATATAATAAATCAGATCGGATCTTAAGAACCATTGAGTCCCGAACAACTCCGGAGGATAATAAACAATAGTAGTTAATCTTAACAAGTTGACACTTGAAACCATAATGTTGAACAACCGATAATATATATTTATATCATATTTATATTAATAATAATTAATATTACAAATATATATTATATGATATGCAGATTAAGAGCAAACAAGTAATGAGAGTCGATTATCAAAAAAGGTTGTATATTTCTCTACTTTAAATTAGAGAAAGAAGATTAACAAATAATCAATAGTAAATTAAACTAATTAATTTAAAATAGAGAAAGCTAAAAATATCCTCAGCTAAGGTCATTAATAAGGATCCCGAATTTTCTATCCGAACTAAGCAATGCAAAATCAAAAAGCTGAAAATTGATTTAAAATTTAAATTGCCAGTTCAATAATACATACATTTCTTATACATGTCATTCATAAATTATTATATGAATTTGTTAACAACATGAATGAACAATATCTATATATGATTCTGTTATTTTGTGATGAATTTTTTCTTCGAATTAATGCTGTGTTAAACTGTTAATAATCTTGACACCCTGAGCTAAATTTTATGTTTATATTGGATCACTTAAAATTAGATCCAACACTCGGAACATATTTTTTTGAGATTTTCGCTTGAATTAGATTCAACAAAATATTTAACCCACTCGAGTAGAAATTAAAATAGGTATGACTAAGAATTTTCAAGGGTTTATGACTCTTTAGTCTATGATTAAAGAAGAGATCCTACTCTCCGCAGACGGTGGAACAATTAAATATTGAGGGCAAGCGGTGTGGCGCCAAATTTTCGTGGGACATCATGCGGTTGGATTTGAGGGGTCGGCGTGAGAATCACTGCACGACTCGCCATGCGGTAGTTGAGGATATTTAAGAATGCTGAGCCGGATACACATCTCGCGATTTAACCTGTAGCCTCATGACTGCAGAATGTTATCCCGACGATCAGTGTCAGTGAAATAAACCTCGATATAAAAAAAAAAAAAAAGCCCCGACTAAAACTAGATTATTAGAAAAAATAGTTTCCTTCCCAAGAGTTCTCCTCCTCAACATTCCTTATTCTTTTTTTTTTATCCCATGAAGGTGAAGTTCTACGAAAGTTTCACATCTTAGTTGCAGGGGTGGCTCCTAAAATTTAGTCCTTTAATCATTTTTATCTATCTAAATATAATTAATTCCTTAATTAACTCAAGTAAGTTTATTATTTATTTTCTTTTTAGTCATATAATGACTTTTCCGTTCTAATTGTATTTTTTTCATATACTTTTGGACTTACTTTGTTGAAAGGATACATTAATATGTGGTGAAAAATAAGGGAAAACTACGAAATATCTTTTTGTAGGTTGTGATTTCATTCATTCCAGAGAATAAATAATTTTAAGAAATTAGAAAAAAATTCGCGTTCTCATATTTTTTGGACAGTAATCAAATATGTTCACGTGACTCGTAGTTTATGTTCTGCTGGAAATAGAGCCTAAAAAGAGAGCCTTCCATATTTCATTCTTTTGGCTCATTAATAATAGGACCCGTTTGAGTTCCCACACGCACAATGGCAGCCCTATTTAACATATGTCGTCTGATCTCCCTGGATTGATCTTAACCCTTGGTTTTGATCTATTTAATGAGGCAGCTAGGGTTGTTACCTCATTCTTCACCCGTCCGTCTCCTCCTTCATTCTCTCTCTCTCTCTCTCTCTCTCTCTCTCTCTCTGGATCTTCTCACCCGTTGCGCTTTTCTCTGATCTCTTCCATCTTTCTCTCACCCGATATCTCTTATCAATTTTGTCTCTTTCTCAACAGATCGATGGCTATATCTATAAATTGGGGCTTCGGTCCTCATTTTAGAACACACGAAAATCTTAGAGCTATTCTTCAAATCATAATCGCTGTTGTGTGACAATGACACTTCTTTTGTGAGGTCTTTTGAGGAATCTGGGAGAGCAACCTTCGGTGAGAATTGTGGTGGACTGGTTCGGACTTAGCTGTGTGAAAGCGGATGCTACCGGTGTTGGGTTTTTATCGAACTAATAAGATTTATGATCTCATCATATATCGAAATAGTGCAGTGGAAGTATAAATATAATATGTAAAAACCCTCCGAGGATCCAAGTATATTTACAAAGTACGAAGAACAAGATTATTACCTCTTGTAGCGTGTTTTCGATCGAGCCTTCTAGAGACGTTGCAAGAAGCGAGCGTCCTCTACGGTATCCACACAATGAATAAGTCCCGAGCATCTAATAGATTGCTCTCCGATTCAATAAAGATTTCACTTAAATCAATTTGAATATAAGTATGTTCTTGATTATGGTAAGAACAAGAACACCAAGAAGTTTATTCAAATGTTCTTAAACTTTGATCTAAAATAACAACTATGAATCATATTCAATATGTTATTAAATATCAAACTCACAAGATAAGATGAAGATTAGATGAGTATTCTAAATACTTTTCTTGGTCCAAGAATCAATCTTCAAAGATATGAAGATATCTTATTGATCCTTTTGATTATTCAAATCTTGAATATTATCTTCAAGACTTTTAGAGAGAGAAATATCAAAATCAGATTTTTGATTCTTTCTACACTAATTATGTCTTCTCTTGTGTTTGGTCATGTGTGAGGGCTATCACAAGACACTATTATATAGTCCTTTATATAGCTAAGGGTTCACCAATCCTTTCACCAACCATAATCAACCGGAACAAAATAGGTGCTCTGCTCAAGTGTGTGACCCTGTAGGTCTAATTAATATGACAATGAGTATAAAAACAATTTTACGACTCATAAATCATAAGAGGCCTCTAGTTAGACATTATGACCACCCGTATTAAAAGAACGGCACAAACAAAATCCCATTGCTGTATAATATTTAATCCTCTCGTCGCGCGATATCCTAATTAAGCATAAGGCATGGATAAGTCGACCTTATATAGCTTAATTAATATTCTTGATCTCAAGTTACAATTGTCCAATTCAAATATTTATCAATAACTCTTTATTGATCAATTTGAGCATGGTCATGCATTTAAACAATTTAACTTATCAAGGGCCCGTGGATATCTTCTCCGTTTTATAGGAGGGACAAGTCCTCTCTGGACAAACTACTTCCCTCTGCATAAATCGTACCGTATCCACTCACAAACTGTATGGTCCCTTATTACAGAAGACGTTGGTATTGTGTTAAAATACGATACTCATTATGTAGGAAACTGTAGTGTCTTTAGGTAATAAGGACTTAAATAATATATAACAATCAGAGGAATTATAATGACTTAATCCATATATAATTCTCTTTGTTAGGTCATATCCAATACGATGTCTCTACATGTATCTATGACGTGATATAACATCTCATGTTCATGACCAGTAAAACATAGCCATCGTATCATTATCAAACTAGTAATCATATTACTAGGGATATCTAGAATAAATATTCTTTAATACTTTAACGAGCTTTACTATCAAGTCACATACTCTGGTTACCTTACTTTTACCTTTGAGAAAAAAAATCTAGTTTTGTGTGAACTAAAGAGATATTCCGACCTGTGTGGGACAAATAGGACGAAGCTTAGGAATTGTGTGTGAAGAAGCAAGTCAAGAGTTGTGAACGGTTGAAAGCAACGGTCTTTGTATCAATCTGTGTGAACGATACAAGGATAGGTTTGATTATAAATACGTAGTTGTGTACGCAATATTTATAATAAATATTTTCACTCCTGTGTGGAGGACTAGTGGACGTAGAGGGTTTACCTCGAACCACTTTAAATCTTGTGTTATTTACCTTCTGCAATTTATTGTTTTCATTACTGTGATTATTTTTAAGTATACACTGCAAACTATCTTTAACAAGACTTCCGCTATGCACTCTAATTTGTAAAATGCACAGCTTGTTGCTGAAACACTTTTCAAGCTGTATTCTGTATACTTAGTGGCCAACAAGTGGTATCGGATCCGGTTGATTCTAAAAAGAATCAGTCGTATTTTTAACCGAATCAGATCCTTAAAATCACTTTATTTTTGAAAACTTCCTTATCTTTCCACATCTTAGACATGGATACCTCACTAATTAACAAGGTACCAATGTTTTCTATTAACGAGTTTGATGACTGGAGAATCAGGATGGAGGCTCATCTTGCTGCCATGCATGAAGAGATGATTTATGTCATCCAAGAAGGCTCCATAAAGATCTTGACGGTAAATCCGGACCCAAGGATTGAAGGCCAAGCTCATGCCGAGATGCTCAATAAAGAGCGCGAACAATGGACCACAGATGATCGAAAACGCGTCAATCTCGACAATGTTGCTAAGAACGCCCTATTTGTCACTCTTGACAAAGGCACGTTCTCGAAGGTAAAGAGCTGTAAGACAGCCAAATAAATCTGGGAAAAACTCAAGATAATTTGCGAGGGTACTGAGCTCTCAAAAGAAAACAAAATTTCAAAACTAACTCAGCAATTCGAATCTTTTGAAATGAAACCAACTGAGACTCTTGAGGGACTTGACCTCAGATTCACTGACATTGTCGGTGAACTTGAAGCGTTGGGCAAGATTTATACCCAAAAGGAGAAGAATCTAAAAATTTTCAGATCTCTCCCTGTCCGATGGGACATTAATACCATAACTATGCATGTGTCATGCAATCTTAATGACATATCTACTTTTGATCTCTTTTCTGATCTCAAAGCTTTTGAGTAATGATATAGACAGGAGAGAGAAAGCTGAAGAATCACCTGCCAGGACTACAGCACTAGCTGGTGTATCCAACAGAAGGCATAGCATGCCCAGCTCATCAAAGCCTACCCACAAGAATGCTGACAGCGACGATGACATCCTATCACAAGTTGAAATGGCGCTTCCCATGCATAAGTTCAAGAAGTTCATCAAGCAGTCGGGAAAGACTCCATACAGGCCCAAGGTTGTTCACAAGGTAAGTACCAAACCTTCCTCTGGTGATGCTAACCTGTGTTATAATTGCAGGAAACCAGGACATTATGCAAATAAATGTCCTCATCCTAAAGTTCGAAGGTTGCCTGTGCCATCCAGGAATATTACAGCGCCGTAGGCCCCGAGATGGAACCCACAAGGCTGAAGGAAATTTTCGCAAACATTTACAAACGCCCAAGAGGCTAACGCCGGTATTATCTATTTAAAACATTCGAAGACTTTATAAAATCCGTTTATCAAAACCGACGTGAAATCTCATTTGAAACCACAAGGCCCAGATGGCCAAAACTTAACAGTTTAAAAACATACGTTAAGCTATCGCTTACACGTACCGACATAATAGATTTAGAAAACGATTGCCAAAGTGACCTAAGTTACCAGATACCAAAAGGCCATTTAAAAATACTCACGTAGCGGAAAAAGACAAACAATTAAAATACTCTAGCAGCGAAATACAAGAACTAGCCAACAATACACAAATACGTGTCCTAGCCAGTATCCTCCGGGAAGCTCATCTCTCCACGACCGCTACAAGCTTGATAATCCAAGAACCTAAAAAGAAAGCCCACGACGGAGTCAGCAACAATATCCAACAATGATAACCATCATATCACGTCAATAATTACATACCAATGCAAATACTAAGTAAGAATATGACCAATGTAATCTTACCGCCATAACTTTACCAAACTCGTAATAATTCTCATAAGAATAACCATTATTGCAATGCACATCTCGTGATCTCTAATTAATCAATTAAATCAAATATAATGTCCATACGGTATCTCAAGAAATACCCAAGATTCTCAAAACATCATCATACTCACAATACGGAAGTATACTAACTCTGTCCAATTCGATCTATTGGAAATAAACATCATCAAATCTCAACACGACAATCGATTGTTCATCCCAGGACAAGAATCAAGAAGGAAAATACAGAACATACCTCAAGATATGAAATGCCATGACGAAATCACCTCAGTCTAATCCAAGATCAGATCAACACAACATACGGACATGGTCCTAACACAAGACCTACAAATGCATACTCATATGACAACGTCAATATGATCACAAGAATAACAACAATGTATACTTATGGCAAACCCATAATATACATATGCACAACAACAATACATGGCAATCCGATGATCCAGCGTTCACTGCATAGATCTCCCGATGATCCCGTCAGACCAACCCGAGGTGGAAAATCCATCCGATGATCCAGCGCATGCTAGCATAGATCCTGATACGAATTCTTCGGGAGAGGCGGATATGTATCGTTCGGAGTGTATGTAGGAATATCGTAGCGGAAGTCTTTTTATGATTAGGGGTGTTTTTGGATGTATTTTGTGGGAGTAATATCGAATATGACGATGAAAATTCGAACAAATGAAAAATGGAAGTAATATCGGGAAAAGTGATAATATCGATCAAGAAGACTTGAACGATCAAGAACAAGGGTTTATCGAATTAGACCTATAACTCGATAAGGTGATTTCTTCCCAAGACCTATTGAGAATCAATCGGATTAATATTCGAAAACGCGTCGAATAAAAATCAAGTTTCGATGAAAAGCATTCACCAAGAATAGAAAACACAATGTGTATTCTTATACTTCAACATTCATAATACATTCTATATTACAAGGCTAAGTGAAGACTACTTATAGGAGTGAAGTCTTCAACTTAAGGAATCAAACAAAAAATAAAATAATTCAAAGATTTATAAAATCTTTGAATAATCAAAACAAATCAAATAAAATAAGAAAAAAAAACATACATCATAAAACATGGGAACACAATCCCTAAAAGAGTAAAGAAAGGAAAAGAGAAGACAAAACACACAAAAATCAACAATAAAAAAAGGTGGTATTCGGACACGGGCCGTGTCGCTTGACACGGCCGCGGCGCGCATCTGGCCGGCAGTGACTCGACCGTGTCCGACTGACACGGTCGCGGCGCGATAGGGACGTCCGACAGCGACTCGTCCGACAGTGACTCGGCACGGGCGCGGCGCTGACAAGGATGTTCGGCGTGGGCCCGATCGCAGTCGGGTCGTCTGGGCATTCGGTTTTGGCTTATCCGGAAGAGTTCGACTCGACTGTGCCAGACAACACGGTCGAGTCCTGTGGGCAGTGACTTTTGCATTTCCGGACGAGTGCGGCACGGGCCGTGTCGGAAGACACGGTCGGGTCCGGCCGGCAGTGCTCGGCATTTTCCGGCAGGTGCGATATTTTCCGGCAGGCTCGACATTTTCCTAAGCGGCGACATTTTCCTGAGTTGTGTCATTTTCCGACTTGTGTCCGTGTTCTCGCCTAAAAATGTTGCCGTACGTGAATGACGCGTTGTAAGGTCATTTACGTCGATCCTTGCTTCGGTTTCTTCATTCGGACTATTCAATTCCGTATCAGATCCCCCGATGATCCCGTCGGATCAACACGAGGTGAACATATGACAACAATGCACAACTGCACAAAACAACAGTACACAATACATGACAACAACAATGCACAAATGCATGACTGTTGGGATTCGGTGCCTAAAACGAAGGCCCAGCGGAAGCGGTAAAATGAAAATTAATTCGATCCGAATCCCTACGAGGATCGATCGAGCAACGTATATACGAATATCGAAACGAATTCAACAAGAGATACAGAAACTCATCCTTATAGTCCGTTGATTAGATGGAATCCTTCTCTTGATCTATTACCCAAGCTTTACTTAAATTATCTACGAACGAAGCACTCCAAGCACTTGAACGATCCAACGCCAAAATACCGCACC
Source organism: Orobanche coerulescens (assembly GCA_033398695.1). Taxonomy (NCBI): domain Eukaryota; kingdom Viridiplantae; phylum Streptophyta; class Magnoliopsida; order Lamiales; family Orobanchaceae; genus Orobanche; species Orobanche coerulescens. The sequence goes on from CM065809.1 coordinate 159,680,471, forward strand.
CCTACTTGTCACGCGCCGAAAAAACGAACGGAATGACAACACTCGATTAACCTCTAAGGTTACAACTAGAATCAAGTGTTGAAGCTTTGTATATTAAGATTATTACTCTCTAAGTGTCTTAATCTTACTCTCTCTTTATATCTTGATATTTTCTCTAAGAAAAAACAAGAACTAAGTTGATGAAGAAGATGACTATGAAGAAGAACTCATTTCTCACTTTCTATCACTACAACTCATGTAAGGAATCATGTGTAGTGAATGAGAGATCAAAGTCCTCTTCTTATGCATTTTCAACTCACAAGAATACAACTCATGTAATGAGAATCTAACCCCACCATATAATGTATATGATACTTGTCCCCTCAACACATGATATTCCAAACATCATGATATGGACAAGTCAATACATACACATATATATTAGTGGGGGGGGGGGGGGCTATGAGGATGAAACGGACGAGTTTAGTTTGTTTCAGACTCCCGAGAGTCCAAACAGATAAACTCCGATTTCGTTTCGATGTATTTATATCGATTAATTAATACAATTAATTAAACATATCAAATACAAAATAATATAATTAATTTCTCCAAGAAATAATTATATTCATGAATTAAATTAATCACCCTGTAATTTATTTATTTTATTAGGCCGTAAATCAATTTATCTAATAAATCTATTTAAACATCCAATGTCCCAAAATTAGATATCCAATATCTAATATTCATAATGAGAGAATTAGCTTGATTCATTCCGTCGTCAATCCTATTGCGCGACTCGGTAGGTCCGTCTCAGTCAGCAATGGGAGGAACCAAAGAGTAGTAGCACCACCTAGACAGCCTGGCGGCCTACACCGTACCCCAACTGAGAACGAATGATTGGGATCATTCAAGAACCATTCTGTCGTGAATACCAGTATACGTATAAACCCTTGTTTCAAATGTCTCGATCAAGTTATAGGGTCACAGTCAGTCAAACCCTATCTGTACTTGATGCTATGCATGTGTTAATGCAAGTCGAGATCATTGAGCTCTCGTGTATCCAATACAACTAGCTCCAATGCTTTGGCCAAAGACTTATGATATCATCTGCCAATAACCGCATAGGACATATAACCCGCTCACTAATGGGAGAAAGAATTCTATCTTGGTATTCAGTAGGACCTGCTACTTGCCCTTTAAGATGCACGTCGAGGTTGACCCCCACCTCCCGATTTATAGGGTCGAAATACTCTAATGAAAATCTTAACGTCACAAGCACATCCCTACTAAATCCTCAAGTCGAAGGTTCACGAATACCTATCACAACCTTTCGATTCCGTCATTGACTGTCCCGGAGTGAAATCCGTGTGACGAATCGAGGGTGAGTCGGTTCGAGTATACTAATCCAATTAGCATACCTATAACATGTGCTCTCATTAACCATTAGTGTTCGACATGCACTCTCCATGTCAAAGAACACGTCATACAAGTCTTCACATAAACTTAACGCCCAGTCAAGTTTCATCGACTTGCGAACGATTAAGTATTTGAGCTATAAACCTTCCCAGTGCCGACCCCCTTATCAAATAAGGAGTGGAACGTTTTGCTCTCAAATACACGGACTAGTTTCTATATGTATATTTACGAGTTAGGAATGCCAGTAACTGCCAGTAAGTAAAGAAATATCCATTGCCTTATATTAATGATTTACATAATTACAAGTACAATGCCCTCACTCAACATCCTCTGAGTGGCATTCGAGGGCATACTCCTAACAATCTCCCACTTGCACTCAATGCCACACACTATGGTATCTAATACTCATGTTCTCCAGATGACGCTCCAAGCTAGTCTGAGAAAGTGTCTTGGTCAGTGGATCGGCGACGTTGTCATCCGAGTCTACTCTGTGCAGCACAATGTATCCCTTGCGAACAAATTCTCTTACGAGATGATACTTCCTCTCAATATGTTTGTTGCTATTGTGAAACCTCGGCTCCTTGGCCTGTGCTACAACTCCATCGTTGTTGCAGTACAGCGGAACAGGCAGCCCAGCACATGGTATCACTTGAAGTTCTCCCAGAATCTTCTTAATCCAGAACCCTTCATTGGAAGCCTCCGAGACTGCTTGATACTCAGCCTAACAGGTGGAATCAGCAGTCGCGCTTTGCTTGGCGGTATGCCAAGATACTGCCCCTCCATTAAGAGTAAATATATAGCCAGAAGTAGACATCGAGTCGTCCTTCAGTCCTTGGAAGTCCGAATCAGTGAATCCCACCACATCCAATTCTCCACCGCCATACATCGGAACTATATCTCTAGTCCTTCTCAAGTACTTGAGAACGTTCTTTACGGCAGTCCAATGTTCCCTACCTGGGTTTGCCTGAAACCTACTCACCACGCTTATAGCATGCGCAATGTCAGGTCTCATACACAACATAGCATACATAAGGCTATCCACGGCCGAAGCATATGGTATGTTACTCATTTCCTTTCGTTGTTCCTCACTTTGAGGACACATCTTCAAGGAGAGTTTTATTCCATGTCGCATCGGTAGGAACCCTCTTTTAGAATCATCCATCTTAAATCGCTTTAAGATTTTATCTATATAGTTCGTTCTATACCGATAGAGCCGAATACCAAGAATATAGGTAGCTTCTCCAAAGTCTTTCATGGAGAAATTACTCGAAATCCAAGCTTTCACAGAACTGAGCATTTCCACATCATTTCCTATTAGTAGAATGTCATCCACATATAGTACTAAGAATGCGATCTTGCTCCCACTAACCCTCTTGTATACACAAGGTTCCTCTTCATTTTGCATGAAGTCAAACTCTTTGACCGCCTCGTCAAAATGAAGGTTCCAACTACGCGATGCTTGCTTCAGTCCATAAATGGAACACTGAAGCTTGCACACTTTCTGAATATCAACTTCAAACACAAAGCCTTTAGGCTGCTCCATATAGATTTCCTCCTCGAGAAATCCATTAAGGAAAGCCGTCTTTACGTCCATTTGCCATATCTCATAGTCGTGGTAGGCAGCTATAGCAAGCATCATACGAATAGACTTGATCATGGCTACGGGCGAGAAGGTATCGTGGTAATCGATCCCTTCCTTCTGGGTATAACCCTTTGCCACAAGCCTGACCTTATAGGCATCAACCTTGCCATCACCATCAGTCTTTCTCTTGTAGATCCACTTGTTCCCAATAGGCACTATGCCCTTGGGGCGGTCTACTAGAGTCCAGACCTGATTGACATGCATCGAGTCTATCTCAGCTTCCATAGCTTCACGCCATTTCGTGGAGTCTACGTCCACCATCGCTTGGTCATAGGTCGTCGGGTCGGTCTCTTGGCTATCACTTGGAACCTCATGGAGACCCAGCTCCTCCAAGTGCACAAGCCCATACCTCTCAGGTAAATGAGACACCCTACTAGTTGTTATACTTGTGTTTCAGAAGGTTTGGTTCCAGTTTCTTGCACAGGTGTCTCCCGAGGAGTTTCATTATATTCTTCTAAAGAAATACTTTTACCTGCTCCGCCTTCCTTAATGAACTCATCTTTCAGGAAGTGTGCTTGTAAAGCAACAATGATCTTTCGATCTTCGGGCATGTAGAATAGATATCCCATCGTCCCAGATGGGAATCCAATGAAACGTCCCTTCGCGGACCTAGCTTCCAACTTCTCCACCTTAGTCTTCTTGACATAGACGGGACATCCCCAAATCCTAATGTGATTAAGACTTGGTTTCCTTCCCTCCCACATCTCATGTGAAGTTTTAGGAACGGATTTGGAAGGACTTCTGTTCAAGATGTAAGCAGCAGTCAGGAGTGCATACCCCCACAGGTAAATCAGTAAGTCATTATAGCCCAGCATGGAACGGACCATGTTCAACAAGGTCCGGTTCCTTCTTTCTGACACACCATTTAACTGAGGAGTACCTGGAGGTGTTAGTTGTGAAACTATTCCATGTTCCTTAAGGAACTCGCCAAACTCGGTACTCATATACTCGCCACCTCGGTCCGACCGAAGTGCTTTGATATGATTACTAGTTTGTTTCTCGACTAGGGCCTTAAATTCCTAGAATTTCTTTCTGCTGTGCTCACCATAAAGCTCGGTTAAGTGAGATAGAATATGCCTAGCCGAAGTCATTTTCTCATGAGCTCTCTGAAGCTCATTAGACATGGAAGCCATCATATAAGCACGGACTTTCACGTTATCCTTAACCCACTTTTCGTGGTTTTCAATCTCTTCCTGATTGGCTCGGGTCCGCACAGGAGGCGCCGGAATGTCCGTCTCCAAGACGTATCCCAATGCCTCTATACTGAGGACAATCATCAGATTGCGGAGCCAATCCACAAAGTTAGGTCCCATTAAGGTGTTCTTTTCGAGTAGAATTGCGAGTGGATTCATTGTCATATTTGAGAGTTATGTCTGCATTAAGTATAACATATTAATTAGTAACTTGTTATATTATGTTCTGAGTATAGAATTAAGGTCTTTTCTATTCTTGTTACCCAACTCCCACTATTTTTATCGGAACAACACACTCCCATGTGAAATCCGGAAGTATCGTCGCACTACTTCATAGTGGTGATCGAGTTCTTTATAAATCTTAATAGAGGGTAACCGAACAGGTTTCTAGTCTATTAATTTTTATAAAGCGGTGTCCAACACCAATCCATCTAATGGATGATTCGATATTCTTTTTCCCCTTGTTCACTCCCCTCAACCTATACGGTTTCTATGATTAGATGGAATCCTTCTCTTGAGCTATTCCCCAAGCTTTACTTGAATTCTCTACGAACGAAGCACTCCAAGCACTTGAACGATCCAACGCCGAAATACCGCGCCTCTACTTGTCACGCGCCGAAAAAACGAACGGAATGACAACACCTGATTAACCTCTAAGGTTACGGCTAGAATCAAGTGTTGAAGCTTTGTATATTAAGATTATTACTCTCTAAGTGTCTTAATCTTACTCTCTCTTTATATCTTGATATTTTCTCTAAGAAAAATCAAGAACTAAGTTGATGAAGAAGATGACTATGAAGAAGAACTCATTTCTTACTTTCTCTCACTACAACTCATGTAAGGAATCATGTGTAGTGAATGAGAGATCAAAGTCCTCTTCTTATGTATTTTCAACTCACAAGAATACAACTCATGTAATGAGAATCTAATCCCACCATATAATGTATATGATACTTGTCCCCTCAACACATGATATTCCAAACATCATGATATGGACAAGTCAATACATACACATATATATATATTAGGGGGGGTATGAGGATGAAACTGATGAGTTTAGTTCGTTTCGGACTCCCGAGAGTCCAAACAGATTAATTCCGATTCCGTTTCGATGTATTTATATCGATTAATTAATCCAATTAATTAAACATATCAAATACAAAATAATATAATTAATTTCTCTAAGAAATAATTATATTCATGAATTAAATTAATCATCCAGTAATTTATTTATTTCATTAGGCCGTAAATCAATTTATCCAATAAATCAATTTAAACATCCAATGTCCCAAAATTAGATATCCAATATCTAATGTTCATAATTAGAGAATTAGCTTGATTCATTCCGTCGTCGATCCTATTGTGCGACTCGATAGGTCCGTCTCAGTCAGCAATGGGAGGAACCAAAGAGTAGTAGCACCACCTAGCCAGCCTGGCGGCCTACACCGTACCCCAACTGAGAACGAATGATTGTGATCATTCATGAACCATTCTGTCGTGAATACCAGTATACGTATAAACCCTTGTTTCAAATGTCCTGATCAAGTTATAGGGTCACGGTCAGTCAAACCCTATCTGTACTTGACGCTATGCATGCGTTAATGCAAGTCGAGATCATTGAGCTCTCGTGTATCCAATACAACTAGCTCCAATGCTTTGGCCAAAGACTTATGATATCATCTGCCAATAACCGCATAGGACATATAACCCGCTCACTAATGGGAGAAAGAATTCTATCTTGGTATTCAGTAGGACCTGCTACTTGCCCTTTAAGATGCACGTCGAGGTTGACCCCCACCTCCCGGTTTCTAGGGTCGAAATACTCTAATGAAAATCTTAACGTCACAAGCACATCCCTACTAAAGCCTCAAGTCGAAGGTTCACGAATACCTATCACAACCTTTCGATTCCGTCATTGACTGTCCCGAAGTGAAATCCGTGTGACGAATCGAGGGTGAGTCGGTTCGAGTATACTAATCCAATTAGCATACCTATAACATGTGCTCCCATTAACCATTAATGTTCGACAGGCACTTTCCATGTCAAAGAACACGTCATACAAGTCTTCACATAAACTTAACGCCCAGTCAAGTTTCATCGACTTGCGAACGATTAAGTATTTGAGCTATAAACCTTTCCAGTGCCGACCCCCTTATCAAATAAGGAGTGGAACGTTTTGCTCTCAAATACACAGACTAGTTTCTATATGTATATTTACGAGGTAGGAATGCCAGTAACTGCCAGTAAATAAAGAAACATCCATTACGTTATATTAATGATTTACATAATTACAAGTACAATGCCCTCACTCAACATACCCTGAGTGGCATTTGAGGGTATACTCCTAACAATGACAACAACGATACACGAATGTATCACAACATGATCGACACAAATGATAAAAATGATTAGAGTACTTGCCCCGAGTCCTTCGAGAATGATCTCAATGTCTAAACCATCACGAACCATTATCCTCAATACTCGACGGTCCAAAGTGTCACGGATTGCAGATAATTTATATCTTCGTCTTTATCACAATATATCCTCAATATACAAGTATACCAATAACAAAAGTAAATCATATACATTATGATTTAGATTCCCAAAACTCGAATACGATTTATAATCCCAAATCTCCTGTGATTAGGATTATAAACATTGCTATACGAATTATACACGAATGAAACGGAAACCATTCATTAAATACTATAAACTGAGTAAGTAATAACTTACCTCGATACCGATACAACGACGAGGAAGCTGTTACCAAATCCATTGCCGTCATCTACAAGTTCCTCGGTCCCGACTAAAGCAATTCATGAACATCCTCGAACTCGACCGCAACACATGGTTATAATCACCAATCAATATTCTCAACCTAGTAATTCGATAAACAACAAGTTCGATAACAATCAACAATCCATAAAATCAATTCACAAACCCAACGGCTCAACAATATCTCAGTTACCCACAAGTCTGATCAAACCAACTTAAACGATCACGAATTCATAACCGAAACGGAATATACTATCCTGCCTGTTGACTTAGCGCACGTTAATTACTTAACGTAGCGTGCGTTAAGTTACTCCCGTTAGCGTGCGCTAGCCAGTAGGCTTAGCGTGCGCTAATGACATGCAGTTGCATGTATTTCGGATAC